>OY882867.1:70798016-71428016 GCA_963693515.1 Pipistrellus nathusii | reverse complement strand
GTGTGTGTGTGAGTGTGTTTGTGTGTGAGTGTGTTTGTGAGTGTTTGTGTGTAAGAATCTGTGTCACTGTGTGTGTGAGTGTGTGTGTGAGTGTACGTGTGAGCGTGTGTGTTAGTGTGTGTGTGTGAGTGTGAGTGTGTGTGTCTGAGAGTGTGTGTGTGAATGTGTGTGTGTGAATGTGTGTGTGTGAGTGTGTGTTTGTGTGAGAGTGTGTGTGAATGTGTGTGTTAGTGTGTGTGTGTGTGTGTGTGTGAGTGTGTGTGTGTGTGTGAGTGTGTGTGTGAGTGAGTGTGTGAGTGTATGTGTGAGTGTGTGTGAGTGTGTGTGTGTGTGAGAGAGAGTGTGTGTGTGAGTGTGTGTGAGTGTGTGTGTGTGAGTGTGTGTGTGAGTGTGTGTGTGTGTGTGAGAGTGTGTGTGTGTGTGAGTGTGAGTTTGTGTGTGACTGTGTGTGTGTGTGTGAGAGAGTGTGTGTGTGTGATTGTGTGTGCGAGTGTGTTTGTTTGAGTGTGTGTGAGTGTGTGTGTGTGTGAGAGTGTGTGTGTGTTTGTTTGAGTGTGTGTGAATGTGTGTAAGTGTGTGTGTGAGTGTGTGTGTGTGAGTGTGTTTGTTTGAGTGTGTGTGTGTGTGTGTGAGTGTGTGTGAGAGAGTGTGTGTGTGTGAGTGTGTGTGTGAGTGTGTGACTGTGTGTGTGAATGTGTGAGAGAGATGTGTGTGTGTGTGAATGTGTGTGAGAGAGAGTGTGTGTGTATGTGTGTGTGAGTGTGTGTGTGTGTTTGAATGTGTGTGTGAGTGTGTGTGAGTGTGTGTGAGAGAGAGTTTGTGTGTGTGTGTGTGTGTGAGTGTGTTTGAGTGTGTGTGTGTGTGTGTGAGTGTGTGTGAGTGTGTGTGTGTGTGAGTGTGTGTGTGTGTGAGAGAGTGTGTGTGTGTGTGAGTGCGTGTGTGAGTGTGTGTGTGTGTGTGTGTGTGAGTGTGTGTGTGAGTGTTTGTGTTTGAGTGTGTTTGTGAGTGTGTGTGTGTAAGAGTGTGTGTGTGTAAGAGTGTGTGTCACTGTGTGTGTGAGTGTGTGTGAGTGTAGGTGTGAGTGTGTGTGTGAGTGTGTGTGTGAGTGTGTGTGTGTGTGAGTGTGCGTGTTTGAGTGAGTGAGTGTGTGTGTGAGTTAGTATGTGAGTGTATGTGTGAGTGTGTGTGTGTGATTGTGTGTGTGATTGTGTGTGTGAGTGTGTGTGTGTGTGTGTGTGAGTGTGTGTGAGTGTGTGTGTGTGAGTGTGTTTGTCTGTGAGTGTGTTTGTGAGTGTGTGTGTGTAAGAATGTGTGTCACTGTGTGTGAGTGTGTGTGTGAGTGTGTGTGTGTGAGTGTGTGTGAGTGTGTGTGTGAGTGTGTTTGTCTGTGAGTGTGTTTGTGAGTGTGTGTGTAAGAATGTGTGTCACTGTGTGTGAGTGTGTGTGTGAGTGTGTGTGTGAGTGTGTGTGTGAGTGTGTGTGTGTGTGTGAGTGTTTGTGTGTGTGTGTTTGTGTGTGAGTGTGTTTGTGAGTGTGTGTGTGTAAGAATGTGTGTCACTGTGTGTGTGAGTGTGTGTGTGAGTGTACGTGTGAGCGTGTGTGTTAGTGTGTGTGTGTGAGTGTGTGTGTGTGTGTGAGTGTGTGTGAGTGTGTGTGTCAGAGTGTGTGTGTGAATGTGTGTGTGAGTGTGTGTGTGAGAGTGTGTGTGTGAATGTGTGTGTGTGTGAGTGTGTGTGTGTGTTAGTGTGTGTGTGAGTGTATGTGTGAGTGTGAGTGTGTGAGTGTGTGTGTGTGAGTGTGTGTGTGAGTGTATGTGTGAGTGTGAGTGTGTGTGTGAGTGTGTGTGAGTGTGTGTGAGTGTGAGTGTGTGTGTGTAAGTGTGTGTGTGTGTGTGTGTGTGTGTGGAGGGGGCTGGGCACCTGACAGACCTGCTTGGAGTCCGCGGTCCGCAGGCTCAGGCTGGCGGTGGAGACGGTGAGGGCGATGCTGGTCCCGGCGAACTGCAGGTTGCTCTTGCCCAGGATGCTGGCCAGCGCTTTGCTCGGAGGCTGTGAAGTCAGGCGGCGTTATTTTCGCTTTTGAGTCATGGGGGCCACATCGCTGAGACCTCTCTGTTCCCGTTTGCCACCCCGCTCCCTCCGTCTCCCACCCTCTTCAGGCCCAGGAGAAAACTGTGCTCAGAAAAGCTGCGGGGCTCGGGGGTGTCCGACTCCGACATAAAGATCCGGGAACTGTGAGCATCTGTGCACACACTGAGGGGGGGGCATGGTCAGTGTCCCGGCAGCCCACGCTGCGTCTGAGAGGGACGTGTGAGCGGGGAAAGGGCCAGGCCTGCAGCTCACACACACACTCACACACAGCTTGCACTCAGAAGCCAGCTTCACCCACCAGGTGCCACAGCACCAGGACCAGACTCTCGGTCCAGCTCAGGGTCATGGGCCCCACGGAGCCGCTGCTGGAGGACTGGGACGCGAACCTCTGGTGGCACGTCCTCGGGTGCAGTTAGAACACTCGGTCTGGGCGCCCAGAGTGGCAGACTCCGCTCGGCACTAACAGGTGCGCCCATCGGCCTGTCAGTGCTCGGGGCACAGGGACCGGCTGGTGCCAGCCAGGCACCTCTCCCTGGGGCTCTGCGTGGGCACGGCCACACTGGTCCCTGCTAACCCCCAACCTTCCTCTTCAGTTAGAGCTCACCCCTCCGATATCCCGTCCAGCCCTAGCTCCTAGCAGCTGGCCCAGCGCGTGCTGCTCCCGCCTGAGCTGGTGGAAGGCAGGCAGTCTGCCTGGGGCGGAGCCCGGAAGATGGCATTGTTTCCATCACCTGCACCCAGAGAACCAGGAGGACACCCCAAGACTCACCTGGCTCTGTTCCCAGACACCCTCCTAGTTCCCATATCCCAGATTCTGGAGGCATCCTGCTTCCCCAGTCCCCTGTGGGAGGACAGAACGCAGGCCCGCACATCTGAGCCTTCATCCAAAGTCCTTCCCTCAAACTCCATCGCCCTTTTGGTCACCAATGTCCCCAAGCTACAAAGAGAAACAACCCACAGCCCGGGAGCGGCAGAGGCAAACACCAGCCTGCCCCTCCGCACCCCACCCCATTCCCCGCCCGCCACATGCCCGCCTCAGGTCACTGAGAGAGAAACAGAGGGCAGCCCCACATGCAGACCAGGCGCAGAAAGGTCCCAACTGGGAATTTACTTATGTGTTTACTGGGCACTTAAGTACAGGGTTTTGCTGAGCTTTCTCTTAACCCCGTTAGTCTGTTTTTCCTCTTGGTCCAAACACCTCAGGATGGGAAGGTGGAGCACGGGGTTGAACACAGCCCCAGGGGCCCAGTCGTTGGGCTGGAGCTTGGCTCCACCACCTGCGGGCCTCACGGCTGTCCTCTCTGTGCCTCAGGTTTTCTCTCTGTATAATGGGGAGACGCAGCGGCATCCTAGAGCTGTTCGTGCCAGCTGAGAGACAATTATAAAATGTTTAGGAATGTTATGAGCTGGCCATGAAAACAGCTGCTATTAAAAATTAATTATGTAAGCTTGCAAATAAATACATTACATTAAAAAAACAATAAATACTTAAAACTCATCACTTCCTACTTTTTGTCTGATTAGCGGTTACCTCTGCGGTTGTGGATGTTTGCATCGGGGTGCCTGTGAGAACTGAGGAGACACGGTGTCTGCACACCCCTCCCCGGCTCCGTTTTGGGGTGTCATGTCAGAGCTTGAAAATGGCCACAGAAACTGGCAACACCACCAGCGTGGCTTCTCGCTCCCCAGGCCTGCGAGGCGCTGTTAAACTTGCACCAGCCCAGCGCCGGGGCCACCACAGACTGTTCCCCGGAGGAAACGAGTGCCCGGGGCCGGGAGGAGGCGGGCCTGTCCCCAGCGGCTGTCGCCAGCCCTGTCTGCGCTGCGGCCCTCGGAGGGACCAGGCCCGGAGTCTGGGGTAACTGAGCTCATCAACCACGTGGCAGAGGGGCCTAAGCTCTTTCTGTTTTCAAAGTGACAGGAGCCACTGCAAGGTTCCCCTTTCCACAAGGGGTGCCTTTGGTTCTCCCTGGGCAAAAAAAAAAAAAAAAAAAAAGGGTTGGGCTCCAGGCCTGGGAGGGAGGCTGAGCCCTGTGCGAGCGAAGCTGCCAGGACGGAGGCGGAGATGCAGACAGACAGCACTGAGGACAGTACCTTTCTCTTCCGGAAGGCTCCCTTGGCGCCGGGGATGGCTTCGCAGACGCGGCTGATGGCTTCCCTGCAGGACAGGGGAGAGGGTCAGTGGCAGCCAGGCCGCCCGGCCAGGCCCGCATGTGCAGGGCGGAGCCCCGCCTGTGTCCGCTGAGGACAGCCGGCCAGGGCAGCTCCCATGGGTCCACGGGCCATGCATCCTAACGTGTACGATGTGCGTGTCCGTGCACTGCTGCTTTAGTTCCTGTTTGTTTTAATGTTTGGTTACGATTCCATGCGGTTCCCTGAAATGGGCTCTTCCAGAGGCTGTGCTCACAGGGGCACAGGCCCACTGCTGACCGAGTGCTGCTGCTGAGCAAGAGCCTCCCCTGAGCCAGAGGACTCCGGGACACACGGGCGTCCGAGTGTTCCTCCCGGGACAGGAGACCAACGGGAGGTGTCCTGATTAAAGCGCAGCCACGGAGGGAGGGGAAAGGTAAGCCGTTCACCAGTTAGCAGCCTCCGGCCAAACCCAGCTAATGCTGCTCCCGTTCCTGACTGTGCGGAAACTTTGGGCCAACCCTGGTGACCGTTTCGGCTCTTATCAGAGAGAATAGCTGGTGACTAGACTCCACCCACTCTGCCCACAACCAACCCAGAGGACTTTGTGCCTGTCCAGAGCGGCCCCACCTCACTTTCCCAGCCCCTTTATCCGGAGCCAAAGTAAGTTCTTTCCAAATAAGTTTCATCGTCCTCTCCACACTCGTTGTATAAAAGCCCCCGAAACCCAGGACACACATGCACGTCTTCTCCTCTATGCACCGCCCATGGCCCAGCTGCTTGCTCCAGGACCTGGTCCCTTTGCTGGCTAGAACACAGTTCGACAAACTTATTTCAGAAAAACTTTTATCCTCCAACGTTTTATTTAGCAACACTCTGAAGTTAGTAAATATATTAGTTGAAAGGGTTTGAAGAAGAGAAACTCCAGGGCTATACACATGAGCCAGACGGAAATTCAGTGCAGGTCAGTTCCTAGGAGGATAGGCTGCAGAGGGTCTGACCCCCAGGCTGCATGGGCAGCAGAGCACAGAAGCAGAGGGGATGTGTGCGAGTGAGACCAGAAGGAGCAGCTACAGCTGCATGCTGGAGGCAGGGCCTCAGGCCAGGAGGATGTGCTGCGTCAGTCATCGCTGTGACTCAGCCTCAGAGATGATGATGGGAGATCTGCTGACAACAGGAGCCAGAAAGAGGCCGGTGAGCCTCCCAGCTTCCATGTGGGGAAGGACAAAATAGTAAGAGAACCCTGGACAAGGTAGGACAGGGGACCGAGATGCACTGAATGATTTAGATAATGGGTCCTCAGAAACAGTCACAAACCTCCTCATCTGGAAACATAATCGCCATCACAATACACTGCGTTTAAGAGAAATACAGCCTTGTCCGACTGGGTAAGAGACAACGAAGACAAGCTTCACGTTTGCCATTAAATGTATTGCAGAGAGCGGAGAAAGAAGAGCTAATCTAAAAGTTCAGAGACCATGAACACTGCAGACTATAATCACCGTGACCTACACAAAGTTCCTTTAAAAGAAATAGAGGACTGGGATGTCTCTATGTGGCCATTTATTTTATAACAATCTTCTTGCTGTGGTTCCGTCAAGATGATCATCCTAGAGTACTTTCTAGAAGCACATTCCTATTGGAGGAGGCCACGCTGTCTCTCTTAGACAACTACGTGACCCCCACCATCTTACCTTGTACCTGTTTCATTTTTTTTTTAAAGCTTGACACATCCCTGCACTGCACTTGGTACATGAAGTGACACATGTAGCTAAACAAAGCAGTTGGTCCCCTGCTGGCCCCAGCAGCTGGAAACACATGCTATGGTAGCACATCTTCCGAAAGTCATTTCCTAAATGCCCATAGACACTGATTTCCTTTTCCATCACACACTGGAGCTGAGAGGGAAGTCACACTGGCCTGTGCTGTCGATCTAACCTAGAGGCCTCCTGGGGCTGAGCTGCCATGGTCTGGGAGGGGGCGGCGGAGACGGTGAGCATTAAGAACCGGATTGTGGAGAAGACACTGCCAGCGATAAGCACCTTCTAGAAACAAGGCCCCACGAAGTCAAGCGAGCCCTTCAGGGCAGAATCAGAGACTCAATCCTTTGTTCTTAAAATGTGCAAGTGTGAGAAATTCTGGAAAGTTCTCAGAGCTCATGGACTCAGGAAAGTCCTAAGGATCCCCTGGAGAGCCAGCCTTTCAGAAGCCCCAAAGAGCCATGAAGACAGAAGAGAAGCAGTCCAGAGATGGAAGACGCTGACGTCGCTCTGCCATACTAGCAGTCAGCAGCTGGGAGTCACTGCAGGTTGCCCAGGACCAAACCAGTAAGGGTTGGACCTGTATTACCACCATTTGCCCACCATCCAGAACTGAAATATCACTGCTGACATATACACACAAGGAACTGTTTGACATTGAAATTGGGTCTCAAAAGAACTGTTGGCCCAGAAAGAAACTCACTACAGACTGATTCGTTTGCCTTTCAGCATAACCATCATTGTTTGTCTCATTTTCTATTCTTATAAGTATATTTCCAGTAGGACATGATTTCACTCATCTAGGGGAAATGAAAGAACAGACCCAGAGACAAGGAGCCATGGATCATACTGTTGGACCTCAGAGGGAGGGTGGGGATAAAAGGGAGAGATCAACCAAAGGACTTGTGTGCACACATATGAGCCTAACCAGTGGTCAAGGACAATAGGGGTGTGGGGCATGAGTGGGGAGGGATGGGGAATTGGAATGAGGGTTGAGGACAAATATGTGATACCTTAATCAAAAAATAAATTTAAAAAAAAGAAGCCCCAAAGAGATTTGCAAATCAAGCAGCTTTTCAGGAAAATGTCCTCCTTTCTCATTGGCATAAACTTGTTGCTAATGTTCATCTGATAGTGTAGACGACCCCTTGGATGACCTTTAATTATCATCAGCTAAACTCAAGGCGTAGACAGAACCACTCCCTGGGAACGTGTTTCCCCAAAATGTGGGAGACAATTATCAGTACTGATTTCTTACCTTTAGCCATGTGCCAGGAATGAGGAATGAATAGACCTGGGCACACCCAAAACTTCTTTGTCCTTAAACCCCCCTCCGGAAATCAATAAATGCGCTGTGTGGTCTGTGGTGGGTGTTGACTGTCCCTCCATCAGAGTGACAGCCCCTCACCTGGGTCCCAGCTTGAATCTATTTCTGTGTCTTGGTCTCTTTTTTTCTTTAATTTCGTAATCCCCAGCTCCTCCACTCAGGAACCTATCATTTTCCGTGCGGGTCTCGGAAAACAAAGAAACAGCCCCCCCCCCCCCAGATAGTATGTGTGAGTAATTCTCATCTTAATTGGGCTGATGGTATCTATTTCTATGAGAAATAGAAATGTAACATGACTGTTCATAATTGCAGTAGTTATCCTAGCTGGTGTGGCTCAGTGGTTGAGCATTGACCTATGAATCAGGAGGTCACAGGTTGAGTCCCAGTCGGGGCACATGCCTACTGAGGAAGGTCAATAAAGATAGGTTTTTCTCTTTCTCTCTCTCCCTTCCTCTCTGAAATCAATAAAAATATCTTTTTTAAAGTAATTGCTATGGTTAGAAGAATGAAATTAGTAAGTTAATTCCAATGTCACAGTTCTCATCATCCCTCCTTAATGTTCAGTATTCTGCATTTTGGTGAGCAGTACTATTTCAGTTTGTTCATTTAGCAATAATTACTTAACTTCGTGTCCTTCCATCTAATCCCAATGTGATTCTCAGTAGCCATTTTGCCCTGTTTTTAATAACAGAGGTTGCTTCTTAACATTCTGCTCAGTGCAATCCCGTTTCGGTAAGCCAAACATGAGCTCAGAGCAAGGTAATAGGGAAATGAGATATTTGGCACCGTCCGGGGATCTGAAAGTAACCCCAAATGCTGAGCCCGTCTTCCTCTCTTCAGCTAGAATTCTCATCACGAGAGCCAGTACCATTCACCTTTCATAACCTTTTCAGTGAAACATAGGATTTTTGAACTGGAACCTTTCAAGTTCCAACAGCATCTTTCTCCCTACTCATCCATCGCACGCCTCCCAACCTGAGCTACACACACACACACACACACTCTTTACAGACTCAGCTATTAACAAAGAACATTGGGTAATTTCTGCAGTCACAGGATTAGATTGAGTAGGGGATGAGCAGCAAACACATATAACAGCAAGCTGCGATCAACTTGAACAGAGAGAGAGATACATGCAGTGAAGAGGATCGGGACCATCACACTCAAATCGGCCTCTTTGGCATAAAGATTATGTTAATTTAAAGACACCTGAGAAGAAGCAGACTCCAGGAAAGTCCTCGGTCCTCCCTGTTTGCCTAAAAAAGCAGGTGGACATCTGTAAAAGCTCAGGAAGGACCAAAGTTCATCACTGGAGACAACCCCGGCCCTGAGCAGCAGCGACCAGCAGAGCGAGCTGCTGAGAAACCTACTACCCTCAGCACCGGCTCACCTTCCCCGGCTGCTGCCCCGCTCCCAACTCCCTGCCTCCGCCCTGTCCCTCCTACGGATTGGCTGCTCTTTGGCGAGGATGACCTAGAAGCCCACGTTCCCAGCACTTTGCAGCTGCTCACCGCCGAGTGTCCCTGCCTGCGTGTGTGCGGCATGCACTGTGCATTCATCAATCGTTTGTCTTTCTCTTGCTCCTCTGTCTTTTGTCTGACCAGCAGAGCCTAAGCCAGGGCACCTAGGAGGACAAGGCAAAGGCGTTTTCCTCCCCTACAGTGGGGCGCCTGTCGGGAGGGGAAGAGTTGCCCAGGGCGGGACGTGTGCGCGGCTGGGCAGCTCTCTGAGGGAAATAAGTGGGCTCCCGTCTTGTGCCTTCTATGCAAATAAATTATACCTAGATCACAAATTTAACTTCTTTGTAACGAAACTGTAAAAGTACTAAATGAGAACTAGGAGGACATTTTTTAGATCTTTGTGAAAAGAAAGCCGACACTAAAATTCCTGTTTTACAGCCAAGCATTAGGACTTGCACTGCTGAGGAGGTAGTTCGGCACCGTCTCCAGGGCAGATGGGTCAAATCCGAGCAAAATGGAAAACGCACAGCCCCTGGGGCCCCCTAGCTCTGCCTCCTGCACACCTCTCAGTGCACCCCTCTCAGTGCACCCGCATGCACACCGCCACTGACGGCAGCGAGTGTCCTGCTGACCAGACAGGAAGCAGCCAGTGTCTATCCTATCACAGGCACTTCTAGAAATGACATCACCTCCATCAGATGGACCACGACTCAGTGGTGTTGATGAGGCCCTCTGCCCTCTCTGCTCCCCTCCACACCAGCTCTGATTCCCACAGCTGCCCCTGCACACTCCCCAACGGCCTCAATGGCACCGAACAAATGGCAATCTCGGTCTCGTCCCCGCTCCCGTCATGGCTTCCTGGCCCAGGCTCCCCTGCCGCCTCGGCCCTCCGGCCGCTCTCTAACTGTGGAGAGTCCCAGCTCACCAGTTCATTCCCTCTCAGACAAGGAATGTCCTCAGCCTCTGACAGCCTCTTCGTGGTCCTGTTGTCAGTGTAGATGCCCCGTCCCCCCCTCCGAGCTGCTGGGCAGAACTGCAGGTGGCCCAGAAAGAAGGGCCACCTGCCCTCTGGCCACAGCTGCTGACACTGCCTGGGGTGGGTGGGGTGCCCAGGGAGAAGTGGGGGCACAGGCAGGACGCTGCCAGCCTGGGGCTGGCCCCCTGGCCAGGGCTGAGGTTGGCAGCGACTTCTCTAACAGGCATTCTCCTTGCTTCTTTAAGGACCCCGCCCTCTGGGAAGGTTTGGGGGCCGGTGCCTCACATCTGGTCTCTCCCAGGGCCCACCTGTGGGGTAGCCCAGCCCATTGCTGCTGACACAGCCCCAGTCTCCAGCAGAGAGCCCTGTCGGGGTCCGATAGCTCCTGGCCCACACAGGCCTACCCTGCCTCCAGCGTCTGTGCCTGGCTGTGGGCAGGAGGCAATTTCTCCACAAACGCGCCCACTCTGCTTCAGACTTCACTGGTGTGAGTGCACCGGTCCGCGGGGCCCCGGGCCCTGGGTGCATGCCAAAGTGTGAGTGTTCTCCTGAGCACTCCACTCTGAGTGCCTCCCAGCCCCGGGACGCCCTGATAGCGCTCAGGGTGTGAAGCCAGGCCACATGGGGCCTTAGTCTGCGGTGACCTCCATCCCCTCCCCCCCAGAGGGAGGTGTCTGACCTCCAAACACCCACTTGTCTTTATCCCCCAGAAAGCCAGGACTTTACCGACCATGACCACACCCCATTGACACCCCCATTTCATTGTCTGACAGTCCTCTCAGACTATTCTCAAACCAGCCTGGACTGTCCCCACCAAAAACATTCCTCCCCATCTTCCCATGGCAGAAGACAGGACCACAAGTCTCCCCTGCCCCACACCCAGGAGCCGTCCTCAACCCTCCCGCGCCGTGCCCACCCACACCCATCACAGCCCTGGGCGCCGGGAAGGAGACAGGACAGTCTGTTCCCCAGAAACCCCCAGGGCAGCGGCTTGCCGGGCAGCACGTGGATGTGTGAGGCAGCCGTGGGCACAGCCTCGTTCTGCTCGTTGCTGGAGTGCATTCTGTGCTGCAGGAAGTCGGAGCAGGAAGCCGGTCCGTGCAGAGGCGCTGAAGGCCAGGGGAGGCGGAAGAAGATCTCATGAGAAAATGCCAAGTGGAGCTGGGACCTGAGAGGCGCTGACACAGCGAAGGAAGGCAGGGGTGCCAGGACCTGGCGAACTGGGCCAGATTGGCAGAGACCCAGAAAACAGGCGGAGCAGTTGAGATGCAGGTTCGGTCCGGAAAGCATTCAGGGGTGTGCTGAGGAGGGCCCCGCACCGGGGCTGGTAAGCAGGGCTGATGGGACGGCGTGGACATCACTGTAACAGCTGTGCGCGGACGTGCGGGGCTAAGACACCACAAGGAGGAAGAGGAACCAGCTAAGGGATGAGAGGGACCACAGAAAGGCCAATTTGGAGACCTAAGGCCTACCGAGGGGCGTCAGAGCTGCTCACTCTCACCACAGGGGCAGCCTCCCTCCCTTCCCAGGGACACAGGAGAGCGGGTCCTTATCTCCATCCTGAGGCACAAGACACTGATGGGCCCTGTCTGACCCCGCAGGCAGAGGCAGGAGCTGCCTGCCAGGCCAGAGGGCACCTGGGTCCCAGCGTGCCCAGAGGGACATTAGCGAGTGACCTCTTGCCGGCGTCCTCGGCGGCCAGCAGGCACTGTCTCCACGATCTGAAGCTCCAGGTACAACCAACCATTTGGCAAAACAGACTTCAACGTTAACTTCAGGTGCTGGAAATGCTTTAAACCTGATTTCAGAAATGTAATACACAAACATGGGTTAGAACCGCTCAAGTGTTCTAACCACAGCAGCGCCCCAGCATAAACAGAACCGGGAACTTTGACATCTGTGTCACCTAAGGAATCTGTGAGCAGTCAGGGCAGCTTCCCAGGCCACCCAGCCACCGTCACAACAAACTCATTGACAAAGCCACCATCACACACAACCTCAGTGTCACAGCCACCGTCACACACAGCCTCAGTGTCACAGCCACCATCACACACGGCCTCAGTGTCACAGTCACCATCACACACGGCCTCAGTGTCACAGTCACTGTCACACACGGCCTCAGTGTCACAGTCACTGTCACACACGGCCTCAGTGTCACAGTCACTGTCACACACGGCCTCAGTGTCACAGCCACCATCACACACGGCCTCAGTGTCACAGTCACTGTCACACACAACCTCAGTGTCACAGCCTCCGTCACACATGGCCTCAGTGTCAGTCACCGTCATAAGCACCCTCAGTGTTACAGCCACCGTCAAATGCGGCCTCATTGTCACAGATACTGTCACACACAGCCTCCATGTCACAGCCACCGTCACACGGCATCAGTGTCACACATGGCCTCAGTGTCAGAGCCACCGTCACAAGCAGCCTCAGGGTGACAGACACCGTCACACACAGTCTCAGTGTCAATAACCGTCAAACACTGCCTCAGTGTCACAGCCACAGTCACACACAGCCTCAGTGTCACAGCCACTGTCACACACAGCCTCAGTGTCACAGCCACCATCACACACGGCCTCAGTGTCACACACAGCCTCAGTCTCATCACACAGTCTCGTCACACACAACCTCAGTGTCATAGTCACCATCACACGCGGCCTCAGTGTCACCGTTACACGCGGCCTCAGTGTTCCAATCACCGTCACACATGGTGTCAGTGTCACAGCCACCGTCACACACAACCTCAGTGTCACTCACAGCCTCAGTGTCACAGCCACCGTCACACGCGGCCTCAGTGTCAATGACTGTCACACGCGGCCTCAGTATCACAGCCATCGTCTCACATGGCCTCAGTGTCAGTCACCATCACATGTGGCCTCAGTGTCATAGCCACCGTCACACGCAGCCTCAGTGTCTCACACAGCCTCAGAGTCAAAGCCACCGTCACACACTGCCTCAGTGTTACAGCCTTGTCACACACAAAATCAGTGTCACAGTCACCATCACTCATGGCCTCAGTGTCACCGTTACACGCGGCCTCAGTATCCCAATCACAGTTACACATGGTGTCAGTGTCACCGCCACCGTAACACACAGCCTCAGTGTCACAGCCACCGAAACACACGTACTTAGTGTCAGTCAATGACACACGCGGCCTCAGTGTCACAGCCACCATCACACACAGCCTCAGTGTGACAGCCACCATCAAATACTGCCTCAGTCTCACAGCCACCATCACATGCTGTCTCAGTGTCAGAAATACCGTCACACATGGCCTGAATGTCACAGCCACTATCACACATGGCCTCAGTGTCAATAACCATCACACACAGCCTCAGTGTCACAGCCACAGTCACACACAGCCTCAGTGTCATAGCCAGGATCACACACAGTTTCAGTGTCACAGCCACCGTCACACACGGCCTCAGTGTCACAACCACCGTCACACACGGCCTCAGTGTCCATCACTGTCACACGCAGCCTCAGTGTCAGTCACCATCACACATGGCCTCAGTGTCACAGCCACCGTCACACACGGCCTCAGTGACACAGTCACCATCACAAGCGGACTCAGTGTCACCGTTACACGTGGCCTCAGTGTTACAGCCACTGTCACACACAGCCTCAGTGTCACAGCCACCGTCACACATGGCCTCAGTGAACCGTCACACACGGCCTCAGTGTAGGTCACCATCAGTGTCAGTCACCATCACAAACGGTCTCAGTGTCACAGTCAAACATGGCCTCAGTGTCACAACCACCGTCACACAATGCCTCAGTGTCAATCACCATCACATGTGGCCTCAGTGTCGCACACAGCTTCAGTGTCTCAGCAGGCACCTTCACACGTGTGTCACAGGCACCTTCATACACAGCCTCAGTGTCACAGCCACCATTACATGCAGCCTCAATGAAAGAGCTACTGTCAAACACGGCCTTAGTGTCACAGCCACCGTCGCACACAGCCTCAGTGTCACTCACCATCAAAAGTGGCCTCAGTGTCAAACACAGCCTCAGTGTCATAGCCACCATCACACGCAGCCTCAGTGTCACAGCCACCATCACATGTAGCCTCAGTGTCACAGCCACCGTCACACACAGAATCAGTGTCTCACACAGCCTCAGTGTCACAGCCACCGTCATACACTGCCTCAGTGTCACAGCCTTTTCACACACGGCCTCAGTGTCAAAGCCACCGTCACACACGGACTCAGTGTCACAGCCACTGTCACACACGGACTCAGTGTCACAGCAACCTTCACACACTGCCTCAGTTTCAATCACCGTCACATGCTTCCTCAGTGTCACAGCCACCATCACACATGGCCTCAGTGTCACAGCCACTATTACATACGTCCTCAGTGTCATTCACCATCTCATGTGGTCTCAATGTCACAGCTACCGTCAGACATGGCCTCAGTGTCACAGCCACCACTACACATGGCCTCAGTGTCACAGCCACAGTCACACACAGCCTCAGTGTCACAATCACCCTCACAAAGGGACTCAGTGTAAGTCACCGTCACATGCGGCCTCAGTGTGACAGCCACCGTCACACACAGAATCAGTGTCTCATACAGCCTCAGTGTCACAGCCACCGTCACACACAGCCTCTGTGTTACAGCCACCGTCAGACACAGCCTCAGTGTCACAGCCACCATCACACACAGCCTCTGTGTTACAGCCACCGTCAGACACAGCCTCAGTGTCACAGCCACCGTCACACACAGCCTCTGTGTCACAGCCACCGTCAAACACAGCCTCAGTGTCACAGCCACCGTCACACATGGCCTCAGTGTCACACATGGACTCAGTATCACAGCCACCATCACACACAGCCTCTGTGTCACAGCCACCGTCAGACACAGCCTCAGTGTCACAGCCACTGTCACACACAGCCTCTGTGTTACAGCCACCGTCAGACACAGCCTCAGTGTCACAGCCACCATCACACACAGCCTCTGTGTCACAGCCACTGTCACACATGGCCTCAGTGTCACAGCCACCATCACACATGGCCTCAGTGTCACAGCCACCGTCACACATGGCCTCAGTGTCACACATGGCCTCAGTGTCACAGCCACCGTCACACACAGCCTCAGTGTCACACACAGCCTTAGTGTCACAGCCACCATCACAGGCAGCCTCAGGGTCTGCAAGGGTCCCCCCCACACACACAAACACAGTGTCAGTGAATACTGGCTGATCATTTATAGTAATAATATAATAATCATATAAATTCACTAAAAGAAAAAACAGTAAGAAACTGGGAAAGAGATTCCCTATCCACGCTGAGTCCAGCCTGGGTGTTCACAGGCACACCTGTGCTCTGGGGTCTCCATGAGAAACTGAAAGGAGATTCTCTTGACGCCATAGAGCTCCCAGCATTCATAGTGCTCAGGGTGGGAAACACAAGATCACCACCATGTGTTCATCCTCAGTATTCAAATACACATGCACACATTGCCCTCAGAACTAAAAAAGGGGCCTAATGGAGGCATATGAGCTGGATAGATTACATACAATCACATGCATATGGATGTGAGAGACTGTATGTGTGCACATATAAACGAAGAGAGAGAGTCGGAGGGAGAGGGAGAAAGAGAATGTGAAGTCTTGGGAGCTAATTCTGGCTCTAGACACGATACTTACTCCCATTGACCGTCATCTCATTCATTTATAGACATATGGTCCTAAGAAACATATGGTCTCTAGAAAATTATAGGAAAATAAGCAGATTCGTGTGTTAAGCACGAATAAGCAGTTGAGAAGCCCACTTTTGGATTTGAATTAACAGCTTTTTTGTATTCTTATGTGCAAGAGACTGCTCAGAGGCTGCCAGGATGACCGTGGCCCTCACTGCCGTCGGGTTCCTGCCACGCACCGGCCACGCACCCTGACACAGGGTTCCAGGCATGCTCACTGCCAGCACAGACCTCAGCGAGTCCAAGGGGAAGCCAGAGTTAAAGCTCACTGTCCTGTGTCCGGCCAAGGAGGACTGGAGGGAGGCGAGCACGGGGAAGGGCTGTCGGTGTGCCCAGCAGACGCTGAGGACCAAGAGCGCCCACGCTCGCCCTGACTTAGTGCAACACTCAGGTCAAAACACGGAGCGCCCTGCTTGGAGCCCAGGCTCTGGGTGCCTCAGGAGCTTCCCCTGCAGGCAGCTGCCAGGGCGCTGAGGTCACCAGGAGGCGCCCAGGAGCCTAGCAGTCAGAGGAGGGGCGGGAGAGCCCGGGTCCACTTGACCGATCCAGAGCTGTCCTCCCGGTCACATGTCATTGGCAGTGAGACATGGCAGGTTATTAGATGCTCTAACCCTGCAAGATGAGCAGCGTCGAAGACGGGACCCAAAATGCACCCTCCTAGAAATAACTGCTCCGTGGACATAGGGGTTGTTTGTTCAAAAATATGTTTACTATCAGGCAAAGAGCGACGCGGAGGGAGCAGAGCAGGTGGCGGGGCACAGGCTGGACAGTCCGGCGCGGACAGCAGCCTGAGGCGGGCGGAACAGAGGTGGCGGCGGAGGCCCAGGTCCTGCATCAAGTGCCTTCTGCGTGCACCCCTGCAAGGCAAGAGAGAAAGGTGACAGCCTTCCCGGGGGCCGTGGGTGTGCTCACTGAGCCAGGACAGAGTGTCCGTCCCCCCCACAGTTACTGAGCTGCTCTGTCTGCAGCTGGCGGGAGGCCCTTCTCAGCCCTCATGCCTGACTCACCGCCCTTGCCTATGGGTCTCTGTGGGGTGTGAAAGCAGAGTCGCTCCGACTGAGTTAGGGAGTGAGGGAAGCATCGGAAGGCACTGAGGGCTGCCAAGAGCTGCTCGGGCGGGTGCTGGTGGAAAGGTAGCCCTGGAGCTAAGGGCAGCGCCAGAGGGCTGTGGAGGCCTCTGGGCTCTTGAAAACAGACTGCCCTGTAAGAGATCTGCCTCTCTCTCTCTCTCTCTCTCTCTCTCTCTCTCTCTCTCTCTCTCTCTCCTCAGCCTGCCTTCAGACTGCCCAGCCCCTCATCGCGTCCACACACGGCCCTGTAAACATCCCGATGTGAGCAAAGAAGTAGAAGCCAAATCATCTTTAAGAAAAACCACCCATCGCTGTTCGCACCCCACACCCACGCAGTGCAACCCGCACCCCACACCCACGCTGTGCACCCCACACCCCACACCCCACATCTACGCTGTGCACCCCACACCCCACATCCACTCTGTGCAGCCTACACCCCACACCCACGCTGTGCAGCCAGGCCCCACACCCACGCTGTGCACCCGCACCCCACACCCACGCTGTGCACCCCACACCCCACACCCCACATCTACGCTGTGCACCCCACACCCCACATCCACTCTGTGCAGCCTACACCCCACACTCACGCTGTGCACCCCACACCCCATACTCACGCTGAGCAGCCCGCACCCCACACCCACGCTGTGCAGCCAGGCCCCGCTGCAGGCTGCGGGTGTCTCCCCACAGCTGAACCACCGGGCGACCGCCGGACCCACATGTCCTTTCTCTTCCTCTGTTCTGAGAACAATTAAACCTACAGTAGTCCCTTCTAGTGAATCATTTTCTCCATGCATTATTATGCTTAATGACAGAATTCCTGCCTACGGCTATGAATAATTGAGCCAGGGCCCTTTCAGACCTAGATGACAATATGAATCTCATGGGACCTCCCCCAGCACAACCTGTGCTCTGCAGTTATTAAAAAGCTCTGTGGGCGGCTAGCCACATGCCAGGAAGCCCGCCTAGATGTAAACAAGCCACAGCTAGGAAACAAAAAGGAACATATTTAGGCACATGCATTCCAGAGGACCCGCCCAGCTCTGCCTGTGCACACAGGTTCCAGACAGAGGACCCACCCAGCTCTGCCCCATGCACACAGGCTCCAGACAGAGGACCGCCCAGCTCTGCCCCGTGCACAAAGGCTCCAGACCGCCCAGCTCTGCCCCGTGCACACGGGCTCCAGACCGCCCAGCTCTGCCCCGTGCACACAGGCTCCAGACAGAGAACCGCCCAGCTCTGTGCGTGCACACAGGCTCCAGACAGAGAACCGCCCAGCTCTGCTCCGTGCACACAGGCTCCAGACAGAGGACCGCCCAGCTCTGCCCCGTGCACACAGGCTCCAGACAGAGGACTGCCCAGCTCTGCTCCGTGCACACAGGCTCCAGACAGAGGACCGCCCAGCTCTGCCCCGTGCACACAGGCTCCAGACAGAGAACCTCCCAGCTCTGCTCCGTGCACACAGGCTCCAGACAGAGGACCGCCCAGCTCTGCTCCGTGCACACAGGCTCCAGACAGAGGACTGCCCAGCTCTGTGCGTGCACAAAGGCTCCAGACAGAGGACCGCCCAGCTCTGTGCGTGCACACAGGTTCCAAACAGAGGACTGCCCAGCTCTGTGCGTGCACACAGGCTCCAGACAGAGGACCGCCCAGCTCTGCCCCGTGCACACAGGCTCCAGACAGAGGACTGCCAGCTCTGCACGTGCACACAGGCTCCAGACAGAGGACTGCCCAGCTCTGTGCGTGCACACAGGCTCCAGACAGAGGACTGCCCAGCTCTGCCCCGTGCACACAGGCTCCAGACAGAGGACTGCCAGCTCTGCACCTGCACACAGGCTCCAGACAGAGGACTGCCAGCTCTGCACGTGCACACAGGCTCCAGACAGAGGACCGCCCAGCTCTGCCCCGTGCACACGGGCTCCAGACAGAGGACCGCCCAGCTCTGTGCGTGCACACGGGCTCCAGACAGAGGACTGCCAGCTCTGCCCCATGCACACAGGCTCCAGACAGAGGACCGCCCAGCTCTGCACGTGCACACAGGCTCCAGAGGCTCCCCTGTGCCACGTGCACTAACGTTGATACAGATGAGTGTCACAATCAGATGAAGATGAGAATTCAGCCAAACACCATAATGCTGCCTGCTGGTAAGTGGGCAGGAGATGATCCCTTGCCCTTCGTTCCGGACGCTGGAAGCTCTACCCCATCCACCCCGAGCAAGGTCTGTGCTCTGACTCATCTCGCCATGTGGGAAGACCTGCTCACTTCCCGTAAGATTAACAGGCTGCAGAGGAGTGGCCTACGCACATAGTAATATTAAATTAATGTATAATCTGATTACTTTGTATTACATTGAAGAACAAATGGAGGACCCAAAACTTTGCATAAAGTGTGATGGCAAAAATGTGAAAAATTAAGAGAAAACCTCCCTATCCCCCCACCTTTGTGTGTGTGTGTGTGTGTGTGTGTGTGTGCTTGTTTTCTAGAATTTCTCTAGTGACCTTTACAGTGACGTGGAATTTTGCTTTCGGGCACGTAGGTCAGTGCAGAGCAGCGGTGCTGACCCAGGGGCGTGGGGAAAGTTGGAGACAGTTTGGGCCCTCACATGCTGCAGGGCACCTCTGCTGGGTAGAGGCTAGGGCCCTACTAAAGGCCCTAAAATGCACAGAGCAGCCCCGCAACAAGGCGAGACCCCGTCGAGAGTGTCAGTGACGACCAGGCTGAGGAGCCCTGACCGAGGCTATTCTTCTTCCATCCAGGGACCCACCGCAGCCCAGCCGCCAGCAGTAGCAGTGTCCCCAGGAGCAGCCTGTGATGCACCACTTACACCAGGAAGGGTGTCTAGAGAAATGAGCTCAGTTTGAAATTGCTGAAGTGCCTGCCCGCCCCCTGCCCCCACCCCCCGAAGAGTGTGCAAGCGCAGAACGGAGCGGGTGCTCTGGAATGCATGTGCCTAAATATGTTCCTTTTTATTTCACTCCGGGAGCACCAGCATAGAGGCTGCAGTGACAGCACCCCACCCCACCGCACTGGCACCTGCAGATCCTGAGCGGTCCAGGAGCATGGGAGCCACCTGCCTGCCGCCTTCCTGGGAGAATGGAGGTGGGAACAGGGGTCTGACCGCCACCTATGCAAGGCTGGTCCTGCTAGACTCGGGCCTGAGGAATGGTTGCTTGCTCAAACAGAAGAGGCAGAGAGGAGTGAGCAGGACCTCACAGGAGGGCCCAGGTGCGCCCTGCTCAATGGCCCAGGTGAGGCTAGGGCTCACCAGAGGGGGCGCTGCAGGGACCCTGGGTCCTGAGGCGATGCCACAGAGAAAGGACCTCAGCAGCAGGCAACACGAGAAGACGGTTCTTTCTGCTAAAAGAACAGTAGCCACAGGCCGCACGCCTGGAGGAGGAGGCAGGCCTGAGGCACTGCTCCGTGAAGTGCCTGCTCTTATCTGGTGTTTCAGGTAGTAAAGCACCTGGAGGCAAGTCACAGGGACTCCGGAAAGGCAGACTGGGTTTACTTCCTGTGCTTACGGCTGTCTCAGAGGGTCACGAGCTGCTGATCCTGAATTTATCTAACGCGTGTTTCTTTTTCCAGGCTGTATGTAGTAAATAAAAATGTGAAGAGAAAAGTCATTACATTCAAACATGATCCTCACACAGAGGAGTGACTTCCGGGACGCCCAGCAGGTGCAGCTGCACCAGTTTCCTTAGAAAAGGCCCTCAGGTGGAAAAAAGGGGAGCTATTTAATATCACTTCTCCTCGTGGAGTTTGTTTCCTCAATTATCACTTCCAGGCTGTCTGTCACTATTAGCAATTTGCTTTTTCTGTTGCTTTGTTTTTAGTCATTTCCCTGGATTCTTGAAAATTTAAGATTTCAACAAGCATTGATTGAGCACCTACTGCGTGCCAGGCCACAAGCTCCAAGCAGGACTCATCCAAGGGCTGCCTGTCGCCCTCATGAGCCTGAGCTGCGTCACGGGGAGAGCTCAAGGAAATGCAAACCCAAGTTTATCAGACAACGTGGCTCAGCACCTCCTGCAGCCAGACACTCTAGGCCTCATTGTCATTGCCATTGGCATCTCTCTGACGATCAGTGACTTGGAGCATATTTTCATGTCTCTTGGCTTTCTGTATGTCCACTTTGGAGATGTGTCTGTTTGGGTTCTCTGCCCATTTTTTAATTGGATTGTCTTCTTTTTGTTAAGTTGTATGAGTTCCTTATATATTTTTTTGGATATTAACCCTTTATCACGTGTATCATTGCCAAATCTGTTCTCCCATACAGTGGGCTCCCTTTTTGTTTTTTAATGTTTTTTACTTGTTTGTTTGTTTTTTGCTGTGCAGAATCTTTTTTATTTTGTCCAGCTTGTTGGCATATAGTTGTTCATAGTATTTTCTTACAATCTTGTATTTGTATAAAGTTGTCTTGTTTGTTTATTTCTCCTTAGTTTCCTTTGCCCTAGATCAGTGGTTGGCAAACCACAGCTCACAAGCCATATACGGCTCTTTGACCCCTTGAGTGTGGCTCTTTCACAAAATATCATGGCCTGGGCAAGTCTATTCTGAAGAAGTGGCATTAGAAGAAGTTTAAGTTTAAAAAATTTGGCTCTCAAAAAAAATTTCAATCGTTGTACTGTTGATATTTGGCTCTGCTGATCTAGCTTTGTTTTTTTGCGTGTACTTGTCCAATTTTCCCAACACCATTTAAAGGATTTGCTTCAAAGGGACTCTCTTGACTCATTGTATGTTCTATCCTCCTTTGTCAAATATTAATTGAGTGTAATGGCTTGGGTCAAGTTCTAGGGTCTTTGTTTTATTTCATTGATCTATATGCCTGTTCTTGTGCCAGTACCAAGCTGTTTTGAGCTCAATGGCTTTGGAGTATAACTTGGTATCTGGTATTGTGATTCCTCCAACTGTTCTTCTTTCTCAAGATTGCTATGATTATTCAGGGTCTTTTGTGGTTCTGTATAAATTCTTGAGTAATTTATTTTATCTCCGTGAAATATGCTGTTGGCATTTTAATAGGGATTGAATCTGTAGATTGCTTTGGGTAGTATGGACATTTTAAGCAAGTTATTTGTACCAATCCATGAAAATGGTATAGTCTTTCACTTATTTATATCTTCCTCTATCTCTTTTTTCAACATCCTATAGTTTTCCAAGTACAAGTGTTTTACCTCCTTGATTAAGTTTATTCCTAAGTATCTTAATTTTTGTTGTTGTTGCATAGTAAGTGGGATTGTTTTCTTAGTCTCTCTGAGAATTCATTATTGGTGTATAAAAAAAGCCATTGATTTCTGGATGTTAATTTTGTATCACTAATTTCATTCCACTATGATATAAGATGCTTCATATGATTTCAATCGTCTTGCCCTGGTAGAGACAAATATTCCATTTGTTTGAGAAAATTTCATACTATTTTCCATATTAAATAAGAGTAGTAAAACCAGGCACCCCTATCTTGTTCCTGTTCTTAGGGAAAATGGTTTTAGTTTTGCCCATTGATGATGATGTCCACTATAGGTGTGTCATATATCGCCTTTACCATATTGAGATCTGCTCTCTATATTTCTACGTTGCTGAGAGTTTTCATTTTTAAAAAATGGGTGTTGGATGTTGTCAAATGCTTTTTCTATATCTATTGATATGATCATGTGATTTTTTTTATCTTTCACTTTGTTTATATGATATACCACAAATATTGTTTTGCAGGTATTATACCAACCTTGCAGCCCTGAAATAAATCCAACTTGGTTGTGGTGTATAATCTTTTTATTTTATTGCTGGATCTGATTTATTACCACTTTATTGAGGATATAAGCATCTATGTTCATCAGGGACAGTGGCCTGTAATTCTTTCTTTGTAATGTCTATCTGGTTTTGGAATTAGGATAATGCTGGCCTCATAAAAAGAGCTTGGAAGCGTTCCCTCCTCTTTGATTTTTTTTTTTTTTTTGAACAGTTTGAGCAATATAGGTGTTAGTTCTTCCTTGAATGTTTGGTAAAACTAACCTTTGAAACCATTTGTACCAGGAATTTTGTTTGCTGGGAGTTTTTTTTATTACTGCTTCTATTGCATCAGTTGTTATTGGCCTATTCAGATTTTTTAATTCTTCCTGATTCAGTTTTGGGGGATAGTATTTTTTTAGAAATTTGTCCATTTTATAGACATTGGCATATAGTTGTTCATAGTATTTTCTTACAATTTTTTGTATTTCAATAGTGTCAGTGGTTACTTCTACCCTTTTGTTTCTTGATGAATCTGGCTAGCGGTTCATCAATTTTGTTTATCTTTTCAAAGAATCAACTCTTCATTTTATTTATTTATTTATTTATTTATTTATTTATTTATTTATTGTTTCTATGTCATTTATTTCTGCTGTAATATTTATTATTTCCTCCCTTCTACTTACTCTTAGCTTTTCTAGTTGTTCTTTCTAATTCCTTAAGTTTAGGCTTAAATAGCTTATTAATTCTTTTTGGGTGGTTTGGGGGTTTTTTGTTTGTTTGTTTGGTGTGATTGTTTTTTTTTGTTTGTTTGTTTGTTTTAGGTAGTCCTGTAGTGCCGAACTTCCCTATCAGGGCTGCTTTTGCTGTGTCTCAGAGATTTTGGGTTGTTGTGTGTTCATTTCCATTTGTTTCCAGGAAGTTTTTTATTTCTTTCTTGATCTCATTGGTAACCCATTCATGAATAACTTGCAATTTAGCCTTCATGCATTTGAATGCTTTGGGGTGTTTTTACTATAGTTGATTTCTAATTTCATTCCACTATGATATAAGATGCTTCATATGATTTCAATCTTCTTGCCCTGGTAGAGACTTGTTTTGTGTCCTAACATGTGGTTTATCATTGAGAATGACCCCTGTGCACTGAGAAGAACCTATGTTCTGCAGCTTTGGGGTGAAATGTTCTGTAAATGTTAACTAAATCCATCTGACCCAGTGTGTCCTTTGGAGTCACTGTTTCCTTGTTAAATTTTTGTCTGGACAATCTATCTAGTGAAGTTAGTGGTGGGTTAAAGCCCCCTGCTATGACTGTATTGTTGTCAATCTCTCCCATAAAGTTCTCTATAATTTTTTTATGTTTAGGTGCTCCGATATTGGGTGCATATATGTTTATCAGGGTTATCTCCTCTTGTTAGAGCCATCCCTTTATTATTATGTAGTGAGCTTTGTTGTCTCTTTTTATGGCCTTCATTTTGAAGTCTATTTTGTCAGATATAAGTATTTCCACACCACCTTTTTTCCATTTCCATGAAAATTTTTTTCTCATTACTTCACTCTCATCCTGTGTGATTCTTTTGTTCTGAGATGAAATTCTTGTAAACAACATAAATTGGGTCATTTTTTTTTTTATCCATTCAGCTACCCTGTGTATTTTGATTAGAGCATTTAATCTATTTACATTTAAGGTTATTATTGACAGTTATTTATTTATTGTCATTTTAATTCTGTATGCCTATATTTTACTCTCTACAGTAGTCCCTTTAGCATTTCTTACAGTGCTGGTTTAGTGGTGATAAACTCCCTTAGCCTTTTTTATCTGGGAAGCTCTTTATTTCACCATCTATTTTGAATGATAGCCTTGTTGGATATAGTAATCTTGGTTTCAGACCCTTGCTTTTCATTACCTTGAGTACTTCATGCCATTCCCTTCTGGCCTATAGAGTTTCTGATAAGAAATTGGCTGACAGCCTCATGGGAGCTCCATTGTAGGTAAGAAATTGCTTTTCTCATGCCGAGACCGGTTTGGCTCAATGGATAGAGTGTCGGCTTGGGGACTGAAGGGTCCCGGGTTCGATTCCGGTCAAGGGCATGTACCGTGGTTGCAGGCATATCCCCAGTAGGGGGTGTGCAAGAGGCAGCTGATCAATGACTCTCTCTCATTGATGTTTCTAATTCTCTATCTCTCCCCCTTCCTCTCTGTACAAAATCAATAAAAATATATTTTTAAAAAAACAAAAAAAGAAATTGCTTTTCTCTTGCTGTATTTAAGATTCTCTTTGTCTTTAATTTTTGGATTTTAATTATGATGTGTCTGGGCATGGGCCTATTTGGGCTTTTCTTGTTTGAAACTCTCTGTGATTCCTGGACTTATATGACTTTTTCCTTCATCAAATTAGGAGAATTTTCTGCTACTATTTCTTCAAACACATTCTCTATCCCTTGCTCATGTTCTGCTTCTTCTGTCACACCTATTATATTAATATTGTTACATTTCATGTTGTCCCCCAGCTCCCTTAAGCTGTCCTACTGCTTTTAAATTGTTTTTTTTTTTCTTATTGGTTCTCTGATTGAGTGATTATTTTCTACCCTGTCTTCTAATTCACTTGGCATCCCCTAACCTGCTGTATATCCCTCCCACTGTGTTCTTTATTAGTACTAAGAGATTAGTTACCATGTCTTTTCTCATACTCTTCAGCATCTTTGCCATCATTATTCTGAACTCTATCTGATAAATTTCTTATCTCCATTTCATTTAGCTCTTCTTCTGGATAATTATTTTGTTCTTTCATTTGGGGGTTGTTTTTTTGTCTCCCCATTTTGGCTACCAGTTAGGTTGTGACTATGAGTTAGGTAGATCTGCTATACCTCCCAGTCTCTAGTGCAGGACAGTGTCAAACACTGTTTCAAAGTAATTAGATCAAACAAAGACTCAAATTCTCCAGAGACCTGCCTCTTCCTGTGAACTGATTATATTCAGTGGTGAGTAGTCTTGAGTTTTTTGCAGGTGGGGGGAGAGGTTTGCCAACAGAATGTTCAAGTACCGGTTTAGGCCTAATCCTGCAGGGGTCCCAGATTGTAGTGGTTGCAGGCTGGGCTGGGCAGGTCAAGGGCTGGGCAATCAGGCTGGAAGAAGAGGGCAGTTGGGAGCAATCAAGCCTGTAGGGGAGGACAGTTAGGGGCAACAATGCCGGCAGAGGAGCAGTTAGGCATAGACCTGGCTGGCAGGGGAGTGGTTAGGGAGTGATCAGGCTGGCAGGCAGAAGCAGTTAGGGGCAATCAGGAAAGCAGAAAGGCGAGCAGTTGGGAGCCAGAAGCCCAGTATTGTGAGAGGGATTCCAGATTGGAAAGGGTGCAGGCTGGACTGAGGGACACACCCTGCCTCCTGTGCATGAGTTTCATGCACTAGACCTCTAGTACAATGTATAATGTGGCAAAAGCCTACAGAGCAATTCCGACAATGTGATCTTATGGTTCCCAATCTCTAGTGAAGGAATAATAAAAATAGAAATAACATTATTAGCTACTATGTCTTGAGCCCTCCCATGTAGTAGACAGCACGTTAAAGTGCTTTTCTGATATTAACTCAATTACTTCTCAACCCTATAAAGGAGGAAAAGAGGTACTCCTATAATTCCCATTTTCAATGTGTGGAAACTAAAACACGGAGAGGTTAAGCAACTTATACAAGGTCACACAGCTAGAAAGGTGTTCAGCCTGGCAGAAGTCCAATGTGAACCGGACTGCCCTCTGCAAGGACAGAGAGACCCTTATGAAATGATGTATCTGGGGGCGGGGAGAACGTGAGGCAGAAAAGGAGCAATCTGAGAGGCACATCCTTACACAAATGTGCTTCTGGCAGGAGGATGATAAATGCACGCCATGCCAGATGGTCCTTCAGGAAAGCAGGGAGCGAGTGACACGTATTCGTCTCATGGATTCTGTTTAAACCATTTAAAGCCACTAAGTCATCCACACTCTCCATTTTCAAATTTTTGCATGAGTAGGATCACCTGAAGAAATTAATGGGCTGTTTTTCAAGGCTGTTTCATAGCTGTAACTGCAAATGGTTCAGAAGGTTCAAGTACAACTTCTGGAACACTGCTTCTCAAAGGGGGGCACTCGGACAAGCAGCAGCAGGGGCCTTTGGAAACTTGTTAGAAATGCAAATCCTCACCCTCACCCCAGACCCACCAATCAGAAACTCCAATAAAAGCAGTATGCCCACGTAGAAGAGCCACAGCTCTAGAAGATAAGATGGTCTGTGTGTGTGCGTGTTAACCTTTGGAGACCTTGTCCCCGGTCAGAGCACTGAAGGAACACAGCCCGTGGCCCCTCCTGCCAGCCTGATGGGTTTTTAGCGGAATGCATGATAGGGTGGAGCTCGGGGTAGGTGAGAAGTCCTTCCTTCTGCTGTGATATGAGAGGCGACAAAGACCTTCTGTTCCTGCTGCCATCATGCAGAGGTACTAGCAGGGTCTTTGCCCAACCCTCTGCGGCAGAATCCCTGCATGACAACGTCATGGCAATTAGCATGTTTCCTGTCCCCTCAGCCTTCAGAGTGAGATCTCTTAACCAACCAGAAAGTTCTACCAGGAGACAGAGCCAGTTTAACAGGCTGCCAAAGAAACAAATAAGCAACCAAGTGAACAAACAAGCCAGTCTTGAGGGTTTGCATGTAAGAAAGACTCTACAAAGTCCTTGACTCACTCTGCTACCACTTAGACCCTGTGTGAACCCCGTCCTCTGCATTTCAATGACATTTGAACTCACCCCACCCCCTGGCCCTTTCTTGCCACACATTCTACCAGATCCCATGCCTGGCCCTGGGCCTGCTGTCCAGCCACGCATGCCTACTTGACCCTGACAGTCCTGCCGAGGAGACCGTCACTAGGAAGACCTCCTCACCCGGATTCCCAGGAGCAGGTCCCACAGTTGGAAGCTGTCATGCCCTTGGGCCTCGCCAGCAGACACAGCTACACAACTTGCACCTGGTCTCTGTAACCAGCTGGTCAGAAAGGTCTGATGACGGCCACCCTGACGTCATGCTGACCAGTACTTGAGACGAAAGGGAAAACAAAGAAGTAGACTGATGTCTGCCTTTACCAGTGTGGGGAGAGAAAGGAGAACCGAACTGGTCTACTCCGATGTTTGAGGCGAGGAAAGGAAGGCAGATCTGTTTAGGCCTCATGAAGAGAAAGATGGCACCTCATCCTTCCTCCCAGCCCTCCACCTCACCCCAGCCCACCCCACTTCACCACACTTCCACTCAGCTCGTCCTTCCTTAGCACATCTGTCCTCTCACCCTGCAATCACACCCCTCTCTTCCCTCCCCGTCCCACCTCTCCCGATTCTAGCTCACCTTCTCACTTTCAGCTAGTTGAAGTGATAAGGCCTCATCCTTTCTATAAACTATTCCTATGAAGTGTCTTGCTAAGAGCACTTTTATTACATTTTCTCTTTTATTTCATGAAATTCAGTGATGAGTGCTGAAACGCAGGTGAGCATTCCCAGGATGGACAGGATGGGAGCAGCATAGTCTGCCGGGCCACTGCCTGTAAGTGACCCTTTCGGGTGAGTGTCTCCCCACTGATCCCCACCAGATGGCAAGCATCTCAGCAGGCCCTGCGTTTGCTTTCATTCCCTCCGCAGGCTGCTCAATGCCAGCATTCCGCTGTGGTCAGGAAGGACACTGGGGTTTAAGCGGTCCCTGCTCCCAATGTACACAAGGGCTTCCTGAAAGATGCTGCCCTCCTGGGCACAGGGCAGCACTGTCTGAGCTCGCACACTCTCCAGGCAGTGGGTTCTCTGCCCTGCCACTTTCTCGACCCACAGTTTCAGTCGGCATAAACATTTCAATCCTCAGTTTCCTCATCTCCAAAATGCACACAGCCTGCCTCCTGGGCTTCTGGGAGAGACCCCACACACTCTCATCACTGTCTCAAGTTATTATACAATTACCAACAGCAGACCATTTTCAACTACAGAAATGACAAGCTCAAATGGTTCACCTTGACATGCTTCTTTTGTATATGTTCGTATTCATTTTCTCTCTCCCTCCTCACGACAGAAGGCAAGCTGTTGTTTAGTGTCTTATTCCTAAGATCTAAACAGTGACTAGACATGGTATGCAATCAACAAATATTTGAATGATTGAATGAATGAATGAATGACATATTTAATGAATGGCTAGAACATAGTAAGTGTTAAATATGAATGTTATTACCCATGTTTCCCCAAAAATAAGACATCCTCCGAAAATAGACCTACTTATCGGTTTCCTTCTGAGTGAAATATAGGGCATTCCCCTGAAAATAAGTCCCCCTCTAGGCTAAACATGAGAGATTTGGTCCACTGATTCTAAAAGTACCATTTAACAAGAAATTCAGGAATTGGATTGTTATGATGATGTTCCAGAAGATGATGACATAATTGTCATTGAATAAATGAGTAAATTCTTGATACTGTAGGATTCACAGTTTGTCTGATTTGTGTTGACAACTACCATACTACCGTATATAGGTAATAACTTTCCTTTATTTTCATTTAACAATAAATATGTACCGTATTCTTCTTCATGGAAAAATAAGATATCCCTTGAAAATAAGACCTAGCGCATCTTTGGGAGCAAAAATTAATATAAGACATTGTCTTATTTTCGGGGAAACAGGGAATTATTATTATTATATAAGCAATTGGCAAAGCAGGAACATAGAATACTGGACAATATTGGCTCAAGTGAAAATTAATGCCACATTACTAAATATTTTATCCTCTTCAGTAACTTCAGTTTATGGCATCAAACCAATCTTTCTTTTTTTATTTGGTGCTAATTTATTTTATTTTATTCTTCAGTTACAGATTACTTTTAATATTATTTTGTATTAGTTGCAAGCATCCAGCATAGTGGTTAGATAATCCTATACTTTATGAAGTCTTCCCCCTGTTATTTCCAGTACCCACTAGCACCATACCTAGTCGTTACAGTATTATTAACTATACTTCTTAGGCTGTGTTTGACATCCCCATAACTATTTTGTAATTACTGAACTGTATTCAATTCCTTCACTATTTTCACCCCGTCACCCAAATGCCCCTCTGGCAACTATCAGTCTGTTCTCCATAACTGTGAATCTGTTTCTGTTTTGTTTGTTCCTTTATATTGTTCTTCAGACTTCATGTAAGAGGGTAGGGGGGCGAGGCTAACTCCTGAGTCCATTTTGTACTTTGGGCAGGGCGGAGCTATCCTCCATTTTGTAACTGGACCCCAGCCCTCACCCAACCAATCAGGGTCAGCCAAAGCAGTGACATCCCCACCTTATAAAACCCCTTGACCTGTGGAAGTTTGGTCTCTCTTCAGCCTCGCTGCCGGCGTGAGTGGGACAGAGCCCATGCTAGCATGGAAGAGGCTCTTTTGTTTACTGCATCAGACTCGGCTCCCTGGTGATCACGAAGTCTGGGCGTAGCACATGTAGAAGTCAAATCATGTGGTATTTGTCTTTCTCTGACTGATTTATTTCACTCGCATAATACTCTCTAGGTCCATCCATGCTGCTGCAAATGGGAAGATCTTGTTCTCTTTTGTGGCCAAGTAATATTCCATTATATATACATAACCTGTCTGAAGCCGCCCATCGTCCTCACCAGCAGAGAGGTGTGGACCAGGAACCCGGAAGGCTGGAGACCTGAAGCTCTGAAAGGTCAGAGCCAGCCACCCACTGTTTAGTTGAGACCATGGTAGTTGAAGCAACTTCCATCTTTTAGTCTCATGTAAATGCTTGCTGATGGGCTGTTATTGGAATTGCCTGCCTAAGGGCCATGGGTGTATCCCAAAACCTGAATAAAAGGGATAGCAAGGCCAGAGCAAAGCTGGGCTCCTGCCTGGCCCCTGATTCCCAAATTTATATTTTCTTATTTAGTCTCTTTCATTTGTGTGCAGCATCTTCCAGAACCCAAACCCTGAACCTGAACCCTGAACCACGCGGAATGTGGGGCGGGGGGGTGGGGGTAGGGGGAGAGACACTCATAGTAACCAAACCAATTTTCTTTCAGCCAGAAAAAAACACCCTGTGTCAAATTGATTGACATTGTAATCATGTCGGTCAGTGATTGCCATTATCCTATACAAATACTTGGGGAAAGTAAACTGCACAATTCAGTTCCTCAGGTGGTGCCCAGCACTCGCAAGTTTCATTTTCAAAACTCTCAACAGGCTTCAAGTGGGGGTTCCATCTCTCTTCGGTGGGTGAGGACTCCACCCCAGGGAGGCAGGAGTGGATGGGATGTGTGATAAGAGGAGGTGCTGGCTGGCACCCTGGGACACCCCCCACCCGCTAGCCTGTTATGTTAGGAGCCCCACCCCCTGTACACAAGCTCTGCTCTGAGGGGTCAGGAGTCGGCTGCCCAAAGTCTGGACCAGGACAGCCGGCAGGGGCCTCACTGGTGCTGCGTGCCTTCGGCCCTCAGTCATCCTGCAGCCCGAGCCCACTCTGAGCTGCCTGTGGTGCCTGTCGCAGTGGTTGCCCTGCCTCCAGGGCCCGAGTCTGGCCTCCACTCTGCGAAGCAGGCTTCTCCAGCATCCTCAGCCTGCCCAGGCCCCCAAAGTGTGGGGCCCCATCACTGAATTTAACTTAGTGGGAGGTGGTCCACGGGAGGGTGCCAGCATTCCACCCTCCATGGAGAACTCTGCGGCACATCCTGCAAGGACTGCACCCCGCACGGCAGGAGTCCTGCTGTGAGCGCTTCCCGCTCCCTGCCCCACCCTGTGCCGGGAAGCAGCGTGAGCAGCAGGGCGGCCCTGAGGAAGCAGACTGCACGGCCCCGCCCCGCCATGTCCTGAAGACACCACGGGCCGGACTGCGGGTGGTGCAGCCTGCCCTGTGTCCCCGCCTGTCGGGCTCGGGCGCCACCTCAGCCGCGTCAGAAATACCGCACAGCCAGAGGCAGGGCCCGGTGAGGACAACGAGGGGCTTTCCAGGAGTGTCTGCCCACACCCCGGGCGCCCTGAGCAGGTCCACTGGGGCTCCTGTCTCCTTCGGCTCCCATGCGGCTGGGGAGGCAGCTGCCTTGGGCTTAATGCTCCTTCTCCAGGAAGTCCTCCCGGCTCGCCCGCCCCGGGACCCTCCCCCGAGCTCTCCAGCACTTTCCGCCAGCCCTGAGCGGACTCTGGGCCTCTCTCCAGGGCGTGGCCCCTGGGCACCTGTAACGCATGCACCCCTCTGGCCAGCACATTCTTGCAAGCAGACACCGATGGAGGAAATACAGGACTATTCTGGTTGGTGTTAAAACCCAAGTAACAACGTATTAATGGAGCTGAAGGACCGGCCTGCTTTATGCAGAGCTCACACCGTGTGCAGGTAGCAAGCTGGTGTTTTCAAAAGGAATTTAACCTGAGGGAACACAGCCCTCCTCCCAGGCCTCCCGCTCTGGTTGCGAGGCAGCAGGGGTCAGGCTGTGCCCAGAACAGGTGCATTCAGGAGCCCCAGGCCTAAGCTCAGGTCAGCCAGCCTCCCCGCCCCTGGCACGGGGTGTGTGTGTGGGGGGGGGGAGGGGGCAGCTGCTCAGCCTCTGATTCCAGCCAGCAGCCCCGGGGAGGGGTCTCAGATTTGCTCTTTTTCTGGCAGCTCAACATTTTAGAAGTGTTTGCAGTGAGAAGGAATTCTGGGAGGTCAGGTGGGGCGTGGACAGAGGGAGCTGCCACATGCCACCCCCGAAGGGAGGGTTTCCCACTGGGCCCCTCGCAGCCTCCTGCGGGAAGGCTGGCAGAGGGAGGAGCGCAGAGCCACCTGCCCGGGGCGCCTGGGCTGTTCTCCGGAGGAAACAGCGAGCCGGCACCCGGACATTAGATGCCCCCCGCCAGTCCCCCCAGGCACCCGCAGGCCGGGGTGCCCGGACCCTGGGCTCTCCCGGAGCAGCGCCTTACCTGCCTCCGGCCTCCGCCGCCTCCGCCGCCTCCGCCGCCTCCGCGGGCCGCCCGGGTGGTGCCGCTAAAGGACAGACATCGCGTTAGTGGTGATGACATGGACCTGACACTAATGACAGGGATGCTGGGCGGGGCCGGAGGAGGCGGGGAAGGGGGCACAGGAGGTCCAGCGGGCGCTCTGTCCCGGGAGGCCGCCCTGAGCGGGAAGACGCGGGCGGGATGCCGGCGGGAGGGTCCGGGCGATGGGGCTGGAGGTGGGCTGTGAGCGTCCTTACCTGGGGCCCCTCCGCCTGGGGCCTCTGCAGAGCCGAGGTGTCGGAGGCCGGAGAAGCTGCGGCGGGGCCGGGCCTCCGGGTCCTGGGAGCGTGCGGGCAGGCGGCGGCTCCTCAGGGCTGGAAGGTCTGTCTGTGCCGGAGGCCGGAGCCGCCCCTGGGCCTGGCACAGGCTCCGCATCCGAGCAGCGCCGTGTCTTCAACCTCTGTCCTTTCCCACGTTCCGGGTGTGCCTGCAGCTACCCGCTACCTGGCAGTGCCAGCCAGCGCCACGTGGCACACACTTCTGCCAACCGGCCCCGGGGCAGCACCGGCCAGAACGCTCAGCCCGCCCTGGGCTGAGCCCTGAGAGGCCTGGCCGCCGCTCTGAACCTCCACAGGCGGGCAACACCTGAAATTGCCTCCAGCGCCCCATCCTCAGGCGGAAGAGACGCCTTCCGAAAGAGAGGTGCGCCTTGAACAGGCTTTGATTTTAGTTTTCAAACTGGAGGGATTTTAGGCATGTCCCTGGAGAATTTCCCAAACACCGGCTCCCGCAGCAGAACCCTCGGGCGGAAGGCCAAGCATCCTACTGGGGAGTGGGACAACTTTTAAACTAGGACAACTTTTAAAATAAGAAAACAGAAGAACCTAAACTGGAATCAATTGTTCACTCTCTACAGTCTGGGAAATGTGGTTGATGCTGGACCCCGGGCAGCTAGCCAGGCTCACCCTGACAGTGTAGCAAGTACACTGCCGCACAGCCCTGCGGGAAAGCAGCGTGGCCGTCACCTGGCTGCCCGCAGTGAGGAGGCAGCGGGCGTCCTGCAGAACCAGAACAAAGCCAGCGGTGCGCACTGACGGGGAGAAGCCCACCTCGCTGAGTGCTCTGGACGTAATCGTGTGTATACCTATAGCCTTCCGTGTCCTAAAAATTGCTTAAGATGACTTCCAATAATAGGTACAATGTAACACAATGAATAAATTAAAATGTGCAGATGAGGAAACCAAAGGGAGGGACAAAGAAGGGAAGGCTGTGCCTGGGGCCCACGGCCCACGGGGGCTTTGTATCGCCGCACAGGGCCCAGCAGGTCAGATAGTGTGGTCTCCCCTGGGCCTCTTCCTGGAAATACCCTTCAACTCATCCCCCAATTGGAGTAGAGAGTAGTCACATGGCAGGACTTCTCACAGAGATGTGTGGTGTGATGAGCTGATGGTCAGGTGCAGGCCAGAACAGGGCAGACACTGGAGCAGTGGTTTTCCAGTGCTGTTGGCCATATAGCATCATGGTGAAATCCAGGGCCTACTCAGATGAAAGCAGAGTGTCTGACTGTTCTCCCGCTGGGCCACCACCCTCAGCAACGCCAACTGAGACCGTTCCTCCCCTCCTCTCAGGGACTGACAGCATGGTGTGAAATCCAGGCAGGAGAATGGCCATTTCTTTTTTTATTTTTTTAAATTGATTTCAAAGAGGAAGGGAGAGGGAGAGAGATAGACACGTCCATGATGAGAGAGAATCATCGATCCGCTGCCTCCTACAAGTCCCCCACTGGGGTTCAAACCCACAACCCTGGCATATGTCCTTGACTGGAATCGAACCTGGGACCTTTCAGTTTGCAGGACAACGCTCTATCCACTGAGCCAAATCGGCTAGGGCAAGAATGGCGATTTCTAAGGGGTTTACACAGACTATGAAGTGGTGCTGGTGGTGAGGAGAGGGGAGAGCAGTTTCCATCAGCCAGAGGAGCAAGTTTGAGAAGCACTAGAATAGCCAAGAATCACAGATCTTGGCAGTGGGATTTATGATAGCTTGCAATAGAGCAATGTCATTGCAACTCTACAGGGTGTGGAGAAGTACTCTATGCCACATTCCAAAGCCATTCTGGACAGGGGACACGGTAGCGGGTAAGGCCATACTGGGTTTCACAAACAAGGGCATGTTGGGAAGCTATTTCCTTCTTCAGAAGCTATTTCTTCTTCAGGATTGCATCTCTGTCCCCTGAGCAGACTTTCATAAATACATCTCTCAGCTCCTCTCTGTACCACACCAGCAGGCTGACCCAGAAAGCAGCAGCTGCTGAGGCTACCATCTATATGACCCCAGTTGCTCTCATGCTCACAAACACTCCCTTCTTTGAACACTGGGTCTTGCACCCACTGTGCTGAATACAAGCTCAGGCAATGAGACAGCAAACACTTGAACAAGGCTGCCTCTATTCCAGGCCCTGCCTGTGTGCATCAGGGGTAGAAACTCCTGTTTCTCACAACAGCCATTGGGGTAGAAATTGGTAGAGTTGGACTTCACATATAGGCTGACTCCTCACAGTAGGCACCATTAGTGTGAACAAGTCATCTAGTTCCTCTACCCGAAGTGTTAGTGTGCAAGGCATTTAATAGCCACAGCCAAGACTAAGCATACAACAATGGCAGCTCCAAGGTAGTTTTTAAAGTTATCTACTCGTGAGAGATCAGTAATCCATGAGTGGTGCTATTGGAAGCACTACAGTCCATCTGTTCTCAGACAGAGCATAAAACTACACTGCACTGACAAAAGGACACTTGATTTAGCTGTCAGAACATTCAAAATACATATATCCAAAACTTGAAAAAATGGAACAGATGAATAGAGGTTGGTTATTTGTTTATAAAAGTACTAGAGGACTGATGCACAAAATCACAAAATTCATGCACTTGGGGGAAGGGAGTGCCTCAACCCAGCCTGCGCCCTCTCCTAATCTGAGAGCCCTCAGGGGATGTCTGACTGATTGCTTGAGTCCGCTCCTTTGCGCTGCTGCCACTGTGCTTACCAGCTGTGAGCCGACTCAGAGCTTCTGGCTGAGCAGCACTCCCCTTGTGGGAGTGCACTGACCACCAGGGGGCAGCTCCTGCTTTGAGCATCTGCCCCCTGGTGGTCAGTGCACATCATAGCGGCCAGTTGTTCCACTGTTCAGTCAATTTGCATATTAGCTTTTTATTATATAGGATTTTTTTTTATGAAAGATATAGCTAAAAATTTTGGAAACAGATTTTTCTAGAATCTATACAATATAATTTAATTACAAAATTATATTTCCCTACAACCTTTGAAGAATGCCTTTATTATATAGAGTAAACCACAGTGATAGAATTTAATCCTAGGCATATTAACACTCTGTTACCTCTGAGGCCTTAAAAGCTCCACCATGTACCACATCTAGAAAATATTTCTGGGTATTTTTCTCCTGTATGCAAAGGCTTCTTTCTGACATTGATCTGTCATATTGTTTCTTATGAATAGTTTCCAGCTATTAACTAAGGTCATGTGATAAAAATTAGGTAAGAGCCCTGGCCAGTTTTGCTAAGGGGTTAGAGTGTCATCTCATGGCCCAAAAGATTTTGCAGGGAAGGGCACATGCCTCCATTGCAGGCTCAATCCCGGCCCCAATTGGGGTGTGAGCAGGAGGCAACTAATCAATGTGTCTCTCTCACATCAATGTTTCTCTCTCTCCTGCCCACACTTCTCTCCGCTCCACTCTCTAAAACAATCAATGAAAAAAAAAAAAAAAGATACTCTTCAAAAAGTCTAAGAAACACAAAGCAATTCTTGTACAACCAGATTTCAACACCAACTTTCATGTATCCAAGAATGGCACTCTACTCAGCCCATTACACAGCTGTATCTTTGTTAAAATCTAAACAAAATGGGACTAGAGGTCTGTTCCATGGCTTTCTTCTACAATACTATTTTCACCTCAACCCATTTGGGTTCTACCTCAAAGAATGCTAAGACCCTCACCCAGGAGAGCACTGGGATTGTTCACCTGATCCCTACCCATACCTCTCCCAAGGAGCAGGCTGTGGCCGTGCCCCTCACAGGCCCCTCAGCCATTTGCATTTCCCCCAAAACTGGAAGGTACAGCAAAGCAGGACAGCCCACATTGGCCACCACACTGCACATACACAGTCAGCAGTAAATGCTCAATGAATGTACCAGGAAAATTTAAATGACATGAGTCATCTCAGAAGTAGTGGTATCTATAAAGGGAATTTGTTGAAAATTCTCTTTTAAAATAACTGCCACCACACAAGAGAAGGTGAACAGTGTCATGGGTTCCAGTATTACCACAGGCACGTGGCCAAGTGCTCTGTCCACAGATGTTGCACAGCACATGCCTTGTCATGGGTAGAATGATTAACTAAGTAAATGTTCAAACTTTTCTATTAAATGCTCTCACTTCAAAATACCACTCTTTGGCCTTGGCAATTTTCATAGGCTATTTTCTACAAATATGTGGAGATGGAATTTTCATTTCAGTGTAAATTATGAATGTTGGTGTGTTCCCACTATGTATGTGTATCCTGAGTAGCTTTAGAGAAAAGACAAATCTTTTGAACATGAATTTCCTCATTGAGGAAGAAAAGGTATCTTGTGGTGCTTAAAACACAGAACTGAGGTGTCCACATTTAGCAGCTAATTACTACAAATAATTGCTTTCTGAATCACAATCTTTAGACTTCGCTAACCCAAAGATATACACACAGTGATTTAAATTGAATAAATGAGTCGTTTTTCTGATATCACAATTTAGATTAAATATTTCACAACTGCCAAAGCAATCCAAACAGCTTTTTAACAGCCTCATTCCTTGGTTTCCAGTTGTCCTGTTAAGATTACTGGAATTGGCATTTTTCTAAATGTATAAACTGTATTAGGCTACAGATTTTATAAAAACAGTGCTTAAACACAGAAGTGGCCCTCAGGAAGTTTCCAATCTAGTTGATGATGGAGAATAGTATGTAAACCTGTCCCAAGTCACTGACAATTGGGACTAGAGGTCTGTTCCATGGCTTTCTTCTACAATACTATTTTCCAATTTTGTGCATTTTGTTTTCTGTGTATATTGTTGGAAATTCTCTCCTGACATCTTGATTTTTTTTTTTTAAAGAAAATCAGCACATAAAATATCAATCTGGTATTAGAGTTTTAGTTATTAAAGAAACAAATATAAACACTTAATTTGTATGCAGCTTAATTATAAAAAGCGCTTGGAAGTGGGCATGACTTTCAGGGAGCCAGGTCAAGAGACACATGCCACAAATATGGATAAATATTTAGAAGTCTTGAAACACAGGGGTCCTGACTCTTCCCTGTCACCAGCACTCAAGGGACAACATTTCCCTTTGGACATTTCTAGGCTGCTACTCTCTGAAAACATTCCTTTCCTAAGTAAAATCACAGGGGTCCGTTTTCAAAAGGGCTTACCTGGTAATTTGTGTTCTTGTACTGAAGTCAAGAGACCTCATTGAGCGTAGAACTTCAATGCACCCCAAGTACTGCAAGGGGAAAAAATGTAAATCATGAGCCCTGGGCGCTGAGAGGAAGAGACACCACCTAATAACATCAAGGGCATTTCTGGGAGCCACATACATTTCTTAGTCACATTGAACTTCATATTTGTGGTGATACTTTATCCTGCTTCTATAATTGTGACAACTCATAAGAAAATATCCCGAGTGCTTAGATTGGTACTACACTCAACTTTCTGAAACCTGTAATATTTTCATGTTACTAGTATTTGGAAATACATTTTTAAACTCTTGTTCAGGTGCAACTTATATGCCATAAAATGTGGAAATCTTAAACAGATAATTCACTGATTTTTTAAACACATATCTGCCCTGTAATCACCACCCAAATGCCAACATCTCATATTTATAGTCCTTTACAAGGCTTGTAGAAGTTTATAATTTCTAAAGAAAGAACAAAAAAACTAAAAATTTCGCCAATATTAAATTTCATTGCTTAAAATATGTATTTTGGGTTCTATGAATAAACTAGATTGTCCTCAAATATACTTTATTTTTGTTTACCAGAAAGCTCTTTTCTGCATTATTTGACATAAATTTTCATAAGGTCAATTTTCACATCTATATTTCTAGTTAATATTTTTATGTTTCACACATAAAAATGTGTGTGTGTGTGTGTGTGTGCATGTGTGCATGCATACATATATGCGTGCATATGTGTATATGAATATATGGACACAACTAAGGCTATAGATAAACAACTAGAATGGAAGAGATATAATAATTAGGTTCCAAAGTCCATGGAGAGTTTGAAGGTACAGAAGTCTTGTATCAAAGCTTTTAAATTTAGACTCAGCAGGAAGAGAATCCGTGGTGTAATACAGAAAAGGCTGCATTTGAATTATTCAGAAAACCTGAATTTGAGCCTTGGTGTGTACTACCTTATTATGTAACTTTAAGCAAGAATTCTCTAAACCTAAGTCTCTGCCCATAAAATGTGGTTTTTACTCCAACCATTGCATAGGCACATGAAACTTCTACCATCATGTCACAGTTATTTACAGACCATCACCACCATCACATTTATGCAGACACCATGACCGACATCTCAGAGATATCTGAATTAGAAGACCAGCAATACTGCAGATTTTATAACAGTGACCAGGACCAATGTCACAGGGCTATGTGACTACCACTACCACCAAAGTCACAGACATGTAAATACCACTTCCACATGCAGAAAACTACAAGAATACCATGAACAACATGGCAGAGTTATAGAAGTAGCGTGATGTTATCACAAGTCATCTGAGCAATAGTGTAGGTTATGTGAACACCACAGGTGCTGTTACAGAGTTATGTGGATGCCACTATCACTAAGATATATGAAGGTCATGACCACTTTGCAGTTATGAGATGGCCACACCCAACACTCCACAGCATCCCATAGTTATGTGAATACCACCAGCAGCCTGTTACAAAGTGAGGTAATTGATGACCAAAGGAGCATAGTTGTGTCATAGCTACATCACTACCTCTCAAAGATATGTGAATACTATCATCACCACCTTTGGAGAGTTATGTAAATTTCCCACCCAAAGTTGCAAACCTAGGGGAATACTCCATGATCACCATCGCAAATGTTTGAATGTGACAACAACAACTTCAGATTATCGGAATACTGTGACTACCATCAAAGAGCTACTGAAAACTATGACCCAGGTTGCAGAATTATCTAATATCACAGGATAATGGGAATGCTCTGACAATATCACACTTATGCAATTACTACTAGCAACAATGATATTTGAGTACCCTGACCACCAACACCACAGAGTTATATTAATACCATCATGTTCATCACAAAATTATCTGAATGCTACCTCTAGCTTTATAGTTTTGTGGCTACCATGACCAAAACTGCAGAGCTATGTAACACCAAATCTACCAACATCACAGAGTTCCGTGAAAACCACAATGATCAGAACAGTTACATGAATAACACAAATAGCATTGCCTTGTTTTATGTGTCCCAACGTCACCATTGCAGGATTATGTAAATATAAGCACCATGACCATCATAGAATTATGTGATGCCATCACACCCACCATCTCAGAGTCATTTGAATACATCACCTATACCATATCACATGTATGAGAGTACGATCAGTGCATATTGAAGAGGCACATGAATACCACCAACAACATTACAGAGTTATGTGACCAAAATCAATAACCTCAAAGTTGTAAACACTATGCTCACTCTTGCATTGCTGTGTGGAGATACACCAGTACTGCTGAGTTATGTGAATACACTACCACCATCACTGAGTTATGTGAAGATCGTGACAAACTGCAGTTACAGGATTAGTACACCCAACACCATCAATTATGCGAAAACCAGCAGTTGAATACCACAACTGTCCTGGCAGATCTAGGAGAATACCACCACCAATGTCACAAAGATACGCTGGCACTGATTGCCATCATAGTCATGCAAATACCTCCACCTCCATTGCAGAGTTTTGTGAATACCGTAACCCCCAACAAGGTAAACTTAGGTGACATCCTGACCAAAGTTACAGATTTAGGTGAACATGTTAACACCAATGCCACCACCATCATAGAACTGAGTAGATGCAAGCATGCCTCATTTTATTGTGCTATGCTTTAATTGTGTTTTCATCAGCACTGAGTCAAGACCCTTTGCCAGCAAAAATATTAAAATTCGCTGAAGTTGCCGAAACTGGTTTGGCTCAGCGTCAGCCTGAGGACTGAAAGGTCCTCAGTTCGATCCGGTCAAGGGCACGTTCCTTGATTGCGGGCACATCCCCAGTAGGGAATGTGCAGGAGGCAGCTGATTGATGTTTCTCTCTCATCAATGTTTCTGGCTCTCTAGCTCTCTAGCTCTCTCCCTTCCTCTCTGTAAGAAATCAATAAAAACTATATTTTAAAAAATTCGCTACAATCTTGGATGATGGCAAGTATTTTTAGCAATAAAGTTTTTTTTTATTAAGGTATATACCTTGTGCTTTTAGACATAACGCTATTGCACAATTATTAGACTACAGTATAGTATAAACATAACCTTTATATACATTGGGAAATAAAAAAATTCATGTGAGTTGCTTTACTGCAGTATTTGCTTGATTGTGGTGATCTGGGCCGAACTGGTTATATCTCTGATAGATAGCCAAAGGCCTGGTTATGAAAACACTCCCACCAGAATGACCACTGAGTTATGTAACTACTACAACTAACACCACGTGGGTATGCAAATACCACAACCAATATCATATCACTGTTTCAATACCATCACCACCACACTATGGCATTATCTAAAAAACATCACCACCACACCACCGCAGTGATGTGAAGACCATCACCACCACGACGGGGTTATGTGAAGGCCACCTGCGCCCACTTCACAGAATAACAAATGCCATCCCTACACTGCAGAGCTGGATGAACCTTACCACCTCAATCACTGCGGCTGTGAACGCCATCATCACCAACTTTGCAGACTTAGGTGGCTAACATGCCCAACCTGGCAGAGCTATCCCGACCATCCCCAAAGCCACAGATGATTGTGAGTCCCACCCCAGACAACATTGCAGAATTATCTGATATGTGACCACCTCCACCACCACCAACACAACACTGGGTGAATCCCATGACTAATGCAGCAGAGCTCTGTGTAGACTCACTTCTCCGAGTCATACAATTACCACCACCATTACTGTCACAGCCAAGCCAACACCTCCACTGCTGTCGCTGAGTTGTGGGGATACAAGCTCCATAGCTGTCACAGGGTTACATGAAGACCATGACCAACTTCAAGGAGGTCCACGATCATCACCACCGATGGTGTAGTTAAATTACGCTCTCAGGGTCTGCAGCAACTTGTACTCTCACCACCAATATCTAAACATGTTTATTTCTCGATCCTTCATAACACTGTACAGCATCAATATTTTTAATCTTTGGCTGTCAGAGGCTAAAGTATTACTTTTTGTTCTAATTGGCACTTTCCTGCTATCTAATAAAGTCATGTAAGTCTTCTCACTGTGTATTGACATTTGCACTTCCTTTTCTGTTAAGTGACGCTCATATTTTTGGCCTAGTTTTCTATTACGAGTATTCATCTCTTTCTTATAGAGTAATAGCATGTTACTCTTCCATTGAATTAGTTCTCTTTTATAGCTTCCACATTTCCCCTAACACAAACGGTTCCACAGTAATACTGTAGTAATTACTGTGACCTCAAGTCTACCACTTTCTGTATGGCTTTGGCATGTCCTGTTTTGCTTAAGGCCTTCCTATCCCCAAATTATTACAACAACTTTTATTTTAACAATATTTAATATTTTCTATTTCGCTTTTTAATCTGTTTGGAGTTTGTCTATAGAATATGGCATAAGATATTTGTCAGTCTCCAAATGGGTTCGACTGCTGTCAGCACCACTGGTTTTGTAACCCATCCATGTCCTCCTGGGCTGACGCATTCCCACTTCTGCACCTGAACTCTGTTCTGTCAACTTCATTTGTCAGCTCCTGTGTCTTCTGTGTGTGTTTTGACTTAAGAACTTTGAAATCATTTTGTGAAGTCTCACCCCACAAACACTGGATTCCCAATGAAACTCCATGCTACCTTGCGAAGAACTCAGGTTTGCTGTTTAGTTTTTATCCATGAACAGGGGCATTGTTTCCATTTCAAATATTACCCGATGCTTTTAACAAGACTTGTGGTCTTTATTTTAAATAGTATATATGTTTCTTCTTCGGTGCATTCCAAGGCATTAGAAATGACAGTTTGATTTTTCTGTCCTGTGTTTACCTGGTTTTTCCTAGCAGAGAGCAAAGGAATTGACTTAAGATATATATAGAAAACTCAGTCAATGGGCTCCAGACATGCACAAAACAGAAGTTATAAAAGCTTGGACAATGGAGCTCCAGCAACAATGGGACTGAAATATAAAAGAAAATGCAGCCCTACCTGGTTTGGTTCAGTGGCTAGAGCATTGGCCTGTAGACTAAAGGGTCTTGGGTTCAATTCTCGTCAAGGGCACATGCCCAGGTTGCGGGCTCAATCTCCAGTAAGAAGCACACAGGAGGCAGCTGATCAATGATTCTCTCTCATAATCAATGTTTCTATCTCTCTCCTTCTCCCTTCCTCTCTGAAATCAATAAAAATATATTTTAAAAAGGAAACATCTGCCTCATAGGAATTCCTGGGCCGAGGGGTGAGGGGGGAGGGGAAGAGAGATACAGGAAAAAGAATATTCAAGAATGAAAACAATAAAATGTTTAGTGTTTATATAATATTTTTAAGGCGACGATGTAATAATAAGAAAAGGGTGCACTTTGGGGCATGATGGAAACAACACAAAAGGATCAGGAGAGACCGTCCTAAAAGGACTCCAGGAGGGGCAGGCAGGGAAAGGGCTGCTCACCAGATGCTCCCTTCAACTCCAAGCACGTGAAGATGTTATTGAAAGTCTCAAGAAGGCAAGTGTGGAGCCAAAAAGCTTATTTTCACGGGAACGAACGTTCCGGTGGGAGGGCAAAGGGAGGCCTTGGAAAGCTAACCGCCCTCAGGGCCCTCTGAAAGAACCGTTGTGGGGGGGGGGGGATAAATACAGGGGGGAAAAGGGGAATGTGGGCTCAGAGGAACAATGACAAGAAAAGAATCAACAAACATGACGTGTGTGCCTATGCCTTAAGAATTATTGGGGCAGAACGCTACCTGTGTTTTCTTACAATGATGGGAATTCAGCCTCAGCAGACCTGTGTGGCTAGCAGGGACAGATATAAATGACAGACAGGAGAGGAGAGGGGAGCATATTAAAAGCTATTGTGGGGGAAGGGAGTGTTTATTATTGTTGTGTTTTTTTTTTAAATATATTTCATTGATTTCTTACAGAGAGGAAGGGAGAGAGATAGAGAGCTAGAAACGTCGATGAGAGAGAAACATCGACCAGCTGCCTCTTGCACACCCCCTACCGGGGATGTGCCCGCAACTGGTGTAAATGTCCTTGATCGGTATCGAACCTGGGACCTTTCAGGCGGCACACCGACGCTCTACCACTGAGCCAAACCGGTTTTGGCTATTATTATTTTTTAATGTATTTTTATTGAGAGGAAGGGAGAGGGAAAGAGATAGGAACATCAATGATGAGAGAAAATCATTGGTTGGCTGCCTCCTACATGCCCCACACTGGGGATCGAGCCCAAAACTCAGACACGTGCCCTTGACAGGAATCGAACCCTGGGCCCTACAGTCTACAGGCCGACGCTCTATCCACAGGGCTAAACTGACTAGGACAAAGCTATTGTGTTTTGTGGAGGTAGGTCCAGAATTGGTAGTAAAACAATGTAAGTTTACATATATGTGCAAAAATTATAAACCTCTGTAAAAATAGGAATAGAATGACTGACTTCCAAACTAAATAGCCCAGGCAGCAAGAAGAGGAAAACAGAACATGCACAAAAGAAAAAGGAAAAATATAAAGTGAAACAGTATTAGGTGCGAACACCTCAGTCATCACATGAATGAGTCCGGCCGCCATGAAGGTCAAAACTCCTCATGGTTAGAGCATGTGCTAAACGACACACAGGGTAAGCCGGGAAGACAGCCCAGCACAAGGAAAACGGGTACAATGGGGACAAGGGGGTATCTCAGGTAAAATCACAGGAAAGAAAAAATATTAAATAAATTAAGAAATGTGCATGATCAAACTGAAGGAAAGCTTCAATGAAGTGAAATAATAAGAGAAAATCTGCATATATGGCAAGACATACCAATTCTCCCCAAATTAATCTACAATTTTTGTTTTTGTTTTTTTGTTAATCCTCACCCGAGGGTGTTTTTCCATTGGCTTTTAGGGAGAGGGGGAGAGGGGGAAAGACAGACAAACATCGATGTGAGAGAAATACCAATGGGTTGCCTCCTGCACTAGTCCTGACCAGGGCCCTGGCTGGAGAGGACCCTGCAGTCCAGGTCCATGCCCTTGACTGAAATTGAACCCAGGACCCTTTGGTCTGCAATCGGATGCTCTATCCACTGAGCAAACCGGCTGGGGCTTAATCTGTAATTTTATTATGATGCCAATGAAAGTGTCAATGGGATTTTTCACCTCAGATCTTATTCATTTAACTCCAAAGTTTATGTCATAAGAGAAGATCCTGAGAACATGAATAAAATCATGAAAAAAATGAAAATGAAAAGGAACTGGTGAAAGTTGTGTGATATTCATATGGGCTAGACCAGTGGTCGGCAAACTCATCAGTCCACAGAGCAAAATATCAACAGTTCAACAATTGAAATTTCTTCTGAGAGCCAAATTTTTTAAACTTAAACTTCTTCTAATGCCACTTCTTCAACATAGATTCGCCCAGGCCGTGGTCTTGTGGAAGGACCAAAGAGCTGCATGTGGCTCGAGAGTCACAGTTTGCCGACCACTGGGCTATACTAGCCCTGTGAGGGACTGGAGTGGAGCCAGGAGAAAAGGGCGAACAACCCTTGGGGATCACTGAGGGACAGACAAGCCAGTGGGCACAGGCAGGGGAGGAGTGGCTGTCCCCCCGGAAAAGGACCCTGCCACAGCCCTACCGCCACCACACACGGCCGTGAATGTGTGACACGGTGTGCTGTGTATGTGGCATGTCCTCACCGACATGCGCATCGTACACTGTGCACAAAAATAAATCCCAAAATGATTGAAGCACTAAAGCTGAGAGCAAAACTAGAAACATTACAAGAAAATAGAGAACATCATTTCTGTGACAAGACCTAAAACTCAAAGGCTCATGAAAATGAACACGTGTAGGAAACTTCCACATAAAGCTTCCACACTGGTGAAACATGTGTGCTAAATAACATGCCATAAAGAACATGGAAAGGCTGGGAAAATGCAATTAAGTCATCACTCAATGTGGGGAAAGGGCAAAGAACAAACGGGAGTTCACAGCGGGAGAGAGGCAGTCGGCAGCACGCAGCCCTGCAGAGCAGTGACCAGAGAAATCACAGCGAATTCCAGGAGAAGACGCAGCTCTTCGCCCAGCAGAACTGGGTGGGGAGCAGAAAAAGTAGGCCCTGCTCCATCTCTCAGGGGGTGTCACGCGGTGAAACTGCCCATGAGGTTTTGGAATTATCTATGGACATGAAAAGCATGCTGCCCTTTGGCTCAGGAACGATGTGTGTGACGTCATCCATGCAGGAGCGCGTGAAGTTGTATTTAAAATATTCACTCTTAGTTGCCTGAGTAGGGGGGAAACCTGAACCCCTTCCTTAGACATTTGTCAGTAAATGCACATCCTAACTATGACTCCAACAGCAGCCACTTTTTTTGGTTTTTTTTCTGCTAATCCTCACCCGAGGATATTTTCCCATTAATTTTTAGAGAGTGCGAGAGAGAGGGAAAGACAGAGAGAAACATCGATGCGAGAGAGACACATCCATTGGCTGCCTCCTGCACGTGCCCTGACCAGACCCAGCCAGAGAGGAGCCTGGAACCAAGGCCCGTGCCCTTGGCCGGAATTGAACCCAGGACCCTTCGGTCCTCATTCTGCCGCTCTCTCCACTGAGCCAAACCGGCTAGGGCTGCAGCCACTTTTTAAATAATTTAAGTTTAGAGGCTCCAAAAATACTACTACTCCCTCTACATTTTATTGTTAAAGCAAGTCATAGTGTCAGTTCAAACTCAAAGGATGGGGACCACCCAAGAGTGTGAGTGTGAGGCTGCCCAGGTCACCAGGTCCGCCACTGGCTGAGACGAAGATGCAGGCGTTGTTAGGGTGAGCAGTGGGGGAGGCGTGGTGGGGAAGGAGTGTCATCCCTGAATACCCCCAATTGTCTAAACAGTTATAACAAGAATGTGTTCCTTTTACATATACAACTACAAAATAAATTTTAAATAAAATATTTCCTACACAAGAAGACCGTGCCTAATAACATCCTGTGTCCATGCTATGCTGCAGAGTTGGTCACAGAGCCGCTGAGTATCTGGAGGCTTTAATTCCAAGGCCCCTGGACCCGCGGCCTCGTCCTCCGGGAGTGACTTTGCTCTGAGGATGCAGTGGAGAGCGAGGTGGTCAGGGAGATCGGGCACGCTCCCGAGCGGGCTGCTACTCATTGCACTTTGGATTCCATCCTCCCCTCAGCTATGGGTCAAGGATGGTGTGACCCAGCCCAGCCCGCGAGCTGCAGTCCTGGGGTTTTGCTGGAACTGCTATCAGGAGTGACAGGCAGTGCACCTCTGGGCGCTGCACGGTGATGCTCCGGCCCCTCCGGCCCCGGCCTCCTGGCCAGAGGGCACTGAGACAATCCATGGACAGTTCCCCTGGGGAGTCTGCTCTCAGTGACATCGCAGGCGCCTTCTCACTTGGAATCACGGTGCATCATGCTTCTGATTTCTGAGCATGGCCCATAAATGGGGTGGCCACCCATGCTAGACCTACAAAGAGTCTATGATATCTTGAATATTGTACTGTCAGCATAATGAGTAATTTGCCTTTTAGGTTTCTGGTGCTGGGCAAAAAAAAAAAAAAAAAAAAAAAAAAAAAAGTATCTCTGAAGTGATTTTAAAATTGTTAATTGTATTTGTTTGGACTGCTTGTAAAAATCTCCTGTGTCGTTCCGGTCCCAGCTAACGAACACTCAGCGGCACCTGTGTGATGCTCAGTAGAAGGAGATGGGGCAGTCTGAGTGCCTGCCCTTGAAGCTGTCCCCGGTCAGCAGGAGCAATGCGCCCAGGCCAGGCCGACGGGCCGTCTGCTGAGAGTAGGACCACTGCGTGCCATCCACAGGAGGGTAAGCGGATCTCAGAGTAGCACGCCCACCACTCCTCTACCGTCCCCACGCCCCCCCACCCCCCACACACACACACACCCGCTCCCATCCAGATCAGCTATATGGAGGTTGGTTGAACTTTCCAAACTTTCTGTATCTGATCACTATTGTAAGCAGGCCTCATCAGTTCAAACCCTGATTCGGTAACAGCATAAAAACTTCATTTCCTTAATATGACCTTTTCTTTCTTTCCTTTTATTTCAAACTGGCCTTGTCCAGCTTAGGAGCACTCTGACTTACACCCCTTCCTCCCTTAATCATTAAGCCCTCAGGACAAAGCCCTCAGGCCAGCATCAGATAATCTTAGGCACAGCCTGGAGTCAAACTAAAGATAACATCTAGGCCTCAGTTATATTGGCTGCAGACCCAAAAAGCGGAACCACCGACACACCCTGTGAAACCGGAGTGAAGCCCTCACAGGACCGGAGGCGCCATGCACCCCCTCCCTAGTGCAGACTCGGCAGTAGAGACGTGACCCTAACCACACTCTGGCTCCTTAGTCGCTGTGATTGACAATTTTCCCTGTAACTCAGCCCCAAGTCACAGGGGAGCCAGGTACGGGAGCTTCCAGGTTTGACACCATTTCCTTAAATAAACCTTTTTCCTTTCCCTGCCTCAAACTCCTCTTGTGTCTGATTGGGCTTTGATGTAGGCAGCCTAAGAGACCTCTTTAGTTCAATAACAGTTATCCCATCTAATAGTAGTAACCTTGATTTTCAATAATTTTTAACTCAAATCTCCCAGAGCCTTGCTTTCCTTGAACAGGATGACAACATATACTTCCTGGATTGGTTGTGACAATAAGACCCACCTGTAAAGCATCTCGTACAGCCCTGGCCTTCATGTGGCCTGAGATACTAGTAACATTCTTATTTGGACACTCTGGTCCAGGCTCCTAGGGGCACCTTCACACACACGGCTAAGGCCTCAGCCACAGTCCACGCTTAGCTAACAATGACATACATTTCACCAGGTTTTATTTCTTCAAACTCCAGATGGCCTTGAGGGTCCCAGAACTTTACGGCTTTTGGCTCCTCCTGTCTCCCATGATAATCCCTGGACACACAGCTCCCATTTAGGGCATCAAAACAAACCAAATCTGCCGGGCTGGCGAGACTCAGTGGTTGAGTATCTACCTATGAACCAGGAGGTCAGGGCACATGCCAGGGTTGAGGGCTCAATCCCCAGTGGGGGGCATACAGGAGGCAGCCAATCAATGATTCTCTCTCATCATAGGTGTGTCTATCTCTCCCACTCTCCCTTCTTCTCTGAAATCAATAAAAAATATATTTTAAAAAAAACTAATGTCCCATATCTTAGGAAACTGATGGCATAACATTAGTAAATGGACTTTGTGAAACCCAAGTTCATGATATTAAAATAAAACCATTCCAATAAAGTTTCTGAAGGTTTTCTTTGGAAAGCTCAGGAATGTAGGCAAAAAGCACTTTTCACACAAACAATAACTCAGGAACACAGACTAAAACTCGCTTTCTGAATGACAAATGTCAAATGCAAAACCTCTGGGGGTGGAGGCAGAGTTCCTGTGACAGCAGTGAGCTGTCCCTGAGAGCAGAAGCTGAGCTGGTTTGTTCCAGGATTCAAAGACATTGTGGGTGTGTAGGCAAGAAATCAGGGCCACCAAAAAAGAACTGCAACTTACAAAGACTGGGGGGAATGCGGTTTATCCAGAGCATGAGGAAATAAAGAAGAAATGTTACTCTTCAATGCATAAGGAAGAGTGAAAACTCCCACAGAGCGAAGACAAAAGCCATTCTTCTGGAAAGGAAGTCTCGATAAAGACTTTCTCTGCAACTGTGGGCCTGAGCAGCTGCAAACTAAAGGACAGGGCATTAAGCCCAAACACAGCGGGGAGGATTAGTCATAGGTGGGCACCCTCCCCAGACTCTCCCCCGCTCCCCTCCCTGCAGAGCCTGGAGTTGCCTTCTCAGAGGTCGGAGACGGGCCATGGGGCAGCATGGCTGAGAGTGGCCTGCAGGTGACACCAGGACTGTCTGTCCTAGGGCTCTGACAGCGGGTGTCCTCCCACCAGGAGCCTCCATGGAGGAGGAGGTGGGGAAGGGAGACACACTGTTGGAGCCAGAACTGCAGATGACCCACAGGGGGTCCAGCAAATTAGGGACAGCGAGGCCCGGGTCCAAGAACCACAGAAAATTGTCCGGTATGTAGGACTCACAGGCAGGAGAGACAGGAAGCCAGCGAAGGCTGGAGCGCTCACTGAGCCCTGAGCTGACCCCAGGTCTCAAAATGAACAGCTCTGCCTGGACCTCTGGGACGGAGGACAGAGCCTTTGCAGGTTATTGGTGTGCCCTGTGCTTTGTAAACTGCTAAACAATGCTCAAATCCATCCTCACTCTTCAGGGGAAGAGAGGCAGCACTGAGCCTCAGGCCACTGACCACCTGGGGACTGTCTGAGCAGCGCCAGGCCCTTCCTGGGGCCTTGCGGCTAGATGCTGGTTGCGGCTAGATGCTGGAGGTGTTTTCAACCCTAGAGTCTGCTCTTCAAGACCATGGCCAGATCTGAGTTTTCATAATGAGAATCCATCCCAAAGGGTCTTATTTAAAGAAAGACAACATACAGCTTGCAATTCCATGAACCTGAGAAATAATAAGGTTCATTTTTTTGGGGGGGGGGGGGGAAGAGAAGCAGGGCAATATTAACTTTCATTTAGAATAATAATCACATAAATAAATTCCTCCTTTTTCTTTACATTTCCTCTGCCTGATTCAACATACATTTGTGCTTGTGTGTGTGATAAAGAACAAGTTCAGTAAAAATAAGTGCTTTACTCTTGGTCACCCCCAACTGCACCCCCCCCCCCCCCCACCAGCCTGGTCACCCCTAACTTCCCTTCCTACTGGCCTGGTTACCTTCAACTGCCCCTGCCCCCCCCCCCCCCCACACACACACACACACACTGGCTTGGTTGCCCCGTTCAGCCTGCTGTTCAGTTGTTGGTCGTCCCTCACTAACCCCACTGCTGGCCTGGTCACCCCACACAGCCTGCTTGTTTAGTCATTTGGTTGTCCCTCACTAACTCCCCTGCCACCTGGTGGTAGGCAGCCATCTTGTGAGAGCGTGAGGGTTAATTTGCTATTACCTCTTAATTATATAGGATAGAAACAAACCAACACCCCTCAGGGTACAGTGCTCAGTGTGGTCAAGCCACCAAATGGACTATTGTGGGGAAGCATGGGACTTGGTTGGAAAGTCTGTGAGGAGGATTCTCCAAAAGGCCGGGCTCTGGGGGACCTTGCCAAAGGCACAGCCCCTGCCTGGACTTTTCCAAATAAGTCCGAGCCCCCAGGCATTTTGCTAGAATCTCTGTTTAGTTTTTAAAGACTCAACCTTGTAGAAGCAGATGCTTATGTAATGACATCAGTGTTGGTGTGAGATGAAACAGTACTTTCTTATTTACTGTTGGTGGAACCATAATTGATACTTGTCCTGCTGATCATATCTAAAGGTTAATTTTAGTTCAAGCTGTTGTTATAATAAAAGCCTAAGGAGGCAGGCAATCGAGGCTGCTTTGTTCTTAAATCGAAACAGCCCCTTAGCCTTCTCTTTCACAGAAACGTGTGTCAGAGTTCATCTGTTGCTCAGGGTCTGCTGGTCAGCCCTGGCAGACCATGTCAGCATTACTTACTTATGAAGACTATATAACTATTGGAGGAAAGGATGTAAGATCATCCATTATAACTAAGTCTTTCAAACGGTAGTAAAAGTGAACACTTGTCAGCACTCACTGTGCTGGCACTGGGATGACCACACTGGGTGGGAGTCCTTACACTGGCCCCCATAGCAGCTCTGTGACCAGCTCCATTCTGCTGTGGAAACCAAGGCTGCGTACGAGGAGGAACTCCCCCAAAGATACTGAGGTGCCACCAAACATGTGCTCAACTTCATTAGCATTTAAAGCTACACAATTAAAAACCACCATAAGAAACAAAATTGGCATAAAATGAACAGTTTAATGACATCAGTGTTGTTGGAAGTGAGATGAAACAGTACTTTTTTATTTATTACTAGAGGCCTGGTGCACGAAATTCATGCACGGGGGTAGGGAGGGTTGTCACTCAGCCCAGCCTGCACCCTCTCCAATCTGGGACATCCCTCTTACAATCCAGGACTGCTGGCTCCCAACTGCTCACTGCATGCCTTCCTGATTGCCCCTAACCACTTCTCCCTGCCAGCCTGATCACCCCCTAACCACTCCCATGCCAGCCTGATTAATGTCTAACTGCTCCCCTGTCAGACTGTTTGCCCCCAACTTCCTTCTTCTGCTGGCCTGGTCACCCCTAACTGCCCTCCCCTGCAGTGTTGATTGCCTTCAACTGCCCTCCCCTCCTTGCCTGATCACCCACAACTGCCCTCCCTTGCAGGCCTGGTCTCTCCCAACCGCCTGGTGCATGGGTGGGGGCCAGCTGGTTTGCCCTGAAGGGTGTCCCAGATCAAGGTGGGGGTTCCCTTTGGGCGTGAGGTGGCCTGGGCAAGGGGCTTGTGGTGGTTTACAGGCTGGCCATGCCTCCCAGCAACCCAAGCAGAGGTCCTGATATCTGGAATTTATTTACCTTCAACAATTGAGACTTTGTAGCCTGGAGCGGAGCCAAACCTCCTGTTCACTCCATGGCTGGCAGCCATTTCTGTTTGGATTTGTTTACCTTCTATAATTGAAACTTTGTAGCCTTGAGTGAAGGCTTAGACTGGCCAGGGCACGTGGAAAGAGTGGCTTCTTCCATTGCATGGGAAACTCAGGCCTCCCTCCTCCTCTCTGTGGTCGTAGCATCTTGGCTGGGTTTATTTGCATACTCACTCTGATTGGCCAGTGGGCATGGCTTGTGGAGCAGCATGATGGTTAATTTGCATATTACTCTTTTATTATATTATGTAGGATTGGTGGAATCATAATTGATACAACCATCTCAGAGAATGGCTCAGAGAATGGCTCCAAATTTAAATGTGCATTCTTCTTTTCTGACCCAAACACTTCTCTTTGGAAAATTACTCCAGGGAGATTCTCACACATCTTATGAAAGGACATGCTTAAAGATTTTCACTGTATGGTTTCACTGTATTTTCACTGTATGGTTGTTTGTGTTAAAAAGAAGTTAAATAAATCATGGTTGATCCAAGCAACAATTAAAAAGAAAAAAAATGGATCTCTTTTTTGAAAAACCTCCAAAGCAAGTAAAATAATAATAATAAATCTAACTTAAAGAAGTATGCATACTATGATACCATTTATGTCAAAACCAAAAGAGAAACACAAAACCAACATCTTTCCAGTGGCACGTAAGTCCATGTATATGTACAGAAAAAGGGTCTGTAAGAACAGGCACCACCTGGTAACTGCATGGGACATTGGGAGGGAATCTGATACTCTATATACATATGTCTTCAGGTATTAATTTTTTAGAATAGGGATGTATCCATGTATTACTTATGCAGTTACAAATAATTATAGAGCTAAACAAGGGGAAACAAAACAAGCCTTGCTTAGAGCAATGGTTCTCACACTAGAAGCGCCTGGAGAGCTTGTTCAGCCCAGAATGCTTGTTAAGTCGCATGCTCTGACTCCTGCCGCAGAGTTCTGATTCAGTAGGTGGAGGCGGTGGGATGACTGATGCTGTGTTCTGATCAGTGGCATGGGAGGAGCCAGAATTTGAATCCAGACCATGACAGATAAGACCCTAACTCTTGACCATGATCACTGCTTCCAGGGCTATCTTTGTGTGGTAGAATTAAGGTGGGTTTGTTTGTTGCCAGTTTTTACATATATCCTTATTGGACTCTTAAATATAACTTCAATTCATCCTGTAAAGCCTAAAACTATAGGTTGTGTACTTTCCAGTTTATGAGAATTCCCTGCTTTGGAAATGTTTTAAGGATTATATAACAATCTCCCTCTGTCTCAAGTATGTGTGTGAGTCAGGGACTTCCTGGTGTGAACCTGAGCTGAGCTCTGAATATCACTCTACTTCCTAAGTTGGGGAAGTTCTCACTCCATTTATTGGACACAAAGGCTGGTGAGGACATATCCTTTCCCAAGCAGTGGGCATCCACCCAAAATGCAAGTAGGGTTAACTAAGCCAAGGAAAGTAAGAAGGAAATACATTTCTATTAAGATTGAGGAAAAAATATTTTTTGCTTAAAAACTAATAAAGGCCTATGCACTAATAAAGGCCTTCCACTCAGCTCCCCAGAGGTGGCAGAAGAATAAATCCCTAATTGCAGTGGGAAACAGAAGAAGGGGCATGTCAGTGGACTGGCCTCATTAAGGATCCCTGTAAGATGAATGCTAATCAAGATAGGACAGAAGAAGTAAGTCCCACACACCATGCACCCAACGGAGGGAGGATATGGAGCCCTGGGAAGCACCAAGCTCCAAGAAGATATTGCCAAGAGGATGCCTTGTTTTGGCTTCGTCATGGTTCCTGAAACAAACCTTTACAGAACAGTGATTACACAAAAGAGTTAGACACACTTCCTGAAATATGTGTGCAAGGAGCAAGTGGACACTGGGAAACTGACCTAACCAAATACCAGCAGCACAAAGGTTCAAAACTGCTGGGAAGAGTGAAAGAAAATATAAGAGACATGGAAGATGGATCCAGACATTTCTTTTTTAAAAATATATTTTTATTAATTTCAGGGAGGAAGGAAGAGAGAGAGAGAGATAGAAACATCAATGATGAAAGAGAATCATTGATTGGCTGCCTCCTGCACACTCTCCACTGGGGATCAAGCCAGTCAATGCCCTTGATCAGAATCGAACGTGAGACCCTTGAGTCTTCAGGTTGATGCTCTATCCACCGAGCCAAACCAGCTAGGACAGATCCATACATTTCAACATCTATTGGATATAATGCAGATGTAAGAATACAGAAGAGAAAACTTACCCAGAACTGAAGACCCAAGTCCTCCTTTGAGATGTCCCACCAAGTGCTAAGCTAAACAAGATCAAAAGAATGAATGAACATTGACTGGGGGTGTGAAAACACAGTACAGTGTACAGATGATGTATTGTAGAACGATGCAGCTGAAACTTGTAGGTTTTATCAACCAATGCCACCCCAATAAATTCAACAAAAAGACAAAACAGAAACAAATGAACAGGAAAACTCCCATGTCTTAGTGTAATGCCAGAGCAACAATAATAAGGAGAAAAATTCTAGAAGTTTTGAATTTAGGACAGGAGTATTCAATTATTTAATAAAGAACTAGACACAACTATGTGAATGCACTTAATGCTATTGAACTGTACACTTAAAATAGATAAAATGGTACATTTTATGTTATGTACATTTAAACACAATTTAAAATATACACATGCCCCAATTACAACAGGCGAGTACAACTAACCCACAAAAGGAACATGTCTAGAGCATGCAGCTCAGTAGTACAATGACATCACACTTCTGCTCCCAGTACATTTACTAAAAGAAACAACCCCCAAATTAAAAAAAAGAAGGAATCACCAGAAAAAGGACTAGATGAGATGGAGGAAAGCAAGTTATCAAACTCAGAGTTCAGAGTAATGATTATAAAGATGTTCATGGAACTTAATGATAACTATTTCATTAAGTATGATAAAGAAACATAAAAAGAACTTCCAGGAACATACAGGGAACTATAAGGAACTTGGTGAAAGCTACAACAGTATGAAGAAGAAGAAAAAAAGATATAGATATAATGAATAAAAAACAGGCAGAAATGAAGAATACTATATCTGACATCAAGAATATTCTGGAAAGAATTAATAGCAGGCTCAATGAAGCAGAAGATTGAATAAGTGAATCCAAAGATAAGGTAGAAAAATACACTCAATCAAAGCAGCAAAAAGAAAAAAATACTTAAAAAGCATGAGAATGGTTTAAGAGAACTTGGGGACAACATAAAATGAAATAATGTTCACATCATAAAAAAACCAGAGTAAGAAGAAAGTGAGCAAGGGATAGAGAACCTGTTGGAAGAAATAATGACAGAAACTTTCTCTAAGAAGTTAATTTTTCATTAACTTTTATTTCATTTATTAATACCAGTTTGCATTGGTTTGTGATATATATGTATAATATGCTTGAATATTCTCTGACTGTTTCACTGAAATTATTCTAGAACTTAGATATTTCATGTTAAACAGGTCTTTCTGCTTAGCGATATTAATCCAAGTGAGTAAAGACCATATATTTGCAGTGAAAGGACAGTGAAACAAGAAAAAAAAAAAAGAAAAGAAAAAAAAGGCTTAACCCTGAGGATGGAAAAGAGGTATGCAAAGTGCATTATTTTTACAACAAATGTGTCTGCAATAATTTCAAAATAAGTTTTTTAAATTCAAGAAAGAGAAAGGTAAAAACTGTAAATTTCAACATTTCTCTTAGTTTACCTAGGAGCCAACTTTTCCCCATGTATAGTAACCCAGAAATGGATACAGGTAACTTTCAATGGGAGCTACAGGTACAAAATATCAGTGTGTTGTCATTCTCCAAACTGAATCACATACTTTGAGTTTCCCAATGATTAATTATACTTTTAAGATGGCTACACATTCTATGAGTGAACAAATGGACTCTAAATCTCAATGGTACCCAGCCCATGACTGTTAAGTAGAGTAAGCCGTACTTATACAATCAACATCTATTTAGTGACTCTGTGTCAAGCACTCACATATAAAAGTGAACAAGGAAAACCACTACTTTCAAATTTTATTCCTTTGTCTCCTATTCTTTTAAAATCATGAAAGACCTGTGTCACTGTCCTGGGCTGGCAAATAGCAAACTTGCATTTGTTTCTGCATTCTGCTTGATAGCTGGACAAAAGCAGGCTCTGCACTTCTACAGCCCAGGTTACAGACCCGCGTGCTGGCTGGCCACCTGTGTGTATGTCAGCCAGGTGAGGGCTCTTTTTGAGTCTCTGCCCCTCACCCCCTGCTAGGATGGAGTTTACACAAGTGGCATCACACTGTATATTTAGTGCAGATAATATGCACTGTCCATCCACAACACATTCCTGGGCTACATACCATGGTGCCCCATCTAGCTTTTAACAAAACTTGTACTTTGCTCTTTGCCAACTCTGCAGGATACAATTTCCATTTATTTTGTTTCTAGAGGCCCAGTGCACAAAATTTGTGCACAGGTGCAGCTCCTAGGTTTGGCCTGCAATCAGGAGCCTGCCAGCCAGAGGGAGGGACCGAGAGATTGACGGTTCCTGTCTGCTTGCCAACCCCATCCCCTGATGCTGGTCGCAATCTGTGGGTGGGGCAACCAGTTGGGATAGGGGCCTTGGCCTGGTGTTGTCTATGTTTGCCACCACCCACCCCCAGTTTCCCATTCCTCATCCAGTGATCTGATCTGCTGGCTGGGGGAAGGGATCGAGAGGTCGGCCAGCAAGCCTTAATCAGGCGATTGGGGTCTGCGGGCTGCAGGCATCTCCTGTGTTGAGCATCTGCCCCCGGATAGTCAGTGTGTGTCATAGCAATCAGTAATTCTGCCATTTGGTCAATTTGCATATTACCCTATTATTATATAGGATAAGACTCCCCACCCTAACACCTGCTTCTGATAACAGAATACTTCCCTCCCTGGTCACCTGCACAGGTGCTTCTTACATTCAAACCTCAGGTCCTCGCTGAAGTCAAGTCTCCATTTACCTCCAGGTCATTTTATGTAACATACTACATTTTTGTAATTATTTTTTATTGAGCTATGATTCACATGCCATAAAAATTCCCTTTTAAAGTGTATGTCAGTCCTTTTTAGTACATTCCCAACATTAGACAACCATCACAATTTAATTCCAGAACATTTGCATCATCCCAAAAATAAACCTAGAAAAGAACCCATTAACAGTCACTCTCCATTCTCTTCCACCTCCAGCTCCTGGCAACCTACATTCTGACTCCTCAGAACGGCTGACTCTGGACATTGGATAGAAATGGAGTCACACACTGTGTGGCCTTCTGTGGCTGGCTTCTTTGACCCAGCATCATGTTTTCCAAGGCTATCCATGCTGCAGCCTGGGCACTATTTCACTCTTTTTGTAGCTGAATACTATTCCATTATGCAAATATGCTACATGCTGTTTATCCAGTTAACAGTGATGGACATTTGAGCTATTTCCCCTTTGGAGTTTTTATGAAGAATGACCTGTTGGAGGCTAAGTACAGTAGTTCGCATAATAGATGCGAGAAATTCCTCAGAAGGCTGATGGACATCTTCAGCAGGGCTGAAGATCTGCATATTATTACCTACTGCCGAACAGCTGAGGGGATTCCCCTGACCTTTGTTGTTTACCAGGCCTCACCTTTGATGTGTATGTCTGCTTTGCTAAAGGGAAAATGTGTGAATAAAAAGCCCCGGGTGCGACATTCGGGGAGCCCACTTCACTAGAAAGTAGAGCCTCCCCTGCTCCCCCATGCCTCCCAAATTTATATTTCTTATCTAGTCTTTCAATTCATCCATGTTGCAGCCCTTCTCCAGATTCCTGGACCCTTTCTGCGAAAGACTGCGGCAATGACCATTCATGCACAAGTTTTTGTGTGGACCTGTGCTTTCAGTTCTTGTGAGTATACACCACGAGTGGAACTGTTGGGTCATGTGGTAAATCCCTGTTTAACATTTTGAGGAACTTCCTTCCAGACAGTTTCCAGAGCACTCACAGCATTTTACATTCCTATCAGAAACATAAAGATCCAGTTCCTTTACATCCTCATGAACAACACCTGTTATTATCTAACCTAATGGGTGTGAAGTGATAACTCATTTCCCTGGTGACTAAAGATGTGAGCATCTATTCATGTTATCACTGGCAATCTGTATGTCTTTTTTGGAGAAATGCCCACTCTAATTATTTGCTTATTTTTAATTGGGTTATTTTTCTCTTTATTATTAAATTGTAACTTGAGACCTGGTGCACAAAATTCATGAAGTTGGGGTGGTCCCTCAGCCCAGCCTGCATCCTCTCCAACCCAGGACCCCTTGAGGGATGTCCAACTACCGGTTTAGGACCCTTCCCAGGAATTGGGCTTAAACCAGCAGTCAGACATCCCTCTCGCAATTCTGGATGGATGGCTCCTCATTGCTCACCTGCCTACCTGCCTAGTCACCCCTAACTGCCTCCCCACAAGCCTGATCATTCCTCACTGCATCTCTGTGCCTGCCTGATCAACCCTAACTGCCTTCCTGGTTGCCCCCAACTGCCCCTCCCTCCTGGCCTGGTCACTCCTAACTGCTCCCATCCCGCCAGCCTGATCACCCCTAACTGCCCCCCCGTCAGCCTAATTGCCCCCAACTGTACCTCTCTGGTGGCCTAGTGATCCCAATTGTACTTCACCTGCTGGCCTGGTCACCCCACACAGTCTGCTTGTTCAGTCGTTTGGTTGCTCCTCACTAACCCCCCTGCTGGTTTGATCATAGGCAGCCATCTTGTGAGGGTGTGAGGGTTAATTTGCATATTATCTCTTTGTTATATAGGATAGTTTTTATATATTCTAGATGTAACCCCTTATCGGATATATGATTTGCAAATATTTTCTCCAATTATGTGGTTGTCTTTTCACTTTCTTAATAGTGTCCTTTGAAGCACAAAGTTTTCATTTTGATGAAGTTCAATTTATATATACATTTTTTGTTGCTCGTGCTTTTGGTATCATATCTAAGAAACCATTGCCTAATCTGAGGTCACAAAGATTCACCCCTATGTGACTGTGAGTTTTATATTTTAGTCTTGTATTTAGGTCTTTAATCCATTTTTACTTCATTTTGATATGTGATATGAGAAGCAGTCCCAACTTCATTTTTTTTTTTTTGCATGAGGATGTTTAGTTGTTCCAGCACCATCTGTTGAGGAAGTATTTGTCCATTGAATGGTCTTGGGGCTTTTGTCAAAATAAATTGACCATAAATGTATGGTCTCTCCAATCGAGTCCATTAATCTATACTGTCAAAGAAAGAAATTTTAAACTTAATGGTTTAAAGAGTTTATTTGAGCCAAGGCTTGAAAGTCAGACCCATACACAAAATCTCAAAGGATTGAGAAAATGCTCTGGATAATGGCAGTTTTAAAGCTCATTTTATACATTATAATCAAAGGAGGAGACATAAGAAGGGTTACATGAAATCCACTAGATAAAAGAGGCAGGAAAAAGTAAAATGGGGACATCTTCAGGATTGAGTATAAAATAGAATGGATGCAAGATAGTTAACATTTAACACACAACATTTAGAGAGGTCTGTGGATAAAAAAAAAAATAGCAATGAAGAATGTTGAGGTCACTTCATCCCAGTAGCAGGGCCTGCAGAAGAGCACGCTCTGACACCTTCAGTATGTTATCCTAGACTCACAAAAGCAATGGATAGGACTTCTTAAGGTCAATATTGACCTATCACATAGATCTAGCATATGACTTTGCACTATGACCTACTCAATTAGGAATGCTTATTATCAGAACATCTTATATGGTTACTTTGTTAATGAACTAGCCAAGTCTGCCCAGTAGCACCTTCACTCACAATGTCTGTACTTAGGCCAGTTGTCTTAAAATTGGAATGTGTGAGTCCTCTAACTTTGTTCTTCTTTATCAAGATTGTTTTGGCTACTCTGGGCATGGTGGCATTTTTAAATTATTTGACTAGTTTATTTGATTATTCTGTTCTTACTTCCTTATTAGAATGTAAGCTTCAGAAGGCAGAGACCACCTCTGTTCTTTAATCCCCAATTGAATCCTCAGCAATAAGTGAATAGCTGAAAACTTAATCTTTATAATGAAAAATATTAGAAACAGCCTAAATATTTCAAAAATGCAATTATAATACATTAATGGAACAGAATGTTACATAATCATTAGAAACCACATCTCCCAAAAATAGTTAACAATTTGGAGAATCATTGAGCCTAATGTCAATTTTGCACAAATGAAGATAAGGAATAAAAAATATTGTGGAAATTTAAATTAGAGTTATCATGGAAGATTGTGATTATAAGTGATTTTAATTATCTTCTTTATGCTTTTCTCTATATTCTACATTTTCTGCAGTAGTATATGTTTCTTTCATAAAAGAAAATTGATCATTATGAACTGAAAGGATCCATATTAAGTATGTACAGAATTCTAGATTGGCCATCAGAGTTGAAGATTCTCTTTCTAGGGTTTTGTTAGTGGACAAGATCCCTAGTGACCTGAATAGCTTCAGATTCTACCCTGGGAGATGGCCACATGTGATGAATTGTTCTTGGGGAAACTAGGGGTCAAGATGTGGGGTATGAAGTACACTCTTGAAAAGCTCCTGTTGGAGTCTCATCTCCACCTTGGTGAATCGTCACTCAGCCTATGAGAACCCAAGGCTAAGGGTAAGCTCTGAACTTCACCTCTTTCATCCTCATCCCAGTGGTGACTAGTACCCCGGAGCACATGTAAATGCTTCTACCAGCTATCAAATGAGTGAGAATGTCATCAACTTTTAAATGTGTGGCAACTATAATTTTAGGTCTGAAAAGCCCTTTAGTATTGCTGAAGCTAGCTGTGGTCCAACCATCTTAGCAAGTTTCAGGTCAGCCATGATCGTTCTCCTGAATATATAACATGGTGTGTGTAATTCTATTTGTTGTTGCTATTCAATGATTTGAGGCTCCAAAAGGTCTGACTTAGTGATGCTAAAGTTAACACTATTTGTTACTAGAGGCCCAGTGCACGAAATTCGTATATGGGTGTGTCCCTCAGCCCAACCAGCACCCTTTTCAATCCAAGACCCCTCAGGGGATGTTTGACTGCCAGTGTAGGCCTGATACTACAGAAATTGGGCCTAAACCAGCAGTCGGACATCATCCCTCTTGCAATCCGGGACCACTGGCTTCTTCCTAACTATTCATCTGCCTGCTGGCCTAATTGCCCCCAAGTACCCTTTCTTGCCAGCCTAGTCGCCCCTAACTGCCCTCCCCTGCTGACCTGGTCATCCCTAACCACCTTTGCCTTGGCCCCCACCACTGTGGCTTTGTGTAGAAGGATGTCCGGAAGACATCTGGTCTAATTAGAATATTACCCTTTTATTAGTATAGATTATACAACATAAGCTTTAAGGTAGAATTGCATTAGTAGAAATGAAGAGACATTTCATTAAAAAAAATGTATATTGGTTTGATATGATTTGAATCCACTAGTTTATGACAAAAATCAAGTCTTTAATAATAGGATTGCTTGCCCTCGCTGGTTTGGCTCAGTAGCTAGAGTTTCAGCCTGAGGACTGAAGGGTCCCAGGTTCAATTCTGGTCAAGAGCTCATGCCTGGGTTGTGGGCTCAATCCCCAGTGTGGGGCATGCAGGAGGCAGCCAATCAATGATTCTCTCTCATCATTGATGTTTCTATCTTTCTCCCTCTCCCTTCCTCTCTGAAATCAATAAAAATCTATTTTTAAAAAAATAAAAGAATTAGATTGCTTTGCTATCAAAGCCAAGTAAGGTGTGTCATTCCTTGTCCTTGATGAAGTCTGAGCAGCTCAGTTGCTAAGCGACTTTGCTGGGTTCTTATCAAATAAAATCCATGGAGAAGCAACTACACCCACCATGCATTTAGGCTATAAAGACCAAAAGTTGGGGAGGATAGAGTGCTTCTGGGGTAGGAGACAGTGAGGGTTAGCAGCTGGGAGGTAGGGAAGATGCAGGAATGTTCAGTGCCTGGATACGCAAATCTGCTGGGGGTGGGGTCAGGCCCTGCGCTCCAAGAGGTCAGGTTCAAAAGGAGGGCAAGGGTGCAGTTGTGGGGATCCCCATCCTGTGAGGCTCCTCCTTCATCCCTTCACCCCCTAACCTGTCCATTTGGATGAAGGGGGTGGGAAGCAGGATGCCCCTCAGTCCCAGATCTCTCCCGGGGCGGTGGATGAGTGTTTGTATTGGTTTATTTGATTTTTCTTACCTTTGAAGGGAGTGGCAGGGGAGTGTCTGCTTGCTCACCAGAGCTGCCCCACGTGATGCTTTTTCCCTTCTTTCCCTGCTACCCCTAGCTAACACGCAGGAGATCACCAGGGATGAAACTGGGGCCCCCATCATATTGCATGGAGATTGCCTGATCCAAGGAGGGGTGGGGTCATTCACTGCGGGGGGGGGGGGGGGGGGGGGAGGCTCAATTTAAATAAAGTCACCACCTAGATAGGCACTGGCTGAGCCGTTTGCTGAGGGTTTATCATCCCTTCTGGCTGTTTTCTTGGAAACCACAAACTCAAGATAGCAGAGCCCGGGCCACCCCTGCTGTTTTAGTAAATTATTGGGCAAAATGAAGCTAAGCCAACCTCTGGTAATTAAAAAATTACCATCCACACTAACAGAATAGGCCATACTTATTTGCATTAATTTGGCCAATATTGTTAGTAATTTCATTTCAAAGGTCATGGAAAAAAGTGGGCATTAAAAAAAATTAGTAAATTATTGGGCAAAATGAAGCTAAGCCAACCTCTGTGCAGCTGAACCTCTCGCAGGCTTAGTGCCAACAGCAAAGTCCCCAATCCAGCGCCCTTTTCCCTGAAGACTCCCCGGGTACTGGGCCCCAGGCTCAGTGCTAGGCCCCACTGGTCCAGACTGTATCTGGATGTTCCGCTTTGCATTTCAATCAGACCCCTTTGCCCGGAGCCTGCCTCACTTTCCTAACTCTTAAGAAGCAGCCTCAGCCATGGTCTAGACTGGAATGACTGAGGACAGGGCCGGACTGCCTCAGAGCCTTGCCATGGCTACAGGATCTATGGAGAGGGCATCTGTTTCATTCCTGCTCTCGGTGATGTCTATCGTCTCTCTTTTTATCTTTGTCAGTCTTGCTGGGTTTCTCCATCTTATTGATTTTTTTCCCCCAGAAAATTTGACTTTTTTCCTTACTAATTTTCTTTGTTTCATGTCATTGATTTCTGCTTTTATTTTTGTTATCTCTCTCCTGCTGAGTGCTTTGGTTTTATTTTGTTTTGTTTTTTTTTTAGTATCTTGAGACAAACAAATTATTGGTTGGAGAACTTTTCTCTTCCCAGTATAAGCATTTGGGGCTATAAATTTCCCTCAGGGCGTTATTTTAGCTGCACCCCACAGGGTGGGGTGAAAGTAGGTTTACAGTTGTTCATATTAAAATAATACAATAATTAATAAATAATAATACAAGAGCAAACTCTGTGTTTCACATACTCACAACTGTAAACCAACTTTTGCCCCACCCTATATTTGTATATGCTGTAGCCTCATTTTCACTCAATTCTATGTATCTTTAAATTCATTTGAAATGTCTCCTTTGTCCCATGCAATATTTATAGGCATGTCGTTTAATTTCCAACTGCTTGGAGCTTTTCCTGTTGTCCTTCCTTGTTGGTTTCTATTTGAATACATTGTGGTCAAAGAACACACTCTGTATAATTTCAATGATAGTTCACCCTTGGGCAACACTGGCATTAGGGACCAACTCCAAACATTTGAAAATCTGTATATACCTTTTGACTCCTCCCAAATTTTAATAACCTACTGAACAGAAAGCCTTACCCATAACATAAATAGTTGATTAGACATATTTTGCATGCTATACATATTATTTACTCTATTCTTACAACAAAGTAAACTAGAGAAAAGAGAATGTCAAGAAAATCATAAGGAAGAAGGAATACATTTAGAGTATTTATTGAAAAAATCCACATTAATTGGACCCACTCAGTTACAACTTGTGTTGTTCAGAAGTCAATTATATTATAAATTTGGTTAGGTTTTTTTTTTTTTATGCCTCAAGATATGGTCTCTCTTGGTGGAAATTCCATGGGCACTTTATGAGAATGTATATTCCACTGCGGTTTCATGGAGCACTCTATGTATGTCTACCAGATCCTGTTGGTTGGTTATGTTCTCAGTTTTGTATAGCCTTGCTGATTTTCTGCAGGATATCCTATTAATTGCCTACAGTGGGCTGTTGCTGTCTTCAGTATAAGCATGGCTATCTAAAGCATTTCCCCACTTGTTTTGGTTACAAGAATGGGTTCATATGACACACAGTACTTCATGCTCTTCTCACCCCACAATGCCTTGTGAAAATCTATTCCAGTCAATCACAATAAAACTCTAATTCACTGTTTAATGGTTGCATATTACTGCATGGTGTGAATGCACCAGAACTCATTTCACAATTCTATTTTGGGACATTAACTATGTTTAATAGCATTATTCCCAGTTGCCTTCTCAAATGCAACTCTCTGCTTGACAGAGGCTGATGATTAGGAACTCACAGCAGATGAGTGGCCTATAGTAGGCCATGAGGCCATGGGTGCTGGAAGTGAGTCTACACTGAGCCTTTTGTTATAAAAAAGTATGATTCTAAAAATCATTAATAACACTGCTTTGTAGATCATAACGAACAAGCCATAAAAAAAGCCCTGTCATCCCTTCTTGGGAAAAAGAGTACTGTATTTTAGACAAAGATGAATGCATCTCTCAGTAGTTTAGGCATATGAACTAAGGCTCAAATTATTTTTAGGACAGGACAAAACTCTAAAAATGGAATATACATCAACCCAAGCCAAAACTCCAATTTCACCACATTCTTCTTTTCCTTTTTTTTAATCCTTACCCAAGGATATATTTCCATTATTTTTAGAGAGAGTGGAAGAGAGAAGGAGAGACAGAGATAATATCAATGTGAGAGAAACACATTGATTGCTTGCCTCTTACATGCGCCCCAACTAGGGCCCTGGCCTGGGAGGAGGCTGCAACCGAGGTACATGCCCTTTGAAGTACTTGGATAAAAATTGCTGTTTTAATATTTTCACCTTGCTGTTTTGAGTTCTGTACTCATTTAAAAGTTATTTTGATTTTCTGAACTTATGTATGCTATACCAATACTCTGTGGATGATGGTTTGACTATCCCATTGATTGTGATCTCACTGGTCACTGAAGCACATTCTTCTGGGACCCAGGACAGCTCAATTGTCCTAAATTGTCTCAGTAGCTACAGATAACAAGTTCCTGTTGACTCAATGGTCCCAGAATCTGGACAGCACAATTATTCTAAATTGTCCAGGTGGTCCATCCCAGATAATGTGTGTCTTGTTGATTCAGCGATACATAGATAACTAAGTTGCTCAAATTCTGCTTCTGTAAAACAGGTTCCTCATTCCAGACCCAAAGACATATTTTGTGATATTCTGCCAACATAAGTCAGACGTGGCAAGCTGTTTGGGCTAGGAGATCTGGAGAGCTTTTGCTTCTTCGTATGCCACTGGTCCTTAATAAATGACCCCATCATTTGACTTTTTTGAGGGTCCTATGTAAGATGGGGTTACATCATAACACCTTGACCTGAATCAAACCAGGGATCCTTCAGTCTGCAGGCCGACTATCCACTGAGCTGAACCGGGTAAGGCATCACCACGTTCTTTACGTGGGCAGTCTCTTCGTTGCAATTTACAAACTAGGATACAAACAGATAAGAGAATGCAGGAGACAGTGAAGTCAAGATAGTTGACAGAGTGACAAGTGGTTAGCCTGGAGAGGAGATACATCTCAGCTCCCTCAAGAACTGTCACCTGGTGAGGAGAGGTCAGCCCTGCAAGCATCAGCCAGTGGCACACAGTCACCAAGTACCACACAGCTAGGGCCAGCACTGGCCTGGCTCTGCACTGGAGAGGAGCAGTCCTGCTCTCAGGCTCCAGCTCACATTACTGACCAACAGCAGCTGTCAGCGCTTCCCTCTGGCTGTGGCTGGTCTGCAGTAGCAGGTCTTTCCCATCCCCTGGGCTAGTGCTATACCCATACCCACCTCCAAAGCCATTCTCACGTTATTTCTCCTGCCTTGAACATTCTCTCTCCACCCACCCAGAGCTGGACAGTCCCTCAGGACCCAGAAAATATCCTACCCCGCTGTGAACCTTTCCTGATAGCTCCAGCCCCTAGTGAATCTCTCACCCAGTCGTACCTCCTTATTGAACATAATATTTTTTTCCCCAAAGGAGCAACTTGACCTGATCAACTGGATTGCAAATTCCTTTTGGAAAATTACCCTAAACCTCCTTCACAATTTACAATTCCTTCCAGAGGACAGGCATGCAATGGAACCCTCAGAACACACTTACTGCTACATTCACCTGTCCATTAGAGATTTGGGGGAGGTGGTGGTGGGGAGGTCAGGAGCTTGGCTGTTTGGAAAGATCCTAGTGAAATCTGGCTACACGATATTTTAACAATAATTTTCACTCATGGCTCTTGTTAAAGTAGGTTTTCTTACTGAAATCCTTCTGTAATTAGTTTTAATGAGAAAAGGCAAAAAAAAAAAAAACAGAATTCCTGGGTCTGCTAATGATGCTGCTGACTTATGGCACAGCCTGTAGACTGAGTGGCTGTGTCGTGCACGCCAGTCACAGACTCTTCAGTGTTCGTCACAGGCTGTCTCTCCAGGGAGGTCTCGGGAAGGATGGTTCCCCCCCTTTCCCACAGGGCATGGCCTTCTGGCAAACACAGGATGATTACCCTGAAAAAATTGACAACGGATTCATCCTGGGTTCTCGGGGGCCCAGTGCTGGGCATCTTGTAGGTTCCCACTGAGTGTGCATTAAATTGATGAAAAGAAAGACGAATCCACAGAGCCCTGGAGACCTTGAGGAGTGACTGCTAACTCTGCCCTCATGGGAGAGACAAGAGGGAGCAGATCCTGGTCTTGAGAGCTGACAGATTTCTAAGGTGGGACAGAGAGAGGGGCCCAGAGCGAAGGCCACAGGAGCAACTGGTTGAGGGAAGCAAGTTGTTTCAGGCAGTGGAGTGTTGGGGATTGACGGTCAGGGAAGAAGCACAAACCAGGAAAGTTTGTGCCTCATGATGAGGAGTTTGGATTGCATCCCCAAAGTGAAGCAAACAGAGCTTTTAATTAGAAAAATGAGATAAGTATTTTTACATCAACAAATGATTCACCACATTAACAGGAAAAATATGAAAATATATATTTATCTTACTATATGGTAAAAATAAATAAATAAAAATAAAAACCTTGAAAAAAATTCAACAATCATTCCAGACTTTCTTTTTTAATTTGGAAAACTAGGGTTGCAGGAATTTTTCTAACTTGTGCAAGTGCAAGTGTACATCATAGTAAATATCCTCCTCAATGGGTGAGTACGGGAGGCCTCACTGTCGCTGGGAGTGGAAAAGTGACCTTCACCAATAAAATTATCTTTGTGGCGAAACCGGTTTGGCTCAGTGGATAGAGCATCGGCCTGTGGACTGAAAGGTCCCAGGTTCGATTCCTGTCAAGGGCATGTACCTTGATTGCGCCCCAGTAGAGGGTGTGCAGGAGGCAGCTGGTCGATGTTTCTCTCTCATTGATGTTTCCAGCTCTCTATCCCTCTCTGTAAAAAATCAATAAAATATATTTATTTTTAAAAAATTATCTTTGTGCTCTAGATCCTGCCAAAGCCATAAGAACAGGATTAATATTAGTTAAACTTATTGTACACACAGGCCAAAATGTGTGCCAAAGAGGAAAGATTCACAGAGAATATTCGTTATTTTATTACCTGCACGTCTAACAATAGGAAACGATTTGAAAAACTATTAGTACATCCATATATTTGAATATTAAGCAACTGCCAGAAAGGAATGTAGAACTGTAGGTGCTAATTTGAGAGATTTCCAAGTGAAAAGAGCAAGGCACAGAGCAATCCTTGTAGAACATTTTGCTTTGTGTAACAGAAAGAAGAAAAAAGATAAAAGGAAGGAAGGAAAAGAAAATATAAATAGCAAACGGTTAAGGAAGATTATTTCTGAAAGGAAGGAAATTAGACTTATTGGGAGCAGAGCTGAGGGGAAACTGCGATATTTCAGTAAAACCATATAATACTTTTCTCAAATTTAAAAAGAAGAGTCCTTCCCATCTGAAGACCAGTTAGTTACCTGTGACAATCACAGCCGTAAATGATGAAAGTGTGACTCAGGACAAGAGAAAAGGAAAAGAAGAAAGACTGAAACCCTGTTGATTAAAAACAAGTTAAGTGGTTGAGCAGATGTGACGGATTTAGGGGAGGAGGTACAATGGCTCTGCAGTCCGGACTGTGGGAAGCAGGCGAACGGTGACCGGGAACTAAGACACGGGCAGAGGAAGGCGGTGAGTTCACTCTGAAGGGCAGTGAAGCGGTGGGTGGTGTGTTGCACAGACAGGAAGGGATACAGATCTGGGCTTAACATAAGCCACTGGCCTTTGGCCCAAGCCACCATCACCCCTCCTAACTGTCTCCTAATTGCCTCTATTTTCTCTGCTGCCTTTCCAATCTGTTCTCCACACAGAAGACAGACTAATTTTTCCAAAAGTCTCCAGTGGCTTCCCACTGTGTAAGCTTGGCACTGGCCTCCCTCCTAGGACCACTAACGCAATTAGACTTCCCCTAACGCAACACACTCCAGCCAGCCACACTGGACACTCAGCTCCCACTCCCTCCTGAAATAGACCCAAACACACATACTCACGCACTAGCGCACCTGCACACCTGTTCCACCCGTCTTCCTGGATAGTTCCCATGCATGATTTGGGGTTCCCTTTCGGCATCTCTGGAGAAGCCACCCCTGACTTCTGCCTCCCACCCCCAATGTGGTCCCCAGTTTCTTCTCTCCTCTGTCTCTTCCACCGACACCAAACAGCGGGAAGCATGCCTACGTAATTCTCCTTTGTCCCATCTCCTGCCTCCGGCCTCCTCCATAAACTCCACCACACTAGCTGAAATAACTGATCAGCATGTTAACAGGAATAAATTCCTGAGTGACAGCCTGGAGGGGTGAGACTGTCACAAACAATATGGAACCAGGAGTGAGAGGAGGAGAGGGTGCACACAGCCTGGGGAGGCGTCGCCAGGGCAGGTGCTGGAGCCGGGACACTGGGGGCCAGCAGTGGGCACTGCAGAAGGGGCAGGCAGAGGCCGAGGGGACGGGTTTAGATTTATCATTAGGGGAATGAAAGAATCTCTCCCAGTCCCCAGCCATTTACCCAAAGCCAGTTGCTGCATGTCTGCGTGATAGGAGAGGAAGTGAGTGAGGAAGAAAGCGGGATGAGAGAGAAGAACGGGTGTGGGGAGGGAGGATGTGTAGGTGCAGGAGACCGAAGGAGGAGGTCTAGCAAAGTACATTATTACTTTTAAAAAGGTAATAAATACGTAAAACTGCAACACTCCCTGTCCGGGAGGCACTTCACTGTCATCTCCATTCCACAGCACTGGTACTGCACGCCCTGCGCCAGGAGGGGGCAGCGGGACTGGCACCCAGCACTGCGAGGATGAGGCTTCTGTCCACAGAGCCCGGCGCGAACTTGGCCGGTGCCCAGCCCTGCGTCCTAACAGGGGTGGTACACAGACCCGGGTGGGAGTGGGGGCAGAGGGGCGGAGCCTTCCCTCCGGCCATCACTTGATGAATCTTACCTTCTCCTGCCCGTGAATAGATGAGACTCTACAAACAAGGTTTTACGTGTCCCAGGGTTGCTGCTTCCAGTGGGAAAATCCCAGCTCGGTTCCTTGGATAGTACAGCCACCGCGGCCTCGCAAACAGCAAACCGTCCAAAAGCAGTGTCTCAAGCCGAGGAGAGCTGGACGGGGCGGGGAAGGTGAGGCTCAGGGAGAGCCAGAGGCAGCCAAGCTCACAGTCACCGTGAGGCCGACTCCCGGCACCCCGCTGCGGCGTCACATGGACGTGGACAGCAGACGAGCTTTCCGGAATGTATTATAGCTCAGGACACACCCCGTGCTCGGCGGCGGCTCCTCTGGCCCAGGCCCGCCCCCCACCCCCCACCACCACCACCACCATCACCACCGATCGCCACCCGAAGCCTGGCCTGTGAGAGGCCCAGCCCCGGCTGCTTCCATCTCTAGGAAGCAGCACTTGCTTCTGCCCCTGAGTCGCTCTAGGTTTAAAACAGAAGCACACGTCAGACCCCCTTTAAAACCCATGAGAGCAAACCTTAAACCGAGTAGCTGCCTCTGTAAATTATTACTACTTACAGATAGGAAAACAGCTCCTGGCTGTTCCCTCCAGCGGTGACACACCGAATCTAGAAACACCTGTCTCCGTCCCGGCCTGTCCCTGGCTGAGCTCCGGATCACAGGCACAGACAGGAGCCAAATGTCCCACAGGGGCCGCTCCTCCCTGGCTGACAGCCTCAGATGTGGGGCCGCATTCAGGGAGGCACATGGGCTGCCACTCCATGTCCCTAAAACCCTCACCACCCTCGCCCTGTGTCTCCTTGTGAGCAGGGGTCATAGTTCATCTGTCTCACACCCTGGCCCCTCGTTCAATGTCCGCCCAAAGTAAACCTCAACGAATGTTTGAGGGATTTTTAAATGTCTCCCCCTGGGGTGCCCACAGGAGAGACTCCTCCAGGCCAGCTGTTTCCTAGCTCCGTCCCTGTCTCCACTATTCCAGGGACTCTGAGTCTCCACAGCGTTTGGGGTATCTGGCGATCACTCTGAATACGACTCCAAAAGAGGGTGCAAACACGTGTGATGGTTCATGTCAGGTGTCAGCGTGGCTGAGTTAAACCTGCAGACTGAGCTCAGCAGATCACCCTCCCAGAGCAGTGAGCCTGGCCTGCTCAGACCAAGGCCTGAATAGAACACAGGCTGACCTTCCCCCAAGGTCAAGAATTCTCCCTCCCTAATGGCCTTCCCGCTGAGATGAGGCCTTTCCCTGCCTCCAGACTCAAACGGAAACAGGGGCTCCTCCTGGGTCTTGAGCCTGCACACCCTGAGGCTTAGCCGCCCCCATCACCATGAGAACAATCCTTCAGAGCAAATCTCTCTTTTTTAAATATATTTTATTGATTTTTTACAGAGAGGAAGGGAGAGGGATAGAGAGTTAGAAACATCCATGAGAGAGAAACATCGTGCAGCTGCCTCCTGCACACCCCTTGCTGGGGATGTGCCTACAACCAAGGTACATGCCCTTGAGCAGAATCAAACCTGGGACCCTTCAGTCCGCAGGCCTACGCTCCATCCACTGAGCCAAACCGGTTAGGGCCAGAGCAAATCTCTCCTACACAGATGCACCCTCTATGGCTTCTTCGTCTGAAGAACCCGGATGGTATCTGCTGTTAAAGTAACCTGGGAGGACAGCCACTTTGAAAGGATGGCCTTGGTGCTAGAAGGGCGCCTGGGCCGGGAGGGAGGGGGACCCAGTGGAGGCTGAGCAGGTGAGGCTCCCACCTGTCACCCCGGGCTGCCAATGTCATCACCGCTGACAGCACCTCAGGCTGCCAATGTCATCACCGCTGACATCACCTCAGGCTGCCAGTGCCATCACCGCTGACATCACCTCAGGCTGCCAGTGTCATCACTTCTGCCATCACCTCAGGCTGCCAGTGTCATCACCGCTGACATCACCTCAGGCTGCCAGTGCCATCACCGCTGACATCACCTCAGGCTGCCAGTGTCATCACTTCTGCCATCACCTCAGGCTGCCAGTGTCATCACCGCTGACATCACCTCAGGCTGCCAGTGCCATCACCGCTGACATCACCTCAGGCTGCCAGTGTCATCACTTCTGCCATCACCTCAGGCTGCCAGTGTCATCACCGCTGACATCACCTCAGGCTGCCAGTGTCATCACTTCTGCCATCATCTCAGGCTGCCAGTGTCATCACTTCTGCCATCACCTCAGGCTGCCAGAGTCATCACCGCTGACAGCACCTCAGGCTGCCAGTCTCATCACCGCTGCCATCACCTTAGGCTGCCAGTGTCATCACCGCTGCCATCACCTCAGGCTGCCGGTGTCATCACTGCTGACATCACCTCAGGCTGCCGGTGTCATCACTGCTGACATCACCTCAGGCTGCCAGTGTCATCACCTCTGCCATCACCTCAGGCTGCCAGTGTCATCACTTCTGCCATCACCTCAGGCTGCCAGAGTCATCACCGCTGACAGCACCTCAGGCTGCCAGTCTCATCACCTCTGACATCACCTCAGGCTGCCAGTGCCATCACTGCTGACAGCACCTCAGGCTGCCAGTGCCATCACCGCTGCCATCACCTCAGGCTGCCAGTGTCATCACCACTGACAGCACCTCAGGCTGCCAGTGTCATCACTTCTGCCATCACCTCAGGCTGCCAGTGTCATCACTTCTGCCATCACCTCAGGCTGCCAGTGTCATCACCGCTGACAACACCTCAGGCTGCCAGTGTCATCACCTCTGCCATCACCTCAGGCTGCCAGTGTCATCACCGTTGACAACACCTCAGGCTGCCATTGTCATCACCGCTGACATCACCTCAGGCTGCCAGTGTCATCACCGCTGACAGCACCTCAGGCTGCCAGTGTCATCACTTCTGCCATCACCTCAGGCTGCCAGTGCCATCACCGCTGACATCACCTCAGGCTGCCAGTGTCATCACTTCTGCCATCACCTCAGGCTGCCAGTGTCATCACCGCTGACATCACCTCAGGCTGCCAGTGCCATCACCGCTGACATCACCTCAGGCTGCCAGTGTCATCACTTCTGCCATCACCTCAGGCTGCCAGTGTCATCACCGCTGACATCACCTCAGGCTGCCAGTGTCATCACTTCTGCCATCACCTCAGGCTGCCAGTGTCATCACCGCTGACATCACCTCAGGCTGCCAGTGTCATCACCGCTGACAACACCTCAGGCTGCCAGTGTCATCACCGCTGACATCACCTCAGGCTGCCAGTGTCATCACCGCTGACAACACCTCAGGCTGCCAGTGTCATCACCTCAGGCTGCCAGTGTCATCACCTCTGCCATCACCTCAGGCTGCCAGTGTCATCACCTCTGCCATCACCTCAGGCTGCCAGTGCCATCACCTCTGCCATCACCATCACCTCTGCCATCACCTCAGGCTGCCAGTGTCATCACCGCTGACCAGGTGCCCCGCCTGCTCCAGCACTCAAGGGACTCCGAGCCTCAGGGGCCTGGGAGCCCACAGCGCTGCGCTGCCATGTTTGGAACTGCTGTTAAGCCCAATCTGCAACATATTCATCACAAACTGGAGCTCTGTCTGGGCACTGAGCCAGAGGCCCCCTGTGCCCTGCACAATTTGGGGAGGCAAGAGTGCAGAAGGGGTGCTGATGCCATAAACCAACCCCTGATGAAGCTGGGTGCAGGGTGCCTGCAGGCTCTAGACCATTCTCATTGACTTTGATGGTGATATGTTTTGTATGCTGCATGTATGTTTGAAAAATCTCCATAGCCAATGTTTACATTTTATAAAGGAAGGTTTACTAAAGAACCAGCGGGTGACATTGTAAGTGTGCCGGACTGCAAAGCACAAGGAGGCGGACAGGAGGAGTCTGGCGTTGGAGTCAGGGCAGTGGGTCCATCCTGGCACGGGTCCCAGCCTCCCAGGCTGTTCCTCTCGCCATTCCTACCGCACAGGAAGGACTCGGTGCTGGGGCGATGCCTGTTCACCCCCACACCGTCCCCAGGCCTCAGGGGCAGGCTCAGTTCCTGCTGACAGGCTGTGGGACAGGCTGAGCAGCAGCTTTCTGCTGGGAGCTCAGAGGGTCTTCGCTGAGACCAGGGCAAGGAGATGAGAGGGGAAGTGCCCAGCTCTGCGGGCAAAGGCTCCTCAGGACCCAGCATGGCACGGCCAGCAGACAGTGTGCACACACCGTCCTCTTACCCGAGGGGACCTGTCCCGGAGGTCGGCTCCTCACACACACACACACACACACACACACACACACACACACACACACACACTTTCACTGTGGGCAAGGCCATCGCTCTGGGGGAAGCGGCGGGGCCTGGGTTACGCGCTGTTTCCTCTGGGCCAGGTGAAGGGCCAGGTCTTCAACAGACAAGAACCGGGCCATGATGCTCAGAGGTTTTGTCATATTTGCAACACAAAAAGCAATCCTATTCAGCACATCACCCAGACTGCCAAGCAGTCCGCGTGCATGGGCTTGGCACAGCGGGTTTGGATGAGCCGGAGTGAGGAGAGGCTCCTGCGAGGGTGTTGGCTTGGGAAGCAGCACCTTCGGGTGACAGCAGGAGGCTCCCGATCTGAGGTGGGCGGCACATGAACAGCGAGCTCTGGCCTTTTTCTCAGGAAGCTGTGTCTTGGAGGGTTTCGGCTATTCCCATCCTGCCAAGGGCACCGGGGACCCGATGACAAGGTGAGGCCCAGCTCACTCATCCCTCAGCTCTCCCTTCTTCCGGCTCCCAGGTTCCCCACACTTTCCTGCAGGAGCCCAGGATCATGGCCAGAGCCCCAGACACCGCGGCGAGGTGTGGGCTGGCGGACGAGCTGTGCAGCCGCAAGGCCAGGCGGAGCCAGCTCCCGGGGCCAGGATCACAGAGGCACCAGCCACCTCCCGCCGCCCAGGCCAGTGAGCGGAGGGAAAATGCCAAAAGGGAAGCTCTCACCCTGTGCCCAGTGCCCCGTGCCCCGTGCCCCAGCAATGCAGAGTGTGCCCCGCCTCCTCCCAGCACTGCTGGGGCCGCAGGGTCAGTGCAGGGGGGTTTGAGCAGACAAGAAAGGCAGCCACTAGTCCTCTCCTGCCAGATCCTGCCACCAGGTTTCCCATTCCCAGGCGTTGCTTACATAATATTTATCCCAAGCACAGCCTACGCTCAGGAGCAGAGAGTTACTTTCAGAGGATTAGCGTTTCAACAGCAGCTTATCTTTCAGAATTATTTTCTCTTAAGCTTGAATAGAAAAGAAATGGATGATATAATCAGGTATTCTAATATGGCATTTGCGATTTTCTAACAAGAAAGAAAAAAGTACCCAGCCAGTGTGGCTCAGTGGTTGAGTCGACCCATGAACCAGGAGATCATGGTTCGATTCCCAGTCAGGGCACATGCCCAGGTTAAGGCTCCATCCTTAGCATGGGCCATGAAGGAGACAGCTAATCAATGATTTTCATCATTGAGGTTTCTATCTCTCCCTCTCCCTTCCTCTCTGAAATCAATTTTAAATTTTTTTTAAAAGAAAGAAAATAGTAACAGTGCAATCATGATAAGTTGTTCATTTGTGTGGTGAAAGGAGTGTATGTGGGGGAGTGTAGGGTTGTAAGGAGCATGGTGTGTGTGTGTGTGTATGGTCTGTGGCATATATGGGGTGTGTATGGTGTATGTGTGTGTTAGGGTATGTGATATATGTATGTGTATATTTGTGTGATATGTGGGCTATGTGTAAGGTGCGATGTGTGTGTGTTACAGTGTGTGGCATGTGTGGCATGTGTGGTGCATGTGTGTGTTGTAGGCGCGTGATGTATGTATGCTTGCATTGTGTGGTATGTGTGTGCTGTGTTTGTATAGTGTGGTGTGTGTGTGATATTTCCAGATCAAATTAATAATTCTGTCTATTAATCTCAAAGGAATGTTTTAAACTGTTTTTCAAACCATTTGGACAATATTTACATGTAAGCCATCCATATTATGAGAGATTTCAATAATTTTAAGAAAAAAGTCAACTCTTAAAATTCTACTTTACATCAGAAATGCTTTTTAAGTCTATAATTAAGATAATTGTTAATATCCCACCATAACAGTACATCCAGGCTGTCTTGGAATAATTTGCTGACGACTGTTCAGTGTGGCTTCTGCTCACAGTTATGGAAAAGGAGATTTAAGATACTTTCCCAGACACGGAGGCAAGTGTCTATACAAATGCAAACTAAGAACAAATACGTTTTAGAGTAAGTGCAGCTTATAAAGACCATCTACAGAGAGAATAGAACATTTATAAATGAGTAATTTATACCACCCTAATATCATCAGATTCACAAATGGAAAAAAATAAAATAATTGTTAAAGAGTTCTTGTAAGAGCAAGAGAAGAGCAATCGGCATGGCAGGAACGAGTGCCGTGGGGTTTGACGGGTAAATTCCTGGGAACAGCTGTGGCGGGCTGTCCGGGGAGGCAGGCTGCAGGCTGTGGACCAGAGCACACCCGCTCTCCCTCCGCTGATGGCTCCGGGAGCACCAGCCACACCTCTCACACGGCCTTGATTCCCCCCTGAGCACTCCCATCGTCCTAAGTCTGGTCACTTCTTACCCTGTTTTGCGTGTGGTGTGGTGTGCTGTGCTGTGATATAAAAAGCCCTTCTTTTGGGGACCCCGGCACTGAGGGCTCATCCTGTGCAGCCCACAGTGTCGCCTTCCATCAGGCAGGGTCAAGGCTGCCACCTTCAGGCAGCTTTTACCTCTGCAGTGGCCGCCCTTAAGACCTGACCGCCAGCTGCTCATGGCTCTCGCCTTCTGTGCCCTGTGATATACATGCGTGGCTGCATGTGGTGTGTGTGGTGTCCCTGAATATTGCCTTGAAACTTGCTAAAGACCAGCCGCAGCTCCATGGGCACCTGGGGTCCTAGCCAGCTTGGGTTCTCGGGCAATAGAATTTGAAAGTGAGCAGCAGCATAACCAATACTTTGTATTTCTGTCAGCTCCCTGGTACAAGTTTAAAATAGTTCCCAAATGGAATTGTAAGGAAAACATTCATTCTTCTTTGTGGCTGGATTTTCCTTTCCTGTCTGTCAACATTTTCTTGTTCTTTTCCTTTCAAGCCACCAAAAGAAAAAGCCAGTGTCAGGTGCGGTGGGTGGCTGGGGTGGGGGTACAAAGGTACAAACCTGGAGGTTGTGTGTCCAACCTTCCTCGTTTGCGTGACAATCAGCCACAGGCTCAAAGCGATGGCATGAAGGACAGCAGCTCCCTCTAAGCATGAATCCTACTGCTGCTCAGGAGCCTCGTCCACTCCAAACCTTAGCTTCTCCACCTGAAATACCTCCTGCTCTTCAAATAGATGATCCACGCCTTCCAGACCTCATGTTTTACAGTTCCTACTTTCATGTAACTGAATTAAATTGAAATATTTTGGAATACTAAATCTATGTTTAATATCCTAAAATTGTAAGCAGGTATTTCTATGAGTGAGAACTATGCTTAGACAGCACATGAATTTTCCAGGAAACTGAAAATCATTTGGGGGTTTTGTTCAATTTAGAAATAAATTTAAATCAAGAATAATAGCCCTGGCAGGTTTGGCTCAGTGGATAGAGCTGTCGTCCTTCCGACTGAAGGGTCCCGGGTTCCATTCTGGTCAAGGGTACATGCCTGGGCTGTAGGCTTGATCCCCAGTAAGGGGCGTGCAGTGCAGAAGGCACCAATCAATGATTCTCTCTCATCATTGATGTTTCTATCTCTCTCCCTCTCCCTTCCTCTCTGAAATCACAAAAAATATATTTTTAAAAAAGAATAATAATGATAAGTTCTTTCCCAAACCCTAAGCCTTTGGGTTATACAACTGATGTGCAGTGATGTTGAAAGATGGCACTTTTTCATCTACCCGAGATCTTTACAAGCAAAGATGCCGACTATCCACAAACCACAAGAGGACTAAATGAAGGTGCTTTCTTTTCCGTTTTGTGATTTTTCAGGATGTCCCTGGTTGTACTAATAGACCAACATGGGCGATGTGGAAATGTGTGCCGACAGGGGCTACAGGGCCATATGAACCAGGCAGTGCGTGTTTGGCCTTTGCTGTGAGATCTCAGAGCTCTCCAGGGCAACCTGAGCCTATCTCCCCCTGACGCCACTGATCACCACTGAGGAAGGACCAGGCGAGGACACGCGCATCGTCCAGCCACGCGGGCAGCCAGGTCACTGCAGCCCTTTGGCTGAGGCAGGACAAGGCAGACCCAGCTCCCCACCTATTTCAGTACCGGCTGCAGGGGTGTCTCACCTACAGCCACAGCATGGACCGGCAGGGCACTGCTCTTACATGTGGGACATCACTACTCAGTCATAACTGACATTTACAGCTGGAAGTCGGCCTTCGTCTGTTCACCTTCACTCTTCATACAGCGAGAGCAAAGCCCTCAGCCAAGATGAATGATTTTTTTTTTAAAGGCAAAAGTTTGAGAATTTTCCCTCCACTTGAAAACTGCCCTTTCCATTCAACATGATAGATACATAAAGCTTCGCCTGGTTGATCTATTTTAGCTGTAGTTTTTTTTTTTTTGTTTTGTTTTTTGAGACAGCAATTATACTAATATACAGGAAGTAAATCTTCCAGTATCACTGCTTCAACTCAAAGCTGCCTGGGTACTTTGTTGGTTTTGTTTTCTGCTTGGCTTGGTTATACATGTTAAAGAAGAACTACAAAGAAAAAACCTTTTCTCCTATAACAAATTCAGCCAGATGTGCATATTTTATGCTGATCTGCGTGCCTTTTGTAAAGCATATTATTAACCAGTTTGCAGAGCTACTAGTCAGATGAAGATAAATAAAAAGCAGCTTTTGAGGCCCATTTTTAACGTTGATGATCACATTCCTTTTTGGTGCTTTTTAGATAATTAAAGATAATCCACAAAGTAACCGTTTCTTTTAATATTTTGGTTCCAAAACTACCAAGAGACATTTCACTTGCAGTTATGATTTGTTGAATTTTTAAGCCAGCTCTGTTGCCAGCACCCGCAGAGGAGGCAGCCTGCGGGTTCTCAGGGGGCAGCACCTGGGAAGATCTGTGTCTCCCTTCTTTTTAAATAAAAAGTCGTGCCTGGAGTGACCAGGCTGAAATAATGCACCCCTGCCCACTCCGGGGCCTGGAAATCTGCCTGGATGTGGCCAGCCCTTTGCAAGAGTGGGCAGGCCAGGGGGTCTGTGCAGTACTTGTTACTTTAACACCACAAGATACTTGCCTGAGGGTGGGTTTTTATAGCCACATAGGATGCCGTTTTATAATTCTTTGTGTTGGAGTGAAATCTTCCCAGATGCTGCAGCTCAGCCCTCTCATTTGTTTAGCTGGAAGGCTGGTGGGTGGTGGTGGTGGGGATGGGGTGGGTAGGGGTGGGGGGTGACAGCCCCAAATTTCCCTTCTGCTGCTGTAAACCAAAACCTTTTGGTATAATGCGAGGCAGACACCAAAGAAAGCCTCCCTGGGTGAGAAAGTGCAGCCTGTCTTATGTAAAGCAAGACAGCACTCGCCTGCTCCACGAGGGGCTGGGAATGCTGGCCAGGAGCGAACCAGCCCCTGCTGCCCGGGCAGGCACACAGAGGCCGGGCCACCCAGCTCTCCCCGGGGTGCTTACCGCGTCCTGGGTGGGCCTGGCGCCCAGTTCCAGGCACAGACCCCGCCAGAGGGGCCCTGGCCCGACACCTGGCACAGCGAGGCTGTGAGGCTGTGCCAGGGAGGTGCGGCCAAGGGAAACCGGGGCAGAGTGAAGTCACCGATTTTAAACCTCCTCCCGGCACCTGCACAGCCAGGAGAGCCGGCCGCGAAGGAGGCGCACCCCCGGCCCGCAGGCGACCCCCCTCCCCCGGGGCGGACCGCCCGCGCCCGCCTCCCCCCCACCCCCGGCCCGCACCCGCCTCCCCGGCGGCCCGCACCCACCTTGGCGGCGTAGGTGACTCCGGCGCCCAGCACCTGGTCGCGGGCGGGGGGCGCGCGGGGCGGCTGGTGCCCGGGCCGGCCCCTCCCGGCGGGGCGCGGGGCCGGGCCGCGGGGCGCGGGGGGCGCGGGGTCCAGGGCGGCCAGGCTGGGCGCGCTGCTGCTGCCCGAGAGCCGCGCGCCCCGGCCCGCGGCCGCCCCCCGGCCGCGCAGGCCCGAGCCGGCCAGTCTCAGGTGGGACACCCTGTGGAGCAGGTGGCCCAGGCTGCCCGCGCCATCGCCTCCGGGCGCCGGGCAGGGGGCCACCGCCGGGACCTTGCCGCTGCCGCTGGCCGCCAGGCTGTGCAGAAGGTCATCGGCCGAGGCCACCGAGTCGTTCCTGAAGCGGCTGTACTTGGCGCGGGGAAGCATGCCCCCCGCGGGCTCCCGCATCCCCGGCGCTGCGGGGGCGGGCGCCGCGGCCCGGGCTGACTCGGCGCCCAGACGGCTCGGGCCCGCGGGGCGGCGGGTCCGGGGGGCGGGCGGCGGGGCGCCGGGCTCCCCCGCTAACGCCCGGCGCCGCCGCGGCCGCGCAGCCCGCACCCCGAGCCCGGCTGCCCTGGGCGGCTCTCGCGCTTCGCCAAAGTCATAGTTTCCTCCCGGGGCGCCCGGCGACTCCCGGGCTGCTCCCCGTGGAAGCGTGACTCCCCGAGCGGAGCCCCTTCTCCACAAGGCGCGCTGCGATCACTTCCTGCGGGAAAGAGAGAGAACAAGGAGCCACATACACCCACCAGCGCCAGAGCCAATCAGTTCCCACATCTCCCTCTCCTGCCGCCCCAGATCCTTCTCCCAGCCTCTCCCTCTCCCGCCTCCCCAGGTCCTTCACCCCAGATCCTTCTCCCAGCCTCTCCCTCTCCTGCCGCCCCAGGTCCTTCTCCCAAACCTCTCCCTCTCCTGCCTCCCCAGATCCTTCACCCAACCTCTCCCTCTCCTGCCTCCCCAGGTCCTTCACCCAGCCTCTCCCTCTCCCGCCTCCCCAGATCCTTCTGCCCAGATCCTTCTCCCAGCCTCTCCCTCTCCCGCCTCCCCAGGTCCTTCTCCCCAGCCTGGCTGTTCACCTCCCCATCCCCCAGAGGGGAGCCCAGAAGAACCAGGCTCCTCTGACGGGCAGAGGAACTTTCTGAGGCCCAGGCCCTGTGCCAGGCTCTCCTCCAGCCCCCTGGGCGAGCCTGCGGATTCTGCGTTAAAATGTGACGAAGCTTTTGAAGAAGCAGCTGTCCAGCGGAACCTCATGAATTCCGATTTGGAAAGCAAGCAGGAACTGTTACATAGCAAAATAAAAAGCAAAAGAGAGAAATACTCACTCCCAAGTGAACATAAAACACCGGTTTTCAGGGTTTTCCTTTTCAAATCCACAATGCAGCCGTGACAAGTGTCTTTGTGGCGAGGCGGCCTCCGAAAGAAGCAGGAAAGGAGGTCTGTCTGCGTGTGAACCTGTGCGCAGGGCGGTGCGGACCCGCCCCTGCGGTGTGCGCGTCTGCGGCCGCCTGAGTCCCAAACCTGCCGCCCAAGACAAGACGCGGCTCCCTGTGAGGGCAGCAGGCTCCTGAGCCCCTCCTGAGGGCCGTGCTGGGGCTGTGTTCCAGCTGAGTGTGCTCAGTGTCCTCAGCCGGGCTGCAGCCTACAGTGGGGGGGCGGGGGGCATGCAGCTGCTCCCACAGATCACCGGAAAAGGCCTCTTCTCAGGACCACCCTCCACAGGCCTCCTTCCTCTCAGGGAGCAGGGAGTGGGGAGCCCCGGAGGAGCTGCGGGCTCGCACCCTCCACGCTGTCCCCACGGGCCCCGCCCTCCTCCCCGGGCATCCACAGCCCGCCCGGCACAGTGCTGCCCGCTCCCTGGCCAGGCTCCCAGGGCCTCGGTGCAGGCACATGAATTCACCTCTCACACTACCAGGTCACTCTGAGTCCTCTCATCCCACGACTAGACACGTGACACAGGACGCCCGAGGCTGCAGAGCTCCGTGGGCAGCTGTCACCGGTGCCCCGGGTGGGCACTGCGGGCCGGGAGCGCAGGGAGCAGGCCGCCCGGCGCAGGCCCAGAGGACGGCTCTCATCTTCCCCTTCCCCTGGCTGCATAGCAACAGCCAGTGCACCCCCACAGGTGGCTGGGAGGCTATCACAGCCCCCCGAAAATGTACAGCGGAAATGCTGTCATCCCCAAACCCTGATCTTTAGACAAAAACAGCAAACTGTGAATGAAATGCTGTTTGTGTGAATGAAGGGCCAGCGAAGGAGCCAGCGTTTCTGTGAATGGAGCCGGCCTTGCAGCCCAGCCAGGCAATCCCTGGCTCCGGGGCCTCCGCCAATGAGCGGCCGCCGCGGTGACTCATTCAGCAAAGGCTGCTCAATGGTGGAAGGTTCCATTTCAATCAAAGGCGGGATCTTTCATCCAAACGCAGAGTGGGGAGGGAAAGAGAAAAAGACAGCCAGCCTGGTCACAAAGGTGCAGGGAGGAAGTGCCCACCGCCTCTGTCACACGGAGAGGAAAAACTGGTCTTTCAAGGAAAATAAAATCCCCGGGGGGCGGTAGCTGCGACCAGGACTGCCCTCCTGGAGGTGAGCGGTGCCCCCAGACTTGCATTCAGCCATTCATTACCGTCGCGAGCAGCCGTGAATGTGCCATCCAGTTCGGCGTTTATTATGAATGCACAGAGCGGGCACATTCAGAGCCTCGGCGCCTCGCTTGGATCCTTTTTGTGAAAGGAATACAGAGCGCGCCTGCACGTCAGACTCCGAGAAGAAAGAAACCCAAAGCTAGACATTAACCCTTCAGCCAACCGGAGCCCTTCCTTTTATTGTGGTGAGGCAGATGGAAGGAATTGGCCATTTTTAAATATAAATAGCAATGTAAATGTACTAAATGTAAAAAGAGCCCCCCCCCCAGGTAAGATATGTACACAAATAATACCTTAATGAAAAAAATGGGAAAAAATAAATGGAAAAAGGTATGTCATCCAAGAGGGTGATTAATAGTCCAAGAGCACATAGCACAGTGAAACCCCACTTCTCGGGAAGAACCCCCAAAGGCAGCTCTGCACCAAAATCGTCGTCCCCCCCCCCCCCCCCAGCCCAGCCAGGAGCCGGCCCCTCCCTCCCGGGACAGCCGGGCCTCCCTGGGCTGTGCCTGCTTGTTTAGACACCATCCCCAAGCCTGGCTGTCTGCTCCTGTCAGCCTGAGAGTGCAGATGGAGGATAGGTGAACACGCCCAGGCGACACAAAGAAAACAGAAAAAGGAAACCATTATTGTCAGCCTTGAGGCTTAAGAAAGCCAGGCCGCCTGGGTCAGTTACACAGCCTTTCCAGACCGTTGCAGTTTCTCTTTTTAAATATATTAATTTAAAAGCATATTAATGCCTGCCCGGCATGGCTCAGTGGTTGAGTGTTGACCTATGAGCTAGGAGGTCACGGTTTGATTCCCAGTCAGGGCACATGCCCGGTTGTGGACTTTATCCCCAGTGTGGGGCAGGCAGGAGGCAGCCCTGAGAATCAATAATTCTCGTCATTGGCGAGACTGGTTTGGCTCAGTGGATAGCGCATCGGCCTGCGGACTGAAGGGTCCCGGGTTCGATTCCGGTCAAGGGCATGTATCTTGGTTGCGGGCATATCCCCAGTAGAGGGTGTGCAAGAGGCAGCTAATCGATGATTCTCTCTCATCAATGTTTCTAACTCTCTATCCCTCTCTCTTCCTCTCTGTAAAAAATTAATAAAATATATATATATTTTAAAAAATAATTCTCATCATTAATGTTTCTCTCCCTTTTCCTCTCTGAAATAAACAATAAAATTTTTTAAAGACATTTAAAAAGTATATTGGTTTTTTATTTCTACCTTAACCACATAGTTAGTGTTTAAAATGACACAACTGTGTTATCTCTCAGTGCTTTAGGTCAGAGGTCCCGCATGGGTCCCCCAGATAGGTCAAGGGCAGGTAGGGCTGCTTTCCTCTGGAGGCCGGGGGGAACCCCGAGCCTGGCTTTTTCCCCCTTCCGGAGGCCACCAATGCTCGCCTGATGGATCATGAGCCAGGCCCTGGGGAAGATGCTTTACCCCCAGAGGATTTCATTCTAGCAAGACAGGTGGAAAGTCTAAAATCAGCATCATGACACAGTACAATGCTGTGGGGACGTCTTAGTGTGTGAGACACAAGCACTGCCCAGAGCGGAGTGTGCTGAGCTGGGCCTAGGGACGTCGGGGTGGCTGCAGTGGAGTTCTGAGGAATTGCTAGGGTCTCCCCACAGAGGAGGGGCGACCCAGGAGGAGAAGCTGTGTGGGGAACAGCTCAAGGCTGGGCCAGCTCATTGTTTCCAGGAACCCCGTGTGGATTGTTGCTTTGAGGAGATATTAGGAAGCCAGCCACTAGAAGACCCAGCCAGGAGGGCCCAAGATTAACATGTAACTAACGCCCTTGAGATGCCTGCAGAGGCCCACAGGGGCTGGAGAGGGTGGCCCAGTGCAGTTTGCATTTTATGTTAGATGCCTTGACGGTGACCGGGGCAGCTGTGGGGAGCTGAGAGGGCAGTACAGAACAGTACAGTGGAAAATGACGAGCTCTAGAAAGAAGGCACAGGTGGAGGGACGAGAGCGAGGGGATGGGATCAAGATGCAGCGAGAAGGCAAAGTGATCTGAATGACAGGGATGGAGGAGGGACTGTGGGCAGGCTGGCTTGTCTGGAGATAGAGCTGGGATAGAGTTCAGGGTGATTTTTAGGGACCAACCTCCAAGGAAGGTGGGAGGAGGCCACGGGACAGGGTAAGGAGAAGTGGGGCTGTATGAAGCCGCACGTGCCTCAGCATGGTGGGAAGACTCCTACATGCCCGGGGACCTGAAGGGCCCCCTTTCTCTTTTGCTCCTCACTCCTCATTCATTCAGCTGCCCGAGGAGCAGAGCCTCCAGCCAAGTGGCATCTGCCTGAGCTCCCAAGGAGTGAATAGTGGAAACCACCAGCACATCATACCCTGGCAGGTGGCCTGCTGTGGGGTCTGGGCAGGGCCCTCTTCATGTCCTGGGAGAGGAATGAAGAGCAAAGGCCAGGCGTCTGACTTGAACAGTGAGGCTGAGTGAGGCTCACCCCTGAGGGTGAAAGCACAGGCAGCCAGAGGGAAGGTGAAGGTGAGGGTGAGGCTGAAAGCCTCTGAGTGCTGGGCGCTGTCATGATGACGTGTGTGCTGAGGAGCATGAGGGCCAGAGGTTGAAATGTGAAGGCTGTGGGTGTGCAGGTGACCAGTGTAAACTTAGGAAGGAAGATCAATCAGAAGGAATTTGAGGAAACACCAAACTTCCCAGATGGGAGCTCAGGAAACATGGTCAGGATTAGGAGAATACATACGGAAACCGGTTTGGTGGATGTCATGTTTTCAATCTGCTTGTGCTGCCATAACAAAAACACCACCGGCTGGGACAGCGTTAGCAGCATTTATTCCTCACACTTCAGGAGGCTAGAAGGTCATGGTCAAGGTTAGTCTGTTGTGAACCCACTTCCTGGTCCTCTGATGCTGTCCTCAACCTTGTCCTCACACTGCAGAGGATGAGGAAGATCTCTATCCTCGTGACTACTCACCTCCCAAAGGCCATCTCCGAAGGGGCTGGGTTTCAGCATATGAACTTCAGAGACACAAACATGGTTTCAAGAGAAAATCGGTGATGCTTAGCAAGAGCAGCAGGGGCCATTGTAACTCTCTGTTTGATTACCTGTAGGCGCCACGCAATGTTATCTCCTTTAGATCCCGTGACCTATGAGATATAGTTTACATCCTACTCTGTGCAGAGAGAAACCGAAGGTCAGAAGGTTTACAAAACATGCCAGGACCATCCAACATCAGGTGCTGGCCAGGCCACGTGATTCACATCCTCACCCATTCAGAGAGCTTGAGGAAGTGCATGCTGAGAGTCACTGCTGGATGTGGTGATTACCCATCATTGGGCATTTCACAGGAATAATAAAGAGGTCATAGGATGGCGCCAACTGAACAACAACAAAAACCCATAAGTAAATGAATGAAAAAAGTCATACTTTTTAGAAGATTGAATAAAACAAAAGGGAAGAAGAAGGGCAATGGTTGAAAGTGCAGCAGAAAATAGAGGAGGTGATGGAAGTTAGGGGTGTGTTTAGAGCAAGGGAGTAGAACAACGTGGGAGAATTGGAGACGCAGGAAGGAGGGACTGAGGGTCAAGTGTGGGTGGAGCTCTGCCCTAGAGTGATGTTGGGGAGAGAGAGGAATTAAGGAGGAGATCATTTGGGATTGAGTAAGAGACAGGTGGTTCTAAGGAAGAGACCTTAATGAGATGGAGTTAAGGGAGTCCGAAGGACGGTGACACGCCAAGCATTCCTTAGAACCATTGACCATTCCACACGTAGGGCTGAAAGAACAGGCAAGCAGTTGAGTCTCTGAAGCTGTGGAATTGCAGCTGGAATTTTACGGGAGGGGGCCTACCTGGGGAGCTGTAGTTTTGGAGAAATAAAGTTACAGACTGAGGTGGAGGCAATGATGAAGAGGGAATAAGGAAGAAATACTCAGTCTCTCTCTGTCCCCACTCCCAGAGGCCCAGGATTCTATGATGAGGAGAAGGGGGCAGCCTCCCAGACACACCACAGGCTAGGCAGGCCTGGGGGTAGGGCTGGGAGTGGAAGAGGGAAGGGGGCGAGGAGTGTCAGACCAAGCCTGCGATAGTGAGTATGCCTGATTTTCTCTGTAAAACAAGAACAAAGGCTGTACTTAAAAAGTGAGAGGTGTCTATTGTGACAGAAAAGAGCCACATGCTAACCTGACAAGCTCAGAGAAGGCCTGCTTGTAGTCTTGAAACCCCAGAGACCTAGGATAATCACAAAAGATGGTTTGAAAATTAAATATCTAACAGGTTATAGTAAGTAGTCATGTCCCAGATATTCTCCCAGACAAAGATCAACTTTGATCTTTTTACTGAGCCCATTTGCCTTTTTGCCTCTAAGATAACATATCTATGAGATGTCTTGGTAACTTGTAACTTCCTTTTTTACACTGGGCCCCTCAGGGCACAACAAATGGCCTTGAGACATTCCCTCATTGTTATTGTTATCAAGTTAATTATCAACTGTTAATCATGTTAGAGTATCCTGTATCCTTCTCTGTAAAAGAAGCTCACGTCCATCATTTCACCTTTTACCCTATCCCAGAGGTTTCCCCACTTCGCTCTGTCCCACCTCCCTAATCTATCACCAATGAATTTCATGTAACTCACCTACGTCCCTTTCCTTTGATTGCAATGTATAAATATAGAAACATAAATGCCATTCTCCGGAGCATTATCTCAATTCGTTGAGGTTCTGCTTCCCGGCATATGTCAACAGTTTGGCTCAAATAAACTCACAAAAATCCTTTCAGGTTTCAATGTTGTTTTTTTTCATTAACACTATGAAAGGAAGGAACTCAAGTTGAAGGTGTACATTTAGAATGACTGCCGAGGGGAACAGAGAATACCGCTGCCAAGTGAGGAAGAGTGAAAGCGTCACTGCAGAGTGTTGTGAAGGCACTTTGTGATTCCTTCTGAAAGTGCCTGTCTGCCTATGTACTAGCTGGAAGAAAGCAAATTGTTAGGTGGAAGGTTCTTTCAAGGATGCAAACAGGAGAGAGGGAGAAGAGAGGGCAGGCTAATAGGAGTGGGTAGAGGAAGGGCAGAGATGGAAGTGGCTCCTGAAGAAAAATCAAGAGAGTCACTGTGGAGAGAAGATCCAAGATGGCTGCTCAGGTAGACACCTAACCGCGGCAGCACACAACAATTTCAATGGAATACAACTAAAATGTAGAGTGGACACTGCCCAGAGCTACAGGTAGTCGACTGACTGAAAATTCTACAACAAGAAGGAAAGAGAAAACCAGAAGGAAAATCAGAGGAGCTGAAAAAAGCTTAAGGTATGGAGACATGCTGCGCGCCCACACACACACACGTGCGCGCGGAGAGGTAGCAGCAGGAGAGGAGGAGAAGGCTGGGTGTTTGCCTGGCGTTCCCTAGCAGGAAGGAAATAAAATCCCCAGCCTGGGCTGAACCCCCGAACCGGCAGTGCTAAGCCCCAGTTATGGGCCAGACGCTGGGGACCCAAGCTCGGGCAGGGGGAGACGGGCTGTGAGGTGGAATCCCAGGGGAGCGGCGAAAAACAGGCCCCCCCCCGGAGTCGCGCACATTGCTCCCAGAGGATGGAATGTTGACTCTGATGCTGGATTGCCCTGGTGGGAAGAAACAAAGCCTCCAGCGGTGCTGAGCCCCACTCCTGACCGCCCCGAACTCCAGTTCTGGGCCAATCCCTGGGGACCCAAGCTCAAGCAGAGGGAGACGGGGCTGTGAGGTGGAGTCCTGGGAGAGTGGCGAAAGGCCGAGTCGCGCACATTGCTTGCAAGAGAAGTCGCGCACATTGCTTGCAAGAGAAGGAATGTTGACTCTGATGCAGGATTGCACTGGAGGGAAGGAAACAGGAGCCCCGGCCAGGCAGGGGGAGACGGGGCTGTGTGGCGGAATCCCAGGGGAGCGGCGAAAAGCGGAGCCCCCGGAGTCACGCACATTGCGGGCAGAGGACAGTCTATTGACTGATGCTAGACTCCCCTAGCGGGAAGGAGAAAGAAAGCTCCAGACTGGAGGACCGCGACAAGGAGCAGGAGCCCCTGCCGGACACCAGCCAGCCAGGAGCCAGCAAGGAACCGGGCGACGGGGCCCCCAGGGGGGGGCGGTGCCCCCGAGCCTTCGACCGCTGAGCGTGGGCAATGGAGCCGAGGCCGGGAGTTGCTTCCTGGGCAGCAGTGCCGACCCCGGCAACAGGCTGAAGCAGTGCAGGAGCCCGCGGAGAACAAAGGGGTGCCACAGGCCAACCTGCTGAGCTTCCAGGACAAGGAGGAAGAAACTGAAGAAGTTCTCAATGTGAAGAAATCAAGGGAGAGCAAAAGATAGTAAAATTATTATACTTAAGAAAGAACACAAAGAAGATCTTGAAAAATCAAAGACTAAGTCAGAACTCAACTCACCAGCCAACATTGCAACATAAATGCGTTTTTAAAATAAATTTTAAAAAAAGGACAGAATGTTGGAATGGTGGCGGCCAGGCCTAGAGTGGCCAGGCACAAGGCAGTGGCAGCCGGGCCTGGAGCAGCAACAGCCAGGCCCCAGAGCAGCAGCAGCCAGAACCAGAGCAGCAACAGCCAGGCTTGGAGCAGCCAGACCTGGGGCAGTGGCAGCCAGGCCTGAAGCGGAGGCGGCCAAGCCCAAGGTGGCCAGTCCAGGAACACCCAGACCCGGAGTGGCCGGGCCCGGAGAAGCCGGGCCCAGAGCAGTCGGGTCGGGAGCAGCCAGGCCCAGAACAGCAGTAGCCAAGCCCGGAGCATCCAGGCCGGGAGCGGCCAGGCTCGGAGTGGCTGGGCCCGGAGAAGCCGGGCCCAGAGCAACCGGGTCGAGTGCGGCCAGGCCTGGAGCAGCAGCTGCCAGGCTGGGAGCGGCCAGGCCCAGAGCGGCCGGGTCGGGTGCGGCCAGGCCCGGAGCAGTGGCTGCCAGGCTGGGAGCAGCCAGGCCTGGAGCAGCAGCTGCCAGGCTGGGAGCATCCAGGCCTGGAGCAGCAGCTGCCAGGCTGGGAGCGGCCAGACTCGGAGTGGCCGGGTCGGGTGCGGCCAGGCCCGGAGCAGCGGCTGCCAGGCTGGGAGCGGCCAGGCCCAGAGCAGCAGCTGCTAGGCTGGGAGCGGCCAGGCCTGGAGCAGCAGCTGCCAGGCTGGGAGTGGCCAGGCTCGGAGCAGCTGGGCCCAGAGCAGCTGGGTCGGGTGTGGCCAGGCCTGGAACAGCAGCTGCCAGGCTGGGAGCAGCTGGGTCGGGTGCGGCCAGGCCCAGAGCAGCAGCTGCCAGGCTGGGAGTGGCCAGGCCTGGAGCAGCAGCTGCCAGGCTGGGAGCAACCAGGTCAAGAACGGCTGGTTGTGGAACGAACCATAGCAAGAGGCCAGGCCCAGAGCAGACAGGCCTGGAACAGCTCGCTCCTCGCCTGCCCCCGCCCCAAGGCTACCTCTCAGACATGGCTGGAAACTTTTGCGGGAACTTGAGGGTCTGCTGAATCAAGGCTTAGATATAGATATGTTGAGTTAGTATAGCACTGGGGTGTTGATCTGTGAGTGCCTTGTGCGGGGCCTGGATGAGGTTGGTTGACCTATTTGGAAATGTCTTTTGTGTGAAGTGTATCTTTGGGCATGTGGAGGTATTATTGATATGAGAAAATGCTAAGTAACTGATTTACTACCTGAAAAGGGATTTACTATCAGGGAAAGGGAGGGAGGAAGAGACTGAACATAAACTGTGCACCTATGGATGAGGACAATGGGGGAGGGGAAGGGGGTGGAGGGTGGGGTGGGAACCTGGTGGAGGGGGGAAGAAATGAGGAACCTTTGTAATAATATGAACAATAAAGATTGATTTAAAAAAAGAAAAAAGAGAGAATCACTGTGGTCTTGAGGTCCTAGGGAGGAGGCAGCAGGAATCCTCAGGGATGCACATCTGAGAGAAGTGGATTGAGCACCTGATCCCTGTAGTGCCACAGACACACAGAAGGCTGGGAAAGATTGGGGTCATCCTGAGAAGAGGTTGGGAATAAAATGGAGCTAATTTTGCAAGACAGTGTTGGAAGAGGTAGGATGACTGAACACTGGGAGAGAGAATGAGAGCACAGGAGGTTGGAAGGAAGAAACATGAACCACTCATAGAACATCTGATGGGGAGGGAGGAGTTGGGGCCAGACCTAGAAAGGGTCCCAAGACCAGGGTGACAGATTTTCTTCTGCAGAGAATTCCAGGTGTTTATCACCCAGCCTCCACCCCCGGGTGTAGAAATGTCTGTGGTATGAGAAGACCTGTAAAAGGCCACCCAGTGGTAGGAAACCTGGGGACTGAAACCTCATGACCCAGGGCTTCAGTACCAAGGACAGCTCCTGTTGACTGAGTCCTCAGAGGCCAGCCTCAAGAAAAGCTCCTCTCCACAGAGCTGTATTTGTAAGACTCAAATGTTGTCACTCCATCCAGGCAACTCAACTTGCCATGCCCACGTGGGCCCACTCATTCTTGGCAGGCAATGCCTGTGCTGAGCTCTTCCTGTGGGCCAAGCCAATCCTCAGGACCCTACCCTGCAGGTCCTATAGTTATGGCACTTTACAGATCAGCACACCGGGCTGTGAGAGGCTTGTGCCTTTCCAAGGTGACCCAACTAGCAGGTGGCAGAGCAGGGACACACCACAGCCAGCCTGACCCCAGAACCCCACCAAAAACAGCCACACAAAGGAGAACCGGATTCCAGCCCTGCCTCTCAGAACACCATTGCCATGACTGCCAGTGGCAGGCTCAGCACAGGAAAGACCCACAGCACATCACCTGTTGCACACACGTAAAGGGACAAGGTGACCACTGGGGCAGCCATTGGCTTATTGGCCTTCGTGGGAAAAGGTGTGATGTCAGTCCACTCTGACAACAGACACACTGGGAGCAGAGTGCTAGGAAAACAGTTCCCCTTTCAAAAGGAGACTTTGCATGGACAAACCTCAGAAACAGGTGGAGAACCACAAGGATTTACACTCTAAGAACTCACATGGGAAGCTATGCACACTGAAATAGTTACTCAGGGAAAGTGTGTAACTTTCCTCTGTAAAATACATGACTTTGTTTCCTCTGTAAAATACATGACTGTTTTTCCTAAAGAACTAACTCATTTAGGAAACATTAGTGAATTCTGCATTCCTGTCAATTCCTTGATGATACGCATGTCTAGTTTTATGTAGGAACAATTTTATGTTCCTTGTTTTCCTCTAAAGGACCTATTTTTAGACATTTATTTTATTTTATTTCATTGGTTCATTAAATATATATTTATTAAATGCTTTCTATATACACGACCCTGTTTTTTTTTTTAACTAAATCTTTATTGTTTATATTATTACAAAAGTTCCTCATCTTTTTCCCCTCTATTGCTCCCCTCTACCAGGTTCCCACCCCACCCTCTGCCCTTTCCCCACCCCCCACTGTCCTCATCCATAGGTGCACAGTTTATGTTCAGTCTCTTCCCACATCCCCACTCCTCTTTTCCCCAAGTATTGTCAGTTCACTCCCCTTCCATACCTCTGATTCTATTATATTCAACAGTTAATATTGTTCATCAGGTTTTTTAATTCCCTTGGTTTTTAGATTCACTTGATGATAGTTACATATTTGTTTTCATAATTTTTATCTTTATTTTCTTCCTCTTCCTAAAGAATCCTCTTCAGCAATTCATATAATTCTGGTTTGGTGGTGATGAACTCCTTTAGCTTTTTTTAATTTGTGAATCTCTTTATCTGGCCTTTGATTCTGAGTGATAACTTTGCTGGATAGAGTATTTTGGGCTGTAGGTTCTTGTTAGTTATCACCTTGAATATTTCTTGCCATTCCCGTCTGGCCTGCATGGTTTCTGTTGAGAAATCAGCTGACAATCGTATGGATGCTCCTTTATAGGTAACTACCTGCTTTTTCTTGCTGCTTTTAATATTCTCTTTTTGTCTTTTGCTCTCGGAATTTTAATTATGATGTGTCTTGGTGTGGTCCTCTTTGGGTTCCTTTTGTTTGGGGTTCTGTGTGCTTCCTGGACTTGTAAGTTTATTTCTTTCACCAGGTGAGAGAAGTTTTCTTTCACTATTTCTTTCAATATGTTTTTGGTATCTTGCTCTCTCTCATCTTCTGGGACCCCCATAATTCTGATGTTGGTTCGCTTGAAATTGTCCCAGAGGTTTCTTACACTGTCTTCAACTTTCTGGATTCTCTTGTCTTCTTGCTTCTGTGGAAGAGTGTCCTCGGGCTCTTTATGTTCCCAATCTTTGACTTGATTCTTTTGATCTTCCATTCTGTTTTTAGGACTCTCTATAATATTTTTTATTTCAGACAATGTATTCTTTATTTCTAGTCTATTCTTGATCCCTTTTCATATCCTCATAGGTCTCCTTTATTTTATCGGCCTTTTCTAGGAAATTCTTGAAAAACCTTATAACCGTGATTTTGAACTCTATATCCAGTCGCTTTTTGTCCTTCATTTCTTTCGTTTGTGATCTGTTTCCTTGTCTCGGCATTTTTGCTGCTTCTCTGAGTTGGTAGGGTGGCTTTGTGTGTTAAGGTGTCCTATATGGTTCAGTAGGTCAGCCTCCCAATTACCTGAGGTGGACACTCTTGGTGCTCCCCTTTGTGGACACAGGCTCCAGCCACCTGTGTACAGCCTTGTTGTAGTTAAGTCTTAATTGTTGTTGGTATCACTGGGAGGAACTGACTTCCATGCCAATTGGCTGTGAGGATCAGCTATGTCTATGCTGGAAGACATCCTTATTCAAAAGCCTCTGTGTTCAGCTTGGATGGGGCGGAGTTTCAGAGTGGAGCCTACAGCCTTGGCTTCCTGTCAGCTCTGCCCTATGAGGTTCCTGAGTCTCAGTGTTCCTCAGTGTCCTTTGGTACTCACTGCAAGCACCTCTGAGAGAAAGGTCCGGAGCTTTTGTCTCCTTCCCGCTAGGGCAATCCAGCAGCACAGTCAACAGTCAGTCCTCTGCATGCAATGTGTGAGACTCCGGGGCTCTGCCTTTCACTGCTCCCCTGAGTTTCCACCTTACAGCCTAGAATCCCTCTGTATGAGCCTAGGACCCCAGGGTCTTGCCCAGAATTTGGGTTCAGTGCAGTCAGAACTGGGGTTCAGCACAGTCTGGAGCTTTTATCTCCTTCCCACTAGGGAACACCAGTCAGGCACTCAGCCACTCCTCCTCTCGGGCTCCGTCCTCTCCCCACGTGTGCACCATGTTTCCGTACCTTAGGCTTTTACAGCTCCTCTGATTTTCCTTCTGGTTTTCTCTTTCCTTCTAGTTGTAGAATTTCCAGTCAGTCAACTTTCCTGTAGTTCTGAATAATGTCCACTTTATATTTTAGTTATATTTTTTGAAATTGTTGTGTGAGGCTGCAGTTAAGCATTTACCTATGCCGCCATCTTGGTTTCCTCCCCATCTTTGTCTTCTGACTGGGAGTTTTTACTTCAGTTTTAAAATGCATAGGCAAGTAGAGGAATGCATTGCAGAGAGAGGGAGGTCCGCGTGACAGAGTTGTCGCCGCTGGAAGGAGCCATTCAGGCAGCCTGGAGGTCGCTCCCACAAGCCAGCCTTTCTTACCCGGCACGTGCTGCGGTGCAGGTGTGGGTCCCACTACCTCCCCAGCGGGATTGTATTGGAAGGTGGGAAGTAGTTGGGGTTAGACAAGGTCACAGGCTGCTCCATCAGCGGTTAGTGCCCTGGAGCAATTTCTCTCTCTTCGTGTTAGGACACAGCCTCCAGCCACCTCAAGCCTGGGAGGGCCCTGGCCAGTCCCCCGTATGCTGGCCTCTGGAATGGGAATAAGAAAGGAATGTCTGATGAAGCAGGCTGCTGTCAGAGCTGAGACAGTCCTGGGAAGGAGTTGGGGTGGAGCAGACCGGGGGGGAGGGGTGCCCTCAGCCCCGCAGGCTGACCCCACATCATGGCTGCCCATGTCCTCATCGCCCAGCCTCTTGGCTTGTACCATATTCTCAGCACAGCCCTCTTGGTCAGACTTTGCGGTGAGTGTTGCGTGTAGAGGGGATTAGAGCAGCTGGCTGCCACCTGGTCCCTCCTGCCCAAGCATCTTTGTCTTCTGACTGGGGCAGTTTGGAGGCTGGGACTCAGCAGAATGGCTCCAGCTCCTTCGTGGGCTGGGCCAGCGGTGCATAGATTTTCTTTTTTTAAAATTCTCTCCTGAGGATATGTTTTCTTTGATTTTCAGAGTGAAGAGAGAGAGAAAAAACAACAATGTGAGACAGACACATCAATGGGTTGCTTCCCACACACTCCTCGGCTATGTGTGAGAAACAACCAAGGTCTGTGCTCTTGACCAAAGACTGTGCCCTTGACCAAGAATAAACCTGGGAGTCTCTGGTCTGAAGGCCAACGCTCTAACCACTGAGCAACCGGCCATGGTGGTACCTAGGGATTTGATCCTCATTTTGGCCTAGGTTAGTCACCATGCTGCCAGTGAGGAGGTCCTCCATCCTGCAGACCAGGATCTGAAAAAGGAATCAGGAAACTTGGGCCACCTTGAAGAATTGCTACTTATAATAATAAGACTAATCTCAAACAAATGGAACATTCAATAACAATAGGGTTGATAGAAGATTCTGGATTCCAATCAGGATTCTGATGAAATGTTACAATCTGTTTGCCAGAATATGATTTTGGAGACATTCAAAGGGAAACTTCAAAAATATTTTGATTTACTTCCTTTGGGATTTTCTAAATATTTAATGTTTGAAGCCTTTCATATTATTGATTCAAAATGATGTTTATTTCCAACAACTTATGTTTGGTTGTGTTTGCCATTTATAAACATCCACAGAACCAGCCCCACGTGCCATTCAGAATGTTGGTATGTGCTAGTATTGTTCTTTTCTTATATTTCTAGCATTTAAGTCACAGGAGGATGGTGAGGAGGCCCTAAGAGGAAGACTGCTGTAGCCAAAGGCATGAAATCTCAGAGGCGATCCCAGGAAGTAGCCACCCTTCTCCCTCCTACCGGCCGGCCGCTGACAGTTTCTGCCGAAGCCCCCGTGAGGATGTGGAGAAAAGCGCCCCTAAATTAAATCTCAATGTCCCAGCCAGCCCGGCCGCTCAGGCTAACAGCATCTCAAAGTGCAGATAACATGCCAATGCTCCTGGGTCCCCCTTAGCAACAGGGTTGTCATGGGAACACATTGTAACTGGTTGAGAGGAAGCAAGCAAGAGCAGGCGTTTGCAGGAATTTCTCATTGAAATAATTACAGTAGTTCTCAGTATGCTTAAGAAATGAATGCTCCATGACTGTTTTTTCTTAATTTCCCTTTTCAAAGCATGTTTTTGACAGTCTTGCATCCAAAGAGCATAGCTCAAATGCTTACTATTTTAAATCTAGACCTTATTGCCATTTTACAAAGCCATTTTTGGGAAACACTTGGTGACCCATTATTCCTTCTGGGACCCAGAGTGTCGCATGCATTTAAGTGTTTGTCCCAATAGGAAAGTCCCTAAGGGCCTGGTGCTGTGTGGGAGGGGCAGGAGGGATGTGTGTACATTAAAGATTTGACATGATTTCGTGTTAACTTAATGACCATGCGCCACTCATGCTTTTGTTCAAAATTATGAATGCTAAACAGTCCCTTTCAGGCTCTATCAGTCCTGTAGTGAGTCCTGAGCCTCCCGAATGTCTGGCCACGTGGGCAGCTCCGGAGCTGGAGGAGAGACTCCGTTTCCAGTTGGGAAGCATCAGTGGGGCTCTGACTCAGAGTGGAGAGAACACTGACAGGGGAGTGAGCAGGTGCTCCCGGAGGTGCTTGGTGGGGAGGACCTCCTTCCATAAGAAGTAGCCTTCGTGTGGAATGGGTGCTCCTCGATGATTCTATAAAAGCACAAAGACAAATACAAGGTTCCCGGAACTCTCCCTCCGAGAGCCGTGGTCCCGCGCTCCGCACCTTCCTCCGTCTGTTTTCTCAGCGCGCCTTGTGCTCAGTGATCACCGTCCCGGCAGGATCTGGGGTCGCGCATCCAACATACAAAAGCAGAAGCGCGTTCTGAGCAAAGAGGACCGAAGCCCGACCAGCAGCCCCTCGGGACCTGCTGGGAGGGCCCCCTCCCTCTTGAAGGATGGTGCTCGTGGGAAGGAAACCGAGGTGCTCCCCGGGAACCGCCGTGTTGAAGTCCACGCGGCTGTCACGTTCTGCAGGCGATTTCCCAGGGACCCCACCCGGCCGGCTCTGAGGGGAGAGCCCACACATGCCATTCTAGTTCACTGTCATCTTTTCATCCACTTTGATGTAAAAATGTCCAGGTCCTCTCAGGCACAGGACTTTAGAATCAATACATTATGTGAAGACAGTGATGAGTAAAACATCTAGAACTGTGACTCAAATTGTAGCATCCTTTTCCTGCCGTGCCTGGCGTGAAGCTCTGCTCACTGCAGGCACCCAGCACCGCGCAGCGAGTGACAAACACAGTGTGTGCTAAGTGATGCCAGGATCCTTCTTGCCATGTGATTCCAAAGAACTTTCCAATTACATTTTTGTGTGTGTGGATTCTTTTTTTTTAATCCTCACCCGAGGATATGTTTTTATTGATTTTTTTAGAGAGAGGGTAAGGGAAAGGGAAAGAGAAACAGCGATGAGAGGGAGAACCATCGATTGGTGGCTTCCTGTATGCACCCTGACCAGGAATCAAATCCTCAGCCTAGGTGCGTGCCCTGACTAGGAATCCTGCAGCCTTTCGGTGTATGAAACTCGACTCTCCAACCTGCTGAGCCACCTGGCCAGGGCTGTGCTCTTAAGGTTTTTTGTGTTGTTGTCTTTTCTTGTGTGTTCTTATTTTTTAAATTTATTTACTTTTTAACCGTTTTTTGTTGAGAGAACACTTAACAAACTTAACAAATTGATCCTCTTAACAAACTTCAAGTGCATAAGATTGTTAGCTATGGTCACAAGGGCGTGCAGTAGATCTCAGAAGTTGCTTGTCCTGCAAAACTGAAACTCTGTGCTTTCACCCACATCACCCCCAGTCCTCGGCAACCACCTTTCCTCTGTTTCTATTTCCAATTCCACGGAGAAGTGCGACCGTCCTTCTGTGCCCGCCTTATTGCACTTAGCGTGATGTCCTCCTGCCTCCTCCATGCTGTCATATGGTAGGCTCTCCTCCTTTTCAAAGGCTGAGTCGTGTGTGTATGGGGAAGCCTGTGTGGCTTGGCATCGCCACGATTAGTGTCTTCTCAGCCCTGGGCCACGCAGGAGGAGCTGGGCGAGCTTGCAGAGGCTGGGGTTCACACTGCAGCTCCCCCGAGAGGAAGGAGGAGTGAGGCCATGCTGCCAGCACTTGCAGAGGGGGCTAGGTCAGGGCCATCAGCCTCAACACATTCTCCAGGCACACAGCCTCCATGTTCTGGAAAGTGACAGGTAGTTCACACTTCAGAAAGGAGAGCAAGAGTGAAACGTTTTTAAGGGACTACTCTCTTTGATGAAAATCATCTCACGGAAGCCCTAGCCAGTTTGGCTCAGAGGATAGAGCATCGGCCTGTGGACTGAAGGGTCCCAGGTTCAATTCCAGTTAAGGGCACATGCCCAGGTTGCAGGCTTGATCCCCAGCAAGGGGTGTGCAGGAGTCGGCCAATCAATGGTTCTCTCTTATCATTGATGTTTCTACCTCTCTCTCCCTCTCCCTTCCTCTCTGAAATCTATAAAAATATATTTTAAGAAAAAGAAAAGAAATCATCTCATGGAAGTAACTTGGGACTTGTGAACAAATGGAGGTCAAACCTCCGTGGAGCAAGAGGAGAGAGGCCGCGTGGAGAAGACTAGGGTTCCCTTTCCAGAGTGCCACGCTGCAGTGGCCCGAGGCCCCGGAGGGCCAGCCTCCCCTGGTTCTGCTTAGTGACCCCAGGGTGCTCAGCCCGTGTTGGCAAAGAACCCCGGAAATGGAAGAGGGCTTCCCTCTCCTTACCCCATGCTCTTCATGAAGAGCACCAGTCCTACCGTCCTCAGTTTACATCTAAAACCAGGGCCAGGAGCAGTTAAAAAGGAAGAGGAAGGTAGGGGTGAGATGCCTGGTCTCCGGGAGGCCCAGGAAAGCAGGCCGTCCTGCCTGTGTTAGGGGTGAGGGCGTGGGGTGAAGACAGATGCCGGTTTGTGTGTTTGCCATTGCTTGGCAGTTTACAAGGCACTTCCTAATCATTGTTCTCACTTATAAAAAGGGTTTGTAGCCAAAACCGGTTTGGCTCAGTGAACAGAGCGTCGGCTTGGGGACTGAGGGGTCCCGGGTTCGATTCCGGTCAAGGGCATGTACCTTGGTTATGGGCATATCCCCAATAGGGGGTGTGCAAGAGGCAGCTGATCGATGACTCTTTCTCATCAATGTTTCTAACTCTCTATCTCTCAGGGCACAAGTTCCCACCAGAGTGTCCCTCATTGTTCTCCTATTCCCAGCATACCATCTCTAAGTGCTGTAAATGTTAACTATTAACTACCCCAATGTAAAAGAAGTGTTTGTCTCTTAATTTTATTCTTTATCCAATCTCAGAAATTTCCTCACTTTGCTTTCTCCTGCCTCCCTAATCTACCACTAATGAATTTCAGTAACCCTCCTTATGCCTTCTCCTCTGATTGTAAATCTTATCTAATAAGAGTAATATGTAGGGAGGGTAAGGGATGGTGGGGGTATGGGGGAGAGATCAACCAAAGATCTTATATGCATGCATATAATCCTAATCAATGGACACAGACAACAGGGGGATGGGGCACGAATGGAAGGTAGGGGGTAATAAGGACACATATGTAATGCCTTAATCAATAAAGAAACTTTAAAAAAGGAGTAATATGCAAATTGACCACCACTTCAACACACAAGATGGCTGCTCCCATGTGGACACACGATGGCTGCCACAAGATGGTCAGCAGCAGAGAGCAGTTATAGGCAATAAGGCCAGCAGGGGAGAGCAGTTTGGAGGGACCAGGCCTGCAGTGGAGGGCAGTTGAGGGGGGGGGATGGAGAGCCAGGCCTGCAGTGGAGGGCAGTTGGGGGGGGGGGCAGACCTGCAGGGAGGGCAGTTGGAGGAAACAAGGCTGACAGGGGAGAGCAGTTAAGGGAGTCCAGGCTGCAGGGGAGGGAAATTAGAGATGACTGGACCAGCAGGGGAGGGCAGTTGGGAAGGACCAGACCTGCAGAAAGCAGTTGAGAGCAACCAGGCATGCAGAGAGGACAGTTAGGGGCAACCAGGCTGGCAGGGAAGGACAGTTAGGTGCGACCCTGCAGGGGAGGGTAGTTAGAGACAATCGGGTCTGGAGGGGAACAGTTTAGGCATCAATCAGGCTGGCAGGGGAGTGGTTAGGGGGTGATCAGGCTGATAGGTGAGTGGTTAGGGGGTGATCAGGCTGGCAGGAAGAAGCAGTTAGGGGCAATCAGGCAGGCAGGCAGTCGAGCAGTTGAGAGCCAGGAGTCCTGGATTGTGAGAGGGATGTCCGACTTCCCATTTAAATGGGCAGTCGGACATCCCTTGAGGGGTTCCAGATTGGAGAGGGTACAGGCTGGGCTGAGGGACACCCCCACCCCATGCACGAATTTTAAGCACCTGGCCTCTAGTATAAAATAAGGTGCAAAACTTCAATTCTCTGGAGCATTTTCTCAATCCGATTCGGCCAGGTCTCTGATGACGAATCTATGCCACTTGTCCACACACCCAGCTCTCCAGACGCACTCTGACTGGGTTGTTATGGAAATGGAGCCATCCAGGTCGGTTACATGTGGAGCAGACAGACAACCTGTGAACAGTTCCCAGGGCAGATCTGTGCCCAGGTGCCCCGAGGGTGGGTGCATGTGGCTGCAGGGATTGCTCTGACAGTTGTCCTAGGAAACGCTGGCACCATACCGTTCCTGCGTTGTACACTGCGTGGGTTCTTGGCATGTGAACAGTCGATGCGTAAAGAAACGAGGAGATTGCGTTACAGAACGGCCTTTGTGCTGAGCTCATCTCGTGCGGGGATACTAAGAAGCGTCATCTTTCCCTAGGGATTTTGAACCACAAAGGGGGGAAGTTGGTGGGAGAGGAGAAGAGCAAACCGGGATGGGGCCCGGGGAGAAAGAAGGGGGGCCGCCCTGCCACGCTGGGCCTTGGTCTGACCTTTGCCTCCCGATACCGCCATGGGCTTCTGGTCCCCACCACACCTCAGCCCTTGTGACCTGTGCTGGCTTGTTCACCTGGGGCTCTCAGAAGGAATGTCTCAGGAAACAGGGAGCACACACCCACCAGCCCAGTCCGACAGACGGCCGCACCCGTCCATGTTCCTTTGCATGTGCAATGCTAGGGGCCCTTTGAAAATGCACGTCCTGCCCATGCTTATAAAAGACACATGGCAGCCTCAACAGGTTTGATATAAAACAAATGCAACTTTATTTTGCTTTCCTGTTGCCTCTTCTAAAATATGCTCAGTGGGGGAGTTACTCAAGGAGGCCTGAAACTTGCCCAGTTAAAAAAGCCCTGGCTGGTGTGGCTCAGTGGATAGAGCAGGGGCCTGTGGACTGAAGGGTCCCAGGTTCGATTCTGGTCCAGGGCACCTGCCTGAATTGCAGACTCGATCCCCCACAGTAAGGAGTGTGCATGAGACAGCCAATCAGTGACTCTCTCTCATCGTTGATGTTTCTCTCTCTCTTTCCCTCTCCCTTCCTCTCTCAAATCAATATAAATGTAAAGAAATCTACATCATTCAAAGGGATGATTCTCACGTGGTAGCTCCCTGGTCTCCGGAGCTGGTGGGGAAACTCCACCAGGCCTCCTCTTTCTGATCACCCCCTTATCCACACTGCCCTGGGCTCAGGGGCAGGAAGAAAGGAATACCCAGCGTCCTCCCCTGACAAGGTCTCACAGAAAGATCTGCCCTCTCTGGGACGGGCGGACAGATGCAGCTCTTCTCTCACAAGCACCTTCGCAGTTCCTTCTGCTGCAGGTCCCACCCCGCCGCCCACAGCAGCCTCCTGCGTCAGCTGCCCCTTCACCTGGGCAGACTGTTCTGGTTACTATTGCTGCATGACAAAGTGGCATAAAATAACAACCACCTTTTCTTTTTCTTTTCTTATATTTTATTGATTTTTTACAGAGAGGAAAAGAGAGGGACAGAAAGTTAGAAACATCGACGAGAGAGAATCATCCGACCAGCTGCCTCTTGCACACCCCCCCAGTGGGGATATGCCGCAACCAAGGTACATGCCCTTGACCAGAATCGAACCTGGGCCCTTTCAGTCCACAGGCCAACACTCTATCCACTGAACCAAACCGGTTTCGGCAACAGCCACCTTTTTCTTATATGATTTTGTAGAATGAGCAAAATATTAAAACTGATACTTCTCCAAAGAAAATATAGCAGTGGAGGGGCCCAAGTCCTTCTGATGGAGGCCCAAGGGGAAAAAAGAAATGTGGCAAATAAGCACGTAATAAGATGTTCAGCGTTATTTACCATTAGGGCCTACCTGGTCCCATTCCATCCCAGCTCCACTTGGGGCGCATGCGGGAGGCAGCCAATCAATGTGTCCCTCTCATCTCTCTCTCTCTCTCTCTCTCTCTCTCTCTCTCTCTCTCTCTCTCTCTCTCTCTCTCTCTCTCTCTCTCTCTCTCTCCCTCTCTCCTCTCTCCTCTCTCCCTCCCTCCCTTCCACTCTCTAAAAATCAATGAGAAAAAAAAATCTTCAGGTGAGGATTAAAAAAAAAACAAACAAACAAAAAAACCTACAGTGAGGTGTGTGTACACACCTATTTGAAACCCCACAGTTTAAGAGTGAGCACACAGTGCGGGGAGGGGTGGAGAGTGGCATTCACACGCTGCTGGAGTGAGGACAGCTACCACCTCTGGGATGAGCTGGCACACAGGATGCAGACATTCCGCCGCAGGTACTCAGGTGAGAGAAACGAGAGCAGATGAGGCTCCCAGCTTGCACAGGGTGTGCGCGTGGCCACACACGGCACGCTGCCATGCTGTGGCCAGGAAGCAGGTGTTGTAAGGCCATCCCTGGGCGTGGCATGTGCTCAGTTTTCAACTTTTCTCCATGTGCTAGCAATGGCACAGCTACAGTAGAACTTAGCACGGAAGTTGGACAGCCGTAGGCCCGGGGCAGGCACCGGCCTGTTTTTTGTAAGTAAAGGCCATTGGAAAACAGCCCTGTCCCTCACTTCTGTGTTGTCTGTTTCGTGCTACAAGAGCAGAGTTGTGTGGTCAGCACTGAGACTGCATGGCTCACAGAACCAGCAACACTTACTGTCTGGCCCTTGTTGGGGAGGAACAAACTTTCCTCTGCCCTCAGCTTCCTCTGGCCTAGTAATCAAACAGGCATGAGCCCGTTTAGCAAGGAAAATTAACCAGATTTAATAGGTACATGTGTACGGGAACCCTGCATACATGAGGGAGTCAGACCCCACATGTGGGAGAGGTTCAGAGATAGGGAGGGAACATGGGGGTATAAGACGTCCTGAGCCACAGAGGAGGTGAGGGGCCTTGGGGTTTCAAAGGTTCCTTGCAGGATGATAAGAAGAGCAAATGTTTCATAAAAATAAATTTTGATCAGAAGAAATTATCTGATAATCTCTTAAAGACAAGGCCTCTCATTCAAATCAAATAGTTAAATTGGGGGGAGGGGCGGTTAGCTCAAAACAATCTGCACACCACCCAGGCACATCTTGGGTGAGGTGACCAGATTTTAACATTGGTAAAGCGAGACACCATTGACGGCGAAAGGGGGACGGGGGGTGAAGGGGTTCTTAATTAAAAATTTGGTCTATATGGAGCAACAAAAATTTTCATAGAACGCAAAAATAGTATTGTAATATATTTTTTAAAATTTCAACGTAAATACAATTTACAAATATAATAAATAAATAAAAATTATGCATAGTATTATTTTATTCTTTGGCATATTTCTCATTTGAGTGAATTCTAACTATTGATCAACAATGCGAACTTTGATAAGCAGTTCTCAATAATCAGTTCTCAACAATTATTTGTTATTATTAAAGTTTAACATTATAAAATTAACAAAAATAATATAAAACTAATTTCCTGGCTAAATAGCCACATGGCCGCCTAAAACCATATATTCCCTTCCCATTTTCCCGCTGTTCCCTAGCTTGTCATGCATTCCTTCCAAAAATTGGGACTTTTTAAAAACGCCGCAGGACAAATTGTTAAAAATTGGGACTGTCCTGCTAAAAGTGGGACGTCTGGTCACCTTAATCTTGGGGTGACTCATTCTAGACCCCGCACCCTCTATTGAAGTTTGCAAACTCCTTGGCCAAGCAGAAAACAGCATGGGCTCTGACATCCGAAGAGCTCAGATCCAGCTCTGCCTCTTGCAAGCTGAGTAGTCCTCAGCCAAGTATTCAATTCCTCTCAGCCTCAGTTTCCTCATGTTCTGAATTAGCAGGAGTCTGTCATGTAAAGCATTTAGAATGCTGCTTAGTACACAGTAAGAATTCCACAGATGTCAGGAGTGTTAAAAAACAAAAACTCAACTGGATAAATATCCATTATGGAAGAGTTTTATAGGCAGAAGAAGGTAGAACTAGCCAGTTACTAGCAAAGAGTGGATTGTCCCAGGCAAAACACCTCTTCTGGAGGTGCAGTGTGGGTATCGGGTGCATTGCCTCACTAGTGCTGCCCTGGTAATTCTAGATCGACTGGGCAAGGGTTACATCCCTGGGAGAGGCCGAAGCTGCAACTAGGTTAGGTATGAAGTCTTAGTTTGATGTGGGGCTAAACACAAGTGACTCCATCCACTTTGAACCTGTTGTTTCTTTTCTAACAGTAGTTATTATTATTAGTTTGCATTGGATCCTAAGAATGTACCTTATTTCCTGCTTTTGATTTCCTTCTTCAAATATTTCACATATTTACTAAATATTTTTCTGACCAATCTATTCATTTCTAGAAGAGACGCGTAGGTTTCTATTTACATACATTGAAGAAGAGTTCTTAGGTCACACGGTTTTAAGACTGCTATATCTTTATCAAGTAACTAGAGGCCCAGTGCACTAAATTCATGCATTCATGGGGGGAGGAGGGTAGAGGGAAGCCTCAGCCCATCCTGGGCCCTCTCACAGTTCAGGAGCCCTCGGGGGATGTTTGACTGTCGGCTTAGGCCCGGAGGGAGATGGCCTAAGCTGGCAGTTGGGCATCCTTAACACTGCTGCGGAGTTGGAAGGGGTTCCTGATGCTGTGGCAGCTGTGCTCTCCAGCTTCTGGCTGAGCGAGGCTCCCCCTGTGGGAGCGCACTGACTACCAGGGGCAGCTCCTGTGCTGAGCGTCTGTCCTCTTGTGGTCGGTGCGCATCATAGCAACAGGTCATTCTGCTGTCTGGTCAATTTGCATATTAGCCTTTTAGAATCTTATTATCAGAAATGTATACTGCTATATCATCTTAATTTTGGTTACTATTAGTTAAGCTGTGTACCACACCTCTGTCAACATGTCTTAGTTATCATGTTGTAGGTGTCTCTCCTTTCTTAAAACTTTATTGTTTTTCTTACTCTCAATGAAAATTTATCTTTTATTAGATATATTTAATGTTTCCTATTTATTGTGATTACTGACCTATTTGGTTATTGTGAGAGTGAAACAGTGATCTTTTCTGTCAAAGAAAGGAGCTTGCCACCTTCTTAGGTCCTGACATTTTGCTCTGACCTCCGAACTCTCAGGGGCTGCTCTTCTATTCCTCCTCCTTATTATATTCCTCTTTGTGAGTATGAGGACAAGAATGACTTATTTTTCCTTCCACAATTTATGAGAAGCACCTGGTAATCAAATCCTAAGACTGTTAGCTGCTCTGATTCAAACAGCCCCTCTGTTCAAACTTCAAGACAAGATAAGCTACTTTCCAGGCTACATACCTCTCCTCCCTGAGGATTTAATGAGGGGAAATCAGGGCAGGAAAGTTTCGTTAGTAAAAGGGCTCCCCCCCACCCCCTTTCAAACCCAGGCTGTCGCCCTTTTGAATTCTTTGTAACTTTTGCTCTAAGAATGTTTTACAGGCTCTGGGAAAACACTGATAAGGCACCTCCCTAAGACATCTGCTGGACTGTCTCCTAAGGAAATCTTTGGAGCAGCAGTCGCCAATCGGTGGCCTGAGAACCACTGGTGGTCCATGAGGTCCAAAAAGTTGGCGGCCGCTGTCCTAAAGAACTGACAAAGACAACCTCTCTGATGTCTGCTTACTTTCCATCCCCAAATCCTCCTCCCTTCCTTGTCACCTAGCAACAGCAGCCAAGGCTTTAAAAGGGGGAGCTATTTTTGTTTCTTAACCTTGCGTTGATTAGCAATGCATTGGCCCTTTCCCTTTGGGGAAAATGAAATAAACTCCCTCTCTGCATCTCTTCTTTTAGTTGTGAATTCTTTCACAGCCTGTGTCACTGGCCAAGACCCTAAACCCTTTATCCATCATTCTTCCATTCTTCCACAGTCTTAGCTGGAGAAAAGCAGAGAGAGACAATAGCAGAGAACAGAATTGGAAGTAGAGGGAACAAGAACAGAAAAGTTGTCAGAGAAACTTAAGGCTTAGAAAGTGATAGATTAAATAGAGAAGGTAGACCGGAGACTGGGTGGCAAGACACACAGGCTTTATTGGAGGGAAGAGTACCCTGCCGGCTGCTTCCACGGAGAGGAGCGGAAGAGAACTAGCGCCAGTGTACAAGCACCTTTAAGGATAGGGGGCGGGGCTTAGGGCACTCAGCACACGCTGATTGGTGATTAGGGACCTAGGGTCTTAGGAATGGGGGGGGGGGGGCTTAGGGTACTTGGCAGGTGCTGATTAGTGGTTCAGAGCTCAGGAATGTCTGGCCGCAGATGGGGTTTACATCTGTCCATCAACTGGAGAAAGGGAGGATCAATCATAAAGAAACTTTAAAATGACCATTCCAACCAGAGTTCTTGTGGTGTAATGAAAATATGTATTTGGCCTTTGTCTCTGGTTTCTGGCAGAACTCCTAAAACATTTGGAATTTCCTGAGGCAGAGCAGTAACCTTTGTTATTCATAAGGGGCTCCTTTTGAGCATTCCTGAGTTTATGTTAATGAGGTGACAGGGTGGAGTCTCAGGCCAGCTTCAAAACAGAGCTGGTGACCCAAAAACTAACCATGTGATTAGAAAGTGGGACCTTCCCCAGACCTCCTGATATAGGAAGGGGGGTGGGGGTGGGGGGCCTAGCTGGAGATTGGGTTGTAAAAACTCTTGAAGATTGCCGAGCTTCTGGGGTAGTGAACACATCGGTGTAAGAGGAGGGTGGTGTCCCAGAAGAGAACACAGAAGCTCCACACACCCCACCCAGCCTGGCCCTGAGTGGCTCTTCCATTGCTGTTCCAAGTTGTATGCTTTACAATAAATCAAGGTCTGTAAGTAAAGAATTCTCCTGAGGTCTGTGAATCATACTAGTGAATCATCAAACCTGAGGACAGGATATGGGAGTCTGATTATAGCTGATTGGTCAGAATGTAACTGGACAACCAAGGGGTCTGTGCTGCCCGGCACCGCTTGAGCCAGTTAAGCAGAGATAGGGTTGAATCATATTGGTATATGAGCGTTTATTCCAATAATGTCGGCAGTTTGGGAGAGCAGCAGGTCACCCACAAAAATCTGCTCTGCATCCCCTCATAAGCCACCTGCTTAAATCAGATAGGACAAGGATTACATGGGGAATATGGATCACTGGCATGGGAAGTAGGCAATGCAGGCTGGGGAGGGACTCCATTGATTGGGCAACAAGGTTGTTAATCTTTCCATATTTGGCAGTTCTTGAATGAGAATGAACTGCATTCAAGGCTGACTGCCAGGTCCCGAGGGTGTACAACTCCCAGTCAAGCCAGAATGTTCTTTCTTTAATCAGAACAAGGCAATCACAGAACAAGGCAATCACAGTAGAGCATGATTAATATCTATCTCTATCTCTATCTCTATCTCTATCTCTATCTCTATCTCTATCTCTATCTCTATCTCTATCTCTATATCTATATCTATATCTATATCTATCTAAAAGGCTAAATGACCAACCGTACTCCATCTTACTGGTAAACCAGTCGACTGGCCAGTACATATGACACACACTGGCATTTTAAAAATAAATGTTGATGCTTGCATGTGTGATACATATAAAGCTCTCACTGGCATGAATCACATGCAACACCAGAATGTATCTGAAGACCAACTATTGGCACAACATACCTGATAGATCCTCGCTTTCTCCAACTGATGGACAGAGAATGACATAAACTCCACCTGCAGTCTGACCATTCCTGAGCACCTAACCAGGCACCTTATCTGGACTGACATTGAATCACCAATCAGCACCTGCCAAATACCCTAAGCCCCCGATTCCTAAGTCCCTAGGTCCCTAATCATGTGCCTTACATGAAACCACCCATTAGCGTGTTCACCCGGCAGGTGTGCTCTTTCCCCTCTGGAAGGCAGCCGGCAGGTCCTTCTCCCCCAATAGGCCTGTGTCCTGACCCCGGGCTCCGGCCTCTGTCTCATCTTTCAATACCTCTGAAGCCAAAAGAAAGCAATGTCGTCAACAAAATATTATTCATTTATTAATCAACTTATATATCATTTTCATATATATTTTACTATTTTCTTTCATCTCTAATACTTTTATTATAGAGGAAGGACAAATAGTGATATTAAAATATTTTGTATTTTAATTTTATAATACTATAATATATATACTATTTTAACATGTAATTTTTTGCAGTAACGTAATTACTGCATGAATCTTTGTTCTACTTAATTTCCTTACAATGTGCATGAATTTGTGCACCAGGCCACTAGTTTGTTATGATTATAGCTCGTCCCCAGTATTCTATTTTTGTCCCTAACAAGAACATAGGTGACAACTTGGGACTTGGAACAGATATTGTTACTGGGAAACCCCCGGTTGGGCTTGGGCGGCCTGTCTCTGTGCATTAACAAAGGCAGGGTTGAATCATATTGGGCGTTTATTGAGAAAGGCAGCCAACCAAGAAGACAGGACACTTATAAGCACTCAAATCCTGCCTTCCAGCAAGACTCCGGGGACAGGTTTATCAAGGGGAAGGGGTGAGGAATGCAGCTATGTGCAGGCCGGGGGGTCTGCAGATGTCAGCTATTATACTTACTCATCAGGAAACGAGATGATGTTTTGACTCCTGGCGGGTCAGCCTGATCCTGCTTGTGGGTTCTGCTTGCTGGATTCACAGCTGAGTCACCTCCCCAATCATTTCACACAGACCTTTGAAAAGGAAACTAAGAAAAACTTAACTCCCTATCCATACCTATACAACTTAACCCCCTATTCATATAAGTATATGTGTTCTGAGATTTAAAATAATATGGTTACTTTTCTGATTAATTCAGGTACTCTATTAGGTATCAGTATCTGAAGTGGGGATAGTCGAGTGCTATCCTCTCTTCTGATACTGGTGGTCCATGAGGTCTGAAAGGTTGGCCACCAACGGTCTAGTGGGGCTGAGCCCTAAACCTATGGGGTCTATGTCATCTCCAAGTCAGTGTCAGAATTGAATTAAATTGCAGGACACCCACCTGGTGTTGGAGAACTGGTTAGTGTCCCCCAAAAAATCCACATTTGGTGTCAGAAGAAAAAAAATCATTGCTTCCGGAGAGGAAAATGGGAGTGACAGACCTGCCGAACTGAACTGTCTGTATGGCTTCACCACACCTCGGAGGACCAGAGGACCGAGCTGCCTGAGCCACCCCAAGGCGAGGAGAGGCAGGAGCAGAGAGCTGAGCGCTCTGAGCGGCCTCTGGTTGTAGGTGGAAGGAATGCACAGGTGTTAGATAAGGCAACCAGACATCCCGCTTTTGGCGGGACAGTCCCGATTTTTACCAATTTGTCCCTCGTCCCATGGCGTTTTAAAAAAGTCCTGATGTTTGGAAAGAATGCAGGACAAGCTAGGGAATGGCGGGAGAACAGGAAGGGAATATATGGTTTTTGGCGGCCATGTGGCTATTTAGCCAGGATATGAGTTTTATATTATTTTTGTTAATTTTATAATGTTAAACTTTAATAATAACAAATAATTGTTGAAAACTGCTTATCAAAGATCAGTTGTTAGGATTCGACCACCATTGGTTGGACTTAATGAACAATGGCATTTTTTGGGATTGGCAATGACAAAAACATTTTGTAACTGTCTCTCAGACAATACACATAGTACTGTGTTCTAGTAAGCTGGTTAAACAAGTGATGTCATTACAAATCAGCTATTCAGATAATTTAGGTAAGTAATTTATTTATTCATTTCATAAATACATAAATTTTCTTGAATTTAGCAGACAGTACTCGTATTGTTTATAGTTATAGTGGTGGCAAAAAGTCTAACGCCAGCCTTGAAAGTGACACTTACGACTATACATAATTTTTTTTTATTATATTTGTAAATTGTACTTATATTGAAATTTAAAAAAATATATTACTATACTATTTTTGCGTTCTATGAATATTTTTGTTGCTCCATATAGACCAAATTTTTTAAAATCAAGAACCCTCTCTCTCCCCTCCAGCCCCCCACCACCACCCCTCCCGTAAATAGGGGGTTAAAATCTGGTCACCTTAGTGTTAGACCCCAAGTATCAGCAACTTTAGTACTTGGGTTCTGGTTAGGAAAGAATTCAGAGGAAGATCCAAACTATAAGAGAGCATTTATTCAAAAATCAGATGTAGAAAAAGTAATTTCTAGGAGAAAAGGGCTTAGGAAACAAGTTACAGAGGTAAAGGAAGGGCCCTTGGAGCTTGGGAGGAAGTTAATGATAAGGTGCCTGGGGCCAGGACGGGAGAGGGAAGGAAAGGCCGGGTGTGCTCCTGGGGAGGAGAGTGCAGGCTGGGTGCTCAGTCCTCAGGGTTTAAGGGTGATTTTAGTGGAGGGTCTCAGTGGAATGGTCAGCAGCTTCCCAGGTGTGTCCTTTCAGGGCTGTGGTCTCCACTGATTGGTTGGTGGGCAGCACCTGGGGTCATTATGCAGCGCAGCTGGTCCTGAGGGCAGCCATGGGGTCACTGGTTGGGTTGGCTGCTTTTCTGGGCCTGGAGCTGAGACTCAACTGAGGCCCAGATGCTGTCTCTGTGGAGGAAAGGTCAGGGGTGACACTGCATGACCAGCCATATGCCAGGGGAGGGAAGGCCGCCCTACAATGTCCCTTGCTGGGCACCGGGGCTTTACACCTGGTGACCTTCTGTAACAGCCCAACGTCCTTGCTCTGCTATGTCTAACTGCCTACCACACGACCAGCATGTGTGACCAATGCTGTCCACTTCCTCACAAGCACCTGATGGTACAGAAGTCTCTGTGTAGAACAGACACTAGTGATGTGCAGGGTTTCTCCTATTTGATGATGAGGTTTTCCTTCTGAGAAAAATCTTTTACTAGGATTTTAAAATCAGATGATCTAACTCTGGCTGGTTTGGCTCAGTGGAAAGAGCATCAACCTGTGGACTAAAGGGTCCCAGATTCGATTCTGGCCTGGATTGTGGCCTCGGTCCCCAGTGGGGTGTGTGCAGGAGGCAGCCGATCAATGATTCTCATCATTGATGTTTCTATCTCTCTCTCCCTCTCCCTTCCTCTCTAAAAATCAATAAAATATTTTTTTAAATCAGATCCTCTAAACTTTGATTGACTTAGTTATAAGAATATCCTTCAGTTATGTAAAATTTATCTATTAAATAGGATAGGTTTTCCATTAATAAACACATAAAAAACAGACAAAATATAATACATTCATAAACATATACGTATTTTAAGTTACTCACAATACACAACTACTTACAAGCAAAGAGAGTATATTTTCCTGTTGCAAGTGACAGGAAAGAATTCAAAGCTAGTTAAAAATCAAAGATCCAGGGAAGATGATGAGGGCATATATTTAGGAACGTTCTGAGGTGATAGCTCTACAAATGTTTGAGTTTCACCATTAGATGTGTAGTCATGGCCCCAAGCAGCCATACAATGTGCTGTTCAAACAATAAGCACCTTTGTTAGACACATAAAGGAAGAAAAAGCCCTCTCTAGAAATCTAAAATTTACCTCCAGAGTTGAGACAAGGCAAAGAAGCACAATTTAAACACCCCGATATAAAACCAAATTAAGACAATAAAAGAGAAAAATAAGCAAATAAAATAGTTATATGTGTAAAGAACTGATAAGGATATTTCTAGTGGTTAAGGCATTAAGGTGACAAAAAAGAAAATCAAGCTTTTGTAAGGGAAAGTCATTTGGTACAAAGTTTAGTTTTACAAAAAAAAATAATAATACAAGTATAAAAATAATTTATAGCAGATAGAAAAGTATAAAAATCACTGGCCCATGCCTGGAATTTCAGCGATATTCAATGTGTATGTATAAATTATACAGACTAATTACCAAAACAAAATTTAAAAAAGGTCCATTTTCCTATGAAAAAATATTAAACCTCTAATAAATAAAGCTGTCTTCTAGGTGAAAAAAACAACAAAGATCCCACTAAATGGGGACATGCCATGTTAATGGCTGGCAGATTCTTGTGGGGGAGGGAAATACCCTCAAGGCTCTTTCAGCTGGCCCAATCAAATAGATGTGAGACAGATTGACAAGAGATATTAACCAAATTAATACATGTGTGGAAATCCCACATACATGAGAGAATCAGACTCCATGTGCATGAAACGATCAGGTAAAATCTATACCAATAAAAGGGTAATATGCTAATTAGACCAGATGTCTTCCGATGACCTTCCAGATATCCTTCCTGACAAAGCTGGGCCTGGGCTAAGCTGCCGGCCCACGGTTCCAGGCGCAGCGGCTTCGGCCACGGCCTGGGGGAGGAGAAGTCGCCCGCCCACGGTCCCAGGGATCGGGACTAACCCTGCAGTCGGATATCCCGAGTGGCCCTGGATCAGAAGGGGTGCAGGCCTGGCTGAGGGACGCCCCGCCATTCGTGCATCCGGCCTCTAGTGGGTACATAAGTCGCCCTGAGCTAGGGATGAGGTATGCACCTGGGCTTCAGAAGGTCTTTGCAGGGAGAGCACATATTCAGTAATTAGTTGTTCGTCCTTCCATATAAGGAGGCCAAAAAGGTTATCTTTGATAACATCTATGTGGACGAGGCTCCTAACTCTAGTTCTTCCTTGTAGTTAAAGTGTAACCAGACTATCAATGGGTCTGCGCTGCCTGTCACACTTGAGCCAATTAAGCAGAGGACTGAATCATATATGAGCATTTATTACAAAGATGCCAACAGTATGAGAAAGCAGCAGGTCCTCCACAAATTCTGCTCTGCAGCCCCCATAAGCCAGCTGCTTCCATAGGGTAGGACCAGGATCACTTGGGGAAGTAGGGATTACAGGCCTGGGGAAGTAGGAGGCTGGGGTGGGACTCCGTTGTTGGGGCAACAAGGCCGTTAATCTTTCCGTGAGTATAGGCAGTTCCTGAATGAGAAGGCTTCCTGGCTGACTCCCTGGGCCTGCGGGCATCCCACTCCCAGCCGGGTCAGAAAGTGCTTTCTTTAACCAACACGAGGCAGTCCTGGTTGACACAGCATGGTTAATATTCTCCACAACCGGAGCTAGTCCCCAATATCCTATTTTTGTCCCTAGCATAACTGCTAGCTTATATGCCTGGATTTATATTTGTAACCCTAAAATTACTCACTTAGATCCAGATTAGTCTTTTGTGCTGTGGAGCGAACACAAGTACAGACCACTGGAGTCCGGACCAAAGAAAATGTAGGCACCTTTTCATAACCGGCCACTGAGAGCTCTCTCCACCCAGCACTGAGAGCAGCCCCGATCCTTTGGGGCCGACCGTATTTATACCCATTCACTACCTCCTGTTTTTTGTTTTTTTGTGTTTTTTTTTTAAATCAATCTTTATTGTTCATATTATTACAAAGGTTCCTCATTTCTTCCCCCCTCCACCAGGTTCCCACCCCACCCTCTGCCCCCTCCCCATCCCCCATTGTCCTCATCCATAGGTGCAGTTTATGTTCAGTCTCTTCTTCCCTCAATTTCCCCGATAGTAAATCCCTTTTCAGATAGTAAATCAGTTACTTAGCATTTTCTCATATCAATAATACCTCCACATGCCCAATGATACACTTCAGACAAAAGACATTTCCCAATAGGTCCACTAGCCTCATCCAGGCCCCACCCAAGGCACTCACAGATCAACACCCCAGTCCTAAACTAACTCAACACATCCAGATCTAAGCCTTCATCACTTGATTCAGCAGACCCTCAAGTTCCCACGAAAGTTTCCAGCCATGTCTGAGAAGCAGCCGTTGCGCAGGGGCAGGCAAGGAGCGAGCTGTTCTGGGCCTGGCTTCTCAGGGCCTGGCCTCTGTTGCTCTGGTTCATTCCACAACCAGCTGCTCCGGGTCTGGTCACTGCCGCTCCCGACCTAGTTGCTCTGGACTTGGCTGCTGCTGCTCCGGGCCTGGCCGCACCCGACCCGCCTGCTCCCCCGGGCCTGGCCGCTCCCAGCCTGGCAGCCGCTGCTCCAGGCCTGGTCGCACCCGACCCGCCTGCTCCCCCGGGCCTGGCCGCTCCCAGCCTGGCAGCCGCTGCTCCGGGCCTGGCCGCACCTGACCCCGCTGCTCTGGGCCCGGCTGCCCCGGGCCCGGCCGCTCCGAGCCTGGCCACTCCCGACCTGGATGCTCTGGGCTTGGCTACTGCTGTTCTGGGTCTGGCTGCTCCCGACCCGACTGCTCTGGGCCCGGCTTCTCCGGGCCCAGCCACTCCGGGTCTGGGTGTTCCTGGACTGGCCACCCTGGGCTTGGCCGCCTCCGCCTCATGCCTGGCTGCCACTGCCCCAGGTCTGGCTGCTCCAGTGCTGGCTGTTGATGCTCTGGTTCTGGCTGCTGTTGTTCTGGGGCCTGGCCATTGCTGCTCCGGGCCTGGCTGCCACTGCCTTGTGCCTGGCCACTCTAGGCCTGGCCGCCGCTGTTCCAACATTCTGTCCTTTTTTTTTTCTTTTTAAAACGCATTTATGTTGCAATGTTGGCTGGTGAGTTGAGTTCTGACTTAGTCTTTGATTTTTCAAGATCTTCTTTGTATTCTTTCTTAAGTAATTTTACTATCTTTTGCTCTCACTTGATTTCTTCACATTGAGAACTTCTTTGGTTTCTTCCTCCTTGTCCTGGGAGCTCAGCAGGTTGGCCTGTGGCACCCCTTTGTTCTCCGCGGGCTCCTGCGCTGCTTCAGCCTGTTGCCGGGATGGCGCCGCCCAGGAAGCAGCCCCCGGCCTTGGCTCCATTGCCTGCGCTCAGTGGTCAAAGGCTCAGGGGCACCCACGCCCCCAGGGGCCCCATGGCCCGCCTCCTTGCTGGTGCCCGGTTGGCTGGAGTCTGGCAGGGGCTTCCGCTCCCCTCCGAGTTCCCCCAGCCTAGAGCTTTTTTTTTTCCTCCTTCCCGCTAGAGAAATCCAGCATCAGAGTCAACAGACTGTCCTCTGCGCGCAGTTTGCGCGAGTCCCGGGGGGCCGGCCTTTCGCCGCTCTCCCCGGACTCCACCTCACAGCCCCGTCTCCCTCTGCCTGAGCCTGGGTCCCCAGGGATTAGCCCGGAACTGGGGTTCGGAGCAGTCCGGACTGAGGCTCAGCGCCGCTGGAGGCCTTGTTTCTTCCGGCTAGGGCAACCCAGCATCAGAGTCAACATTCAGTCCTCTGCGCGCATTGCGCGCGACTCCCGGGGCCCTGCTTTTCGCCGTTTTTCCGCCTCACAGCCCCGTCTCCTCCCACCGGAGCCTGGGTCCCCAGGGTCTGGCCCATAACTGGGGCTCAGCGCTGCCGGTTCGGGGGGGCTCAGCGCTGCCGGTTCGGGGGTTCAGCCCAGGCTGGGGGTTTTATTTCCTTCCTGCTAGGGAAGGAAAGGCAGCTCCCCGCCCTCTCCTCCTCTCCGGCTGCGACCTCTTCGCACGCGCGTGCGGGCGGGCAGGCGCGCGCAGCATGTCTCCTTAGGCTTTTTTTCAGCTCCTCTGATTTTCTTTCTGGTTTTCTCTTTCCTTCTTGTTGTAGAAATTTCAGTCAGTCGACTACCTGTAGCTCTGGGCAATGTCCACTCTACATCTTAGTTGTATTCCATTGAAATTGTTGTGTGCTGCCGCGGCTAGATGTCTACCCGAGCAGCCATCTTGGATCCTCCTACCTCCTGTTTTTGTAGAGCAAACAATTTAAAACAATTTAAACAAGTTTTTCTTAGATAAAGTCGATATGTCATTTATATGGGGTCCTGGCGCCTGGTGGAGTAAGTAACTGCCTCCCGTTATCAGGAAAGTTGACAATTGTTAGGTTGAGGCAGTGGGGGAGCCCACAGCCGACGCAAGCATCTGCAAGGTGGATGTGACAAAGACAGCTGGCAGCTGGCACCTTCCTAGGGCCTTCCTAGCCCCCTGGCCCGAGGCAGGAATCCACACTCTCATGCCCTCCGCCCTCCCCTCCCTGAACAGCTGTGTAAAAGAAGCACCTATGCCGCCTTTTGGCACAACCTTCCCTGGCCTACCCTGGGACCAGCGAGCTTCTCCCGGGAGCACAGGAGCACAGATTAAAACCTTCCCCCCTTTTTAATGGCCTGGACTCTGTGTCTTGCTTCTGTGTCGCAAACCTCTCAGCTGGAGCCATACATCTTGGAGCCAAAACTTGGGAATGGGGCGAGTGCCCTGTGAGACCTTTCCGGGTCTGGGGTGCCCCCGTGGCTCAGGAACCCTCAAGTTTCTCTCCAGCTCGACAGCATCAGAGTCAGTGGGTGAGTCTCAGCCCCTATTGATTCCTAGGGTCATCCTTCCGCATCTCTGTCCGTACACCGCGTCAGAGATAGCCTCCGGGCACAGCCCCTCGGGGTTTCCCAGGGAGACTCTGAGTCAGGGGTGGAGGTGAAGATGTTCTTACCCACCTTGGCTCTCCGGCCTTTTGGCCTAATTCCGGACCCCCTGTTGTCCCTCGGGTCTCCAGTCCTTGCCTCAGAGATTGGGACGCCAATCCTTGGGCCTCTGCTACTGACCCTACATGTCAAAATGGGCAACCAAAAGACCAAATTAGGTCCAAAGGGGTGTCTTGTCACCAACCTAAGCTAGGCTGTTCCAGGATCTGCATCCTAAACGCCTCATTTACTTCTGTAACGTGGCATGGCCTCAGTATGAATTGGACAGCGGGTCAAAATGGCCTGAACCTGGGACTTTTGATTTTAACATTCTGTCTGACCTCAACACTTTCTGCCGAGCTGGGAAGTGGCTGGAGGTTCCATATGTCCAGGCCTTTTTATATCTGCGCTCCTGTTTCTGCTCTTCCTGTTTCACTGCCCAGGTTTTCTTAGCTCGTGAGAACCTGCCTACCGACACCCCCTCACTTTCTGCCTTATCTGAACCCCCTGAGAATCTTTCCTCCCATCAGACTCGCCTGCCTCCTTGCCCGCCTCCCTACTGCTCCTTCTGCCCTGTCTCCTTCTACCCCACAGTCAGTTCCCTCCCTCCCCATCCTCACTCCCAGGCCTCCCTCTGCCGCCCCCTCCCCCAGAGCCTTCTTCTTTACCTGCCGACCTTCCCCTTCCCCCACCCAGTCAGCAGGCACACCCGCTATTTGAGATTTTTCTTGCTTCTTGCGATAGGTCTGTATGCTATAAACTTCCTCTCAGGACTGCTTTTGCTGTGTACCATTGATTTGTGGGTTGTTCTGTGTTCAATTTCATTTGTTTCCAGGTAATTTTTTTTATTTCTTCCTTGATCTTATTGTTAATCCATTCATTGTTTAATAACATGCTATCTAGCCTCCATGTGTTTGAATGTTTTCTAGTTTGTTTTTATTGTAGTTGATATCTAGTTTCATACCATTATGTTCAGAGAAAATGTCTGATATAATTTCAATCCTTTTGAATTTTTAAGACTTATTTTGTGTTTTAACATGTGGTCTATCTTTAATAATTTTCCATATGCAATACATTAAGATCATACACCATGACCAAATGGGATTTATTCTGGGAATGCAAGGCTGGAACAAATCAATCAATGTGATACATCATATAAAAAAAGAAGGGTAAAAATCACAAGATCTCATCAATAGATCCAGAAAAAGTATTAAACAAAATCTAGCATCCATTTATGAGAAAAACTCTCAGCAGAGTGGGATTAGAGAAATCATATCTAAACATAATATAGAATTTGAGAAGAATGTACATTCTGCTATTTGGGGATGAAATGTTCTATAAATATCAATTAAATCCATCTGAAATAATGTGTCATTTAAGGTCACTGTTTCCTTAGTGATTTTTTGTCTGGAAGATCCATCCATTGATGACTCTAAGATATTAAAATCCCTACTATGACTACATTGCTGTCAATCTCTCCCTTAATTTTCACCAAGATTTTCTTTATATTTTTAGGTGCTCCTATGTTTTTCTGTATCTGCAGAAGATGGTGAAATAGTCTTAACTATGTGGTGATACAGTCATGTGATTACATATAGCTGCAAGGGACACTGGGAAATGTAGTTTTTCTTTTGAGCTGCATAAGTCTACTTAAACTTATACTATCAGGGGAGAACAGATTGTGAATAATAACAAACCCAGACTTTGTATTCCACCTTGTAATTTCCCAATGTTTAAGATACAAAAATAACAGATTTTAAATACTGGTAATGATTTAGATGATCTCTCTTGATTCATTTCAACATTTTCAAAATGTTTCTATACTTTATGTCATCAACAGTGAATTCTAAATAAGTTCCTGTATTTCATTTATCTCTAACATTCTCCAAGATTAAAAATATTATTTATAAAATAAATAATATTATAAGCTAAATGCTGTTGCTGAATTTACTAATTTTCAAGATATATATATATATATATATATATATATATATATATATCAATTAAGAATGTTTAATACAATACTTAATACAGCATCATACTGTTGGCAGTAATTCATGATAATTCTAAATGGTAGGCTTTTTTAAATGTGTTTATTTTAGCCTTAATTCTGCTCCAAATTTCTACACCAATAAGATGCTTTCCTCTCAGTAGCTCCATCTGCTAATTGAAATTTTGTTTTAAGAAACCATAGTAACACAGGTTTTACCATAACACAGAAGGGAGGAATTAAGTCCAGATTCGTTGGGCCAAATCAAGCCTTCTGTAAAACACAAAGGCAATGTAATTATTAGGAGAGATATTTCTCAGAGCCCCATTCAGACATGTTCTGATTGGTGGACTACCACTGAAAAACAATAACAAGGTAGCTTTATACGATGCGTTTTTTAACTTGAGTAAAATGGATTAAGTTAATCCTACTCTTTTATTTGATATGTAATTAGCATCAGTCTGTGCGAGAAACTGTTCATTTTATTCTCCTCACCTCTTCAGAATCCCTCGCCTCTTCATTTCCTGCTGCCTTCCCCAAACTGGTGCCCTCTCCTCCCCGTGAGCGTGCCCTGTGGCGGTGCTGGATTCCGTGTGGGTGTTTCAGATCACATACGTTGATCTGTACTTTTGAAACCGGACACAATGGGTCTGAGGCCATCTGTCACTACTTGAGCCAAATTAAGCAGGGGCAGGGTGGAATCATATGAGCGTTTATTCCAATAATCCCGGCAGTGTGGGAGAGCAGCGGGTCACCCTGGAAACTCTGCTCTGACCCCCTCGCCAGTGGAGGGAGCAGATAGCTGTGTGCAGCTGTGAGCTGCAAGTGTCGCAGGGAAAGGGGAGGGAGGGTCTGCCGTCCAGCCTCTGGAGCTCAGGTCCAATAACGAGGTGGCCAATCCATGATGCCACACACAGCCCAGCCCGTTCCCGGGAGCGGAGAACGGTCAGCGTCCTGAGGCAACTCCAGGAGGAGGACAGGGTCCCGGCACAGCCACCAAATCACAGCATGCCCTGTCCTTGGTCTGCTCCCAGAATGCACTTCTTTTCAGAGTCATGGACCCACTGAGGCATCTTATCTCTCCACAGCCTTGTTCCCCCCTCAGGGTCCCAGGTCTGAGGGGAAACCTCTCCTCCGTCGTCAGTGAGTGAGCATCATTGGGCAGCTGTGGCTCTGTTCCCCTTTCCTCCGTTTTCCCACCGTGCTTTAACCCTATCAGTGTGTTTCTGACACCCGCCGCTTTAGTCATCTTCCCCAAGATCAGCATGTTGGCTGCGCCTGCTCCCTGCCCCAGCCCATCACAACGGGCACCGAGGAATTGTGTTCCCGGCCAGCCCAGGGGAGTCCCGGGCACACATCTGAAGTGGGTCTCCGGGACAAAGCCAACCACATCCTTCCTCCCAGGGCCATCCATTGGCGTCACAGCAGGAAGCAGACAAAGCTTACCTCTCAGGCCATTGGGAACAGACTGTGGGAAGATGCGGGGACCACACACACTGATGATGGTGGTGTGTGACCACCGGGGCCCATGGTTCCAGGGGAGGGAGTCTTGTGGAGGGGGGCCACCTTCACAGGAGCCTGGCCCCCAGCAGAGAGACAGCGGCCTGCAGACCGCATAGCTCCCCATCGGGGAGCCCACCGCAGGGCAGAGGCAGAGGGCAGGTCCCCTGGTGCACCTGTGGGCACACACATAGAGGGCAGGTGCCCCTGGGAGCCGGAGAGAGGTGAGGGCACGGTGAGCTCCACGCTGTCACAGACCCTGTCTCTCTAGTTCATTCACCAAAGACCAGAGGCCGGGCCAGTGGGCAGCGGGAGGCTGGCCCCAGACGGAGATGTGTGTGCCGTGGGTCCCCATCGGGCACGGGCAGCCCACGGCCGGGAGACGCTCACTGTCAGTGTGATTCTGAGGAACATTTGTGAACTGTGTAAAGCGTTGTCTGATGTCTGGGTGTGATGGGTGTCTGTCACAGATGTGTGTCCACGGTTTCGAAGGGTTGTGTGTTTGTGTTTAATTTAAAATAATAATATTAATAATAATAATAGTAATAGTGGGGCCCCATTTATGTGAAATCGGAATCTCTGGGGCGAGGCCTGGCATGGGTGCATGTGAGTGGGTTGTGTGTGTACACAGGTGCTTATGTTTGCTTGTGTGTGTGTGTTCATTTTTATTTTAATTTGTGTGTGTTCATTTATAAATCTCAAAAATAAAATTATGCAATTTCTGGAAGTGCTCAGTGGCACTGAATCGTCAGAGGTCACCTGCAGAACAACGGGGATGGAGGACGGAGGCCTGGCAGCCAGTGCCAGGAGCTCACTGCCCTCCCCATCCTCTCCACTCCAGCGCCCACAGCGGAGCAGCGGCTCCCCAGTGGAGAGGGAGGTGCGGCCGCGCGGTGAGTGACCCCCTGAAGTCCAGCCCCTCTGCGGCCAGAGCCCCCGCAGGGGCGCTGTTCACCAACACGTCCATCAGGAACGGCATCGTGCCCAGCCCAGGGCCCCTGCAGGGCACTGCCCCCGCGCCCCCGCCAGTTTCCTATTGGACTCACTGAATTACAGCTAAACCAAAGTGCATTTAAAACAAACTTCCTTTTAAAACCCCTGAGTCAAGGTTCTTCCCTGCAAGCGGGGCCTGTTCAAGTTCATCAGATGTCCAGTCCCGGTCCCGAACCTGTGGCTGACCTCCGCGCAGGGTGATAAGGCACGGACCTGCATTGCCAGGTGAGCCGTTCTAGCCTGGGAGGCCCTAGGAGAGCCTTCCCCCAGGGGCTCCAGGAGGAGGAAGGGAAGCTGTGGCTGAGCAGAGCCCGCACCTGGCTTTGAAGAGGGAGAGTCACAGAGGGCGGGCAGCCTCTGGGAGCCGAGGAGGCCAGGAAACGGGTTCTCCGGAGAGCTCCAGCAGGGCTGCAGCTGCTCACACCTGTTTATCTGTGGGACGCAGGCAGGATTCTCACATGCGTGGTAAGAGAAGTTGGTATTTGTTAAGCCACGCCGCTTGCGGTGCTTGTCACAGCAGCCACAGGAAATACACAGCACGGGGCCAGCGCCCGCACGGGCTCTCACGGCCCTAACCTCAGGAACAGCTAAATGTCCCAGTTCTTTTTTCCGAGAACAGGCACTGGAAAGAGCTCTCATCCCTGAGCCAAGTGACGAGGGCAGTGCCGGAGAGCATGTGGAGGCGGGGGAGTGCTGCGGCTGCCGCACACAGACTGAGTCACCAAGTCCCCCCGCACCACCGCCTCAGGGACCCTGCGCGGCTCTGGGTGAGCCCATCGCTGGTCCTCGCTCCTAAGTTCCAATGACCAGTCAATACACCTCCAATCCTGCCATTCCTTTGGCCTCTTCCTGGGGCCTAGAAACCCTTCCAGTAGAGCCTCCCCCCCTCCAGGCGTAAGCCCGTTGACCGCACACGGCTGTCTCCTGCAGGACCCTCTGCTCTGACAACCTAGAGAGCGAGGACCGTCCACCAGCCGCTCTGTCCTGCTCCTGGCCTCTGAGAGGTCCAGGCTGGGAGTGAGCCCCAGCCCCCTGTCCCCAACCTCAGCCCCAACCTCAGGAAGCTGAGATGTCCCTCCACCCTGGATGGTGGGAGTGGAGGGGCTGACTCAACTTAACATTAGCACTCCACAAAGGATTGTCTTCACAAACTCCCTGTCCTGCTCCTCGTCCACCTGCATGTCTTTGATTTGTCTGAGGGGTCCAAGAGGGAGTTCTCACATCCATGTGCTTCGTCAATTCTAAACACAGGGGTCTGCCATCTATTGTGTCTAGGTGTCTATTTTCACATCCTTGTAGATGATTGGCCTGATCAAAAATATATCAATACAATGTCATTTAAAATACTCCCCAAAGATAAGAGATCAACCAAAGGACTTGTATGCATGCATATAAGCATAACCAATGGACGAAAAACTCTGGGGAGGGAGGGCATGTATGGGGGGGGGGGCAATGGTAAGATATATACACATATAATACCTTAAAAAAAATCAATGGGAAAAATAAAAAATAAAAATAAAATACTCCCCAATCCTGCGGCAGAAGCTGTACTGCCTTCACAGAAGGCTCTAGTTTGAGCCAGTTCAATGTGCGCTTCTTGCACCTAGTCCTGCAGATCACATCATCGTCCTGCAAGAATTCAAAATGCTGCCTATAAAATGGTGTCTTTTACCTCAGAGACGGTAGGACATCTGGGGTTCAGCCATATTTCTGGAAGCCGTTCCCAAGACCCCACACCTAATTTTCCCTTCCCTCTGTGCTACATGGTTTATTGCAAAACAGGAAGTGGTAAAAATTAAGGAGGAGGAGGGATAAGATCAACAAGATGAGGACATAAACTCTTGCTATTTCTATTTAACAATACCGCAGGTCTCAGCTGGAACAGTAGGGCATCAATAAATAAAGAAGGCAACCCAACTGGAAAGAAAGAAGCAAAACTATGTCTCGTTCCAGATGACATGATCTTCTAATGGAAAATACTAAGAAATCCACACACACAAAAGAAGCATTAACGTTCAGCAAGGTTGCAGGATACAAGATAAATATAACAACTAGGCTACATGCTATACACTAGAAATGAAAAGGTCAACAATAAAATGAAGAAACCTGTTACAGCCCTAGCCAGTTTGGCTCAGTGGATAGAGTGTCGGCCTTCGGACTGAAGGGACCCGTGTTTGATTCCTGTCAAGGGCACATACTTCAGTTGCAGGCTCCAGGGCAAGTGTAGGAGGCAACCAATCAATGTTTCTCTTACATCAATATTTCTGTCTTTCCTTCTCTCTTCCACTCCCTCTAAAAATCAATGGAAAAATACCCTCAGGTGAGGATTTAAAAAAAGGAAAAGAAATTTGTTATTTGTTATATAATGATAGCATAAGAAGAATAAATACTTAGAAGTTAAACAAAAGAATATAAGACTTGTATACTAAACTACAAAACACCAGAAAACAACAACCAGAAAGTGAGAACAAACCAAATATCAATAAATTGATGAATGGATACATAAAAGGGGTATATCTCCACAGCCATAAAAAGGAAGAAGCAAGCCACATATTTTCTGATTTCATTTATGTAAAGGGTTCAGAAAAGGCAAATCCACGTAGACAGAAAGTAGTTTATTCTATGAAAGAATCATGAATATGCTTAAAAATTAAATTCAAGAATATTCAGAGACTTCCCCCTCCCCCCCACCAAATGATGATAATGTTGAAAAATGGAGTGCTGGTTAAATAAATTGTGGTTTATTCACATTACTGAAATCCTTTGTATCCATTAAAAATGATACTACAGAAGAATATTTAACATCCTGAAAGTTTTTAAGTGTAAACACACAGATTATAAAATAGTAGGTTTGATATAAGTGGTATGTGTGTGTGTATGTGTGGTTGGACAAATGTAAACCAACACTGAAATACAGGTAATGTTTATTTTCTATTTTTGCTTATTTTTACTTTCTATGTCTTACAATGAGACTAGAGGCTAGTGCACAAAATTTTTGCAAGGGGTGGGGGGGTCCCCTCAGCCCAGCCTGCACCCTCTCACAATCTAAGACATCCCTCTCGCAATCCAGGACCACTGGCTCCTAACTGCTCACCTGCCTGCCTCATCGCCCCTAACCACTCTGCCTGCTTGCCTGATGCCCCTAACTGCTTGCCTGCCTGACTGCTCACCCTTAACCGCCTCTGCCTAGGCCCCCACTGCTATGGCTTCCTCTGGAATGATGTCTGGAAGGTCGTTTTGCTGTCTGGTCTCATTAGCATATTACGCTTTTATTGCTATAGAGCAGTGGTTCTCAACCTTTCTAATGCCACGACCCGTTAATACAGCTCCTCATGTGGTGGTGACCCCCAACCATAAAATTATTTTTGTTGCTACTTTATATCTGTAATTTTGCTACTGTTAATAAATTGTAATGTAAGACCTTTTCCCCGATGGTCTTAGGCTCTACAGCAGCAGTTCTCAGCCTGTGGGTCCGACAGGAGGCTGATTGGGAGCAGTGCTGGGTGGGAAAGAGCCTGTGGGCGGTCGGCTGGCCAGCCCCTTTCAGGGAAGGGGGGGGTGGCCAGTCAAGGGCAGGGCCGGCCAGCGGGAGGGGCTGCGGGTGGCTTGTGGGGGGCAATCGGGACCCTGACCTGGCTGGTTGGCTACTGGCCATGTCATAGCTACCGGTCATTCTGGTCGCTTTGCTTATATATAATATATAGATAAATAAACCAGTCACAAAAGTTCAAATATTGTAAGATTCCATTTATATGAGGTACTTAGAGTAGTCACATTTATAGAGACTGAGAGTGGAGGAGTGGTTCCCAGGGGCTGGGGAGGAGGAAATAGGGAACTATTGTTTAATGGACACAAAATTTCAGTTTGGGAAGCTGAAAAAGTTCTGGAAGTGGAGGGTGGTGATGGTTACACAGCACTGCAAATGTCCTTAAAGCACACAACTGTGTATGACATCAAATTTACCATTTTAACCATTTTAAGTAATGGTTAAAATGGTAAATTTGATGTCAGGAACAAAAGGTCCACAGGAAACAGGAGTAGACAGAGCTCGAGAGCATTTACGCCAGGTGCCAGCGGGACTCGCCCCTCCTCTGTCCCCCTGCGGACAATGAGCTAGGGAAAACGTATCAGCACATCTGCAAGTTGGCACTACCTGGACCCTTCTCAGTAACCATGGTAACTCCGGATGTGTGGGCAAAAATGAAACAAAGAGGCATTAACTTTTAATGCCGGCATCGCTAGTTTAATCAATCTTTGCTTGAGCACCAGACATTTTTGCGAGAGAGAGAAAGAGGGAGAGAGAGAGAGAGAGAGAGAGAGAGAGAGAGAGAGAGAGAGGGAGAGAGAGGGAGGGAGGAAGGGAGGAGAAAGGAGGGACGGAGTCAGAATTTTGATGAGGATATTATGAATTGCAACAAAATCGGAAGCTGTAGATAATTAAAACCAACATGCTGCAACCTCGAAACTAAACAATACTGTGGGCTCTGAGGATACAGAAATGAGGACTTCCAAGGAACTGCTCATATGGAGCGTGAATTAGGATGAGGACACTACCGATGAGAACACAAAGTGAAAGTTATGACTTAAATGAGCCATAACTTTGAAATAGTTTGTGTAACTAGTATTGCAGACTCTGAAGGAATTTAAAGAGACAGTAAGATAACAGAGCCTTATTGGCCCTGCCCTCTGGCCTGAGATGCATTGGGAAGCTGTGCCAGTGATGCTCCAGTTCTGTTGGAAGCTGTCCATTGCCTTCACTGCCAGAAAGAAAGAGGTGGACGAGGAACCCGGAAGGCCGGTGGAGACAAAGGAGCTGAGGCAACTCCCACCTTTTAGTCTTAGGTAAGTCCTTGCAGATGGGCCATCCCCGAGCTGCCACTGGAATTGCCTGCCTAAGGGCTATGGGTGTGCCCCAAACCTGAATAGAGGGGGTTGCAAGGCCAGGGCAAAGCAGAGTCCTCCCTTGGGCTTCTGTCTGGCCCCAATTCCCACATTAATATTTTCTTGTCTAGTCTTTTTCATGTGTGTGTGGCCTCCTCCAGAGCCCGAACCCTGAACCACGTGGGATGTGGGACGTGGGGGTGGGACACTCGCATAGTTCATAAATTGACTTTTCATTTTTTTTGCTTACATTAATTTTGCACCTTAGATTTAGTTCATTATAATATTTTGTATTTAAAGTAGAAGTAGAAGAAGAAGGAGAAGGAGAAGGAGAAGGAGAAGGAGAAGGAGGAGAAGAAGAAGAAGAAGAAGAAGAAGAAGAAGAAGAAGAAGAAGAAGAAGAAGAAGAAGAAGCACCTCCCCTTTCAGAACATAAAGCCTGGGCTTCAGGCTCTCCTAGAGGCAGAAGAATGAACGCACGCCTCAGGAGACCTGTCATTCTCAGACCCCAGGAGAACTTGCAAAAACATGAATTTCTGGATGGGCCCACCTCACAATTTCCTTTCCTTTAAAAAATAAATTAAATTAAATTAATATATATATATATATATATATATATATATATATATATATAATTGATTTCAGAGAGGAAGAGAGAGAGAAACATCAATGATGAGAATCATTGATTGGCTGCTTCCTGCCAATCCTCCTGGGGATGGAGCTGGCAACCCCAGCATGTGCCCTTGACCAGAATGGACCTAGGATCCTTCAGTCAACAGGCCAACGCTCCATCCCTCACAGTTTCTCATCCAGCAAGTCTGGGGAGGGCCTGAGATGTGCGTCCTAGCCCGTGCTGCTCTGGCCACACCTGGGCCTGCACTCTGAACCATTCCCTGATTTGCCCCAAAGTTTACTATGCAAGGTCACTGCGAGGGGCCACTCCTGACTTCTCCTGTCAAAGCGGAATGCTGTTTTGTGATCAATGAGATTAATTCCTTTTTTCCGTTTGCTTCAACACTCTTACCTTCATTTTCATTCTTTTGTTTTAAGTTTTATATGCACCCAGTTAACAGGAACATACAAATGAAAAGATTTTTCCTTTCACCAAGCATGCAGTTGCATTTGCACTATACTGCCAAATATATGTAATATGCCAAAATTAGGCATTCCGTTCTCTTAGGTTCTTTGGTGGGTGCAGCCACACGTGAAGCACTGACACAGGTGACAGTTACAAAGTGCAGCGTGCCCGCAGTCGGGGTGACGTGTGACGCCGGGCCAGGATGGACTGACTCCCAGGAAGGACGCGTCCGAGTCCCTCGCAGGTGGATTAGGGAAGGTGTCTTATTTCCTACTTTCCGGCCGTAAGCTGTAGTTTTTCTATTTCATTTGCTGGTTAAAAAGGTGAGAAGAGCCTACATTTCTGGGCAACACTTTTCGTGGCCCACCTCCTGGTGCCTTCCTCTGAGCGTCCGGCCGGCCCTCCCGCCCGCTGCCCGGAAGCCTGCGGTTCTCTCGCTGAGCAGCTGGGGCTGGCAATCGCGCCGGAGTATTTACACCAGGAGGTGGGCCACAACGCGGTGCTTCCCCGCCCAGAGCCCAGAGCCGGTGGTCGGTCGCCAGCATGTCCTGGGCACACGCCGCCTGCAAACCCACAGCCACAGGCAAAGGCGCTCTGAAGGCTCCGCTGCACGGAAGGGGCGGCACGCCCCCTCGTGGCCGTTGCCAGGATTGCAGAGGTAAAGAGGCTTCACCCCAAACACATTGAAGATTGAGCAGGTGAGTGTTGATGGCTTAGCTCAGGCCCCGGCCCCTGAGCACACGTTCCTCAACCCACCCAAGGGCGCTCCTTCACTGTCTGCTCAAGAGCCGGAAAGACCTCCTCAGGAGGAGCAGGCTTTTGTTTTGTGTCAGTGTCCAAGGCCTGAATTCTTTCTTTAGAAGAACATGCCTTTTCTGTGGATTGCTCTGGGCCTGTCTCAGGCAAAGTGTGATCTCAAAAGTTGTCTTTTGAGACAACTTATAGGAAGCTTTTTTATAAAAATATTTTATAAAAATATGTGTCCCTTGACCATCCCATGAACCCAGGTGAGAAATGGAACTGGTCGAGGCTGCCTAGTAAAACATAAATCCCGCCAGGTCACCCGTGGTTCCCCATAGTTTGGAAAATAAACCCAAACTTCCCAAATCCCACAGCCCTGGCTTCCAAGGTCCGGTTCTCTGCTCCGCCCTCCTGGCTGCCCCCAGTCTGTGATGCGGGGGTCAGCCCAAGGCGGCTGCTCAGTGGAGCCTTCTCTGGTCCTGCTCTAACCCTCCTGTCCACCACTGGTTTTCCTCTGACCACCTCTCTCTCCCTGAAGCACCCAACTGTTTCTGTTCCCCATCTCGCTGCCCAGGAGGCGGAATCTGGACGTGGGTGTGACCGAGGCCCTGGTCTGTCTCACTTCCGGCCCCCACGCAGGACCCTGACCTGAATCACTGGGAGAGGTGATAGATGTCCACAGACTCGGCCTTCCACGGGGTGTGGGGACCACCCTGGCACAGCTGGCCAAGGCTGGCTATGATTTATCGCTGAAAGCCGCTGTCCTGGGGTCTCTCAGCTCTAGCCACCTGTAACTGAGTTATATACTTACCTAGAATTATCTTCTGGAATAATTATGAAAAGTAACTTAAATATGACACTAAAATATTTTTATAAAAAAGCTTCCTATAAGCCGAAACCGGTTTGGCTCAATGGATAGAGTGTCGGCTTGGGGACTGAAGGGACCCGGGTTCAATTCCGGTCAAGGGCATGTACCTTGGTTGCGGGCATATCCCCAGTAGGGGGTGTGCAAGAGGCAGCTGATCGATGACTCTCTCTCGTCGATGTTTCTAACTCTCTATCTCTCTCCCTTCCTCTCTGTATGAAATCAATAAAATATATTAAAAAAAAAAACCTTCCTTTAAAAATAAACTTGATTATCCTTTAGCATTCTATGCTATTTGAATTAAAATGAGCCTTATTTTAGCATATTCATTTGTAATTGCCATAATACTTAAAATATACATATAACTTTTTAAAAATATATATTTTGCCAGGACCGGTTTGGCTCAATGGATAGAGCGTCGGCTTGGGAACTGAAGGGTCCCGGGTTCGATTCCAGTCAAGGGCATGTACGTTGGTTGCGGGCACATCCCCAGTGGGGGGTGTGCAAGAGGCAGCTGATCGATGACTCTCTCATCGATGTTTCTAACTCTCTATCTCTCTCCCTTCCTCTCTGTACAAAATCAATAAAATATATTTTTTTAAAAATATATATATTTTATTGATTTTTTTACAGAGAGAAGGGAGAGGGATAGAGAGCTAGAAACATTGATGAGAAGAAACATCAACCAGCTGCCTCCTGTACACCTCCTACTGGGGATGTGCCCGCAACCAACGTACATGCCCTTGACTGGAATCGAACCTGGGACCCTTCAGTCTGCAGACCGATACTCTATCCACTGAGCCAAACCAATTTTGGCTATACATATAACTTTTATAAAAAATAAAAAGGATCACAGAGAGAATCCAAGATGGCTGCTCGGGTAGGCACCTAGCCGCAGCCGCACGCAACAATTTCAATAAAATACAACTAAAATATAAAATGGACATTACCCAGAACTACAGGAAAGTCGACTGACTGGAAATTCTACAACGAGAAGCAAGGAGGAAACCAGAAGGAAGCGCGGAGGAGCTGGAAAAGCCCAAGGTACGGAGACACGCGGTGCGCGGAGAGGACGGAGCCGGAGAGGAGGGAGCGGAGTGCCTGGGGGCGTTCCCTGGCGGGAAGGAGATAAAACTCCGACTGTGCTGGGCCCCATTCTGACTGCTCTGAACCCCAGGCCTAGGCCAGACCCCGGGGACCCAGGCTCAGCCAGAGGGAGCCGGGCTGAAAGGCGGAACCCGGGGAAGCGGCGAAAGGAGGCCCAGCCCAGAGAAGGGCCGGCCGGCTGTGCCGCGGGATTGCCTGGCGGGAAGGAGACAGGGGCTCCAGACTGCTCTGAACGCCACCTCCAACTCCACTTCCAACTGAACTGAACCCCAACACCGGGCTCATTGGGGGAGAGACTAGACTGTTTGGTAGCAGGCGATCGAGGGCGCCTTTCTCTCAGAGGCGCTTACAACAAGTACTGAAGGACCCTGAGTCTCAGGAGTCGCATAGGGCAGGGCTGACGAAAGCCAAAGCTGTAGGCTCCACCCTGAAACCCCGCCCCATCAGGAAAGCTGCCTGCGAAAATGCCTAAACCAAATAGATCACAAACGAAAGAAATGGAGGACAAAAAGCGACTGGATATAGAGTTCAAAACCACACTTATAAGGTTTTTCAAGAGTTTCCTAGAAAAGGCCGATAAAATAAATGAGACTTATGAGGATATGAAAAGGGATCAACAAGAAATAAAGAATACATTGTCTGAAATAAAAACTATTATACAGAGTCCTAAAAACAGAATAGAAGATCGCAAGGATCAAGTCAAAGATTTGGAACATAAAGAGCCAGAAGAAACTCCTCTGCAGAAGCTAGAAGACAAGAAAATCCAGAAAATTGAGAATCAAGCCAAAGATTTGGAACATAAAGAGCCAGAAGATACTCCTCTGCAGAAAGTAAATAAAGATAAAAATTATGAACAACAAATACGTAACTATCAACAAGTGAATCTAAAAACCAAGGAAATTTTAAAAAAAAATCTGAGGAACAATATTAACTGTTGAATATAATAGAATCAGAGGTATGGAAGGGGAGTGAACTGATGATTCTTGGGGAAAAGGGGAGAGGGGAATATGGGAAGATACTGAACATAAACTGTGCACCTATGGATGAGGACAATGGGGGGTGGGGAAAGGGCAGAGGGAGGGGTGGGAAGGGGGGGGAGGGACATTTGTAATAATATGAACAATAAAAATTAAGAAAAAAATAAATAAAAATAAAAAGGATCACATGGCACTTTGTGGGGAGTGCTTTTAATTCTTAGTCATTGTATTAATAGGACCATGTGTTACAAACACTGCACGTATGACTCGTTAGCAGGGTTAGAAAGTCCTGCTTGAAGCCACTCTGATTCCTACATTACATCTTCCTGTAAGAGCACAAACCATTGACTTTTTCATTTCTTTATTTTTGTGTATTTGACTTATCATGAACTTATTTTTTTACTTTTTTATTGACTTCATTGTTGTGCCATTGGTTAATAAAATTATATAGGTTTCAAGTATACAATTCTATAATACATCATCTGTATATTATATTGTGTGTTCACCACCCCAAGTTATATACATACCATATTTTCCGGCGTATAAGACGACCCCCTAATTTTACAATTAAAACATAAATTTAGGCCTATATTCGCTGTATAAGACTACCTCCCACTTCCGAGGCAACACCAATTCTTTTTTTAATTAAATTTTTAATGAATGACATTTTTCGAACATACTGTAATATACCGTACATTGATACGATAAATGAAAGGTCTCTTCACAAATGGCAAAGCCATGAACTTGATCGAGAAACAAGAAATCCAAAAGAGAACATTAACAATGATGACATCATCTGGAAAGAAAATTACATGAAGAACTTGCAGAAAACGCTTGTTTGTGACTGACTGGGATGATAAAGGTTTTTCTAGGCAGAGGAGCATTGTGAGCTTAAAATCCTTCAAAATCCTCATCATGTCCTTCTTCTGACATCATAAGTTCATCATTGACCTCTTGTGGTACATTTGTAAGACAGTCATCATATGGATCAAATTCCGAATCAGATGGTGTGGCTTCAGCTTCGGCTTCCCCTTCATCTTGCCACAAGAAGTCATCCTCCATACCGTCCAAAGAATTTGATATGCCACACTTCTTGAAAGACCTGATTACTGTTTCTTCAGTAATATCATTCCAGGCTTTTATGACAAAGTTACACAAAACATCCAATTGTGGCGCACGCATGTTTCCTCCTTTTGTGAATAACTTTTCGCCGCTCACCATCCACTCATTCCACTGTTCTCTAAAACAATCTTTAAATGGCTTGTTTAGGCACACATCCAGTGGCTGTACCAATGATGTCAATCCTCCAGGAATAACTGCCGAGTCTGTGTTTATTCTTGCCAGCCTGTTCTTTGTGCTGGTAGTTAAATGAGCCCTGAACATATCCTACACCAGTAGGCTACGTTCTTGACGAAGTCCACCTGGTCGCCTACTCCATACATTATCAAGCCATAGCTTTACCCCTTCTTCATCCATCCATCCTTTTTCATTCACATGTACAAAAACTCCAACAGGGTACTTGATTTTCAGCATTGTTTTTCTTTTAAAAATAATCATTGGTCTTAGTTTGGCACCATCAACTGTACATGCTAGTACCACTGTAAAACTGGACTTCTCATGTCGTTGTTTTAATTAACACTGTTTTTGCACCTTCTGGATTAACAGTTTTATTTCCAACCATATCGAAATTTATAGAAGTTTCATCCATATATCTGATCTGACTTAATGCATAGCCATGTTTCTTACATATTGATGGAAAAGACTTACTTTGCCATCAAGATCTGCAGGTAATTTTTGTGCAATTTTGGTCTTTTGCCTCAGTACCAGGTTGTGCCTTTCCAAGAACCTAGTACTCCAGGATACAGTGGCCTTAAATCTTTTGCTGTTATCTGGGTTAGATTTGCCCACTGAAGTGCAAACATACGTATTTTGTTTCGTGTCACTACATAACCATTTTGACGATGCTCAAGAACCATGTCTGCTACATGCTTTTCGAGTTCTGGCCAATAAGGGGTGCCTCTTCTCAATGCACACTTACTCCTTGGCATGCTCTTTAATGCATCTTCATTTGCTTTCCAGTCTCGGACCATCTTTTCTGTTACTCCATATTGTCTTGCCGCAGCACAGTTATTGTGTTCCTTGGCAAAGTTTACAACTTTCAGTTTGAAACTGGCTTCAAATTTCCTTCTTCTTGCTGGAGCCATGATGGGTTCTTTCCTACCAGCCATTTGTTGTACACCCACTAATCTTTTAGGCCGGGGTTATACAGTACTGTAGCTTCAGCTACACACAGAATGTTCTATTACGGTACCTTTTAACTCACTGTATGTGTCCTGATACAGCAGCTTTGGCTACACAGAACATTCCTGTGCTGCAACTGTATGTTCCACAGTGAGCCAATCACAACAAGCAAAGGTTCAAAGGTTATAATAGACCGCCTCTCTGACTCTGGCCAACCTGAGCAGGCTTTTTACTAGAACACAGTGTAGCTTCGGGTACAGAACATGTATAATTTGCATGCATAAAAAGCCTGCTTGGATTGGCTGAGTTAGAGAGATGGTCCGAGCAGCCTTGCAGTGATTGGTGCGGGATCGAGTTGGAAAATTGATTTAGTGGCATATTCAGACGATTTTCGGGATCGAGTTAGAAAATTCGTTTAACGGCATATCGAGACGTTTTTCGGGATCTACTCAGCGTATAAGGCAACCCCCGATTTTTGGTTGACTTTTTTTTTTTTTTTTTTCATTTCAAAAGTCGTCTTATACACCGAAAAATACGGTAAACACAGAGTGGCCAGATTATTATGACCATGTTTGTAGGCAAACTAGCCATACACTGCATCATATGGGATATGGAAGCCAAAGGCCTGTTCAAACATCTTTGCTGTCTGCAGTTACCAAGATAAAACATCTCCAGTCCGCACAGGAACACAAGGATTGGACAGTCGAGCACTGGAAAAAAGTCATGTGGTCCAATGAATCACGTTTCCAGTTGCATCATGCAGATGGCAGAGTGAGAATTTCGCGGAAAAAGCATGCACCCCACATGCATGAGTACAACCCTTCAAGCTGGTGGGGCAGTGTTATGGTTTGGGACATGTTTTATTGGCATGATTTGGGCCCTTTAATTCGTGTGGAACAATATCTGAATAGCACAACATAGCTAAGTATCGTTGCTGATCAAGTTCATCCTATCATGTTGATGGCGTATCCCAATGGAGATGGCTTCTTCCAACAAGACAATGCGCCATGCCACGGTGCTCGTATTGTGCAGGAGTGGTTTCAAGAACATGAGGGAGACTTTCCCTTGCTTAGGTGGCCCCACAATCACCAGATCTCTATCCAATTGAGCATTTGTGGGACGAAGTTAAAGAGCCATCAGGCAGCTGGTTCCACAGCCATCACATCTCACAGAACTGGACAGTGCCATTCATCAGGCATGGCGTCAGATTCCCTGCATCACCTTTCAGCATCTCGTGGAGTCAGTGCCAAGAAGAATCGCTAAAGTATCGAAGGCAAAAGGTGGCCCAACGAAGTACTGATGGAGTGGGCATAACAATCTGGCCACTCAGTGTGTGTGTGTGTGTGTGTGTGTGTGTGTGTCCACACAAACATACATATATCCACCCATCCCTCAGAAACCTATCCCCTGGATAATCTGCACACACACACACACACACACACACACACACCGCCAGCAGAAGGTAGTAGGGACCTGACTAATGGGCACAAGGTCAGGACCTCTGGTGGAAAAAGATAACATCTCGACCTCAGGTAAGTTTCAGCTCTGAGCCCTGAGAGGAAGGCCCTCCTGGTTACTTCCCCATGAAACCAGAGGGACACCACAACAGGGACAGAGCCCAGAGCTGTCCTCAGACCTGAAGAAATGACCTCTTACCCTCCCCTGGCCTCCCCTGCCGGTGTGACCTCAAACCCCTGACCCACGGTGATTTGTGATTTTGCCCTGTGTACTGTGTAACCTACATGTCATCGGGGAGTTCAGGCTTTTGAGCATTAGCTTCCCCTTCTCCTGGGTGGTGCCATTCATAATAGAAAATATTTACGATGTTTCACACTGGAATTCTGAGTGCTGTTTGGTTCTAGTAGTGCTGGGAGGACGAACTGTTCAGTAACTACCTCCTGTCTGTCAATCCCAAGGCCCCTGAGGCTTGCTCGGAAGTCTTGAGGGTAAGTCTGTGAAGTCACCCCTTAGGTCACAGCGGGGCATTTCTCACAGACCCCGAAATCGGAAGGCGCTTAAGAATGCTAGCTCCTGCCCAAACCGGTTTGGCCCAGTGGATAGAGCATCAGCCTATGGACTGAAAGGTCCCAGGTTCGATTCCGGTCAAGGGCATGTACATTGGTTGCGGGCACATCCCAGGTATAAGGTATGCAGGAGGCAACTGGTCGATGTCTCTCTCTCATCGATGTTTCTAACTCTCTATCCCTCTCTCTTCCTCTCTGTAAAAAAATCAATAAAAATATATATTTAAAAAAGAAACCGGTTTGGCTCAGCGGTAGAGCATCAGTCTGTGGACTGAAAGGTCCCAAGTTCAATTCCGGTCAAGGGCATGTATAATACATTGGTTGCGGGCACATCCCCGGTAGGGGGTGTGCAAGAGGCAGCTGGTCGATGTTTCTCTCTCATCGACGTTTCTGGCTCACTCTCTCTCTTCCTCTCTAAAAAATTGATAAGATATAAAAAAAAAGAAAGAAAGAAAAGAAAAAAAGAATGCCAGCTCCCTGGCTCTGTGACTCGGAACCCCAAGTGGGCCCAGGAACCTGCGTCCGGAACAATCCTCTGTTGCCTCTGGCACACACCAGCCTTGGGGACCCTTGGTCTTCAAAGCGTAAATAATTCTCAGTCCCTCCCCCCAAAGACATTTCCCAGGCAAACTGCCCTCCTGGGCAGGCCCCTGGAAGCCTCTGCCTCGTTCTTCTCTGTGGAAGATGCGGAATGAAGTGCCTCCCAGGCTTTACCTCCTGGAAAGCACAGTCTTAAGCAGCAGAGCCTGGGCACGGCCTGTCCTCCGGTGGCTCCTCCGGCCAGCCGCGGGAGCCCTGGGCAGGGCTGGCGACCCCAGGACCATGTGTGAACTGCCCTCCGGGCGGCAGTCAGGCCCACGGCCCCAGCGTCCGTCCTCCCACCCGTTTCCGGGCACCGTGTTTTCAGATAAAGCCTCCCTGGCGCTCAGGGAGTAAAGCATTAGAACACAGCAGCATCACACATGTAACAACGGACTCTAAAACACAGGAATGGATACAAGCGCTGCTACGCGCCAATACATTCTAAAACACTGTGCTTTAAGATACTGCACAATGATTACTAATAGGGCTTTAGGCATTGTCTTCATAACTGGTTTCTGATTTCTTTTTTTCCGGTCACGAGAACTGTGGCTTTTGGCTAGCTTGTTTTGGAATGCTTCTAAAGCTACAGATACCACCTGAAAAGCACAGACTGTAACCATAAAATAACCAGCGTGACCGGGATGGAAATGGCGGAGGCCGAACTCAATGGCTGCCCACCTGTCCCCTCAAAGCTGATCTTCCCTGGCCCTGCCTGCGAGCAGGCTGTGCCTCTGAGGGTGCTGCTGGGTGGCTGCCCTCCCCACAGGCACCCCTCCCGCCTGGCTGCTCTGCAGAGCGCCTTCAGGCCCAAACCAGCCCTGTCCATTCTAGAGGAGCCCCAGCAATAATCCAAACTGCAGGAAGGTCCTCATCTTGCAAACCCAGCTAGCTAACCAGCACGCTGGTAGAAACTCAGAGTAAAAGGTACCTGGACAGTGAGAAATAGCACAAAATTGTTACACTTGACCTCATCAGTCCCTCAAAATCTTCTAAGCACTCTGACTCTTCCATTTGGTTTTCAGGAGTCCTTGCTGATCAAAAGTGGCATCGAAGGTAAAGCACAGAGACCCTTCACTAACAGGCAAATGAACTTGCCCGTGATCAGGCAAAGAAAAAGCAGAAGCTACTCCGGACCTATTACAAACAGGCTTTGTGTTGGCCCTGGAGAGACAAACTGTGTAAGACTGTGACCTTGCCCTCTTTTTGTACACCCTATATACACTAACATATAGTGGTTAACTCACCCAACACTCAAGGGGCCAAAGAGCCACATGTGGCTCGCAAGCCACAGTTTGCCGACCATGGCCCCAAAGCTACTCCAGTTTTGCTGGAGGCACCTCCACTAACTTATATTTCTAAAACCATGCTTAAATTTATTATTCAGACTTATTTTTAAAATGCTTTATTTTGCAATAATTCAAATTCATAGAAAAGTTACAAGGATGATAGAAAGATTCTAAAGAGAAAAAAATGGAATATGATTTAAAAAAAAAAAAAAAAAAAAAAAAGAGCCAAAACCAGTTTGGTTCAGTGGTAGAGTGTTGGTCTGCGGACTGAAAGGTCCCAGGTTCAATTCCTGTCAAGGGTTTAAGTCAAGAAGAAAAGGCGGGTAGATACAATGGTGGATTTAAGAAAGACTTATTGTTCCACTTCATGCATTCATTGGTTGATTCTCGCATGTGCCCGGACTGGGGATCAAACCCGGTTGCAGGCACATCCCCAGAAGGGGGTGTGTAAGAGGCAGCTGGTCCATGTTTCTCTCTCATCGACGTTTCTAGCTTTCTATCTCTCTCCCTTCCTCTCTGTAAAAAATCAATAAAATATATATTAAAAAAAAAAAAGAGAGAGAGAGAGATACAAAGAACTCCTGGTACCCTTTCCCCCAGATTCACCTTTTTAGTTTTTGGATTTTTTTTTTTTTTTTTTTTTTTTACATTTTGCATTTGTTTAATTTTTTTTTCTCTTTCTCTATACTTACAGATACATATAAGAGAATATCCTCATTATGAGGAAATATACTGTTTGTGTACATACACATATAGTGTTTTATAGAAAAAGTATATACATACTATGTAAGATTTACAGATTTATAGTGTAACTAGAGGCCCAGTGCACGAAATTTGTGCATGGGTTCCCTTCAAGCTGCTGACCAGGACTTCCTTTTCCCCAGCTACCTGCTGCCACCGCTGGCTGGGGTAGGACTGGCCTGGGAGAGGGGCTGCGGATGGTTGGCCAGTGGGCCCCAACCCCTGGTGGAAGGGACAATTTGCATGTTAGGTTTTTATTATATAGGATATGTGCACATTTTTAAACCATTTGAGAAGAGTTTGTGCTCCTTTACCCTTAATACTGGTGTGTGTTTCTTAATAAGGACATTCTTTCCCCTCACCTCACAGCACGCCTATCAAATTCAGATGCTTCACCATTGGCACTTTATGGAATTTATCAGGCTTAAACGTCTCAAAGCCTTCCTTACAGCCTCTCCTTTTCCTGGTTCGGGACTGATTGCCGCATTGCGTTGCTGTGTCCCTCTGGCCTCTAACCTGGAACTGCTCTTTCCACCTTTGTCTTTCATGCTGTGGACATTTCTTAGTACCACCATTGTCCATTTGATTTATAGACTGCCCTCTGTTTCTGTCTGTGGCTCCCTCACTGTTGGACTTATGTCAGGCCATTTTGGCTCCAGTGGTGGGGTGACCCATGGGTAGCAGGTCAAAGGCACAGATTTTTGTCCGTTTTACATGAGCTCTGTGCATTGGATCACTTGGTTAAGCACTGTCCAGTTTCTCTGCTTTATAATTATGATTTTCCCACTTTGTAATTAATAAGTCATTTGTGTGGGAAATTATTATACATTTCACCAAACTGTCAGAACAAAATAAAGAAAAATTGTCTGCATGACTTGATAGGAAAATTACCCCCCTAAGTAAGTATTTAACAGGGTCTGAAAGGGAGAGTCCCTGTGTTCAAGCCATGGGTTCCCCGAGGCATACCCGCAGCACCTTGCAAAGCTCCATAAGCTGCCAGTCACCCTGCCCACCTTAAAGAGCTTCCCCGGAACCCCGTTGGCCTGCTGCCCAGGGCCCAGGGTCACTACATCTTTGAGTTTTTAAGAGAATTCCCATCCCGATACAAATTCCCTCTTTCCCTCTGGAAGCTCCAAATACGCTCCCTTTCTGCACAAGTTTATTTGGGGAGTCCTCCCCTCCCCATCCCCAGGTGGCAGTAATTCCCTTCCCCCTCTCCCCCTCCCCACCTTCCCCTGCAAATCAAAGCCTCCTCCCCAGTGTTTCATGGAGGCCTGCTAGAAAAACTGTCTAATGAGATGGAGTCAGCTGCTCAACCCTCGACAGCTTGCATTCTCCTAACTTTACTCTTTCACCAAATAAATCGGATTATTAGAACTTCAGGTGAAATTTTTCCCTCTTGGGAAAAGATGTGCAAGACAACACAGGAGGCAGCCAGTGCCTGAGCCCACGACCCTGCTGGGTCCCTGGCCAAGACACCCAGGGGAGCCGACAGCACCAGCACCCAGAAGCACCCTCACACTCCAGGGGGTAGTTTCAAACGCCACAAGGGAACAGATCACTTTTCAAGGGAAATGAATCTCTTTGATCCTGGGGTTTTCTTTACTTCTATGATCCTGAAAGGAAACCCCCACATTTTTACTATAATTTTACATATATATATATATATATATATATATATATATATATATATAGAGAGAGAGAGAGAGAGAGAGAGAGAGAGAGAGAGAAAAGGAAATGATCTTCAGGGGGACAGGAACATTGATAAGATGCAGTTTGACCACGTGCAGGCTTAACAAGCCTGTGAAGTTCACCCAGACTGAGTCATTCTCTCACACAGCGGAGGACCTATTTCTCAGACAGACCTTTGATATCCAGGCAGTTTTTGCCCCCCCCCCCCCGGGGGGCAGTACCCCACCCTGTTAGAAGACCTCTTGTGGTTAACAGACTGAGGCTAATCAAGCCTGACTGCAATCAGACTACAGGCAGAGGCTCGGGAGCCCTCAGGGCATGTCCACCTGCCAGCAGTCGGACATCCTTAGCACTGCTGAGGAGGCAGGATAGGCTCACACCACTGCCACTGAGCTTGCAGTCAACAAAGAATCCAATTTAAGAATGGGCAAGGGACCTAAATAGACATTTTTACAAAGTGGACATACAGATGGCCAAGAGACATGAAAAAATCTTCAAAGTCACTAATCATCGGAGAGATGCAAATTAAAACAATGAAATACAAAGATAGAACAGGCTCAAGAAACTCAGAGGGAACATGAGGGAGGGTGGGAAGATATCAACCAAAGAACTTGTATGCACTTGTAGGCAGCATATACGCATAACCCATGGACACAGACAATAGGGTGGTATAGGTCTGGGGCTGGGAAAGGGAGCAGGCTAGAAGGTGTCAGTGAGGGAAAAGGGGGACATATATACATTCAGCAATAAAGATTTAATTTAAAAATCGTTTTTTAAAGACAAGAGACAGGCTCAGTTAAGGTAAAGATTGACCTGTCAGGGAAGATAGCATCCTAGGGCAGGACTCCTGCCATGGCTCGCTTTTGTTAGGACATTTAATTCCAGACCATCCTATGGGGTCACTTTAGGTCTCTGAGTTTGTAAGGCCACCAGGCAGGCCTGCCCTGAGCTCGTCAGGTTTCGTCCACAAGTCTGTTCATGTTCATGGACCCATAACAATTACTAACAATTAAATGAGGACTAGTAGGAAGAAAAAACAAGCTTGGGCTCTGCAACTAAGAAGTGATATAGCCTTGGCTGTTGTGCCTCAGTTCATTGGAGCGAGCATCATCCTAGACACCAAAAGGTGGCGGGTTCAATGACCAACAGGAAGGCGACTGATCGATGTTTCTCTCTTTTTAAATATATATTTTATTGATTTTTTACAGAGAGGAAGGAAGAGGGATAGAGAGAAACATCAGCTGCTTCCTGCACACTTCCCACTGGGGATGTGCCCGACACCAAGGTACATGCCCTTACCAGAATAGAACCTGGGACTCTTGCGTCTGCAGGCCAACACTATCCACTGAGCCAAACCAGCTAGGACTAGATGTTTCTCTTTCTTCCTTTCTATAAAATCAGTCAGTTTTTAAAAAGTCATACAGATGGCCCTGGCCAGTGTGGTTCAATTGGTTGGCACACTGTCCCATACAACAAAAGTTGGCAGGTTCCATCCCAGGTCAGGGCATATACCTGGGTTGCAGGTTCGATCCTTAGTTGGGACAAGTGTTGAAGGCAACCAATTAATATTTCTCTCACATGGATGTTTCTCTCTCTTAAGTCTGGCAGAGAATTTGAGGGCCCTGCAGGTCTATGGAACCGAACTTAAGAAACAGTGCTCTTGCCAAAACCGGTTTGGCTCAGTGGTAGAGCGTCGGTCTGCGGACTGAAAGGTCCCAGGTTCGATTCCGGTCAGGGACATGTACGTTGGTTGCAGGCACATCCCCAGTAGGGGGAGTGCAAGAGGCAGCTGGTCGATGTTTCTCTCTCATCGACGTTTCTAGCTCTCTATCTCTCTCCTTTCCTCTCTGTAAAAAATCAATAAAATATATTTAAAAAATAAATAAATAAATAAATAAATAAATAAATAAAAAAGAAACAGTGCTCTTATAGGTGATTTTCTTTCACAGCTTCTCTTCTTCCATTCCCATCTCTTGGTAATTTTGTAAGAACCATTCCACAGTCATATAAATAATTAAAACATTTAGTCAAATCCAATTTTTCACTTATGAAAAAGTAACAGAAGACATTTCAATAAGAATAGTTAAAATTTGATCAAGTAAACTTGATCAAAGTAAACTTATGGTAGGCAGTTAGAAGACAGGAGCAGAGCAAGGAGGATGGGCCAGGTACAGAAGAGCACCAGGGCATAGAGCCCATGGGTGCCTAGCAACAGGCAAATCTGGGAAAACAAGGACCTGCCAGAGGGGGAACCTTTCCTCCCCTAGCTAGTTGCTGGGTCCCACAGTCCCCTGACCTTTCCCTCCCTGGCATGTCCTAGTCATGTGGTAGACCAACTTACAGGAGGAACAGGGGCCCAAAGGGTGGCCTTCTGGGACTCCCATGCAGGTCCTCGCCGGTCCACTCCCTTATGCATTAATCCTTATGGATAACACGTAGGCCTCAGTTGGTATCAACTCCAAGCCAGAGAAGCAGCAAAAGCAGACTAACGATGTTATGGCTGACATCAGAACCAGTGGTATTGGCTAGAGACCCTCTGCCCTGCACAACTGACCTTTGTCTCTGCACAAACAGTGTGCTAGTGGGGTAGAAAAGTTCCAGGTGTATGTTGGAGATTTGTAATAATTGGAGCATGTTCTAGCCTTCCAATTGCCTTTTTATCATGTTTACAGCAATCAAAAATTAAACTCCCATTTCAAAGTAAAAACAAGGCCCGTGTGAAAGGCCCACTTTATAAAAAAAAAAAAAAAAAAGGCAGAAATCCCATTCTCTTGGTTTTAGCTTCAAAATTTCAGATTTGTCTCTTCCTACTCATACTCATCCTATCAACTGAAATAACTCTTTTAAAATGTTATTTATTTTAGAGAGAGAGGGAGAGAGAGAAAAGAAACATCAATTGGTTGCCTCCCACACCCATTCCTACCAGGGATTGACTCCACAACCTTGACCTTTGGGTGCACAGATGACACTTAACCAAGCAACACTGGCAGGGCCTGCAATAACTTTTTTTTTCCCCCCAATAACTTTCTAATAGGGGTTCCTTGTAAAGGCAATTCTTTCTGCTCCCATCCTCCACATTCCTCTCATGACCTTTGTCACATCTAACCTGATTATGCCACTTCCTTGCTGAGAACATTAGCTAGCCCTACAGTAATCAAAACGACCACCCGTCTTAGCAAGGAGTCCAACAATCCTTCCCAGTCTAGTCCAGTCCTCTCTATTCCTTTCCTATGGCTGTTTTAACAAATCACCACAAACTTATTGGCTGAAAGCAGCACAAATCCTTCAAGAGTTCCAGATGTCAGAAGTCCAAAATAGGTTTTACTAGCCTAGAATCAGGGTGTCAGCAGTGGTAACTCTCGTCCAGAGGATAGCCCACTCCTTGCCTTTTCCAGCCTCTAGAGGCTGCCTCTACTCCTGGGCCACTGGTCACTGTGAGCCTTGTGATGCCAATTGGGTCCATTCCTATAATCCAGGATAATCTCCGTCACAAAATCCTTAATTTAACAACATCTGCAAAATTCCTTTGGCCATGTAAGGTGATATTCCAGGGGTTAGGGCATGGACATTCTTCTGTTTGCCACGTGTATCCTCCTAGATTCGCTTCCCTCTTTCTATGACTACACTCTAAACCAAATCCATTCAGCATTCTCTGTACATAGCATGTTTCCCCTTGCCTTCACAGTACCAATCTCTCTACTTAAGACAAGAGACAGTATACAATAGGTTAAGAGGCCTATCGCTGGAGCAGGGATTGTTTGGGCTCAAATCTGAGTCTGTCACTTACTTGCTTAAATGGATTTGGACAGATTCTTATTAATTAGATCTAAGTACCACATTATAGGAAAAACAAAGTAAATTGCTTCTCAAGAAAGCAACTACTCAAATCCAGCTTGTGGAATGTCCCACAGGCAAAAATGACTTGGTTTCTCTGATAAATCTGTATTTGAAAAGGTGGTGTAGGGGGAATGTTTGGAATGAGACAAAAATCAAATTCAATATGTTGGCACAAGTTTAGATATAGATCTACACCAATCCTCCATAAAAAGGCATGCGATTGGGGAATCAACCTAAAGGAGGTGTCAGAGAATAAGGAGGAATTATAAGTGTAATGACATGGTGCTAAACATTTTTTAAAAATTGAGATGTACACTTAAGGACAGAGACAGACACAAAATACTACCTCAGAGTAAATGAGCATTATAGTTGAGATATTTCAAAGATATTCTATCAAAAAAGAGGGAAATAGATGAAACAAGATGGGCAAAATGTTTATTGCTGAACTGAGTAATTGGTACACAGGATTTGATTATACTTTTCTGTTTGAAATATTCCACAATACATCTCTGTAAAAATATACCTCCTTGGAACTACAGAAACAGAGGCTAAAAAAGCAATTCCATTTACCATCGCACCAAAAAAATTAAGATACCTAGGAATATATTTAACTAAGGAAGTAAAGGACCTATATGCAGAAAACTACACGACACTGAAAAAAGAAATAGAGGAAGATGTAAAGAGATGGAAGAACATACCATGTTCATGGATTGGTAGAATCAACATCATCAAAATGTCTATACTTCCTAAAGCAATCCTAAAGCAATCTTCCAATACACTCCCCATTAAAATACCAATGACATATTTCACTGACCTAGAAAGAACTCTCCAAAAGTTCATTTGGAACAATAAAAGACCCCAAATAGCCATAGCAATCCTAAGAAAGAAGAGTAAAGTAGGAACGATCTCAATACCAGACTTCAAACTATATTACAAAGCCACTGTCCTCAAAACAGCCTGGTACCGGCACAAGAACAGACATATAGATCAATGGAATAGAATTGAGAACCCAGATATCAACCCAAATCAATATGCTCAATTAATATTTAACAAAGGAGGCACGAATATTCAATGGAGTCAAGACAGTTTCTTCAATAAATGGTGTTGGGAAAATTGGGCAGACACATGCAAAAGAATGAAACTAGATCACCAACTTACACCATACACAAAAATAAACTCAAAATGGATACAGGACTTAAACATCAGACGGGAAACCATAAAAATACTAGAAGCATCCACAGGCAGCAAAATCTCAGACATATGCCAAAAGAACTTCTTCACTGATACTGCCCCTAGGGCAATGGAAGCTAAAGAGAAAATAAACAAATAGGATTACATCAAAATAAAAAGCTTTTTTACAGCAAAAGAAACCATCAACAAAACAATAAGAAAGCCCACGGTGTGGGAGAACATATTTGCAAATAATACCACTGATAAAGGTTTAATCTCCAACATTTACAGACAGCTTATACAACTAAATAAAAGGAAGATGAATGATCCAATTAAAAAATGGGCAATGGACCTAAATAGAATATTTTCAAAAGAAGACAGAAGGAAGGCCAAAAGGCACATGAAAACATGCTCAAAGTCACTAATTATCTGAGAGATGCAAATCAAAACAACAATGCGGTACCATCTCACTCCTGTCAGAATGGCCAACATCAACAAATGACAAGTGTTGATGAGGTTGTGGAGAAAAAGGAACCCTCGTGCACTGCTGGTGGGAATGCAGACTGGTGCAACCACTGTGGAGAACAGTGTGGAGTTTCCTCAAAAAACTGAAAATGGAACTCCCATTTGACCCAGTAATCCCACTTCTAGGAATGAATATATCCCAAGAAACTAGAAACACGAATCAGAAAGGATATATGCACCCCTATGTTCATAGCAGCACAATCTACAATAGCCAGAATTTGGAAACAGCCTAGGTGCCCGGCAGCAGACGATTGGATCAAAAAACTGTGGTACATCTACACAATGGAATACTATGCTGCCATAAAAAAGAAGGAATTCTCATCATTTGCAGCAACCTGGATGGAATTGGAGAACATCATGCTGAGTGAAATAAGCCAATCAATGAAAGAGAAACACCACATGACCCCACTCACTTGTGGATGATAAAGAACATTATAAATTGATGAACCAAGAGACAGATATAGAGACAGTAAAGCAACAGGCAGACTGTCAAATTACAGTGGGGAGGGAAGGGAGATCTGGGGGAGATAATATATCAACCGAAGGACTTGTGTACATGCATATAAGTACAACCAATGGACATAAAACTCTGGGAGAGAGGGTGTGTATGGGAGGGAGGGAGGGAGGGGGCAAAAAAAATCAATTATATATATATATATATATATATATATATATATATATATATAGTAGTTTACCTTAAAAAAAATATATATATATACCTCCTTGGAAGCTTTTCTTTCCCAGATTCTGCCAGAAAGTTAGTGATTTCCTTAATCAACTCCCTTTATAGCTTATTCACATGTTTACTATTATAGTACATAATCATGCCCAATTATTTAGGCATACACTATTACTGTATTACTTAAAGTTTAGTGCTCATCATGTGCAAGGAACTCTGCTGTTCTGAAATACAGGGTGGTGAACAAGAGACATGCCCTCTTCACCTGTTTATGGCAAGTAGGCAACAGCCTATGTGGGGGGCCAGACAAAAGCCCAGCAAGCCTGCAACAAAGTCAGCAAAGGGGCTGGAAGCCCGGTAAGCGGGGAGGAATGGGGAAAGCAGGGACCTCCTGAGCACAGGCTATGAGAGTCTGCTAGAAGCTGAGTAAGGCCCACCTGGTATTGGGGGGCTGCAGGGCCCATCTGTGCTCTCACCTGTGCAACTAAAGCTGCATCACACTAAGGTTACTACAGAAGCAGCACATGCTCATTTTGGGAAACGAGAAAAATACTAAAACGTTCCTTTTGTTACCTGAGAAGAACCACTATACATCTCGGCTTATTTTTTTTCTTCCAGCAACTTTATTTAGGGTTCAATACCAAGAGCCAAGAAGTTTAAAAACAAACATTTTTAATCCCATTGTACAGTAGTATTAAAGACTTGTGTGTTTATTTGAGCCAAACTGTCCACAATTGCCAGGAAGCAGACTCTCAAGGATTGGGATAATGCTCCAGAGGATGGCAGTTTTTCAGCTTGTTTTACACATTACAATCATAGGAGACATACTTGGGTTAAATGACACCCATTGGTGATAGATTAGGGAGGTGACAGATTAGGGAGGGGGGACACCCTGGGACTGGATGAAAATGACAGACACAAGCTTTTTACTTAGGTGGTGCAGGACAGTTAACAGTCAACCTTTAAGTTGGTAACAATAACAGCAAAAGAATTTGTGGTCTCAGTTCCAGGTGCCCAGGCACATTTGGTTGTGCCCTGGGGGGTCTGGAAAAAGAGGATTTACAAGTTACCCTGACATTTCACAGGTATGCTATCTTAGCCCAAAAAGACAATTGGCTCAGTTAAGGTAAAGATGTGCACCTTTGTCAGGGAAGAACCCGGCCTCGGTCAGGACCACCCCTACAAACTGCTTTTGGTTAAGTTTTAATGTCAGACCCTCCTTTGTGGTGACTTTAGGACTGAGTTTGCAGATCGCCAAGCAGGAGCCCCTGAGCTGTCAGGTCAGCATGTGTCCTTTCCGTCCACAGCAGTAAGCGTTACTATTTTGGAATCTACACTATAAAAGCACCCGTATAGCCGGGACCGCACCCGTATAGCCGGGACCGGTTTGGCTTAGTGGATAGAGCGTCCGCCTGCGGACTGAAAGGTCCCGGGTTCGATTCCGGGCAGGGGCATGTATCGCACATCCCTGGTGGAGGAGGGTGTGCAGGAGGCAGCTGATCGATGGTTCTCTCTCATCGATGTTTCTAACTCTCTATCCCTCTCTCTTCCTCTCTGAAAAATCAATAAAAAAATGTTTTTTAAAAAGCACCCGTATACACGGTACCTACGGCTGCCATCCGAGTGTGCGCACCAATCCGTGGTGGGAACACTTTCCCCACCTCCGGCCTCGGGGTCTGGCGGCCTCCACGTCCACGTCCCAGCGGGCCGCTGCGGGGACGTCCCCGCGGCACGACCGCGGCTTCCCGCGTCCCCACTCCCACCCCACTCCGTCCCTCTCCCCCCGCACCTGGCCAGTCCTCGGCCAACGGGGCGTTCTGCCCGCCCACCTCCCACAGACCGGGCGACCACCCAGGCCAGGCATCCGGAATGGCACCAGCCCCGCCCCGCCCCGCCCCGATCTCGCCAAACCTCGCGACATCTCATCAGTTCCGCAGGTTCGCCAGCCTAACGGCACTGCGGACCTGGAAGGTTCTAACCCCCTACGCACGCGCTCTGCGGCCCTCAACGTCCCCGTCTCCGCCCTTCCATTCACGCCGCTTACGTAAGGGAGCTCCCGCCCCCAGACCCTGCCGACATCTCCTTCTTCCCTGGGGTAACCTCGCAACAGGCTTCTGAGTGGCTGGTCCTGGGAGTCGACGTCCCGGAGTGGCGATGCTGATAGGTTGGCAGCAGGCTCCGCCTTCCGCATTTTGCACAAACGGTGATTGGTCGGCGTCGCCTTCCAATCAGCGGCGGGCTGTCGGATTCAAACCGGGATCGTTCCGCTTCTGGTCGGTTGGTTGCAGTCGAGTCGTTTCCTCGGCCGGACGCGGACGGTTGGTTCGCTGCGCCTGTTCCTCCCGCTCCTCCCGCCCCGTGGCCGCCCTCCGCGCCGCTCCGCCGCTGGCAGGATGGCCCACAAGCAGATCTACTACTCAGACAAGTACTTCGACGAGCACTACGAGTACCGGTGAGCGCCGGCCGCCGGCCCCCTCCGCCAGGGCGGCAGCCGGCTCGGGCGAGGCCGGAAGTCGGGGCTGGGGGCCGGGGTGGGAGTGGGGCCTGGCCGGGCCGAGCGCCCCTCTCGGCTGCGCAGGCCGGGCCGCCGCCGCTCTGTTCCGTGGTAGACGGCTGAGGCGGCGGGGACGGCGCGGCTTACGGGCAGACCGTCCTCGGCCGCAGCCGCGTCGGCCTCCGGGCTCCGCGGGGAGGAGGGTGGAGGTGGTTTTGGTTTACCGTAGGAAGCACTTTTTGTTTTTTTAAGTTGATACTAAAATGGCCTTGAGGGGAGCCCCGGACACTTGGTTGGGATGTGGAAGTGTTGGTTGGGTTTGAGCGCTAACCACGGTGACCGAGGGGTTCCTTCCAGACCCAGCCGCTCAGGGGCGTGGGCGCCCCCGGCCGTGTGTCCGCCGGGCTCGGCTGGGGTCCGGGGGCCGGCCTGCCGCCCGGAGTCTGGGAGCGGCGCCGGCGGGGGAGGAAGAGGCGCGTCTCATTGGCCGCCGGGTCCCCGGGGCGTGGCCTCCGGGCCCGGCGGCCGCCGCCTTCCGAGAAGGCTGTTTGGAGGAGGACAGTGTTTGGCGCAGCCCTCTCTCCTTGGAAATCCATGTTCTTAGAAGAAAAAAGGAGTTTTAGAGATTAGTAATCCTGCACTGTTTCATATTCTTCAACCAGAAGAAGTTGCTTTTCTGGGTATAAATTCGAAGTGGGTTATCTTATTTTTACATAGTAACTACTTACTACACAGTTCCCTGCAATAGGATGGCATAATGTTCAGTACCCATCTAAAGCTGGAAAAAGTATTAAATCTGAAACATGGCTCCAAATAAATAGACATTTTGGGGAGTCTTCTGGCAGTAGTTTATTTTTTAATTTCAATAAACCAACAATCCTTGATGAGCACTCAATAAGCCCAATTTATTTAGTGGCTTGTGTGTATTAATGTATAGAAGGAAATCCTGTCATATTTGAAGTGATATATTCTAAAACATTATTAATTGAAGATGATGATCTTTATTTTTTAAATATTTTTATTGGTTTTTTACAGAGAGGAAGGGAGAGAGAAAGCCAGAAACATCGACCAGCTGCCTCCTGCACACCCCCCTCCCGGGATGTGCCCACAACCAACATACATGCCCCTGACGGGAATTGAACCCGGGACCTTTCAGTCTGCAGACTGACACTCTATACCACTGAGCAAAAACGGCTTCGGCTGATGTGATCTTTCTTGACCTAGCCACTTGCCTTTATAGGAACAGAACCACGATTAATCTTCAGAGATACTTCTTTTTTTTTTTTTTTTTTTAATATATTTTATTGATTTTGTACAGAGAGGAAGAGAGAGTTAGAAACGTCAATGAGAGAGAGTCATTGACCAGCTGCCTCTTGCACACCCCCTACTGGGGATATGCCCGCAACCAAGATACATGCCCTTGACCGGAATCGAACCGGGGACCTTTCAGTCCCCAAGCCGACGCTCTATCCATTGAGCCAAACCGGTTTCGGCCAGAGATACTTCTAAAGGCAAATCGATAATTAGTAATAAAATCAGAGGTGTGATTCTAGGGAAGGTTGTATATGGTGGTGCAGCATGCAATGTGGATTTCAAGTGTTTATTTTTGCCAGTATGCAATTATCTAAATCTTTGATTTTTTTCTTTTGTAAATGCAAACTTAATTGTCTATTTTTTCTCAATTTAACAAAATTCGTTAATCCTCACTCAAGAATAGAGATAGGGGTAGAGGCAGAAATCGATGTGAGAGACACACATCAATTAGTTGCCTCCTGCAGGCACCCCAACCTGGGCCGGGGATAGAGTCTGCAACTCAGGTACGCTCCCTTGACTAGAATTGAACCCGGGACCTTTTAGTCTGTGGGTAACACTATATATTAATATTTTAAAAATCCTATCCACGACAACTCTCGAATTGCATTGTTTGTAGCACCTTTGTTGTTTATATCTGTCTTTACTTCCCTCCATGAAAAGCTCATAATACTGAAGTAAACATTGAGTTTTGGAAGTAATTTTTCACAAACATAGAAAACTATCTCCATGAAGTGAACTACAGGTAGAATTTTCTTATAAGTTTGAAACTACTTATAAATTGTTTCTTTATAATCAAACATCTTGATGGTGAGCCCGTTTCCATGGCATCTGGAGAAAGTAGGGGTTATAAATTTTTTCTAAATAATATGTTGGTATATTTATGTAGGTATACATAAAGAGTACAAATCTAGTTAGTGCAAAATTTTCTTTGAGACTACTCAACAATGTGATAGAAATAAGATAACAGATTATTTGCAACTATGATAGTAAGCATAATTTGACTTGTCTTCGTGACAATCTATAACATAATACAACTGTATCAGGCTCACGTCTGTTCTGTAAATAATATGAAGTTGGTACTTAACAAACCAGCCACAGACTAGGTTGATGGCAGATTAGTGTTATGGATGGCTTTACTTTCCCTGTGACAGAAAGTATCAGATTGCCCCTTTCTCACATCCTGGCAATGATTCACAGATATAGAAATCCTATAAAAGTCATTTTATTACAGTGAAGAGAGAGTAAAGGTTTGTGTTTAAGAATTTAGCAAAGATGTATTGGTATGTTTTGACACAGAAGAATATTGGATGCCTTCCTAAAAAAAAAAAAAAGAACATCAGAAAAACAAAATAAGTTTTGGGTGTAAGTAGGTAACTTAATGGAAAACTGAAGTGTTTTTTGCTTTTGATTGTGAACAAAGTACAAAGCACTTTCTAGAGTATACAAGGATTTGTGTCTACTACAAATCTACAATGTTGAGTAATAAATTAACAAATGAGGCAGTTTTTTTCTTTATGTAAAAGGCTACATGAGGTTCAGGTGACATTTCTAATCAGGGACCATCTTCAATTTGCAATCCTTTCTGTGGTCTTAGATGGCTTCTGTAGCTCATCCCTCATCAGGTCAGTCTGCTTTATAATCAAGAAAGAGAAAAAGAATTGGGCATGTTCTTTCCTTTCAAGGACACTTTACATAAATTGTCTATTTTCTGTTTATATTCTATTGCCCAGGACTTAGTCACATGACCAAAAATAGCTGCAAAAAAGATACTTATTTTGTGCTTGGTTGTTGTTGTTTTTTAATTTTTCATGAATGTGTGTGTCCAACTTAGTTTTGGGGGTCCTATTCCTGAAGAACATTGAGACAACTAGCAAACCTCCTCTGTTGGGGGAAAAAATTAATCCCAAATAAAAAGCCTTCTGGTTTTGGACTGCATATTCTTACCTTCCTAATTTTGAACATAGGACATTAACATCAGAATTAAAGGTAGTAGAGACCATAGTACTCAAGATTGACACCAATTCATGTAATATGCTTTCAAGAACATTGGGGACAAAAAATTCAAATTTTAAGTATTCTAAAGATGCATGTGTAAAGTGATCGTAAATATAGAAAAGGCATATTTACAAACAGCACTAATATGTGGTTATATTGGTTATGTCTTTCAACAGGCATGTCATGTTACCCAGAGAACTTTCCAAACAAGTACCCAAAACCCATCTGATGTCAGAAGAGGAGTGGAGGAGACTTGGTGTCCAACAGAGTCTTGGCTGGGTTCATTACATGATTCATGAGCCAGGTAAGTTTTGTTCCTTGGGAAAGCATTAACTGAATAGTGGCAGTTGTGATTGTTGACTTTTTAGTAATATTGGTATTCAATGATATCCTAAAGTTAACTATTTTTGAATGATTTCTTTTCCTCCAGAGGGTTCCAATTTTATATTAAATACCAAAATGAAAATAATGCATTTTTCTCTCCTGCAAAATATAACTTGAGTCAAAATATAAGTTATTCTGTTTTAAACTAGAGGCTGGTACATGAATTTGTGCGTGGGTGGGGTCCTACAGGCCTGGCCCTAATTGGGGTGGATTGGGGCCTAGCCTGTATGGAGGAGGAGACAGCTGACCAGGTGGCCTACCCCCATCCCAAATGTGGTAGGTGCAGCAGCTGGGGAAGGGGCCTCAGTTGATTGGGTGGCTCTGCCCCCTATTGATTTAGAGGGGTGATTAGGGGTGGGGCTGGCTGGCAGGAGGTTGGCCAGCTCCACCCACCCATTGGCAGTTCACTGGCTGCAGTGGGCTTTATAGCAATCGGTGTTCTGGTTGCTGGCTTTTTATATAGATTTGTGTCATTGTTAATAATATTTTAAGATTCAATAAGATGATAAAGCCAGTGAAATCAAATTTATGAATGCTTGTCAGGGGGGAAATCAGGATTTTAGACATGTTTAGGTGGGGCATGACCAAAAAAAGATTGGGAACCCCTGTACTAAACTAAACCTTTGTGGGGTTATATCCTACTTATGGGTTATCAATAAATCTTCAAGAATTTATAATGCTTTGAACAGAATATGAAGGCATGCTGCAGAACTGCTATTAAGGCTATCTTAAGAGTTTTCCACTCTTATTAAAGCAGCAGCAGCAGTGGCACAAACTTAAAACACATAAAACTTTTTTTAAAAATTATGATACACAACTCCAACTCTCTTGGTATTAGCGCATGTAATCATATTAGAGTTCAGGAGGTGTTTCTCCAGGTAATGCAAAAGCAATCGAGGAACTTAATGGGATCTATGGGACCTGCAGGTTTAAAAGCTGGTGGTTTTTGAATGAGGTGTTAGGCGTCTTTGCCCCACAGATAACTTTTCTCTTTATTTTTCACTGTAATTGAGATTCCAAAGCTAGAAATTTATCTCAAAGTATTGTAGTTTCTCTATTTACCATCCCTTTTCTCCAAGGTGAGTCAACACCGGGGAAATATCTCATTGTCAGGTTTTATTATGTTTACTGTTGACAGTGACTTTGAAGCAAAATTCATTTCAGCTACCTCAATAAGTAACATTGACCATAGGTTTATTTTACTTTATTTTTGGTTCAGTTGAGAATTCTTTTGAGTGAAAGTTAACCATTTATATTAAAATGATATAAAATATTTCTCTTTCCACAGAACCACATATTCTTCTCTTTCGACGACCTCTTCCAAAAGATCAACAAAAATGAAGATATTGGGGATCGTTAATTAAATCTTTTTCAAATTTAATGTATATGTGTATATAAGTAGTATTCAGTGAATACTTGAAAATGTACAAATCATTCATCCATACCTGTGCATGAGCTGTATTCTTCACAGCAACAGAGCTCAGTTAAATGCAACTACAAGTAGGTTACTGTAGGGTGTTTTAAGATAAAATTTCTCCTAGTTAATTTTTCTCTTAAATATAAGTGCCTGTTTGACTTTACCTGTTACTTTTGTTTAATAAAGTTTGTATGTTGCATTTATCACTGAAGTTATTGAACTTTATTTTAAAATTAATTCATGAGTAGAGGTTGATGATTTCAGTTTTACAGTTTTAGTCCTGAGCAAATAAATTTACTTAAATGGGTTTAAAACAGCTTGGTGATGAGGGTACCATGTAGTTTACTAGTGAAGAAACCAAGAACTAGGGATAAACTTATTAGATCTAAAGTAGATTTTATAGTTCTATTATTATTCTAGTTCACAGAGAATTGTCTAGAATCTTCACTTGAACAGAAAGAAGTCCAACTTAATACTCTGGGCTGCTTCCACTTATGTAAGAACTGCCACATCTAGTGGCCAAATGTCAGCATTTTTAAAAATTAAAAAGCACCCTTAAAAAAAATACAGCCTCCATTACATATGTATTCTGTGACTGTAAATTGCTTTTTAGCTGCTTGGGAAATAACTTAAAGTTAATGCAGTCTCTCTTCATTGGTATGCTGAAGAATCCCTTTAAATGAGCCATGGTAAATATAAGCTTCAGAAACAGCCAGAGCTCTGGGTCCCTGGGTCCATTCTAAATTCTTCCCAAATACACCAGGTAGGTCCCTTCTCAAACCCTATTCGCTACACTAACTGTTAGGAACTCTAGTCCAAGTTCCTCCTTTATCTCCTGCTTACTAGTTACAGGTGTCAGTTTTGAGCCCCTCCGCTGGGTCTTAGAAGCCATGAGAAGTTGTAGGTATAAAAGAGGGAGTGTATTGTAGGAGTTAGTGGCCATATAGCCATCAGACAAAATGGTTATTTCTATTAAGTCCTGTACAAGTAGCTTCAGACCAGCTAGTAAATACAGATTTCCCACAAAACAGTGGCGCCTCTAACAGCCTCTGTACCTACAGCTGTAGTGGAGAGCCACATGCCGTCTCTAGACTCGCCGCCTCTGAGCTGCCTGCCTTGGCAGCTGCTTCAGCCTCTGGACCAGCAGCTTTTCTCTGGTAGCTGCATTCCCTGTGCCCACTGTTTCTAGCATACTGACTGGTCAGTGACGCGTTAAACTCTAGAGGAAGGCCAGTTGCCAACAATGACATTGTTAACGGAAAAAAAAACAAAAACAACACATTGAAACCTATAAAGAATTTTTTTGTGAGTTTATTTGAGTCTTACTGTCACATATGCCGGGAAGCAGAACTTCAACGGACCGAGACAATGCTCCGAAGAATGGCGGGTTACATTTCTCTATTTATACACTGAAATCAAACGAGGGACACAGGTGGGTTACATGAAATTCATTGGTGATGGAGTAAGGAGGCGGGAGAAAGCAAGACTGGGAAACCCCTGGGATTGGATAAAAAGTAAAATGGAGGTGTACTCAGGTGAGTGCAGGAGCAATTAACATGATAATCAAGGAATTTGAGGCATCTGTCCTGGCACCCACCACATTTGGTTGCTCCCCAGGGGCTCCGGAAAAAGGGAAGTTACAAGTTACTCAGACCTCTCACAGATATGTTATCTTAGAGGCAAAAAGGCAAGTGGGCTCAGTAAAAAGATCAAAGTTGATCTTTGGGAAAATATCTGGGACATGACTACCTACTATAACCTGCTAGATATTTAATTTTCAAACCATCCTTTGTGGTTATCTTAGGTCTCTGGGTTTGCAAGACTGCCACGCAGGCCTTCCCTGAGCTTGTCAGGTTAGCTTGTGGCTCTTTTCTTTCACAACATCAGTCACGTGGGTTATATAAGTGCAGTGACCCCAGTTGTACTTGCTGTGCACCTGCACATAGTCCTTGGACCTGAGTATGGTATCTCAGCCTTGAACCTTCTGATTACAGGTCCCAGGCTCAGAATGGCCTTGATCATCCGGTGCACTTCTAAACTGGGTCTCCACAGCAAGCCAACGGAAAGATGCCTGAATTGCTAAGCAAGCACTGCGTTTAGGGCAGACCAAAGAACACGGAGGGAGGGAGGGAGAAGTTACCAGCCCCCGCCATTGATTACTATGGCCAAATCCCAGGCCTCTCCAGACGCTGGAGTTCTGGGTGTGTGTAACCTGGGGGCCCACGCATAAGAAAACCTTAAGAACGAGCTACCTGCATTTTTCCTGCTTGGTAGTCACTCAACCCTTCTCACTGCAAGACACAGGTTTCCTAGAATTAACCTCCAGCCTATGACTTTGAACCTAATCAACCCCTACGGGTGAAATAGCCTGCACTGTCAGCAAGCCTTAAATCTAATGCAGTTAATGCAGCTTCCTCCGCGTGCCCAGGCCGGCGTCCCTCTGGTGGCACTGTTCCAGATGACTACTTGAAACCAGATGGCTACTCCGCCTCCGCCTTCCCCAGCACCTTTCCTAACAGCCAGTACCCAGCTGTTGGGAAGAACGGCGCAGCGTTTAGTCTGTGGTTACCTCCCCAGTGCGTTCCGTTCCCGGGGTCTGGGACACCGGGCAGCGGGAAGGCACTTCCCCGCTTCCCCAGCCTCACGCCCGCCCGCTCCCGGCGCCCCCGCCCCGCGTGGGCTCCCAGCGGCTCTCGCCCCAGCGCATCCCGCGCTCCCCCTCCCCGCGGGGACAGCCCCCTCCGCCGAGAGCAGAGCCGCCGGAAGCGGGCTTGCCGGGCGCGTTTCTGTGACGCACTTCCCGGCGTCCGCCCGGAAGTGGGAGAGGGTGGGCGAGCCGCAGCTCCTGCCGGCCAGCCGACGGGGCGGCTGCTGGCCTCCGGGGCCGGGCCGCCTCCGAGCCGGGGCCATGGCGTCGGAGGGGCCGCGGGAGCCCGCGGGCGAGGTGAGGACGGCGGCCGGGCGGCCCGGAGAGGTGGGGCCGCGGGACGCAGGGCGGCGGCCGGCCCCCGCCCCCGCCGCCCGCCGACCGGCGCCGAGGGAGCCGCGGAGTTCCGGGCGCGGCCGCGGAGGGAGCCTGCCGCCGCCGGGCGGGAGGCGCTTTGAAGCTCTCGCTCCGGCGCCGGAAGCGGAGTCTCCGCTCGGGGTCGCAGCGGGCCGCTCGCTGGAGCCGGCGTGGATCGGCGCTCAGACCGATCGCACCCGCGCTTAGGAGTTGTCAGTGGAAATGAACCTCCTAATACGTGTCTGAACCCAAAGCTCATGTGTCTTATCTCATGTTCCACTGCTGATCGGTTTTCTAGCGGAATTCCCTTTGCTTTTCAACAAAACAAAACAAAACAAAACAAATGGTTTTGAGAGATTCCATTTGAGAGATTCAATGGAAATAAATTCGCAATGTGTTTTGGGTGCTCCAGGTAAGCACTCTGTGGGTATGTTACCTAGGACAGCTGAAAGAGGTACAATGCCCCTCGAGTTTAAGCTAAGGAAACATCCGTTGGAGTCCTACTGTAGAATCTGGGTTGAATTTTACTTCCACTTTAATTGGTGTCCTTATTTTTCACTTTTAATACTTGGTAGACTGACTTTTCCAGTTAAAAGCAGTGGGGCCCTGGCTGGGAGTATCACCCTGCATACCGAAGGGTTGCAGGTTTGGTCCTTGTGGTGGGGGGAGAGGAGGTGGTGCAGCTGATCCATGTTCTCTTTCCCTCTCATCTTCCCTGCCTTCTTTCCCCTCTAAAATCAATAAGCATATCCTTGGGTGAGGATTTAAACAATAAGTATTCTCTTTAAAAAAAGCATTGGGGGAGACATTGTTAGCAAATGCTTACCTTTCTTATAAGGCAGAGTTATTTGAACAGCTCTGAGATTAGCACTTATTTCCAGCAGCTGCTAGAAAGGAGCCACTCTGGGTTTTTTGTTTGTTTACATTTGGTTGATCTCATAATATATGTAGCTATAACCTCCTTTTTCCCCCTCAGGGCATCAAGTTGTCAGCAGATGTCAAACCATTTGTCCCTAAATTTGCTGTGGCATGGTTAGAGTCTTCAGAAGCATCCATGTTCCCTAGCTGTGCAGCCGCGTACTATCCTTGTGTTCAGGAACTGCCAGTGCCTGAGTATGTATTCTCACACATCGTGCCTTACCTGAGGATTTCGTTTCTAGGCTTTAATGGTGAATAGCTTTAAGAACATGCTGTAGCTAACACAGAGAAGATGCTCCTTCACCAAGAAGGGTCTAAGCCGGTAGCACAACTTAAGTGTGTCCTGCAGCAGAAATTGAAGTTTTGACTCTCCTTTTCTTTCTTTTTACTCAGATATTTTGGGTAAATTTTTAAATGCACTTTTATTGATTTTAGAGGAAAGGAGAGGGAGGGAGAGAGAAACATCAATGAGTAGAGAGAATCATTGATCAACTGCCTCCTGTACACCCCCTACTGGGAATCTAACCTGAAACCAGGGCATGTGCTCTGACCAGGAATCTTGAACCATGACCTCTGGTTCATAGGTCGATGCTCAACCACTGAGCCACACCTGCCTGGCGAAAGTTGTGGGTGGTTTTTTTGACAAAAGTTGAAGACCTGCCTGTATGTGATGAAGGTCTGTGGTAGGAATGCCCACGTTTTCCACTGTAATCGCACTGTTTGTCAAAGGGATGTTGTCACAGGCCTCTTTTGAGTTGTTCCCTACCTTGGTTGCTTCACATAATAACATACAAAGTGCCTCTCAGTGACCAGGCCTCTAAGCCATCTGCTGGGTGGGATTTTAGTAACTCAAAATAAAGGTGGAAAACATCTAAAGCAACGTCTTGTCCTGACAACTTGAATGTGACCAATCAGAGGCTTAAGGTTGCGTAGTACTTAATTTAAAAATTATGTTTCTTAACCCCTTATCCTTTTAAGCTTTGATTTTATTTTTTAATTGTTTATAACCAAGGAAAAGATTGACTGACAATATTCCTGACTTGCAAGAAAACGGACAATGGAGTCATGAAGTCAAAGGGGCACGGTTAGAAAAAAGAGATGTTACAGTGGGTGAGAGGGAAGACTCGAAGCACTTGAGTAGGGATTATCTAGTCAGTTCTGTTGTCGGTTAAGAAGTGCATTGCTCTAGTCAGATTTTGTTTAAATGGAGACACCTTGTGGCCAGGAAAAGGAGTACTAGCCTTTTCCATAACAGACATTCCTATGAGTTCCACTATTACCATCTAAGTCTGTCCGTCCCCTTAAAGCAGGGCAGTGACCTTTCACAGACTTTGTCTACTCCCGGGTCTAACTGTGCACTCCAAGGGACTTCATTTATTCAGTTAGAGTTAATTATTGCAAGGCAATATGGAAAATGCTAGCTGCTAAAAGGGAAAGTACTACCTCATGAGCTGTACTCTTTGTCCATTTTTTTATAGACTTGAACTGGTAGAAATGAAAGAAAATGTACTAATATTCTCTAAATTTATATTATAGACTAGACAAATATAAGTAGAAGTATTCTGGTATATAGAATCCCATTTGGAAAGTACTAAGTATTTATGGCATAATGAACAAATAGAGGCTATGCAGACAAAATAAGTTCTCTGTTGTATTTGTTTAAGTATTGTAAGTGTGTGTGGGTTTCATGCTTGTCACATCCGTGAGGCTGACAGGGAGGTGTGTTACTTTTACACGGGAGACTGAGGCTGGAATTGCTTGTCTCAGGCTTTTCAGGTAGGGCGCCCCAGAATCAGAGTCAGCACTGCGCTCAGTTGTATTCTTCAAGGCTGCTGTTGCTGTTGGCAAGATGTTTTTGAGCATTTCCAGCATCTTGCAGTACACTGTGCAGGGTCACAATGCACAAGTGGACGCTTCTGTGTTGAACCTGCCAGCGTGGCCCAGATCCGTTTGGCGGCGGGGGGGTGGCTGGATCCCTGACGAGCTGGCCTGACGGAAGGGACCAGGTCAAAGATGTGCTGGGAAGACAGTAGAGGAGTGTGTTCTTTTGTTAAGAGGGCACCATTAGGCAATTAGTGCCTTGGCCAGTGTGGCTCAGTTGGTGGAGCATTGTCCTGTGCACCAAAAGGTTGTCAGATGGATTCCTGGTCAGGACACATGCCCAGGTTGTGGGCTCGATTCCTAGTTGGGGTGAATGCAGGAGGCATCCAATTGATGTTTCTCTCACTCACTCTCCCTTTCTTTAAAAAAAAAAAAAAAAGAAGAAGAAAACATTTTAAAATAAATAAAAGCCTTCATAGTACAGCTAAAGTTTAGGTTTGGTGAGTATGAAATGGGGAGCTTTGGGGTTCACTCCTGGATTCTGGTTTGACTTTAAAGGAGAGGGGCTTGCAGACTGACTGGGTTCTAGGCACCGGAAACAGAAAATGCACGGAGACCACTGGGAGAAGGGAGAGTTCCGTAGGGGCTGCTGGGAGGTGGATGGCAGTGTCCAGTGGATACCAGAAAAGACTGTGGGATCGGTCATGAGAACACAAGTTGGAAGTGGGGCTGGTTCGGGGACCAGTTAAGGTTGGGTTTATATGTGCCAGATGGGGGGAAGTGAACTAGTAAGTGGAAAGGATGCAAATCCTGAGCAGAATGATGGGAGGTTTGGACTCAGTGAGTCTGGCAGAGTAGGGAGAGTGCAGGGGAAGCCATGCCATAGAGGAGCCTTAGGAGGTGGGGGAGCACGAAGAGGGCAGGATTTGCCAGGCGGGGCCAGAGGAGCTTTCCTAGCCCATGTCATGCAGAAGCAGTGGCAGCGTGGCAGGAAGTAAGTCCCGGAGACTCAGGATCGTTGGTAGGGATGGGGCAAGGAGAAGTGGAGCTGAGGATCAGCAGGTATTGCATAAACACAAGGGCTGCTGATATCTAGGGGGTGCAGAATGAGAAGGTGGGTGTACAGGAGATGGCGTCATTATAGTTAAGGCTCATCTGGGCCGTTTGTGGCAACTGGAATTTTACAGGAAGCACGTAAATTTTATTTGAAATCCCAACAGATGCTATGAGTTGTTTCTGAGATTTTGTGTTTGGTATTGTTCTCTGCAATAACTGTATTTACCTTGGGTGGAAAGAAAAATATCATCTTTCCAGAGGAAGAAGGACCAGTGATGAGATGTTCAAAGGAGAAAACTAGGTTGTGATAGAGCCGGGACACAAACCAAGGCCTACAAACTCAAAGGTGAAAACTTTCTGTATAACAGCCTTCAAAACCAGCCCCGGGGCTCTGGCCAAGCAGACCATTGTTCTGATAAGCCAATGTCTTCGCGGGTTTGATCCCCAGTCCGGGCACATGCGAGAATCAACCAATGAATGCATGAAGAAGTGGAACAAAAGTCGGTGTTTCTGTCTTTCTTAAACAAATCCACCATTGGATCTACCCGCCTTTTCTTGACCTAAATTTCATTGATCTGTTCATTTGTCCAGATTTTGGGCTTGGGATAGTCTTTGTTACTTTTTCCCTATCAACCCAACTTCTTTGCCCACCTTCTTCTGACCCCCATTAGATTTTCTGAGCATCAAACAAAATAAAATGGGAGTCACATCTAGGGGGAGTGTCTGAGGAATGGGACACAGCTTTTGGTCTCCCTCTTCAAGGGGGAGCACCAGCCAGTGGTCTGGGGGCAGACAAAGGCCGGCTGTGTTTGGTTTTTATTTAGGAGTGCTTCATTACTAGAATAAATTGGCAATGAGTAAAATACAAGATCTCACCTAAAACTATGAATTAACTAGAAGCCCAGTGCACGAAATTCGTGCAAGGGGCTCAGCCCTCCCAGCGCCAGCTTCGTCATCTGGAAGGTTGTCCGGACGGTCATTCTGCTGTTTGGTCTCAGTAGCATATTAGCTCCTTATTGTGTAGGAAGGAGGATGGCCGTGATACCAAGCAGCCGGTGACTAAGGACTGCACGGAACGAGAGCAGTGCCCGTCCTCACGGGTGTCTTCCAGCCCATGTAGACTGGCTCCCTTCCTGCTTCCGTGCGGGTCCTGAGAGTAGAACGAGGGCTTCTAGTAAGGGTTTGGTACTGGGCCCATGTGCTCTGACCATCGCACAGTGGGAAGATCAGGTCGAGTGTCCCATTACTAGCTTCAGCTTCTCGTGCCCTTCATTGGACCAGCACACTTTGGGATTTCATTGATTTACTACAAGAAACATCTAGTGTTTATTTGTGAGAATGGAAAGGATATAATGTGTGTTTTAACTCAGCTCTTTAGCATTTTGTCAGTGTATCAGCTTTCTTCAAAATGGTTGAATCCTCTGGCCATATTTGCTAAAAAATAAATAAATAAATAAAATCACTGTTCCATTGTATTTTGGTTTAGTTGAGCACCTCAAGCAAATTGAAGTCCTGGCAGTGTTCACAGATGGTGTCCATCTGGTCAGCAGGGTCTGTAATTCCCACAGCGTCCCTCTTGCAGCCTTGGCTCTGCAGGCCGGGAGCAGTGGTGGGCTTGGAGCCGCAGAGCGCTGCAGTAGGACGTCTGCAGCACCTGGAGGCCCAGGAGGAGGCCCAGGAGGAGGCCCTGCAGGCAACGGGTGGAGGTTAGATTTGGTCTGTGGGAGCCTGGTAGAGAGGACAGTCTGGATGGCCTTTGGCCAGGGTCACAGAGTCTTTCCCGAATATTTAACATCTTGAGAATGAAAAGCTACTGGGCATCTTCAGGCTCCTGTTGAGGATGTTCCAGCTCAGTAGGAAAAACTAAAACTAGGTCAGCCTCTGTCTTTGCAGGTTAAGAAAGAAAGGCTCAGAGGTTTCATTTAGCTTTCAATTAGAGTCATGTCAACATAGAGTGAATGGCCTCAAAAGTAAGAAAAGTTGAAACCATTTTATTATAAAATATTAAACTCTGATATGTGGTATGAAATCTGTAACTAAAATTTACCCTTTTTATTTAGGCAGACACTCTATCCTGAAAATATGGCCTTTAGAGCTTCAACATTTCCACATCAGTATTTACCTTCCGAGATGGCTCTTCACCCATACACCCCTTCTCCTTACACCCTGGAGTCTGCACACAATATTTGCCGGGTGCCTGGCTCCCAGTATGATTACAGCCGACCCAGTCGTTACCAAGGTTTCCAGAAGAAGCCACGGTGTGAGCATGTGAGCCCTCTCTCACAAGACATGAAAGCTCTGTTTAAGGTCAGTAAGTGTGTGGTTTTGGTCACTTTAGCATTTAAAATGAAAAGAATTGGTCAATTTTTGCATTAACTTAAGCATTGTTTACCTTTTTTTGTGGTATTTAAAAATTTATTTGATCTAACCTTTTAAAAAATGGTTGAGTTGTGAATATTTACAAATATTTGCAATGTTAAACCTGTGTTAGTTTTTATTTTTTAAATATATTTTTATTGATTTCAGGGAGGAGGGGAGAGAGAAACATCAGTGATAAGAAAGGACATTGACTGTCTCCTGCACGCCCCACCCTGGGGATCGAGTCTGCAATCTGACCGGGAATGGAACCGTGACCTCCTGGTTCATAGGTTGACTCTTAACCACTGAGCCATGCTGGCTGGGCCAAACCTGTTTTGTAGTGATACACTTACTCCTTGAACAACACACTTATATGTGGATTTTTTCAATAAATGTATTAGAAAAATTTTAGGAGATTTGTGACCCTTTGAAAAAACATGCAGGCAAACCCTATTATTTTCTTAACATATTTTTTCCTTTTGCGCACTTAATTACAGAAATATAGGATATAATAGATTTGAAATACAACATATGTGTTAATTGACTTTATATTATCAGAAAAGCTTCTGGTCAACAATAGACTAAGTTTGGAGGGTCAGAAGTTATACACAGATTATCTATTGTTTGGAGGGTGGTCATTCCAGGGCCAACTGTAGTTTTCCTAATTCATGTTACTTTTTTATGTTTCCCGCAGAAAAAAACATATGATGAGCAAAAGTTTGCCGGTAAAAAGGCTGATGGAAGTGTATCATCTGATGTAAAGTCAGTGAGAGGCCCACACTATTTGTCCTTTCGTGCTGACTCTAATTTGAAATCAGGTAAAAGTAACGAACTCTGTGTTTTGTGTTAGGTCAACCCACTCTACCCACCCCAGGGGCATTGCTATGGCTGTTCTTTGGGCTTATTGGGAAAAGCTGGGACTTCCTGTGGGATCCTGGAGGCCTTTCCGCCCGAAATGGGGACCTGTTGCATGTGGGCTCTGACATGCCCTTAACATGTTATTACCTTGTTTTACACAAGAACTTGTCTAAGGTTACATAACAAGTAGGTAACGCCCACACACCTCAAACCACGTTCTTAAAAGCAGATCACAGCGACATCCCTTGACCTAGGCTCGGCCCCGTTCATTTCTAACACAGCTCTGGTGTTTGTGGGAGGAGTTCTCAGTAGATGGGACAGTTGGTCTAGGATTGCTGCTCTGTCTGACTCCCATCCCAGGCAGTGTGTTTGCTCAGAGTACTGCTTTTGTTACAGTTTTGTCTGATCTGTCTTAAAAAACTACCATTCTGGTTTGTGGCTGAAAAAGTTAGTGATTCAACATGGTGTTTTTCCCCCTGAAATTTAATTCCAAATGTAGTTTGATTACAGCCATCCCGTTTATATAAGGACTTAGCCCTTCCTACTGGTGTACTTACTGGGAAAGGTCTGTCGTTTATGCACAGGTGCCACTTAGGTTACTTGGTGTATACATTTTTCTCTTCGCATTGATTTTACTTATGAACTGTCTGGTACATGGAAAAGTGAAAGGAAAGTTGAGCAATTAACTATATGAGTCTGGCCTTATAATAATTATTATTTTTATTTTATTTATTTTTTGGCATTGGAACTTTGTTTTTTTATTTATTTATTTTTTATTTTTTATTTTATTTTTTAACTTTTTTTAAATCGATCTTTATTGTTCATATTGTTACAAAGGTTCCTCATTTCTTCCCCCCTCCACCAGGTTCCCACTCCACCCTCCGCCCCCTTCCCCTCCTCCATTGTCCTCATCCATAGGTGCACAGTTTATGTTCAGTCTCTTCCTCCCTCCCTTTCCCCGATAGTAAATCCTTTTTCAGATAGTAAATCAGTTACTTAGCATTTTCTCATATTAATAATACCTCCACATGCCCAAAGATACACTTCACACAAAAGACATTTCCAAATAGGTCAACTAGCCTCATCCAGGCCCCACCCAAGGCACTCACAGATCAACACCCCAGCCCTATACTAACTCAACACATCCAGATCTAAGCCTTCATCACTTGATTCAGCAGACCCTCAAGTTCCCCCAAAAATTTCCAGCCATGTCTGAAAGGCAGCCTTGGGGCGGGGGCAGGCAAGGAGTGAGCTGTTCCGGGCCTGGCTGCTCCGAGCCTGACCTCTGTTGCTCTGGTCCGTTCCACAACCAGCTGCTCCAGGTCTGGCCACTGCCGCTCCTGACTTGGTTGCTCCGGGCTTGGCTGCTGCTGCTCCGGGCCTGGCCACACCCAACCTGGCTGCTCTGGGCCCGGCTGCTCCGGACCCGGCCGCTCCGGGCCTGGCCGCTCCCAGCCTGGCAGCTGCTGCTCCAGGCCTGGCCGCACCCGACCCGGCTGCTCCGGGCCTGGCCGCTCCCAGCCTGGCAGCTGCTGTCCGGGCCTGGCCGCACCCGACCCGGCTGCTCTGGGCCTGGCCGCTCCCAGCCTGGCAGCCGCTGCTCCGGGCCTGGCCGCACCCGACCTGGCTGCTCCGGGCCCGGCCGCTCTGGGCCTCTGGCCTTATAATTAAACATAGAGATATTATGGCATTGCAACCTGCATTGTCATCTATTTGCATTTGTAGGAGAAAGATAGGACAGAGGTTATAAGTTCAATTCTACTTCTCTCCAGTTTGTTCTAGCAAACTAAAATAGGACCATTTATTACTTAAAGGAAATTTGTTAGTGTTTCTTTAAATTTTCAAAACTCTAAAATGTGTATTAAGATTTATCAAAATGCCTAGATGTACAATCAGGCCAAGGTAACTATCTCATCAACCTTAGAATTACTCCTAAAATTTGTAGTGTTTTGATTTTTCTGCTTGGTGGCCTAACCAAAGCAATTGTACTGATGGCCATGTGCGTTTATACTGTAACACAGAAGGTTAACAGCACTAGCAAAAGTTAGTCTGTTTGGACAATAACAAGCTGCATCAATAGCAATTGATTTTCTGTTCTGCAATTTAAGCCTGAGTACGGTCATCAAACATCTAAAATTTCCCTCCTTTTAATTTGTAAATACAGATGGTTATCATAAACGAACAGACAGGAAATCCAGAACCATTGAAAAGTGTGGACCTGCCTCCAAACCTGAGTTTGAATTTACCGGGTTGGATTTTCCTAAACTGCAGGGGGCAGAGAACAGGGAGATACTAGAGACACCAAAACAGCCCAAGTGGGGGCCCCTGCGCCCCGCCTCCACAGACACCCCCCTCGGGGGAGAAGTGGCAACACCCGCTCCGGGGTTAGAGGTGAGTGCAGCTCCTTTGCTTGCTTCCGCCTTCCCCTTTTGTGTGTGACCTGTTTGTGGTGACACGGGGACACCTCATGCCGCCATTCTTTACGAAAAGCACCTGCTACACTCACTTTCACCTGGTAGGTAAGAGGTCCAGGAGGAGAGTCTAGCATGCATCCTGCTGGTGGCACAGCCCCCTTCTAGCATTCACTTGTAGCATTGTGTGCTGACAGCACCTTTTCAGTACAGACAGAAAGACTTTATTTACCCAAATAGTGGTATTTAAAACTACATAGTGTAATTTCTGGTTTTCTGGGCTTTTTATCTGTACCTCTTTAGTTAATGATACAGCGAATTCAGTGATAGTAACTGCAGTGAAGAGCATTCAGTTTGCCACTTAATAATTTTAAATTACACATACTCACCCTCTGATCTCAAAGTGTTAGAGACTTTCAGGAAAAACATTATGGTGTTACTATCCCCTAAAATTATTCTGACCAATTTCTGATCAAGGAAGATATGGGGGCACTTCCCAGTGTGAGGGCAAGGAGAAAGACGAAAGTCCCAGAAAACAGCTTACCCGATGGCTTACCTCCTGATAGAGGATTTCCACTGTCTGTCCTCGTCCTGGGTGCTTGGACACGAAAGCCCCAGGCTGGGTGATGCTGCTGACCGTGCAGAGGGTATGCCTTCCCAGGGACTTGCCTGTCAGCTGGTAAGGCTGAGTGAAGTGGCCGGTGTGTGACCTCTGGGCGCCAGTGGAGTGTGTGGGATGGCTGAGCAGTCAGGTCCACCTTTGGCCAGGGCTGCAGTGGGTAATTCCCAGCCCGAGAGCGCTGTGCAAAGTACAAGAGGCCAGGAGCATGACTGACTCTATGGCACGGTCACCTGTTAGAGGAGAGTGCTGCACGTTTGGACATGAAGTGTGTGAGATTTGCATGCTTGTTACCTTATTATCTATTCACACTCCTGAGTTTTGTGTGCTATTTGTTTTATTTTTATTTTTATTTTATTATTATTTTTTTCTCAAAAACTAAACCACATACATGTTATTTTCAAAACTTGAATGTCAAGAGCAAAACTCTGGCTATTTAATAATAACAATGCCAATGCAAAACAACAAAATGAGAAATGAGCGTGAGAAATCAGAATTATGGACATATTAATATTTTTTAGCTACTAACTGAGTGTCTTTTGTTGCTGGTGTAGATTTACTCAGAGTCCTTGGACTTGCTGCATAAGACTTTGCAGAAGACTGGAAGCTAACAGATGCTAGCATGAGCAGGAGCATGATTAAAGAAGTAGCTTCCACTTTAGTCTTTAATTTTTTCAGACGACTCCATGTTGGCACCTCAGTCCCTTGCTTAGCTTTCAGTTTTCTTCTCCCACTTTGCTGTCATCTGGGCAACTCTCAGTTCTTTTAGGTGAAGGGACACAGAAGCTTCTCTGAGTCCATTGTGATGACAGACATAACACTCTGGTACCTGAATTGGCTGCATTGCTCCTTTTTCCTTTCATTTTGAACCCAGGGTTTGACCCCACAACACTCCGGGCCTGGCTTCTGCTGCTCTGGGCCTGGCTGCTCCGGGCCTGGCTGCTGCTTCTCCGGGCTTAGCTGCTGCTGCTCTGGGCCTGGCTGCTCTGGGCCTGGATGCTGCTGCTCTGGGCCTGGCTGCTCTGGGCCTGGATGCTGCTACTCCGGGCCTGGCTGCTCCAGGACAGTTATTTATTTTTTTTTATTTGTTATTATTTTAAACTGTATTGTTATTGATTTCAGAGAGGAGGGGAGAGGGAAAGAGAGATAGAAACATCAAAAATGAGAGAGAATCATTGATTGGCTGCCTCCTGCATGTCCCCCACTGGGGATCAAGCCCACAACCCAGGCGTGTGCTCTTGACTGGACTCAAACCTGGGACCCTTCAGTCCACAGGCTCTATCTGCTGGGCTAAACCAGCTAGGGCTGCAGTTATTTTTTTAATTTCCCTTTAAGAAACCTTTTTCCTGATTATACTGGTAGTATCTTTGAACACCAAAAAAATATGAAGAATAAAAATGTAATTGTCTAAAGTTGTATAGCTAAGAGAAAGGCATGTTTAACACTTAATCTTTTGTTAATGGCACATTGTGAAAATTGTACATTCAGGGATCATACATATGTATGGGCTTGTGCTAGAAATTTTTAAAACCTTTTGGCATTTTTTCCATGTCTTCACTCTTTGCAAACATAACTGCTGTACGGGATCTTTGATATTGATATATATGATTGACCTAACCATTTTGTTTAAATGTTAATTATTACTAATATGATCACAATCATGAATAAGCTAAATTCTGGAATTGCTAGTATATGAACTATAGGACCCAATAGCTTCTTTTTTTTTTTATTTTGTTTTGTAAATTGTCTTTATTGTTGAAAGTAATCGTCACTGGAGGATAGTTTTCCATTGATTTTAAATAGAGTGGAAAGGAAGGAGAGAGACATACAAACAGACAGACACATCTATGTGAGAATGACTCATGATTGATTGCCTCCTTCTGACTGGGGCCAGGGATAGAACCTGCAACACAGGTACGTGCCCTTGACCATGACTCAAACCCATGACCCTTCAGTGCATGGGCCAGTGCTCTAACCCAGAGGTGGGGAACCTTTTTTCTCTCAGGGTCTGTTTGGATATGACATTGTTTGAAGGCCATATAAAATTATCAACTTACAAATAAGCCTGCTATATTTGGTTAAACATTTTAATTAACTCACCCTAAAGCCTTGACAGGGCCAGACCAAATGATTTCTTGGGCCTTATAGAGCCTGAGGGGCCGGACATTCCCCATCCCCACTCAAACCATTGAGTCACACCGGCCAGGATGATCTAACCACTTTTGAATAGGAGAGGCACTACTAGTGTTTCATTGGCCTTGGTGAGTATAAGTTACATTTAATAAAAGAACATACTGTGTTTTAATTATTTTTATTACTGAATTCAGGTATAATGAAATAGCAAAATGATTAAGTTTATGAAGCATATCAGCTTTAGAATTTATTTTCAAACTATTCCAATTTGAATTTGTCAGTTTCCTCTTACCTTCTTGATGTACTCACCGCCCCTCCCCCAGTGTTTTTGGGGCCTCATGTTCCTGTGTGTGGCAGCTTTCTATCTTTATAAAAGTGGGCACCTATTGCCAGCATGAACTTGTCTTTGTGGGTGTTTGGAGGGACTTTGGAACTTGGGTATGTAGCTCAGTACATGATACTTTACATTCCTGTGGGGCACTCAAGTTTTAAGAATGATATTGGCATGTCTGCACTGATGCAAAAGTTGTGTGTGATACGTTGATCTTTTAAAAGTTGCATAAGATGTGTGATGTGATCCCATTATTAGGTTCTATATAAAATTATCTCCTAGGCCAAGAAGTGGAGAGATGCTAGCTAAGCAGTGGGTGGTTTTTCTGCTAGGGAGAGATTTGGCAGAAGGAAACAATTTTAATTTTTCACTTTATATATTTAGGTATTTGGAATTTTTAATTAGCATATATTTTGGAGATTTTAAGAATGACAAGGAAGCTGTATTTAAAAATTAAATGATTACTTTCCCATTTGAAATAGTAAGAAAATACTTGTTTGCTTTTTAGGGTGAAATAGTGGTGAAAAATAATAAGGCGACTGACTCTGTAGCTGATAATGCTGCTACCAATTCCGCTCCATGTACAGGAGGTAAGAGTGGCTACCAAATACCATTTTCGAAAACCAGTTGTCTATTTTTAAGTTCATTTTTAGCCTAGTGCAACTTAAATGCTTTTGTCTAAAAGCCTTCTTTAAGGCAGGTGAAAGGTTGTTGATAGACTGACAATACTTTTAGAAGATTGAAGTAAATGAGATCTCCATGAATGTGTAAGGAGTGTAAGATAGCAAAGAATTCTAAATGAAATGTTTACTCAGCTCAGTGAAAAAATTTATCAACTCAGAAACAGTAGCTTCCTTAAGGGTTACCTGCACCAGAGGTTCTCGCGGGGTTTGGAGTCAGGATCCTCCATACCCTTTACCGGCCCCACGGAGTTCTTTTCCCACCAGCGCTCGCCGGCCTGGAGTCCTCGGACCACGGGGGCCTGTGCGGTCCGGAAGGCTGGTGACTGCTGGTTTAGACAGCTGTCAGTATTAGCAGTATTTGAAGTTAAACAGAGAAACTTCAAAAATACTTACTAATTCACTTAAAAGTAACATAGCACTTTTATGAAAAATAACTTTTCCACGAGAGTAAGATAGTGAGAGCAGGCTTGTTTTACCTTTTTACAACTGTCTAGTGGCCGGCTCTGTAGATGTGCCCTGCCATTGGCTTTTTCACTGTCCTACCTTTGCAGTCTTTGTAAAAGAGGCGGGAGGGGAGAGGAGGGCAGGAGGGGCGGGGAGAGCAGCTAACACATTCCTGCCAGGAAAGCAGTTCTGACTTCAAGGGCCCAGGAGCCGAGGCCACATTGGAGAGCTGCCAGTGTGTCCTGACCTGGCCAAGAAGTCGTATTCAGAGAGGTCAGCAGAGTCTGCTCTTGAAATCTATAAGTAGCTTGTCCTAACAGAAGACATTTTTACAAAGTTATTCCTGACTTACCCGCAGGTATGTAGTCTTTTGCATTCTATGTTTGGTACAAAGATCGTCCCTTAGAGACTGCTTGCTCTGAGGGTGTGTAGCTCTATGGTGACAAGAACCGTCTGTCTTATCGTCCGGGTAGCCACAGGCTGCTGACATGACTTGCCCATGTCCTGATGGCTGTCCTTTTGTTTTGTCTGTATATAGAGTTTCATGAGCACCTAAGGAGTAGTGTGGCCATGCTTAAGCCTCTGCTCTAAAAAGAAATAAATCTCCAGTTATTGTGATAGCTGAAGTCTAGTGACCTTTGACTTCTGCTGTTAAAGATACACATCAAGGTTAGCAGGGCGAATATTTGATCTTTAGCTTGTTAATTCCGTGTGTTTGCCACGTGGACGTAATTGAGGATTGCTGTTATTTAACTGAACAACCCCAAGTGAAAACCAGTTTCTAGGAAGATCAGTTAACCTAACAAGTAAATTCAGCATGCATGTTCCAAGGAAAACACGTTTGGCGAATATTATTGTTCCCAAGAGAATGCTTTGAACAGCCTAAATTTAATTATGCTCTGAGTAATGATGCATGTTTGGAATCTCTAAGGAGTCTGTTTGCTGTTGAGACTGTTCCCCAATTGTGGTTATCTCTGAGCAGAGTTATCCTGGACGCCAATGGGTTATGTTGTCCGTCAGACGTTACCTACAGAATCACCACCAGCCCCTAGAATTGTTACTTCTGTGATAAACCTAAAGACGGTTGTTTCATCAGCAGATCCTAAAAATGGTAGCAAATCATCTTCTCAAGTTTTATCTCCGGACCCTTCCTACAACAGAGAGAAACCCATTGTCCACTCAACTAAAAAGGTATGTATCCAATTCAGAAATTGTGGGTGTCCTGTACCGCTGCTGGACTTCGATTTGTTTCTCGGATTCTGACTGAAAGTGTTTCATTCTGTACTGCGGGTGTCACCAAGTTGATTGCTCGGACTTTGAAAAAGAATAGGCCTCAGCAAGGAATACAAGTGGCAGCTTTGTGTATGAGCCAGGACACTTGAGGCCAGTGGGCTAACTTATCTGTGAACCATTCGGCGTTGTTTAAAGGAGAGAAGCTGGCAGAAATATAAGCTCCGGTGCTGCATTCTTTCTCCAGGCTGTTTATTGGATTTAAATCAAATTCCTTTTGCCTGTTAGGGGACTGAGAGCACAGTATTCAAGTCCACATTTTTACATTCACTTGGTTGACAAAGTGTCGCAAACATCCTGCCCGAGTGGCACTGTGTGCTGGTGCCTGGTTGATTGAGGAAATGTGTGCAGGTGACCCTGAGGGCGAGACAGACCTGTGTGCTGTCCTGCACAGCTTTGTGGGCTCATCTGAGAACAGGTGCAGGTAGGACCCTCTGATGCACCACCAGCTCCCAGGCCCCCCAGCCTCTGGGCACTGGCTGCTCAGGCCCCTCTGGCTGCAGCTGCCAAGTTGCTGTCTGAAGTGGTTTTCCTAATAGGTAGTTAGCAGATTTTTTTTATTTCTAAGTATCAATTTTAAAAGGTCATAAAATGACGATCCCCTGTAATCTTAGAGCCTAGATTGCTTCCCATTATACACAGCAGATTGCTTCCATTATACATTGTGATAGGGGTCACAATGGCTTTTCCCTGTAAAACTCTCGGGGTTGTAAGTTTTTATTACCAAAATGACAAGTGTAATGCTAAAAGGATCTAGTTATGGAACGGTCATCTTTCCCATACCTCTTTTTGCCCCCAAACTCTGGGAAGCCTGCATTACCGACCTGTATGTACCCCCCCTCAGGTCCTGAAAACAAATAGGTTTGTTTTTTAACTTTTCCCCCCTTAACAAAAATGTGGTCATTCTATTCATATTGAAAGTTGCCTTTTCCACTTTCCAAAACAGCGTAGATAGCTCCCTCTCCCCTTCCCACCCAGTCAGTAGATAAGCACTTTAATGGCTCTGAGACTTACTGTGAAGGTGAGTTCCCAGTGAGGATCAAACAGGATCCCTAGAAACCTTGACGCCCCGTTCAGAGGCACAGGGGTAGTGCAGTGCAGATGGTGCGGAGCTGTCAGGGAGCAGGTACGGGGGAGAAGGAGAGGCCACACAGAGGAGGGAGCCCGGAACTGAAATGGGGGCTCAGTCCTAGCCTCAGCCCGTGTGAGTGAGAGTGAGTGCTGTGAGACCACAGCACGGGTCCGGACTGGGAAAGGCCAGCCTGAGGCTCAGTCAGTCACACTGGGGATGTCTGGCCTGGGCCAGGCGTTCTGAGGTGAAGGCTGTACCGGTGATTGTCAGTCAGTCGGTTGTAGGAACCCTGGCCCTGGTAATGGAAATGGCACACCTGGATCTGTGAAGAGACTTCAAGTCGGAATTAGTCCAATTATTAACATGGCCTCCTTGGGCTGAAACTGGGTTCTGTCTAAATCTACCAGTTTCAAAACATTGAACACAGCTATTTTCACAGATTTTTTTTCCCCCCTTCTGAATTATTCTCCAGAATGCTAGCTCTTTGGAAAATAGAGAATGAAGAGGCAAACTATGAATAAAATTGCCATGTGATTTTACAACTTGATAACTTAATTTTGCTCTAATACATGGAATCAAACATTCAATTGAATGTCCTAAAAACCCATGATTTTTTTGTTGTTGTTTCTAGTCCAAAGCATCACAAGGTGGTGATTCTGAGCAAAATGAAGCCTCAAGAAAGACTAAGAAAAAGAAAGAAAAGTTTAACTCAAAATATGAAGCCCACACAGCACAAGAGCCGCCACGGATTGAAGTACATATTTGTTCCCCTTCTGTGATGTATGGGTCCATCTTAATAGAAATGTGGGTTCATACTGATTTCCTAAGTGAAAATCTTCTTCTTCTTCTTCTTCTTCTTTTTTTTTCAATAATAGCCCTCTAGTGCTGAAAAAAGAGCCATTATCCATTTTCTTCACATCTTCATTTTAACCAGTGAAGAAAGTCTATAGCAGGCACTCGATAAACATTGCAGTCTAGAGACAAACTGCTTATGTTGAAATTTAGTAGTTTATACGCCATAGAGAATATGTATCTCTCATATCTTCTTTACATATTTTTCTTCACTTTGGCATGCCTCCTTTTCTATCCAGAAATCTTACTATGATGTGCTTCACTAGAGAGAGAAATTTAAAATACCAGGAAGCCATCCTGGGCCCTGGTCACAAGAATGTCATGGCCTTGCAAAAGCACTCTTTACATTGTACTCCAAGAATGTCCCTGTCCTCCAGGCGTCCTGGGCTTGAACCCTGTTTCTCACGGGTCCGCGCTAGTACACCAGCAGCGTGGCTCCTGGGGCCTGCAGAGGCCAACGGTGCCGCCTGGGTGTCCAGCTGAGGGTCACGCTGAGGCTTTTCCTCCACCTGGGGGTTCCCAAGGCTCTGGGGACATTCACTTGGGAGTGGTGGGGTTGTGTTTGAAGAACTGTGATGATGGCACAGCATTGTGGTTTGGCCAATAAATATTTCCTATTTCTGCCCTTCTCACATCACTTCTCCAAGGCACCTAAAATGTTGACGAAGCACACAGACATGTTCAGTGTGGTTTAGAGGCCTGTTGCCCCTCTCTTTTCCAGCCTGGGAGCAGCACACAGGAGAGGACACTGACATGCCCCTGACTCTGGTGATGCAAAGTGTAATGGAAGGATGGTGGCTGAGCACTCACCATGTCGTTAGGAGCAGTCTGTGGACTCCTTGGGTCCCCACTCTTGCTCTGTGAAGCAGGAGATTAGAACGATGGTCTTTAAATTGGTTCCACATAAATTAAGCTGAAGCCCTTAGATACGGGTATGGGGCTGTTTGGGCTCACCTTTGAGCCCTTCTGTGGAGCTTATTGTAGAACATGTGAGCAAGGAGAAGGTCTCACTTGGGTGTGTTTGGGTCTCACGATTCATGAAGCGCTAAAGGGTGTGTGGTTTACTTAGGATGCCGAAGAGTTCCCCATTCTGGCAGTTGCATCTGAAAGAAGAGACAGAGACAGAGTAGAGTCACGGAAATGTCAATCTAAGCAGCAGCCACAGGTAAATTCTAGATTGAAAGCCACAATTGCTTTAGGCTTACCTTCTCTTGCTAAACTCACTCTTGAGACAAAACTTCTTTCCAGACTTCTTTGTGGAGGCCAGTTTTATTTTTATTTCTTATTCGTTGGAGGCATTCAGTATGTTGAAGCAGAACTGCTTTTCAGCTAAAACACTTTGTCACTTTTGTAATGAGAGTTGGTAATTACCACTGCAATATCAGAAAGGAGGCAAATACGTACTGCCTGTGAGACTGATTTAAAGAAATAATGGTGATTCTGTGCATTCAGGAACCAAGACTTCCTTTGTGAGGCAGTAGTGTCCGACAGAAGGAAATAGCAGAGCCATCCAGTTTCTGAATACTCTTAAGTAGGCAGGCGGGAGAGATGCAGCTCCTTGTTTCCTGGCCCGCTGTGGGATCAGGAATGAGCTCAGGACTCATGATCTAAATGAGGAACTTTTGTACTTTGGGCATGTTCATTGTCATTTTGCCTTTCAAATTGGGATAACTTTTCACATTTGTGGAAGGAAAAATTGCACACCCTTGTGTGAATTAACTTTGCATTACCATCTTATGATTTACACCTGTACTGCACTGAGTGCTGGCGTTGTGATGTGAGCCCTTGGCCAGTGGGGTGTGGTGGTGTCACGGAAGAGAACAGTGGGCAGGAGAGCAGGAGTGAAGGTGCTAAAGCATGAGCCACAACCTGCCTGCATAGCCTTTATTACTGTCTCCAACCCAGAGCCCAGCTGTGTCAGAAGGCACATTTCCTGAGAGTACATCCAACCTGCTGGGTCTGACTGGCCTGGGTAAAATAGTTTCATGGCAGCTGATTGACTCACTTGGGAAATTGAAGAATGAATGAGCTAACAAGGCACTAATACTGACCAGTCAGCCTCCCATACAGCAACTTTTATAGCCAAAGACTTTATACAGGTGTTGGCTTCTTGTCTGTAGATGTACACTGTTACAAGGGGGATGCAGACATAATTGTAGGTGGTTTAATATAAATCCAGTATTATGAGAAAAGAGGGAGAAAATACTAGTAAATAACTCCAGTGGTAATATTAGCAGAGAATGTGGGGATTGCTTGGGTTTTTCTCTTTATTTAAGATTTTTATAGTCTCTAAGTCTATTTCATTTTATCTTTAATTATATGATCCTTTTGTCATGAGATGAAAGCACAGCTTGTAAAATGTATTATCATAAACTTCCAATTTTTTAACTTTTAGAGTAATTTTAAAAGTGGAAAGAAGAGCCAAACTCCAGTACAGTTGGATTTAGGGGGAATGCTGACAGCACTGGAAAAGAAGCAGCACTCTCAGAATGCAAAGCAGACTTCCAAACCAGTGGTGTTTTCAGGTAAAAGGGTCTTTTAATCTCAAATGATTGGAAGTTTTTTTCAGATAGACTATTTTGTGACTGCTTTCTTTTGTAATCAAAAGTCATTTATAAACAAAACAGTATGGTACTGGAATAAGGATAGGCAAACCATTGGGATAGAAATGATAGTCCAGAAGTACACTCACATATGTATGGCCGGTGGATTGTTGACAGGGGTGCTGAGTTCATTAAAAGGACAAAGAGCCGGGACCATTTTGGCTCAATGGATAGAGCATCGGCTTGGGGACTGAAAGGTCCCGGGTTCGATTCCGGTCGAGGGCATGTACCTTGGTTGCGGGCATATCCCCAATAGGGGGTGTGCAAGAGGCAGCTGATCAATGACTCTATCTCATTGATGTTTCTAACTCTCTATCTCTCTCCCTTCCTCTCTGTACAAAAATCAATAAAATATATATTTAAAAAAAATAAATAAAAGGACAAAGAACATTAAAAACTGGTTCTGGGACAACTGGATTTCCATCTGCATAAGAATAGAGTTGGACTTTCACATAAACAGAAATTAACTCAAAATGGATCAGTGACCTAATTATGAGCTAAAATTGTGACACTCCTAGAAGAAAACAGGTAAATTTCCAAGCTCTTGGATTAGACAAGGAGTTTTAGTTCGGACACCAAAAGGACAGGCAGCAAAGCACCAGTCTGCATTCCCACCAGCAGAGCACAGGGTTCCTTTCTCTCTACATCCTCCTCAGCACTTGTCCGTTGTTGACTTGTTGATGATAGCCATTCTGACGGGTGGGAGATGGTACCTCATTGTTGTTTTGATTTGCATTTCTCGGATGATTAGTGATGTTGAGCATGTTTTCATATGTCTCAGGACCATCTTTATGTCTTCTTTCGAAAAGTGTCTATTTAGGTCTGTTGCCCATTTTTTTTATTGGATTGTTTATCTTCCTTTTGTTAAATTGTATGAGTTCTCTGTAAATTTTGGAGATTAAACCCTTATTGTTGATAACATTGGCAAATACATTCTCCCATGCAGTGGGCTTTCTTGTTGTTTTGTTGATGGTTTCTTTTGCTGTGCAGAAGCTTTTTATTTTGATGTAGTCCCTTTTGTTTATTTTCTCCTTGTTTATTTTCTACTTAATTTCCTTTGCCCTAGGAGCTGTTTTGGTAAAGATATTTCTATGACATATGTCTGATATTTTGCTGCCTGTGAAGTCTTCTAATATTTTTATGGTTTCCCATCTTACATTTAAGTCCTTTAACCATTTTGAGTTTATTTTTGTGTATGGTGTAAATTAGCGATCATCCTGAGGTATTTTAAAATAACTCATAGACATCATGTCATTTTACCTGTAAATACCCAAGTCAGCATTTCTGATAGTGGTTTTATTTTTAACTGAACCACCCTGCTATCCTCTCATCTAATATTAATGATTATTTCTTGTTAGCATCTTGTATCCAGTCTGTGTTTGAGTTTTCTTCATTGTCTGAACAGTTTTGGTAATTTTATTCCCATCAGGATGCACATTTTCATGCATTGCATGTCTGAGTAATTCTTATATATGGTAGCTCCCCTTTATCCATGGAGACACATTCCATGGCCCTCCCCTCAGCAGATGCCTGGAACCAGTTAGTACCAGACCCCTGAGCACCCTCTGCTTTTCCCTATGTTGTGCATGCTGATGGATAAGTTTAAACCGCTCTTGTACCTCAGGGCCATTGAGCAAAATACAGGTTGCTTGAACACAAGCACTGCAGTACCGCCATAGTTGATCTGAGACAGTGACTAAGTGACAGCGGACGCGTAGTATATACAGAGTGCATACACTGGGCCAAGGGAAGATTCACGTCCCAGGACGGAGTCACAGTGCAAGATGTCATCACACTGCTCAGAATGGCATGCAATTTAAAACTTACAAATTGTTTATTTCTGGAATTTTCCATTTATCATTTTTGGACCACAGTTGACCACAGGTAACTGAAACTGCAAAAAGCAACATTGCTTTTAACAGAGGACTGCTGTATACCGAAGCTTGAGACCACTGCCCCGTTAGCCTTTCCTCAAACTGCTTTCCTCAGCTATCTTCTGTTAGTGAAGGCTGCAGTGCGGTCCCTGCGTGTGCTTTGGTGGGAGTTGAGCCATCTTCTTGTCCCTGGAATGAGGCCTCCTGTTTCTCAGTATCTGTGACCATGTGACCCGTTTTTGGCTGAGAACATTTCTGGTGTCTGGACTTAGGATGGCCCTTTGAGAAAGTCTCTCTGCACACTGCCAGGTGACACCATCTTTGCAGAAGTCAGCTCTTGGTTTCCATGTGCCTGTCTTCTATCTTGTAAGAGTAATATTTCTAGTTGATTCTCTCGCATTTCTCACACACAGACACGTTTTCCCAAATCCCCTCATGTGTGGTAGGTAACAGTCCTGAGAGGACTCATCACTGCCCAGGACTTGTGTTGCATTCTGTTTCTGCTTTACGTCCTACACCTGCTTCCTGCTCCCATGGGCAGGCAGCTCTTCCTTGCCGCTTAGCTTTAGAGTTACTATTTATTTTTTTTAAATACGTTTTTATTGATGTTAGAGAGAGAGGAAAGAAGAGGGATAGAGAGATAGAAACTTTGATGAGAGAAACATCCATTGGCTGCCTCCTGCACTCTCCCTACTGGGGATCCAGCCTGCAACCCTGACATGTGCCTGAACAGGATTCGATTTGGTGACTTCTTGGTTCATGGGTCGATGCTCAACCAGTGAGCCACACTGGCTGGGCTGAAACAGTGTAAGTTTTAGAAGCAAGAAAGATTCCTTACAGGAGTCTTGGTGCATTTAATCACAGTCTTTTTTTTTTTCTTCTTTTAAATCCGCACTCTAGGTTATTTTTTCTCTTAATTTTTTTAGAGAGTGGAGGGGAGTGAGGAGGGAAGGGAAGGAGAGAAATAGAGAGGGAGAGGGAGAGGAAGAGAGAGAGGGAGAAGAGGGAGAGGGGAGGAGAGGGAGAGAGACATTCTGCATGCACTCCGACTTGGGGCTGGGGATGGAGCCTGCAACCAAAGTACATGCCCTTGATTCTTTGGGCCAATCCATGGACCTAACCACTAAGCAAAACTAGCCGAGGCTTGATGTGTTTTTTGATGATATGGTCAGTCAGGTGTGGCCACAGAAGGAAAACGGGAGAAGCTCAAGAAAAAAGCAAAGCTTATCCTACTCCCAGGTCCTGGAGCCAGGAGACACAGCGTGCAGGCCACGCGGAGACCGGGGGTCTAGGCCAGAGCCTTTATTGGGTTTCCACTGGGACGGGCCCTCCTTGCCCAGGTCTCCTGTTAACACCATGGCAAGCCGCATGGCACAGGGTGCAGACAGGAGGAGGGGCAGGGCTGGAGGGCTGCAGTTGGCAGTGCAGGGGCCCGAGGGGTGGGTGGGTGGGGAAGGGATGTCCTGAACTAACAGGTGGCACTGGCATGGACAGCATGCCTACGTGAGCAGGGTTCGTATGACTCATTTTCTTTTTTCTTTTTTTTTTTTTTTTAAATATATTTTTATTGATTTTTTTTACAGAGAGGAAGGGAGAGGGATAGAGAATTAGAAATATTGATGAGAGAGAAACATCAATTAACTGCCTCCTGCACACTCCCCACTGGGGATGTGCCCGCAACCAAGGTACATGCCCTTGACCAGAATCGAACCTGGGACCTTTTAGTATGCAGGCTGACGCTCTATTCACTGAGCCAAACTGGTTTTGGCGGTATGACGCATTTTCAAGAAAAGCCGATGACAGGAACCAAGCCAGTGACACATACATTTCAAACATAATGCTGGGAGCAAGTTTCCACAGATTCACGGCAGCTGTGCCGGGGCCAGGGCTGGAGATGGCGCAGAGCTGGGGCCCCGGGGCTCATTCCGCACTGTAGCAGGGAGCCCGGCAGCCGGGACATCATGGACATGCCCGGTTACCACGGCGTAGTAACTGACATGCCACGCTGACGAGTGTGGGCACGTACATTGGGGAGGTTTTGTTTTTGGGGTTTTTTTTTTGGTGCCGTGACTCGGATTCGACATTGGAGAGTCTTGATGGCTGTTGGAGCTGGGCAGAGGGAACATGGGTATTGTAGTTACTCTGTCCTCTTTGCTGTGTGCTGGAAATTTTCCTAGTTATAAAGTGCAGGGAAGCATACACAGAAGAAGCTATTTCATGGGAGGAGGAATGAGGGGTAGGAAGTAGAGGCATCGTATGTACAGAATACCGGAAATGCCCGCAGTCAGAACGTGAGGCCACACATTAATACTTCACTGAGAAACAGACTTCCTAGAGGAAAAGGAAGACGGTTCTTCCTAAGTTCATGGACACTTTCCTGGGGGGCCGCCCAAAGGGACTGTCTCACTGTCTCACTGCGGTCGTTGCCAGAGCCGTCCCCGGGGCCGCTTGCTGCAGGGATGCCGGCGGGGGGGGGGGGGGAGGGGGGGGCCTGAGGCACGCACCCTCCTGTGTTGCAGTCGGAGCCGTTCCCGTCCTCTCCAAAGAGGCCCCGTCGGGGAAGAAGGGCCACCGCGCCAACCAGGTGAAGACCCCGCACAACCCCTTGGACTCCAGCGCGCCCCTGACGAAGAAGGGGAAGCAGAGGGAGGTGCCCAGAGCCAAGAAGCCCACCTCCCTGAAGAAGGTGGGTGATGCTTCCTTGAGCCCGGCCGAGCGGTGGCACCAACCGGTGGTCCAGGAGGTGTGGGAGGTGGGCGGCCACTGCCCTAGAGCCCGGTGCGCTCCAGCTCCGAGGGTTCAGGGTGGCAGGGTCCAGGTGAAAGGGGCATCGTGGCCATGCGGAGTGGGTGCGGTATGTTCCTGGTTTTTGTTTTTCTAGTTCTCACAGAGGACATGCTTTGGGTGAGAGTGGGTTGAGTGGGGAGGAGGGAGAGAGAGAGGGGCGGGGGGGAGGGAGAGGGGACAGTATGTGAGGAGCCTTCCATACTTCCCCAGCTGGGAGTTGACCCGGCAGCCTTCCGGTGATCAGGACAACACTCAACCATCTGAGCTTCTGGTGCCTCCGCTTTGGGGTCTGTGCAGTCGGGCAGAGGGAAGCGTGTTTTAAGTACTTCGCAGTGACATGGACAGAAAATGAGAACTGGGGAGAGTTACATTCTCCTTATTTGATACCCCCATCCCACCTGAGGCAAATCTGCTGTTGGGTTTCGGTGAATGTTGGACACTTCCTGGCAGATGCTCAGTCAGGGCTGCCACACCGGTTTCTCCATTTGATTCTCATCAGCCTAGGGGTGTGGCCATCTCCGGGGGGACAGGAGTCTTGCTGAGGCCGGTGCTGTCCGCTCAGCGCTGCGTCAGAGCCCAGGTTCACAGCCTGCGGGTGTGCCTGCGGAGGGCCGTGCCGCTCCTGGCCAGCCCCTGGCTGGGCGGGGCGTGTGGCCGCTGTGAGGGCACGCTGGGCACACTGCCCATAAGCCGACCCTGGGTGTTTATTTTGCAAAAGAGCTTTTTGTAAGTACAAGTATTTGGGTGCTTTAATCGTTTATTCAATTTTAAAGATCATTTTGAAAGAACGGGAGGAGAGAAAGCAGCAGCGTCTCCAGGAAAACGCTGTGAGCCCAGCTCTGGCCGGTGACGAAGCACAAGAGACAGAGAGTGGTGACGACCTGGCCCTGGAGCAGGGCGAGCCCACAGGTACCAGTCCTGTTGGTTGCATCTTCATTTGGGGCAGACCCCAGGATTCCGCCAGCCTCCGCCACTTAGAACGCAGGAGTTTTTAGATGCCCAGCTGGACAGTGAGAGGCTGTCTCTGTGGACAGTGGGCTTCTGGAGTCTGTGCGGGCAGGGCATGAGGCCCCAAGTTCGATCTGTGTGGCACTGGATGGTCCTGGCGACTTGAAGTAGCTTTGAGGATTAGCCCCATTCACTGCAAAGCCGTTTCCCCCTGAATGTGCGAGACACAGTGCCATGCAGACAGCGTGTTTAGTAACTTTTTATTACATGACACCTGGGCCTGCCCAACCACAGCCCCGGTGAGCGGTTGTGCTCCTTCCCAGGGAGCCTTGCAGTGGTGTCCCTCTGGCTGGCAGTATGTCTGATTGTCACTGCTGTGCAGTGTCCAGGTGTAGAGCGGGCCACGGTGCCATTGGACGCAGCCCGTGCAGTGTGGGGATAGTGTGAGAGGGCGTGAGCACTCCTTCCCGCGGCATTCCCCAGGCAGGTGGCAGGTGGGCCCATGGCCGGCCAGCCATGGAGGCTCCTGTCAGGCTGCCAGGTGCTACCAGTTCCACCCACCGGGGAGAGGCCACTGCAAGACTTAGCATTTGTTGCGTCTGCCATCCTGGCTGGTGTGATGTGTGCTCCCAATTTCCTTCTCTGGTGAGCTGGAGCCTCTGTGCACTCTGGAAATTACTAGAAGGAACATTTGGGGGACCTTGGCCATTATGGAATCCGGTCTGATGTGTTCAGACACACCCCTAGAGGCTCTCATAGTCTAGATATTTGAGTTGAGCTCTGATTGAAGGATTATTTGATGATGGAATAGTCTCAAGCATTTAAGTACAAAAAATTCAGAACTAAAAACCTGCTTTTTAAATTTCCCGATAGGAACTTCAAGTTAAATTTTAAAATTAAAATGTAAATTTGGCCACTGCACACTTAAAATAGTTAAAATGGTAAGTTTTATAAATATTTTGCTGCAGTAAAAATAACTAAGTTGGTGTCAGGAAGACACCTGCAGGAGCAACAGAAAGTTGCCAAGTACTTCCGGTTTCCCACGCCATTCCCATCGCTGCTGCTGCGACGGCGGCGCTCAGCTGCCTGTTTGCATTGGTGGATGCGGGTGCCTCTGGCTGCCCTGGTGACACCGCCCTGCCCCAGCCCCACAGGTGCTGTGCTGTGACCTGCTTTTCTGTGACGCTCCGGGGGGAGCAGAAGCCTCCATGTGGTCCTCTCCTGCGGGGGAGAACCAGTCAGAAGAGCTGCTGGGAGCGGAGATCCATAAGGAGGCGGAGACCTCCCTGGCTCCCGAGGGTGCCAGCTGCCCCAAGATCCACAGCCGGAGGTTCAGGGAGTGAGTAAGCCTGTGGGTCTGGGGTGGGCTGTGCTCGCCCTCTGGGGAAGTGGCCAGGTACCTGGTCATGCCACATGCCAGGGCTATTGAATCTGCTCCTACGAGGGCTCTTGTCCTACAGATGTGATGGCAGAGGCGCCCATGAATCCACGTTTTCTGTTGGGACAACGGTTCCTTGAGAGAGTGCATGACATTTGAGTTCCCTTTTTTAAAAAGGACATATTTTTATTTATTTTAAAGAGAGGAAAGGAGAGGGAGAGATAGAAACATCAATGATGAAAGAGATTCATTGATCAGCTGCTTCTAGCATGCCCCCCACTGGGGATCGAGCCCACAGCCCAGGCATGTACCCTGGTAGGAATCAAACCATGACCTGGTTCCTGGGATAAAGTTCAACTAATGAGCAGCACTGTCCGGGATTGGGTTCCCTTTTGTCGTTTGGTTTCTCTGTGTAATTTTTTAGGGAGCTCTGTTCCCCACCCCCCTTTTTCCCAGCACAGACTGTCCAGATGTTTGAGGAGAGGCGCACAGGGAATGGCCAGTGAGGGGTGCCCTGCGTGCTGTGGTGTGGGAAAGTGCAGAGGTTCTTCCCTGTGAGGGCGGGGGGGGGGGGGGGGGGGGGGGGTCGATGCTTGATGAAACCCGGTCAGTCAGGAACCCGCGTTCAGTCGCTCGTCTGAGGGACCTGCCAGGGGCGTTCTCCAGAGGCGGATGGACGGGGCAGCTGCAGCGTCACAGCCACAGCAAGCTGGGGCACGGCTGTTTCTTCCAGTTACTGCAGCCAGGTGCTCAGCAAGGAGGTGGACACCTGTGTCACGGAGCTGCTGAAAGAACTGGTCCGTTTCCAAGACCGGATGTACCAGAAAGATCCCGTCAAGGCCAAGACCAAACGCCGGCTTGTGCTGGGGCTGAGGGAGGTGCTCAAACACCTGAAGCTCAGAAAGCTGAAGTGCGTCATCATCTCTCCCAACTGCGAGAAGATCCAGTCCAAAGGTAGGGTGCCCTGCGCTTGGCCCACGCCATCGGCAGTGAGCACAGGCAGTGTGTGGGCCTCCTGTCCTCTGTCTGGAGGCATTTGTTTGCGGGGCTTATTGCCCCCCCATGGGCCTTACCCTGCAGCAGCCAGGCCCGCAGTCCTCCTGGGCGGACTGGCCGCCCTGCAGGCCTCTGGAAGCAGGAAAGGTTTGCTCTGGAGCTTGGGGAGTCACTGGCCACTCACACCAGTTTGGTGACTGCCCGGCAGGCAGTGGCTCTTGTCTATTTTAAATTCCTGGTTTGGTCCATGGCTGACCCCTGTGCCTACTTGCTCATTAAAAGTCTGGATTTGCCAGGCTGGTGTGGCTCAGTGATTGAGCGTTGACCAATGAACTAGGAGGTCAGGCTCGATCCCTAGTGGGGGGCGTGTTGCAGGAGGCAGCCAATCATGGATTCTCTCTCATCACTGATGTTTCCAACGCTCTCTCCCCCTCCCTCTCTTCCTCTCTGAAATTAAAAAAGTAAAAAGAGGCTTGAGTTCGTCCAAGCACTTGGCCATCTTACTGACATCGGAAGCTTGGTTCCATTGTATGGGATGTGAAATGCTGGGTGAGGTGATTGACAGTGGCCTCCCACATGTGGCCTCTCCAGTGGCCCTCAGTGTGTCCGTTCTGTGTCCTCAGACTTTGCAGTAGAGCAGTGTTTCCCAAACTTTTGACATATATGTACCCCTTCTATAATTTTCGTAACACCGAGTATCCCTCGTACTCATGAGACCATAGAATTAGGCGCAGCTAAGCACGGTGCAGTGCCTATCCCACCAAACTCTTCCCGTACCCCTGGGAGTATGCGCACCACGCCTTGGGAGACACTGCAGTAGAGGGATGGTGGTCAGGAGCAGGACGCCGGCAGACGCGCCCCATGTGGGCCGTGCCTGCACTTGGACGTCACGCTCTTTCCCAGCCGTCCCGTCCCGCCATGACACATCCCACTCGTGGCGCCCTGGCGAGGCGGGCCAGATCCTACACTGAGCTTTCCAGTTGCCATTTCACATCAGGAGGAATGTGGTTCCTGACTTGTGTGCAGCCCCGGGCCAGCCTGGCAGTGTCCACCCACCCACGCTCGGCAGGGTCCAGGCTTCGCTGGGTGGAATAGGACAGCAGGGGTGTCAGGGGCCTGCCCACTTGAGTGCTGCAAACTTGGCTGGCGGTGGGCCTCCTCAGCCAGTCGCACAGGGGCATTCTGTGGCTTCCTTTTCTAAAATTGTTCTGAGCTCTGTGCCAGTCGTTGTGGGGACCCTCCCTCCCCAATTTGTGTGGTATTTATTTCAATTTAAATATCTGAATTGATTTTGGAGAGAGAGGACGGGAGAGGGAGAGAGAAAAACATGAGTTTGAGAAACAGATCAGTTGCCTCCCACAGGTCCTGACTGGGAATCAAACCTTCTAGTGCACGGGATGGCGCTCAGCCAGCCGAGTCGCACAGGCCAGAGCTGTGTGGTGTGTATTGACTGCTGGCCCCTTTGCCTCACGTGTGCCGCCTGTGCCCTCACCCTGTGCACGTCTTCCGTGGCTGATGTGGAGAGAGTGTGCGGGTGCGCCTGGGAGATGGGCTTTCGGCTTCTTGCCCTGTTCCCCGTCCCTCTCCTCTCTGACGGAGCACTTCCTGCCAGGGTTCTGGGAGGCGGGGCAGTGTGCCCTAGTGCCCCAGGTCTGGCGCTGTGGGCTTTGCGCTCTGAATGCCCCTCCCCTGTCCTCTGCCAGCGCCTGGAGCCGGGGGCTCAGGTGCTGGGCGCCTGCTGGACCTGCTGTTACTTCTTCTCACTTCTGTTGGTTCTCTCCTAAGCGTCCTGAGGGAGCTCTCATTCCTGCCACGTTACACCCGGGCTGTGCTTGTTCGGGTGGTTTGTGCCTCGCGGGTGCGAAGCTTTCCTCTCCCCGCGGAGGGGTGGTTTGCCCTTCGGTCTCACCGGAAGTCTCCTTGGCTGTCCGCTGTGTCTGCCGCTGCCCAGAAGCAGACCCGTCGGGGCTTGGCTGGGCTGGGGTTAAGGCTGTGAACCGGAAGCTGGATTCTGCCTACTTCGGCCCAGAGGGTCTCCGAATTTGCAGTTCCCGAGAATTCCCGGAGATGCTGCTGCTCCAGGACTCAGTGTATTCTCTGCCACAGGACGGCTGACTGGCAGGGCGGCCGCTGTGGGGGAGGCCCTGCGCAGGAAGACCCGCCGCCTGCCTCCCAGGAGGGAGGTTCCAGCCTGTCCTCCCGCCCTGGGCCGGGTGGCCTGATGGCCTGCGGCCTGCCACCCCCCACTGGAGGGCAAGGCGGGTCTGTCCTCGTCTTGGCAGCAGTTCAGAAGGTGCCCACGCGGCGGACAGTGCCCAGCTGGTTGTAGCCAAGGCTTCCCCGCCTGCTGTTGGGTTAGGTAGGCGGGCTCAGCTGTGCGTTTGTGATTCAGCTTCCAAATATTTTTTTGCTCTTGTCTCGCATTCTTCTGAGGATTTACATCTTTAAAAAACTAAACAAACAAACAAAAATGGCGCCGAAACCGGTTTGGCTCAGTGGATAGAGCGTCGGTCTTCAGTCTGAAAGGTCCCAGTTTCGATTCCGGTCAAGGGCATGTACATTGGTTGCGGGCACATCTCCAGTAGGGGGTGTGCAGGAGGCAGCTGGTCGATGATTCTCTCTCATCGATGTTTCTGGCTATCTGTCGCTCTCCCTTCCTCTCTGTGAAAAAATCAATAAAAATGACTTGTGTAGCCCAGAGGACCGAGCTCAGCTTGGCCTGACACAGTAGTAGTTCCTCTATTTTTTGTGTGGAGGCATAAGGAATTTGATTTTACCTCCTATAAATGCTTCTTCTTGGAAAAGGTACTGACGGCTTGTGGTCATTTTAGAGGTAAGCTCAGTATTGCAGCTGTGGAGTGTGGAGAAGGACTGCGTTTTCCAGTATAAAAAAGCTCAGGGCGGCCTTTAACCCAGCAGTCAGTCCTGCGGGAATGGTGCGCAGTTGGAGCGTTGTGCCGGTGTGAGGCGGTCCCATGTGGAACCCGGAGAGCGGGCACGTGGGTGCTTGCAGCTCTCACTCACGCGTTAGGTCATTTGAGTGGAGCTGTCAGTTGGCTGCGTGTCTGGTCCCCAAGCCCACGTGGCTCAGTGACGTGCGGAGGACGCCCAGGACGTGAGGGCGTGGCGCTGTCTTCGGGCTGCGATGTGCTGCAGTGGAAGGAGGCAGGTGGTCAGACAGGGGAGGAGTGTGGGTGAAGCCAGGGCACCAGGCACAGCCCTCAGGCTGCCTCTGGGGGGGCACACAGAAGTGTTGTCTCCGGGGAGGCTGGGAGAAACTTGGCGCCCTGAGTATGTACTGGGGTCTGGGCACGTGGGCACCCTCTGCCCAGCATGCGCCAGCTCGGGAAGCTCAGGAGGAAGTCGGTCTCAGCGTAAAGCTCGGTTCCTCAAGCAGCAGAGGCCCAGCAGGCACTAGTCAGCTCGGTACCCTCCAGACCCAGCTCCGTTGCCCGCCGAGGTCCAGCCGCACAGCCGGCTTCCTGCGGACAGCACTGGGCCGGGTTAGCACGCTGCGTTCCTGCCAGCCCGGGCTGGGTGCACAGGAGGCAGAGACCCCGGAGGGAGAGACGACTCGGCGATATTAGGAGTCAGTGTGAGGTGATGAGGTATAATTATATCTCAGGAACATCCCTCACTCCACCCGCCCCTCCCTCTCCCAGGCCTGCCGGCAGGCACTGGGCTGTTTCCTCCGCAGCCTCATGCTCTCCTGGTGGATCGGAGTGGAGGCGGGCGGATAGAGGCTGTGGGGCAGAATGCGTTTCCAGTTCCCACCGAGTGGGGTGTGCACGAGAGGAAATTCAAAATCAGGTACTTAGTTCCCGGGGCACGAGGTGCGGGAACCTTGTCCCTGTCCGGGAGTGGGTCTGTCAGAGCCAAGAGCAGGGAGACCTTCCAGGCGCTGGCTTAGAGCGGCTCGGCTCGCTAGTGGGGGTGGGGGTGGGGGTGGGGGTGGGCTCGTCATCTCATTTCTTTCTTTTGAGGAGCAAACCTCCAAATCCCTCCAGCTCCTCAGTCAGCCACCACTGCCATGTTTATATGTATGGTCAACAGTCCACAAGTGTGTATGAGCACTGTGTGTGTGTGTGTGTGTGTGTGTGTGTGTGTGTGTGTGTGTGTGAAAGGTGTGAATGTGAGAGGGGGGGGAGGGAGGGAAGAAGGGAGGGAGAGAGGGAGTGGCCTCCAGCAGAAGGCACACTGGTGTGCAGACTTCACACCTGTCAGTGCCTCGCACGTGCTGTACTGTGCCCATCTCCGTAGGTTCCAGCTGGAGCGCGGAAGGGCATGGGCACCTGTGGGTGTCCCACAGCCTGTGGCGGTTGCTCTGTGGGTCTGCCATTGCTGCCTGTGCTCCCCTCTGGCTGCTGTCTGGAGGGGCGTCGTTTCTCCCCTGTGCATCCTTGCTGGCCTTGGGGTGCAGCCTGCACGTGTAACCATGGCCCCACCGGCTGGGCCTGCCCCTCCTGGCCCCCACCTGGGGCGGTGGCGTATCCTCATTGCTTAAGAGCAGGGCACTTCTGTGAACTGCTGCTCGTGTTCTTTTGGGATGTTGATCAGTTAGCCTTTCTGTGTAACAAGAAAGTTGGCTAAAGTGGTATATGTTTTTCTGGTTTGTCAGCAGCCTGATTTCTCCCCACCTTTTTCTGACCAGGCAGGCAGTGGGGTTGTGTATCAGTAGTTTTTATTCTTACCTTTTATCACATCGATATTTTATGTCAGTCCTCGGCCTTTGCCTCCAAGGAAATGAAGTTTCACTTGTTTCTCCCTGTTCTCCATGTGGGTTTGGTCTGTGCAGCACATATGCCAGTCTCAGGTGGCGCTTTCCGAGGCGGACCGCACGGCTCGATCCTGCGTCTCCGGGCCATTTCTGGGCCCTCTCCTGCCTCTGCACCCGTTCCCGCTCCTGCAGCCTCAGAGCGTGCTTTCAGTGCCTGGCGATGCTTTTTCAAAATGTATTTTCCTTTTTCAAAATGCTATTTTGTTTATATTTTTCATACTTTTTATTTTAAAAAATCCTATTTGTAGTAGGTGCTGGCGTTTCAGAGCTTTAGGCTAATGGGGAGTGGGCATGGGCACCTGGGGGTCACCCTGCCCAGCAGCAGAGATGCCTCACTCAGGGTTTGCGAGGTGACTCATGGCTGTGGAGGTGGCTCTGTGGGCCTGCCGTTCCCCGAGGCAACGCTCCTGCCTGCGCCCCCGCCCGGCTGCTGTCTGGAGGGGCGTGCCTCTCCCCTTGCGCCCGGGCCGCGAGTGCAGCTGCACGCTCCCTGTGTGAGCCCGGGGTGCGGGACCGCTGCTGCGGGCTCCGGCCTCCTGGAGCTCCTCGTCTCCCTCGGAAGCTCGCGCTGCTCCTCCCCGCTCCGCTGTGCTCCGGCCGGGCTGGGAGCTGGCCCCGTGTGCTCCGGTCGAAGGGAGGGGAGAGGGAATGGTGCCAGGAACCTCTCCTTCGGGGTTTCTGTGAGGACACAGGCGCTCCCCAGGGGAGGCAGTCGGAGCACTGGCCCAGCCTTGGTGAGGGTCCATGACGTTTGCTAAGACGATTAGATGTAATGCAGCTGCTGACTCCGCATGGACACATCCATTCCTCAGAGGGGTGGTCTTTGGAGAGTGACGGGTCCGAGGGGGCTGGCAGTATTGCTGAGTGTAGCAAAAGCCCTGGCAGGCCCGGTGACGCCTCCCCTGTCCCACGCCCCCTCCGACAGGTGGATTGGACGACACGCTGCACACCATCATCGATTCCGCCTGCGAGCAGAACATCCCCTTTGTGTTTGCTCTCAACCGCAAGGCCCTGGGTCGCAGTCTGAACAAAGCCGTTCCTGTCAGCGTGGTGGGCATCTTCAGCTACGATGGGGCCCAGGTGAGCGAGCAGGCTGCTCCGGGGCAGGCGGGCACCTGCTCCCGGACAGCCCAGCGGCCCGCAGCCTCAGGGGCCTCGCTCCTCACGAGCACAGACGGCAGGGTGGGCTCACTGCTGCCACACAGTGCCTCCGCGCCCTCTCCCTCGGGGGGCGCCCTTCTTGTGGAAGGTTTGCAGGAGACCCATCCCTTCTGTGGTCAGGGGCATCATCTGTGCCCTCACTTCTGCCCAAGGACCAGTTCCACAAGATGGTTGAGCTGACAATGGCGGCGCGGGAGGCATACAAGGCGATGCTGGAGACCACGCGTCAGGAGCCTGCGCAGAGCCCCAGCGGCGCCACAAAGGGCGGCCCCCCCGCTTCTCCCACGGAAGAGCCACACCACAGTGAGTGCTGGGAGGGCCCGAGCCCGGGCCAAGTGGCCGAGTCTCCCAGGACTTGGATAAAAGTCCCGGCGCTGGCGCTGGCTGAGGAAGCCACTGTCTGAGAGGCGTTCTCAGACCCGGGGGTTTGCAAGGACTTGTCAGGGAGTGTCTCAGACAGCCCTCCGGTCAGACAGCCCTCCGGTCCGACAGCCTGGACAGGGAGGGTCAGACAGCCCTCCGGTCAGACAGCCCTCCGGTCAGACGGCCTGGACAGGGAGGGTCAGACAGCCCTCCGGTCAGACAGCCCGGACAGGGAGGGTCAGACGGCCCTCTGGTCAGACGGCCCTCCAGTCAGACGGCCCTCCGGTCAGACAGCCTGGACAGGGAGGGTCAGACAGCCCTCCGGTCAGACGGCCCGGACAGGGAGGGTCAGACAGCCCTCCGGTCAGACGGCCCGGACAGGGAGGGTCAGACGGCCCTCCGGTCAGACGGCCCGGACAGGGAGGGTCAGACAGCCCTCCGGTCAGACGGCCTGGACAGGGAGGGTCAGACAGCCCTCCGGTCAGACGGCCCGGACAGGGAGGGTCAGACAGCCCTCCGGTCAGACAGCCTGGACAGGGAGGGTCAGACAGCCCTCCGGTCAGACGGCCTGGACAGGGAGGGTCAGACAGCCCTCCGGTCAGACGGCCCGGACAGGGAGGGTCAGACAGCCCTCCGGTCAGACAGCCTGGACAGGGAGGGTCAGACAGCCCTCCGGTCAGACGGCCCGGACAGGGAGGGTCAGACAGCCCTCCGGTCAGACAGCCTGGACAGGGAGGGTCAGACAGCCCTCCGGTCAGACGGCCCGGACAGGGTGGCTGCAAGGAGAGTTGTCCCCTTGGCGGGCGGTTGTCTAGGCAGCCACAGCCGGGCTGGCGGATGCGGCTCCCTCGGCGGGTGTGGAGATGGGTTGAGCCCACGCTGGCCGTGCAGGGGACTGAGCCGCTGAGCGGCGTGCTTTCTAGTAGAGACTTTGCTGACTGCCCTGCGGTTCCTCAGCGGTGCCCCTCTCTCCTTCCAGTGGAAATCTGGAGAAAACACCTGGAATCGTACAGTCAGTGTGCCCAGCAGCAACTGGAAGAATCGCTGGAGGCTTCAACCTCGCAGATGATGAACCTGAATTTATAAGAAGGGTTCTTTTCTGTGTTTGTATTTGGGGTAAGGAGGGAAGGTTTGAACAACTTGTGGCCCTTTTCTTAGCTTTTCACTGGCCTAACACTTTCCACAGCATCTGTAACGCACTTTCCACCGGGACAGTGCAGTGCAGAGGGCGTGGGAAGCAGCCTTCGTGGTATTCAAGGCTGCAAGTCCCGTGGCGGGCATGGGGCTTGCTGACGGAGACCTTTCTGGAAGCCCTCTGAGCACACTGAATCCAGAAGAGCCTGGAGGAGGCACTGAGCCCTCTGCTGCTCCAGAGCAACCACTGAGCCAGGTGTTCGGCTGTGGAAACGGGAGCTTGTGGCTGCTGTCCTCTCACGGAGAGGCCAGCCCGCGGAGCAGCTCACGGCAGGAGGGCAGGAGGCCCTTCTCAGACGTGGCCTTTCAGTGGGAAGATTTGGGGAGACCGGGAGGGTTTGCTAAAATGAGCCTCAAGAAAAATCGATTTTCTAACCTGTGACCTTTGACATGAATGATTTCTTTTAGTTGTAATTTTTCAGAGAAACAATGTATATTGAAATTCCTAAATTTCAGTTTTGATAATCTACAAATCTTTCTTTTGTAAATAAACAAAATGAATGTGGTTTCTGTCTCAGAGGCCAGGAGGCAAAAAGTTTATTTTCCTATTTTCCTGTAAGTAAGAGGGCTTATTTATTTTCAATAAAGAGTGATTATTTAATTTCCCTGGAGACTGCTCATTGGTTTATCCTCGGTCTCTCTCGTACTAGTTCTCCCTCTGTCTTGCCTGCGCCTCAGCCCTGGGCTGGAGGGCGGGCCGCGCAGAGAGGCCTGTCATGCCCGACCTCCTGGGCTGGAGCAGCAGCGCCGGGGCCTCAGACCCTCAGAGACCGGCGTCTCCAGGGTCTTGGCTGCTTGTCACAGAGGAAATGGCAGGTTTGCAGTTTCCCCGGTTTGTGCTTGTCAGGCAGACAGTGTGGGGGTTGGCTTTGAGAATACTGTTAGTTAATTCAGTTGTGCTAGGTTCTGTATCTCGGAAAGGTAAGTGGCCTCTGATGAGCAAACAGAGTGGAGTAATAAGTCAGAAACGGACACCACGTGGCCTCTTTTGTCCTCTGCGTTATTCCCACTGTGTGCCTGCCTCTCCAAACACATTCTCAGCTGTCTGACCAGCTCCTAACTGCAAGCCCCTTTTCAAAGCTCTCTCAGGGCAGCCACGAGCAGCAGCACCGGAAGGCCTTTTCTCTCCACTTGTCGACAGGTAGCAAGTCAACTGGACAAGGTTTGAAAATGAGATTATTTGAGAATAAAGGTGCAAACATTACTTTGTGAGAAAGTGAGAGAGCATTTCAGCTGCACCGAGCAGCCTAGAATTGTGAGCCTGCTGATAAATAGGAAGTAGACTTCTGGTCAAGAGGGCAGAGTAGGCAGACTCTGAGATTGCCGCCTCCTCTGTTCAGAATTACAACTGAATCATAGAACTGTCATTACTAACAACCACTTGAAGACTAGCTGAACAGAAGTCTTATAATTGAGGATATCAAGAAGAACCACGTTGAGACTGGTAATGGCTTGGCAATCCCACACACATTGCGCTGATGAGAAACAGGCGCAGCGGCTCCCTCAGAGGAGCCAGGGGCCCACTCCCGTACCAGTTAGCCCTGCACAGCACCACAGCCTGAAAGAAGTCCCCATAATTTCTGGCTGTGAAAACCACAAAAAAGAGCTGCTAGAGAATGAGTTGCGGCTCTTAAAGGGCACACGCATAGACTTGTGCTCACAGACTCATTTCCCCTAAGCACCGGTGCAGGGGCAGCGGCTTGAAAAGCGCCAGGGACCTACGGGGAGAAACTGAATTGGCATACTCCAAGACAGTGGCCGGAGGCGGGGACTGGGAACCTCTGAGGTTAGAAGTACTGGCAGGTGCTATTCCTTTGTTGAGCTCTTCCCACCCAGCTGGTCAGGTACAGGTGGGCACCAAATCTGAGCTCTCCACTAACCTGGGTCATACTGTTCATCCTTCACCGGTGATTCCTGAGACCTTCTCCCCAACCTGCTTGCCTTGCCCAAGCCTTTTCCAGTGGCTACTCCACAAAAGCAGCTCACTCCAGCTTGTGCTGTGGACTTCCCCCAAATTGGCAAACCACACAGTGCTCTGGTCTTGTGCTGTAGCTTTTCTCAAATGTCTACAAGCCCCACACATGTGGCAGATGCCGTACTGAAACTTTTGTGAGACCTTGCCAAAGGTCCACAAACCCTGTACAAGCAGCGGCCAACCTCAGTGTGCACTGTGCCTCCTGGCAAGGGGCCCCAAGCCCAGCACAAGTGGTGACCAGTCTCAACTTGCACAGTAACTCCCAACAGTTGACCTGAAACCTGGCATAAGTGGTAGCCAGTCTTTGCCTGTAACATATCTCCAACTAAGCAACCAAAAGCCAAGTGGCAGCTGGCCTCATCTCACATCACAATGCCCACCAAAGAATCCGAAGCCTGGCACAAATGACACCTAGCCTTGGTTCTTAGCATAGCCTCTCTCAAGCATCTCCAAGCCTAAAATAAGTGGAAATCAATACAGATCACTGTGTTGCTTATACCAAGCAACCCCTAAGTCTGGTATAAGTGGTAGCCGACTTTGCCCTCCCAAGATCCAGACTATACCAGAGCCCCATCCAACCAGTTCCACAGCTGACACGCTGGAAGGCAGCTTTGGCTGGCGTCAGAAGCTCCAATAAAAGGATTCCTCCTCCATGGGGTCACCCCGCACAAGAGCTAGCCCCCTATAGTCATAGCCAGCCTCCACAACCGGTCTGCCTGAGGCTCGACCCTACCCACTGATGTGCCAGCAGCAGCAACAGTCAAGGCCCAACCACAAGAGGAGGCCCAACACAACCCACACGAGACATCCCTGAAGTGTCTGGTTTAGGTGACCAGGAAGACTGCCTCTGAGCCCTACAGAACACAGCCATAAGGTTACTCTGTCAAGACTGGGAGATGTAGAAGATCTACCTAATATAAAGAAACAGACACAGGAAGTCAGCCAAAATGAGGGGAAAAAAACCTTGCCTCCCCCCATCACCACCACACACACAAAATAATAATAAAATGGAGGTAAGATAGAGTTCAAAACACTGGTTAAAAGAATGCTTCTTGACCTATGGGAGAATAGATGAATTCCGAGAACCTCAACAAAGAGATAGGAACAAAATGAGATAGAAAACAAAAAAGAACAGAAGAATATAATTACTGAAATGAAGAATACAGTAGATCAGAGGTTGGCAAACTCAGTCAAAAGAGCCAAATATCAACAGTACAACGATTGAAATTTCTTTTGAGAGCCGAAAACAAAGTTTCAATGCACTGTAAGTGCGCACCCGCACGTGGCATTTTGTGGAAGGGGCTCCCGAGCTGCAGTTTGCAGACACTGCACTAGATGAGGCAGAGGAAGGTAAGGTAGCAGAACACATTCAATTGGACAGCAAAAAGAAAAAAAAATTTTTTTTAAATGAGATAGTTTAAGGGAACTTTGGGACATCAGGTGTAACAATATTCACATAATAGGGGTCCCAGAAGAAGAAGAGGAAAAGGATTGAAATCCTATTTGAAGAGGTAATGACTGAAAACTTATCTCACTTGACAAAGAAAACATACAAGTGCAGGAAATACAGAGTCCCAAGCAAGATGAACTAAAAAAGGCCCACTCTAAGACACATGATAGAAATGCCAAAAGTTAAAGACAGAGAATCTTAAAAGCAGCAAGAAAAAAGCAAACAGTTACTGACAAGGGAGCTCCCATAAGATAATCAGCTGATTTTCCAACATAGAAATTGAAGGCCAGAAGGAAATGGCATGAAATATTCAAAGTGATGAAAGGTAAAACTTACAACGAAGATTGCTCTACCCAGTAAGGCTAAAATTAGAATCAAAGGAGTTTCCTAGGCAAGAAAGAAATAACAGGAGTTTATCATCACTAAATCAATACTACAAGAATGTTAAAGGGATTTTAAGTAGAAAAGTAAAGATTAAAAATATGAATAAAAATATAAAAAATATTTTTCACCAACAAAGGCAAACAATAAAAGCAGTGATAGAAAGGTTGAAGACAAAAGCAGGGGGAAATCATGTATACTTACAACAATAGAGTAAGGGATATACAGAAAAGAGATAAAAGAAAGTGACAAAAACATGAATGTGTGTTGATGAGTAAAAATTGGTGATTTTAGCCGAAACCGGATTGGCTCAGTGGTAGAGCGTTGGTCTGCAAACTGAAAGGTCCCAGGTTTGATTCCGGTCAGGGGCATGTACACTGGTTTCGGGCACATCCCCGGTGGGGGTGTGTGCAGGAGGCAGCTGGTCAATGTTTCTCATTGACATTTCTAGCTATCTCTCTCTTCCTCTCTGTAAAAAAATCAATAAAATATATTTTTAAAAATTGATGATTTAGACTGTTCAATCTTAGAGAAAATCAACTTAAATAGACTGCTATAAATATAACTTGGTATATATATAGTACTTGCTAACCAGAAATCTCTGAGAGACAAAATAAATTTTAAAAGGAATCTAAACATAATATAGTAAGTCATCAACATACAAGAGAAAAGAGCAAGAGAATATAAAAGAAATAGAAGAAATACAAAAACAATTAGAAAACAAGTATGATCAATACACATCACTGTGTTGCTTATACCTATGCTTATAACTGCATACCTATAAATAATTACTTTAAATGTAAAAGGATTAAGTACTCCAGTCAAAAGATATAGGGTGACTGACTCAATCAAACACAAAATAAAAATTAAGACTTGAACATATGCTGCCTAGAAGACACCTACTCCAGATAGACACACAAACTGAAAATAAGGGATGAGCAAAGATATTTCATGCAAATGGAAACCAAAGTTGGAGTACCAATACTTCTATCAGACAAAATAGACTTGAAAATAGAGGCTATAGTAATCAAAATAGCATGGTACTGGCATAAAAACAGACACATAGATTATTGGATTAGAATAAGAATCCCAGAAATAAACCCTACACTGAGTGGCCAGATTGTTATGCCCACTCCATCAGTACTTCGTCGGGCCACCTTTTGCCTTCAGTACTGTGGCGATTCTTCTTGGCACTGACTCCACGAGATGCTGAAAGGTGATGCAGGGAATCTGACGCCATGCCTGATGAATGGCACTGTCCAGTTCTGTGAGATGTGATGGCTGTGGAACCAGCTGCCTGATGGCTCTTTAACTTCGTCCCACAAATGCTCTATTGGATTGAGATCTGGTGATTGTGGGGCCACCTAAGCAAGGTGAAGTCTCCCTCATGTTCTTGAAACCACTCCTGCACAATACGAGCCCCATGGCATGGCGCATTGTCTTGTTGGAAGAAGCCATCTCCATTGGGATACACCACCAACATAATAGGATGAACTTGATCAGCAACGATACTTAGCTATATTGTGCTATTCAGACGTTCCATACGAATTAAAGGGCCCAAATCATGCCAGGAAAACATGCCCCAAACCATAACACTGCCCCACCAGCTTGAAGGGTTGTACTCATGCATGTGGGGTGCATGCTTTCATGCTTTTTCCGCGAAATTCTCACTCTGCCATCTGCATGATGCAACTGGAAACGTGATTCATTGGACCACATGACTTTTTTCCAATGCTCGACTGTCCAATCCTTGTGTTTCTGTGCGAATTGGAGATGTTTCATCTTGGTAACTGCAGACAACAAAGGTGTTCGAACAGGCCTTTGGCCTCCATATCCCAAATGATGCAGCGTACCTCTAACTTGCCTACAAACGTCAGGTCATAATAATATGGCCACTCAGTGTATATGGTCAATTAATCTATGAAAAAGAAGAATATAAAATGGGACAAATACAGTCTCCAAAAATTGTGCTGGGGCCGAAACCAATTTGGCTCTGGACATCAGCCTGCAGACTGAAGGGTCCCAGGTTCGATTCCGGTCAGGGGCGTGTACCTTCGTTGCAGGCACATCCCCAGTGGGAGGTGTGCAGGAGGCAGCTGATCAATGATCCTTTCTCATCGATGTTTCTAGCTCTATCACTCTCTCTTCCTCTCTGTAAAAAATCAATAAAATCTATATTTTTTAAAATTGTGATGGGTAAACTGGACAGATAAATGCAAAAAATGAAATTACATCCTTTTTTACATTATATACAAAAATAAATTCAATAGATTAGAGACTTAAATATAAGGACTGAAACTACTAAGCTCCTAGAAGAAAACATAGACAATAAACTCTGACATTTACCTTAGCAATACTTTTTTTTTGATATTTCTCCTAGGGCAAAGACAACAAGAGCAAACAAACAAATGGGACTTCCATCAAACTAAAAAGCTTTGCACAGCAAAGGAAACCATCAACAAAGCTAAAAGGCAACCTACTGGATGGGAGAAGATATTTACAAAGGATATTTGATAAGATATTTATATTCAAAATATATGGAGAACTCATATAGCTCAATATTATAAAAATAATCTGATTTAAAAATGGGCAAAGGGAAGTTAAGGGAGTGAGGGTGGGGGATATTTGCAGTACCGGCAACCATGAAAATTAAATGTATATTAAAAGCCAAAAATGAAAATGTGCAGAGGACCTGAATAGACCTTTTACCAAAGAAAACATAATGATGGCCAATAGACAGAAAATGATGCTCAATACCAGTAATCACCAGGGAAATGCAAATCAAAACCTAATGAGAGTCTCGAGCCTGGAGGCACTCCCAGTGGGAGGTGGACAGGAGGCTTTGGCCGGACCAGACAGAATGAGGCATTTTCTCAAAGCTCCGCTGAGAGTTTGGAGATGTCCAGAGCCCGGTTTTGAGACGAGGGGAAGGTAGTTCCAATAGTTGAGTCATGCAGCAACCAGAGTGTCGGGCCAGGGGCCTCTGGGCCCATCCCTAGGCCGTGGTGACCGTTTCCCTTTGTGCTGACATAGGAAGATGATCTTTAAAGGGTCCATGTCCAGTGGAAGGCACAACACTAATCAGATTTCCAGGCCCAAGCCTTGGGACTGAGCACCTTGCATGGAGGGGATGCCACCTATACAAACTCCACGGCCAACTGAGTTCATGACACTACTGTCCCGTGCCTCGGACGTGGCGCCATGCCCACTGCTTCCTCCCTCCCCGACAGTGTCCCGAACTACTAAATTAAGTCATCAGAAAAAACAAACAAAAAAACAAACAACCTAATGAGATATCACCTCACACCTGTCAGGATGGGTATCCTATGAAATAAAGATGGAATAGGCAAATTGACGGTAACTGCAACAAAGATTGAGGCCAATAAGGAGGAAATATGCAAATTGATGCAACAAGGCAAGAGGCAGAAGGCTGCTCTGGCCCAGGCTGAAGGCGGAAAGGCAGCCAGGGGAAGGAAGGCCTATTCTTGCACGAATCTTCATGCATCCGGCCTCTAGTTATCAATAAACCAACAAAAAGCAAGTATTGTTGAGGAGGTTAAGAAAAGGCCCTTGGGATTTGGGGAATTGTAAATTGGTGCAGAAATGGAATGAATACACTCTATCTATATAAAGCTACCCATATTGATCTCAGCATATGTTAAACCTAGCTTGTTACTCTAACTGATTTTTCTCTTAGAACAAGAGCTTGCATGTTAAAATTTTTGTGTTTTACATTCAGGAGTTTCGGTTTCTGTGTGAACCTAAGGAGCAGCCTGACCTTCAAGGCCATTGTTATTGCTGACTGCCCAGACATAGATGACCAACTCAAGGATGCTGACCATGAGAATCCATATTGGGGACAGCCAGGACTCTGCCTTCATGTCCATAGCCCCTCCCCCTGCTTTCCCTCTTCATCTTAAGATGGATTTTTGAGGATGCGGAAAAGTCTCCCATCTTCTTGAGGTGTGGACACTCAAATACACCCCTTTCCTCTCCATCGTCACCTGCCTCGGGGTGTGCTGCTTTCTTTGCAGTAGGCAGCCGAACCTGGGATCCTTTGGTTTCAGTGCAGCCACTATGGCATGTCCTCCAAGAATTAAAAAGAGAACTATCCTATGACCCAGCAATTCTACTTCTGGTTATTCTAAGAAAAAAAACAATAATTGGAAAAGATATATACACACCTCGTTCATGTCAGCATTTACAACTAGAGGCCAGGTGCATGAAATTTGTGCACGGGTAGGGTTCCTAGGCCTGGCCAGCAATCAGGACCGATCTGTGGGGATGATTAGGCCCCCCCCTCTCCCCCCCCCGCTAGCACCAGCCTTCTCTGGCCTGGGGCCTGAGGGCAGCTCCTGCATTGAGCATCTGCTCCCTGGTGATTAGTGCGCATCATAGCAACCAGTTGTTCTGCTGGTTGTTTGGTTGATTTGCACATTAGGCTTTTACTATATAGGATAGCCAAGATGTGGAAGCAGCCTAAGAATCCATTGATGGACGAATGAATAGAAATGAGGTGGTGCTATATACAATGGGATTTTACTCAGCTGCTCTTACTCTGCTCATTCTGATCCTTTGACTCCTATGCCAGCTCCACCTCCTCCTCCCTTCACCTCTAGCCACATTGCATCACTGTGACTCCACCACCATGTTTGAAGTGTGCCCCTGGTCCAGGGCTCCCTCTGGAAAAGGGGCTGGAGCTGCTGAAGGGCCTCGTCGAGAAGCATCTTGGTGGCAGGCTCGAACCCCAGCCCCAGCAATCAATTATGTGTCTCTCTCACATCAATGTTTCTCTCTCTCTGTCTCTCCCCCTCCCTCCTTTCTCTAAAAATCAATGGGAAAATATCCTTATGTGAGGATTAACAACAACAACAACAAAAGTCTCTTTTGTCACCAAATGTTTACCTCTGAATACATCCTATATAATAAAAGGCTAATATGCAAATCGATGGAACAGCAGAACAACTGGTCGCTATGACATGCATTGACCACCAGGAGGCAGACGTTCAATGCAGGAGCTGTCCCCTGGTGGTCAGTGCACTCCTACAAGTGGAGAGCTGCTCAGCCAGAATCCCTGAGCCAGACTCATCGCTGGTGAGCACAGTGGCAGTGGTAAGACTCTCTCCTGCCTCTGTGGCAGTGCTAAGGGTGTCTGACTGCCAGTTCTAAGATTTGTGTTTATAATTTAAATAAAAGTTATTTAAATTTCAAACATCACAGGACAGTGCTTTCACCTGAAGCACGACTGTTGTACCCCAGGGAATTCACACCTAATGCTGCTACCTTTTTGTGTAGATGTGTTTTATTATTCAGTCTAGAGCAGCCAGACATAGATACACTAGATATAGCCGTAAAAAGTGCTCCAAGTAGCTGAGAAGATATTTTAGGGAATTCATTTGCCAAACGTATTTTTTATGATGTTTTTTATTTAAAATGAAAAAAATAAATTTATTGGTTTTATAGAGAAGAAGAGAGAAATGGATTTGTTGCTTCACTTTATGCATTCACTGGTTGACTCTTGCACGTGCCCTGACTGGGTGTGGGGGAGCATGGGACTTGGCTGGAAAGCCTGTGAGGAGGAATCTCTGAAAGGTCAGAGGCCTCTGGGGGACCTTGCCGAAGACGGCAGCTCCTGCCTTGGCTTTTCCAAACAAAACACCCCCAGGTGTTTTGCTAGAATTTTTGTTTAGATTTGGAAATGTCCTTGCTTAAAGGACACATGTGTCTTCTCAAGGATGCTTACCCTGCTGATCGTATCTAATAGATAATTCAAGCTGTTGTACAATGAAAGCCTAAGGAGGCAGGCTATCGAGGCACCTTTGTTCCAAAAGCAAAACAGCCCCTTAGCCTTCTCTTTCACAGAGTGATCTGTTCGTCCGTCGCTCAAGGTCTGCTAGCCAGTCCGGGCAACTGGGGATTGAACTGTGACCTTGGCATATCATGATGATGCTCTAACCTGAGCTACCTGGCCAGGGCTGTATTATTTTAACTCAAGAAATGAATAGAGGAGAACAGAACACATTCTGTATATTTCATTATTTTGTCATCTTTGTTAGCAAAACTAACACTTTTTCAGAAGCTTAAGTACTCAAAGTGTGTGGGCTTTGTAAGACTAGCATTGTTAGAGGGCAGTGTTTCTTTAGCCTAGGCCAGTGGTCGGCAAACTCATTAGTCAGCAGAGCCAAATATCATCAGTACAACGATTGAAATTTCTCGTGAGAGCCAAATTTTTTAAACTTAAACTTCTTCTAAAGCCACTTCTTCCAAATAGACTCGCCCAGGCCATGGTATTTTGTGGAAGAGCCACACTCAAGGGGCCAAAGAGCCGCATGTGGCTCACAAGCCAGTTTGCTGACCAAGGGCCTAGGAAATCATTTATAAGAATCAGACATTTACTAGACTTGTGATAGGGTCCAAGGAGTATGTTTGTGCAAAACATTTTTCCCCCTCCATATAAACAGCCTTATTTGAAACTTATTCCCTTAAAGGATGAAATGGCTTAAATCCCATGGATATTGGATTCAACCAAGAAAGTAGAAAAGCAGCAGCCGGGAAACGGGCCCTTTAAGGGCTCCCGGGACCTGGCCACCGGGTCCCCCGCCGGCTCCTCGCACAGGGCTTCATCACAGCCCGTCCCGCTGCATCTGTTTGCTGGGTTAGAGGGCTGAGCCCAGGACCCGGGCCGAGGCTGTGCCGGGCCGAGGCTGTGCCGGGCTGGGGCTGTGCCGGGCTGGGGGCTGTGCCGGGCTGGGGGCTGTGCCGGGCTGGGGGCTGGGCCGGGCTGGGGGCTGTGCCGGGCTGGGGGCTGGGCCGGGCGGGGGGCTGTGCCGGGCTGGGGCTGTGCCGGGCTGGGGCTGTGCCGGGCTGGGGGCTGTGCCGGGCTGGGGGCTGTGCCGGGCTGGGGGCTGTGCCGGGCTGGGGGCTGGGCCGGGCTGGGGCTGTGCCGGGCTGGGGCTGTGCCGGGCTGGGGGCTGTGCCGGGCTGGGGGCTGGGCCGGGCTGGGGCTGGGCCGGGCTGGGGGCTGTGCCGGGCTGGGGCTGAGCCGGGCTGGGGCTGCTGGGCCGGGCTGGGGGCTGTGCCGGGCTGGGGGCTGGGCCGGGCTGGGGCTGGGCCGGGCTGGGGGCTGTGCCGGGCTGGGGCTGAGCCGGGCTGGGGCTGCTGGGCCGGGCTGGGGGCTGTGCCGGGCTGGGGGCTGGGCCGGGCTGGGGCTGCTGTGCCGGGCTGGGGGCTGGGCCGGGCTGGGGGCTGTGCCGGGCTGGGGCTGTGCCGGGCTGGGGGCTGCTGTGCCGAGCTGGGGGGGCTGTGCCGGGCTGGGGGCTGGGCCGGGCTGGGGCTGCTGTGCCGGGCTGGGGGCTGGGCCGGGCTGGGGCTGGGCCGGGCTGGGGCTGCTGGGCCGGGCTGGGGGCTGTGCCGGGCTGGGGGCTGGGCCGGGCTGGGGGTGCTGGGCCGGGCTGGGGGCTGCTGTGCCGGGCTGGGGGCTGGGCCGGGCTGGGGGCTGCTGTGCCGGGCTGGGGGCTGGGCCGGGCTGGGGCTGTGCCGGGCTGGGGGCTGGGCCGGGCTGGGGCTGCTGGGCCGGGCTGGGGGCTGGGCCGGGCTGGGGGTGCTGGGCCGGGCTGGGGTGCTGGGCCGGGCTGGGGGTGCTGGGCCGGGCTGGGGGTGCTGGGCCGGGCTGGGGGCTGGGCCGGGCTGGGGCTGTGCCGGGCTGGGGTGCTGGGCCGGGCTGGGGTGCTGGGCCGGGCTGGGGGTGCTGGGCCGGGCTGGGGGTGCTGGGCCGGGCTGGGGTGCTGGGCCGGGCTGGGGCTGCTGGGCCGGGCTGGGGGCTGTGCCGGGCTGGGGGCTGTGCCGGGCTGGGGGCTGTGCCGGGCTGGGGGCTGCTGTGCCGGGCTGGGGGTGCTGGGCCGGGCTGGGGGTGCTGTGCCGGGCTGGGGTGCTGGGCCGGGCTGGGGCTGCTGGGCCGGGCTGGGGGCTGTGCCGGGCTGGGGGCTGTGCCGGGCTGGGGGCTGGGCCGGGCTGGGGGCTGTGCCGGGCTGGGGGCTGTGCCGGGCTGGGGGCTGCTGGGCCGGGCTGGGGGCTGGGCCGGGCTGGGGGCTGGGCCGGGCTGGGGGCTGCTGTGCCGGGCTGGGGGCTGGGCCGGGCTGGGGGCTGTGCCGGGCTGGGGGCTGGGCCGGGCTGGGGGCTGGGCCGGGCTGGGGCTGCTGTGCCTGGAGGGAGCCTGCCAGCAAGTGGCCTGATGGGCCTTGGAGTGATGGAGTATTTTATCCAGTCTGGTGATGGCTGAACATCGTGCATTTGTTAAAACTCCTCCAGTTGTACTTTACTGTGTGTAAATTATACCTTAATAAATCTGACGTTTAAAGAAAAGAATGAAATCTTGCCATTTTCAACAACATGGACAGACCTACAGGTTATTGTGCTAAGTGAAATAAGTCAGACAAAGGCAGATACCATATGATTTCATTTCTATGAGGAATCTAAAATGAAAATAAATGAACAAACCAAACAAACGCATAGTTACAGAGAGCAAATGGATGGCTGCCAGGCGGGCTGGGGCTGGTGGCCGAGGGGGGTTAGGAAATGCAGATCACCAGCTCCCTGGCGGGGAGGCTGTTTCCTGGGGGAGCCGCCGCCACGGGGACGAGCGCGGGCTTGTTTCCGGCTGGTTCTCTCAGGCGGCACTGTCCTCCTCCGGAGCCTGCGGCTCCCGCTCCGGCAGCACCGGCCGCGCCGTGCAGGCAGCACACAAGCCGGCTGCACTGGCACGCGGAGCCCCGTGGAAGCCTCCCCGAGCTCAGGGAGGACGCACCGCCTGTCCCAGGCGCCTCGGGCCTCGGCGACACTGAGGTCAAGGCGTTGGGTCGGCGCCTTCCCCTGGGCGAGGGGCTGGCGGGAGGGGGCGCAGGCCTGTGCCGGCAGGAGGGGCTGTGCTGCCCCAGCCTCCTTGTGGGCCGCCTGCATCTGGTGAGTGACTCAGGTCACGAGGGAGGGCGAGCTGGGAGAGCCGTCTCATGCTGCTGCTGCTGTCTTTGTTTTAAACACATTTTTATGGGTTTCAGAGAGGAAGGGAGAGGGAGAGAGAGAAACACCAATGATGTATCAGCTGCCGCCTGCAGGCCCCACACTGGGGATCAAGCCTGTAACCGGGGCTGTGCCCTGACCGGGAATTGCACCGTGGCCTCCTGGTTCATAGGTGAACCGCTGAGCCATGCTGGCCGGCCACATGCTGCTCTTAACCAGTTTCTCTTGGCAGCCGTTCCGGCCCGGTGTCCTGCTCCCTCTGTCCAGGTGAGCACCTGAGTAAAAAGGAACCCAGCTGCGCCACCCTCCTCCCGTCCGGCTCTTCTGCTCCGGCGCCCCTGCAGGGAGCAGGCAAGGTCACAGCCGCGGCCCAGGGCTCTCCACCGGCCAGGCGGGTGGCACCGGGCGCACTGCTCCCTGGTGGCTAAAAGGTGTCCTTGTTACAGCTCTCCTGGAAGAAGAACATCTTTGAATTCCTGGCAGAACAGCGGCCTCACGTCCCTCACTCCCTTCCCCACATCTGTCTGTCTCCGGTCCTATGTGCTCCCCCTGGGCTAGGAGGGACCCTGCAGGGAAGCAGCCTGCGGGCAGCAAGGAGGGACTGGGCAGCTTTAACCCAAGGCACCGTGAGAGCTGGGGTTTGAACTCACAGCTGACGGCTCTGCTCTGGGATCCATCAGGTCTGGCCCTCGCAGGGCCAGCCTCGGAATGCCTGTCTGCCGTCCGGCGCTGGGAGGGGTCCGCCCAGCAGACCCCAGCCTCCCGCACACGCCTGCCCGCCTCCCACACACCCGGAGCCTCCCGCACACGCCTGCCCGCCTGCTCTGGCCAGCACCCGACACCCCATCTGCCCGGGAGGTGGGGGTGGCACGGGGCACGGCCAACCAGAGGCCTCTGCACCACGTCCTCCGGTCCGTCTGACTTCAGTCTCCTGTGAGGGCCCCCCAGGCAGAGCGGGCAGAACCACGTACCCACGCCTTCCTCCAGCTCTGCATCAGGCGGCCGTGCTCCCCGGCCACAGCCCTCCAGGTGGCCAGCTCTCTGGTCCACTTCTCCTGGGGGGTCACCTCTGCAAGAGAGAAGGGGCTCCAGGGCTCGGCTGGCAGGCCCCGCTGCTGACGGAGCAGCCTGAAGCCAGTGGCCTGGGCAGGCCTTCGCCCAAGCCCCACCTTCTTGCCCTGCAGGCTTCTTCAGCCAGTATCCCCGCCTTCCCAGGCCACCAGCCCCTGCACGCCTGCCCCCTCACCGGCACTCACAGGCAGCGCGGCTCACCGCCCACACCCTTGGGGCGAGGAGAGCGCTGGGCCCGGGCGGTGGGAGCCGGGAGGAGGGTTCGGCCAGAAGCCAGCTCAGCTGAGCCGCGTGGCCTGCAGCAGGGAAGGAAGGACGTGGCCGCGGGGCTGGGCCTGAGGGTGCAGCAGTGACAGCGGCGGCGGAGCGCCGCCCGGCCAGCGCTCCTCGCAGCAGACACGGACGACGTCGCTGCTTTGGACAACCCGCCGCCGGTTTCAGAAACGGCCCGAGAACCCGAGCCCTGGCAGAGCCGAGCTCACACCCGAGCAGGCTGGGGGCCGGGCACGCCCTACCTGGACTCCGAGCTGCAGGCCGCCTCCCGCACAGCAGGAGGGACACACCGCACACGGAGCTGTCCCTCACCCACTCGCACTCGCCTGCCCGCCTCCCGCACACGCAGGAGCCTCCCGCACACGCCTGCCCGCCTCCCGCACACGCCTGCCCGCCCCCCGCACACGCAGGAGCCTCCCGCACACGCCTGCCCGCCTCCCGCACACGCCTGCCCGCCTCCCGCACACGCCTGCCCGCCTCCCGCACGCAGGAGCCTCCCGCACACGCCTGCCCGCCTCCCGCACATGCCTGCCCACCTCCCGCACATGCGGGAAGGCGCGGGGAGACCGCCAGCTCCTCTCCCACGCGTGTCTTAGACAGGATGCCTGCCTGCCAAACTCGGCGTGCCACGGGACAGCACGGGCTCTGCAGACACACTCCCGGTGGCTGAGGGCAGCTGGAACCCAGTGCCCGGGACTGCAGACACCGCAGAGCCCGGTGTGGAAGTGAGCTCAGCACAGTCCGCACGGGAAACCAGAGCGCAGGAAGGGCGCCGGCAGGACCTGGGCTCGGCCTCCGGGAATGCCACCCTCCGAGGGGGCGGGGGCGCCGTGAAGACGGACTCTCATCGTCCTGGGAAAGCCGGGCTGGAAGGCAGCGCCCAGGCCGAGGGAGACGGTGCCGTGAGGGAGGCACCGCCCAGGAGGCCGCAGGCAGGGGCTTACCGGGCTCCAGCACGGTGACCCGCACGCCGGAGGCCTGGCTCCCGGTCGAGGAGCGGACGGAGCAGCGGTACTCGGCGCTCTCCCGCACGGCGTCCTGCAGCCAGCTGCGCACGTGGGCCCCGCCGCCCGGCAGCGCGAGGGTCTGCACGGGCACACACGCCTCCAGCTCCCGCCCGTTCTTCTCCCAGACAACGTGCACGTCCGCGGGACCTGGGGGCACACAGCCAGCTCCGTGTCCGGCACCCTGGGCCCAGGCCGGCCTGGGGCGGGGAGGGCCGGGCTGCCCAGGCCGGGCTCTGCGGTCCCAGCCTCACTGAGTGAGGACAGCGGGCCGCTCAGCCCCAGCCTGGCCTGGAGCAGGGTGCAGGGCAGGCCCTGTGGTTCCGTGACCCAGAAGGAACAGGCGTGCCCTCTGCCCACGGGCCCTGCTGCTCAGCCCCCAGACGTCCTTCTCAGACGCACCTGCACAGCGTGTCCCCAGAGCAGGGTCTTGGCCATCAGGGCCGCCCTTCTCCCGGCTGCCAGCCCCGTGCAGCGCGGGATGTGGCCCAGGGCGGCGTCTGCTCCGACAGGGGGTTCTGGGCCTGGGAACTTTCACCCTGCGCTCCCCTGCCCCCAGCCCCGCTGCCAAAGGGGCCTCCTCAGGCCACACCCTGTCCCCGCCACAAAGCCAGAGCCTGCCTCCCAGGGCCTGGCTGGGCCCGAGGAGGGAGTGGGGCAGCTGCCCAGGAGCTCCTGGGGGGCCGGGCGGGTGCAGGGCGCCGGGTGGGCTGAGGCCACCGAGGACCTAACGGGCCTTTCTCCCACCCTGGCCCTCGCTCGGGCAGGTGTCCAGCGGTGCTGAGGGAGGATGGTGGAGAGGAAGGCAGGGGCAGAGCCTGAAGCAGGACCGGTTCTGCCCGGCCGAGCAGCCCGGCCACCCCCTCCCCAAAGAGCAGATGAGCCCGGGCCGCGGGCTGTGCGGAGGCAGGCCCCTGCTCCCTGCCGCAGGCCACCGGGCCAGGACCCAGGCACTGTGCCGGCTCCCCGGGTCTGCGGGGAAAGAGCCAGCACGGCACCGTCCGCGGTGCAGACCTGGAGCAGGCGGCACAGCCAGGGGAGCGACGGGCCGGACTCCTGCGGCCTGTCCCTGCCGCTCCTGTCACGGCACCAGGGTGCGCCGTGCACCCTGCTGCTCCCTCACTCCGCCTGGGCCCCAGGCGCCCGAAGCATGGACCAGGGACACCCTGAGGTGGGTGGGCTGCGGGACCACCCAGCCCAGCGCTGCCCGCGTGACCACCCCACTACCTGAGACTCTGCTTTCAAAGGCCAGGTTCTTCCCACCGACCTGGACAGGGTGGACTAAACGGCTTCATGCAGGGCGGCCAGCAGAGGGAGGACCACGCCTGCCTGCAAGGCAGAGAGCCCTGGGCAGACACATCGAGCTGAGGACTAACCTGCCAGCACAGACGGCAGCAGGCGTGCGGGCGTGTGAGTGTGCGGGCGTGTGAGTGTGTGAGTGTGTGAGTGTGTGAGCGTGTGAGTGTGCGGGCGTGTGAGTGTGCGGGTGTGTGAGTGTGCGGGTGTGAGTGTGCGGGCGTATGGGAGCGTCCCTGCCAGACTCGGGCCAGGGGCGCGCACTGTCTCAGGAGGGTGGGGTGGGGGCAGAGACCAGCAGGTGCTGGGCCGGTGGAAAGAGGGGGCTTCTACTCTAACTGAGGCTCCTTCCGATGGCTCCCCAGCTCCACAGGCCCGGCCCTCCCTCAGCAGTCCTCCAGGGCCAGCTCAGACTCCCTCCCCGGCAGGCAGAGCGGCCAGGCACTCCCGGCGAGTCCGAGACGATGCCGGGCCGCGGGGAGGAGGAAGGCGCGTGCCTGTGAGCGGGGCGCTGGGAAGGAATCACACTTAAGAAAACGATTTAGCAACAGAGGAACACTGACAAGATGTTCAATGAAAGAATACATGTGCTTGTGTGTGCACACGTGTACATGGAAGGGTAAACGTGTGCATGTACAGGCGTGTAGACACACTCACACACATGCACAGGGAAAAGGCCTAGAAGTGCTCTCATGCTGCCTGTGGCCACCGCTGGGTGGTTTAATTTTAGGTCATTTAGATTTTGCTCTTTATGCTTTCCCAGAGTTTCTGAATTCACAGTAAAAACAAACAATGCTTTTATAATAAAAATGAAATGTGATAGAGGAAAAAGAAATGTGCTGACTTGGAGGGAAATTCTGGATGTAACCAAGTCCTATGCGTGGCCCTGGCCGTCGCCAAAGGCGGCCCCGGGGCGTATGCTCTGTGCTGGACCCTCATGGTCTGACTCCCTCCCTATAGCTGTGTGTGGTTTGTTCTCTGCCCACAGGCCGCTCTCTCCGCACACGCACATCATGCACACACACGGGTGGACCGCGTGTACTTGCTGCCTCCGCACACGCTCATGCTCACACGGGACACCACAGACCCATCCCACAGCGGCCTCCCAGCCCGCTGCCGGCCCCCGGCCACCAGGCACCGAGGGGCGGTAACTTCAGGAACTGATTCTCGTGAGATGCTATGGTCGAGAGACTATGGACACTGGAGTTAGTTCTAAAGGCCCGTCTCCTTCCTCACTCCCAGCACTGCCTGCTGATAGGATGGGGCAGTAGCTTCCGGAAGGCTCCACGGACCAGCGCCGGCGAGGCAGTGGTGGCTGAGCGGACTCAGCGCCCAGCCACATGGGCGAGGCGCAGACTCCCCACCCGCCCTGGGTGTGGACAGCGCGAGGCCCCGGAGCACCACTGGTCAGTCTATAAATGTGGTAATCGCAGCAAGACATTGACATGTTAGCGAAGTACTTACGTTCCATTTATTCTTTAAAAACTATCCAACTCATTCTGAATGCAGAGGAAATCAGAGAGAGAGGGAAAGTGAGGTTAGAACGGTCAGCAGGCCCCACCCCGGGGCACTGGTGGGGACCCAGGCGCCCAAACCACGTGGCCACGGGGCCGCTCCCTGGAAGCTCAGCGTGCGGGGCTGCCGGGCTCTGGAGCGGCCGCTGGGGTGGAGCTGGCAGTCTCCAGCCCTCGCCTCCCTCAGGGCCAGGCCTTCCTGCCCCGTCTCCCCCGCTCTCCCATTGTCTGAGGAGAGCGGTGGGTCAGAGCTGATTCTTTTATATTTTTTTATATTTTACTGATGTTTCACAGAGAGAAAGGTAGAGGGATAGAGAATTAGGGATAGAGAGAAACATTGACCAGCTGCTTCCTGCACAGCCCCCACCCCCCCCACCCCCCCGGGGATGTGCCCGCAACCAATGTACATGCGCTTGACCGGAATCGAACCTGGGACCCTTCAGCGCAGACCGACGCTCTACCACTGAGCCAAAACGGTTTCAGCTGGAGCTGATTCTTTTTGACAAAACCAGAGCCTGGGAGCCATGGCCTCTCCCTGAGGAGGGGACACCATCCTGGAGGTTGGGGACCTGAGAGCCTGAATGGAGGGGATGTGATGGGAGCCGCTCAGTGCTGGGTCATCCCCCAGGGGCTGCCTGGGCAGCAAGTCCTCAGGGGCCTGTGCACGTGGTCCACTCTGACCCTGAGGCCAGCGGCCAGCGAGCTAACCACCTCCCATTCCTGTGCCCAGGGCCCTGCCAGCACCCCCTGGAGGGCACTCAGAGCACAGGGCTGCGTGCACCCTGGACCCCCATGTGGACCCCACACACTCCCTGCAGGCCCGGAGCCCAGAAGCCGGAGGTCGCAGCCCCGCGGGAAGGGAAGGCTCTCCGGTCTCCAGTGCCCTGGCTGCCCTGCTCACCGCCTCGGAGTGTCTCGAGCCCGTCACCAAGCTGCCTGGGACCCGCTTAGAGCACACCCAGGTCCGAGCTCCTGGGGCCTGAGCCCTCCTGGGAGGGTGCGGTGGGCGCCTGCCGGCCCCAGCTCCGGGGGGGCCTCCTGGGGTGACGCTGCTGTGGCAGGAGGCCTCCAGGGACCCGGTCGCCCGCTCTGCCATTAGGAATGTGGATCATCACTCCAGGGACGAGAGCGCTTCTGGGAGAGCCACCCATCAGGCTCGCTCAGCACCAAGGCCAGCAAGGTGGTGGGACACCCACCCAGCCAGCCAGCAAGGTGGTGGGACACCCACCCAGCCAGCAAGGTGATGGGACACCCACCCAGCCAGCCAGCAAGGTGGTGGGACACCCACCCAGCCAGCCAGCAAGGTGGTGGGACACCCCACCCTGTGGAGGGCTGACTCGCCAACTCATGAGCCAACTACCCGCACAGCTCAGCCTGGGCCTTCCGGGGCCCCAGCACACACACCGCCTCCACAAGAGCTTGGGGACCAGGAAGTCCCTTCATGAGCCCCGCCCTCCTGCTGCCTCTGACCGTGTGGCTAAAGGCTCCGATGCTGACACCATGGTTAATACATAGAGGGCCTCCACACCCGCATGTAAAATGCTACCTAACGTGCGTGTGTGTGAGATATACACAGTGTGTGTAGCATATGTATGAGTGGCATGCATACATGTACACGACACACGTGTATGTGGGATGTAACAATGTATGTGGTGTGTATGATGTGTGAGTATTGTATATTTGTGTGGCATGTGTGAAAGTGCATGGTGCATGTTTGTGGTATATGTGTGACGTGTGTAGTATGTGTGCTTTGTGTGGCATATGCAGTGTTTATGGCATGTGTGGGTTGTATGCAGTATGTGTGGCATGTGTATGTGTATGGGCTGTGTGAGATGTGTGCAATGTTTATGGCGTGTGTATGACGTGTGTCGTATGTGTGGCATGTATATGTGTGGAATATGCATGAGAGATGTGTGCAGTGTTTATGGTGCACACGTGTGTATGGCATGTGTAGTATGCGTGGTGTGTATATGTGTGGAATATGCATGAGAGATGTGTGCAGTGTTTATGGTGCACACGTGTGTGGTGTGTGCAGCGTGTGTGGCTTGTGTGAGATGCGTACAGTTTATTGCATGCGTGTGTGTGGTGTGTAGGGTGTGTGTGTGTGTGTGTGAGAGAGAGAGAGAGAGATGTGTGGTTTGACCCTGAATAGAACCTAGCGAGCACCCCCTCCGGGTGGACAGGACACGGCCGCTCCCGGGAAGGCGGTCCTCCAGGACGCCCTGCCTCAGGTGTGGCGGGAAACAAGGGGCCCAGGTGGGGCACGGGGCGGGGCCTCGGCTCCCTGGTCATGGTGCCCGGTGCCACCCCTCAGCTCCTCCCGCTGTGCACCACGGCCCCCCAGGTCCTGCCCTGGAGGCGCTGGCAGGGTGGGAGCGGCTCCCGGAGCCCTCGGCAGCCCGAGCCCAGGGCGGGACGGCCCGTGGGAGCGAGGGCGCCTGGGTGAGCTCACTCTCCGCATCGGCTGTCTGGGGTCGTTCCCTCCCTCGGCCCCAGCCCTCCCATAAGCTCTGCACTGAACTCCCAACACGCACGTCTGAAACACCAGGGCTTCTGTTCCGAGCCGTCTCGCAATCTGCGCTCCCAGGGTCCCTCCTCTCCTCGCCCAGAGGCGTGTGCACACCAGCAAACAGGTGACACGCCGAGTGCTCGCCCGTGGAAGTGCGTGGCTCCATGCTCACCTGTGTCTGTCCTCCCAGGTCACCGTCTTTCCCTTCCCCCTGCGCCTGTGGGGACGGGCCTCCAGGGAGCCACTGCGGGAGCGGCCGGGGCAGCTCGCAGGCTGGCCTCACACGGGGCAGACCGGGCCACGTGGACTCCCCGTGGTCTGGCTCCACCACCTCCCGCTCTCAGGCAACTTCCCCTGCCCACCTGGCCTGCGCAGACCGCCAGTGGCCATGGCTGGCCCCAAGCAGAGGGAGGGTAAGCCAAGGCTTGGGTGCCCACCCAGCGGGACACAGGCGGCAGCCTGACATTCTCAGTGGCTTCATGTTTATTTACAATCTCACAAACTGAATGGCCGGCCGGTGAGGCTCAGTGGACTGAGAGTCCACCCAAGCACCATGAGGGCCCGGTTCGATTCCCAGTCCGGGCCCATGCTCGTGGTGGGCTCGATCCCAACCAGGGGGCGTGGAGGCAGCTGACTGATGCTCCTCTCACATCGATGTTTCTCTCCCCCTTTCTCTCTCTATAAAATCAATTAAAACGTGTCTGTTTTTTTTTAAATCTAAAAACTAAACAAACCAGGCTTTGTTTCATCCCTCCTCTCAGCCTGTGACGACTCTTCTCTGTGGCTATTCAGACGCCCACACATGGGAGACCGGGCTGCCAGGCATACCCAGACCCGGGGCCTGCTCCAGGGAGGCGAGCTGTGCCCACCCCAATGCTGCCTGTGAGCCTCCCGGTCCGAGGGCGCCCGCTGGGCCGTCTTCCCCACGTGTGAACATCATCAAGTCGCTGACACAATCCCCACTCCAGAGGCCCGGAGCTTAATTCCTAAAATCCCCGCACGCCTCACACCCACACTGTCTTCAGACACAGAAGTGACCCCCAGACCAGATGTCAGCCTCTCAGATTGTCAGACAGAAAATGACAGCCATCGGTGGGAATGATCACAATCACACCTGTCTTTTTCTCTTTTTGTCCAAGTGGGAGAAGTATTTTATAGTGCCACAGAACTTGTCATTAGTTTTATGCATGAGATGGAAAAGGCCGACCATCGCTGCCACAGGCCAGTTTGGCTGATGCACAGCCGCCCCCTCTCCGGCGGCTCCCGGGGCCGGGGCAGACCGAGCCGGGGTGCGGAACCCTGCCGCGGGCCTCGGCAGCGGACGCGCCGTCTGCGGGGAAGCCGGCTGGCCGCCCGGCTGTCCAGAGGCACAGCTACAGGCTGGCCGTGAGGCTCACGGAGGCTGCTCGCCGGGGCTGCTGTGAGGCGCAGCCGGAGGGCCCCCCCTACCCCCGGCGGGCGCCCGCTCACCTGTGGCCTGGCAGAAGAGGTGGAAGGCGCCCATTGCAGGCACGCGCTGGGCCTGGTCGCTGAGGAGGGGCGGCAGCAAGGTGACCCGCGGGCGGCCGTCGGGCCCAGAGCCCGAGGCCGGCCAGGGGCTTCGGGGGGAGGAAGATGAGTCGGGGCTCAGACAGGACAAGGAGGACCCCAGAGGAGGGGAGGGCATAGGAGACGAGGCTGCGAGACAGAGGACAGAAAAGAGAGGGCACTGAGGCAGGCGTCGTCACGAGCAGCACCGCACGCAGCGACGGGAAACACGGTTAGAAAAGACGCGTCCACGCGGTCCTGCCCGCCAGGCTGGACCCACCTGCAAGGAGACCCACCCGCACCCGCACGGCCCAGCAAATCACGTGCCCACAGCAGGCATAAGCTTCTCGTTTATTCGGTTACTTTTCAAATGTATACAATTCAAAGTAGAAAAATAAAAACAAAGTAAATCTTATAAAACACAAATGTTTACACCAACGCAGTGGAACCCTATCGCACTGTCCGCACAGGACACAGACATCCAGTTACTGCTCTCGGCCACGGAAACGTCGCCTCTCGTGGGCGTGTGGACAGGGAGGCGGACCGCGAGGTCCGTGCTGTTAAACCGCCCGCCCGCCCGCCCGCCCGTCCTGCAGACGCGGCGGCCGCCCCGGCCCAGCACGTGGGCGCGCCCGCCCTCCCCGCTCTCTCCGGCCGTGATGCTCAGGTCGGCCACGCGGAAAGGCTGGTGCGAGGGGGGTGTGGAACGGAAGCCAAAGGAAACCGACGTTCGGATGATCGGACTCCACGGGACAGGAGGCTGTGGCCAGGGCCTCCTTGGCCCCGTGCCGCGGGCCACCCCGGCTCTCCCGGGGGCCACCACCCTCGCTCAAAACCCTGCGGGGGTCACGGGGCATCCTCCGCACCTGCTCCTCTTCAAGACTGAAAACGAGAAAAACGGAACAGAAAGAGAGGACGCCTCCCGTGAGGAATGTTTAAAAAGTCACTGTGCTCAGGAATCGGCCTTGTCTGCGTTTCGAAAAGCAGCGAGAACGCTTTTAGCAAAATTAAGTTTATCCCTGAGAATCTCCAGCAACAGAAGCCACAGCCTACCCTAACGTACAAAACCAGAAGATGCGCATCTTCTAAATATTGAGACATCTGCTTTAGCGACTTAAAAAGTAAATGACCCAACACTTCAACGCAAAGCAAAACCCAACAGTCACGTGGAAGAAGAGCTTCGTGCCGACCCGGACAACAGGCGACCCCGGCCCCTCCGCCAACCACACCCTTCCCTCCGGGACGGCCGCTCCGGGCCCGCCCGCCCGCCCGCCGGCACGACTCCGGCCCCCGACCGACCAGAGGCCCGCGGGACGCCTGCCGCTTTCCGAAAGCACAGAGAGAAACCAGGTCACGAGAAAAGACACAAGACCGAGGGCGGCCGAGGACGGCGGCCGGCGGCACGGGGCACGGGACCGCGGCAGCTCAGTCCGCGTCCGCGTCCGAGTCGGCGAACTTCAGCTCGCACTTGACGTCGAAGGGCTTGTCCCTGCCCGGGAGCTCATCGATCCTCTGCGAGTCCTCCCTGTCGGTGGGCGCCCTGCTGGCCGTGGTGTCCTGCTCGGTCTCGTAGCCGGTGTCGGGCGCCGGCCGGGGCTGCCCCCCGTTCTGCTGGGAGAAGCTGCCCGGCTCCACCAGCGTCTCCTTCACGCTCTGCTCGCAGTCGGCGAACTCGGGGGCCGGCTGCTTCTTGCCCAGCAGCGCGGAGCGCACCCCGAGGCAGCGGCCCGGCAGGAAGCCCTTGTAGCAGTTGTAGGCGAGCAGGCCGAGGCAGAGCACGAAGCAGAGCAGGAAGAGGGACAGGAGGAGCCGGTCGTTGCCGGCCTGGAGGTACAGGGTCTTCTCCGACTGCACCTGGGGCACAGTGTGGATGACGACCTTCGGCTCGCAGGACGCGCCGGTGGGCGCCGGGCCGGAGGGCGTGGCCGGCCGCCCCGCCGGGGCCTGGGGAGAGGAGCCTCGGACGGGCCCCGCGGACCTGTCGGGGGGGATCCCGGCACCTTCCGTGCGGGGGGCCGGCGAGGAGGAGGCCCCCGGGGCCCGGGGCACCGTCCTGACCTCCAGCACGTGGCTGGCCGTCACCCGTGAGACCGTCTTGTTCCTGACCCTCTCCTCCGACAGGCACTGGTACGCCCCGCTGTCCCCTTCCGACAGGTTGAAGATGAGCAGGGTCCCGCCCACCAGGCCGTACTTGGGGCCCTGGGCCCTGAGCACGCCGCTCTGGAACCTCCACACCACCCGCGCCAGGTTGGACTTCGGGGAGCATGTGAGCTCTGCCGTGCCGCCAGGCTGGAAAAAATGCTGCTGGGAGCTTTCCTTACTTTTATCTGGAACATCAAAATAAACGTGCACAGTGTCAACAACCCTGCTCCCACGACTCCTCTTCAAAACAGTCAGCACGCACAGAGGACACGAGAGTCCCACCCACAGGCGGACATGGCGCTTCCAGAACGGAGGAGAGGAAGACATGCATGAGCAAAAAGCAAAGAGCAGCCTCGGGGCAGCCCTGGGCGGAGGCAGCGGCTCCTCTGGCAGCAGAGACCCTCTCGCACCCTGGCTTCCCGGGAGGGCGCCCGGGGGGAGGGGGGGGCGGGCGCCTGAGCGCGGCCCGGCGCGTCCTGGCCACCGCACACCGCAGCCTGGCACGCCTCCTCCCAACCTGCCTTCCGGGCCACAGCTGGGCCCGCAGCAGCGGGGCTGCCCACGGGAACGCCCCTGCCTGGCCATGGCGGCTGGAGGACCTTCCTCCCCACGTGCAGAGGGGGTTGTGCTCCGGGAGCCGAAGCAGGTCCCGCGGGACAGCGGCTCCGGGACACACGCCCTCTGGGCCGCACCCACCCTCCCGCAACAGGAGGTCCAGAGACGGGCCCGCCAGACACGGGCTGCTGCTCCGCAGAAAAGGAGAATGCACAGACGCCACAGCCCAAAGCACGTGAGATGGTTACGAGAAGGCCATTCCTGAGGAGCAGAGAGAACGCGCAACTCACCGGGGCACGCGGACACCTCGCCGCCCAGGTCCTGGATCAGGGCCCTGCAAGACAAGGGCGGATGGGCGCGGGCCCCGGCGGCGGGCGCCCTGCACGCGCCTCCCCTCGCCATACCTGCCGGGGCTGTCGGTCTGGTGCAGGGCCACGCAGGCCGCCGTGGCCGGGCTCCAGGCGCAGTAGGGGTCCCGGGCCAGCACGCAGTCCTCACAGGTGCTGTGCTTCCCGCAGAAGGCCACGGGGGCCTGCACCACGCCCGAGTTGGAGCCGGCGTAGATGAAGCGTCTGCCCTGTGGGTGCAAACGGATGAGGACGGCACCTCCTCCAGCTCAGGGGCCCGCGACCAGTGCTTCCTGGAGGAGGAGCCCCTCGCCCAGTGACCTGCGTGCAGGCGTGACAGCGCGAGCAAGCGCCCGGTTCGAGCAGAACCTGCCAACGCAGAGCACACGCCTCGGCCGAGACCTCCCCTCACATCCAGGTACCACTGTCACCCACCAGCAGGGCGCACCTCTCGCCTGTCAGTGCCCCCGGGAGAGCCCAGCCGGCCACGCCAGGCTCCCTCCAGGCCCGAGACCACGGGGCACAACCTCAGACCCATGAGCCCAGGACTGACCCATAGCCACCCACACCTGCCCCGCCCTTCCCCCAGCTATGGATAAGCGTCCCAGCGCCCGGAGGCCTTGGTTTCAGACGCAGGCCCGGGCCCCAGAACAACACTGAGGAGCAGAGCAGAGCCAGTCCCCACGCCTGTGTGCACTGGGTGACTACAGACGCTCGCCAACGTGGAGGTCCCCCGGGGCGGGCCCCGCCCCGAAGCAGCATGTGGCTGCCAGGACGGCTGCTGGGCCTCCTTTCACCAAGGCCAGCGGCCCCGTTTGGAGCGGAGAGGGAGTGGGCGAGGTGGCCTGGCCACGAGCTGGCCGGAGACTCCCGCCAGGTGCCAGGCAGAGCGAATCACAGAGGGCTGGACGGGGAGGGCCGCTGGGGGTGTGCTGGGGTGCAGTCACACCGAAGTGCTGGCCACAGAGCAGGAAGGAGACGGCACAAGCGAGCATGTGCCTGCAGCCAGGGGGACAGGACACGCGGCCAGCATTAACCCTGGCACTGCCAAGGCCAGGCCCATCAGCCTGGGGTCACCGTGTGGGAAGACCCACAGAAGTGAGGTCCTCGGCCAGAGGCACAGGGTGGGGCTAGGCCAGGCTGCTCTACTACATCTGCTGTCCCCACCGTGCACACGAGGGAACCAGGGCAGGACGGGCTGGCTCAGGCCCACAGTCAGGCGCCGGGGGCTGGGGCTGGGCTTGGACCGGGCGACCCGGTGCTTGGCCCGCACTGTGCTGCCCACAGCCCCACTCCAGCCATGAGGTGGGCACCCCTCCTGCCACTGCGGGGGACACCAGAGCCAGCCCCGCCCCGGCTGCCTCTGCTCAGCCCGACGGCTAATAGCTGGCTTTGCTTTTGTAACTGGCTGAAGGAAACTCCCAGGAAGGCCTGGGACGTGAAAGGGAAATGCACGCCTGCGAGCTCCGTGCCCAGCGCCGGGCTCGGCGGAGCTCACGCTGGCTGGCGATGGCCGCACGCCGCGGCGCAGCAGGACGGAGCCGCGCCGAGCGCACAGCCCTGGCCTCTCCCGGAGAGGCCTGCTGACCGGACGCAGGTCCTGCCGTCGGGGCGGGCGGCCTGCGGGTCTCTCCCGCCACGCTCCGACACGGAAGTGTTTTTGTTGCAGCCAGCAGGCACCACACACACATCCTGTGGTGCCCCAACAACCCAGCAAGGCTCTGCCAGCTTTCAGGAGAAAGTTACTCTCCCCAGACTGCCCCCTCTGTCCTGACCCCACGGAGCAGAGGACTGTGGGAGCCCAAGGTGGCTCCTCTGGGCGAGATGGACAAAGGGCCTCCGGCCCAGCCCAGGGACCCCGAGACGCGAGGTCACTGGCCCCCAACAGCCCAGGGACCCCGAGACACGAGGTCACTGCCCCCCAACAGCCCAGGGACCCCGAGACGCGAGGTCACTGCCCCCCAACAGCCCAGGGACCCCGAGACGCGAGGTCACTGCCCCCCAACAGCCCAGGGACCCCGAGACACGAGGTCACTGCCCCCCAACAGCCCAGGGACCCCGAGACATGAGGTCACTGCCCCCCACCCCCCAGCCCAGGGACCCCGAGACGCGAGGCTGCCCCCGCCCCGCAGCCCGTCACCTTCTGGGTGGACAGCAACAGGGTCTGCACTGGCTCTTGGTCCGGGAAGAGCTGCGTCTCCTCGATGATGTGGACGTCGCCCTCCAGGCTGACGGCCTTGTGCAGGGCGCCCCGGTCTGCAAGGTCGGAGCCCCGGTCAGTGACCGGGAGGGGGCCGTGCTGCCAGAGCTGTCACACACCCCCGCCTCTCCGCTCCTCCCTTAGCCCAGGCCGGCGCCTGTGCGTCAGACACGGAGAAGGAAAAGCCACGGCAGAACGGACCACAGGAACCAGCGGGCCCGCTTAGTCCCGGTGTTTTATGGATAAACTAGGGGCTCATTGTCGATGCCAGCACCCTTTCCAGCATGGCCCACCCGCTGCCATCCGACCAGCCTGCCGCGGTTCCCGGGCCTGCCCGCCCCTGGGCGCTGTCCTGCACGGCGGCCCCTTCCCGCTGCTCAGAGGCACGACCGGAAGCACCCAGGCCGCAGCACCTCCTCCCAGCCCGACACCGTTTCCCAGGCCCGGCCTCCGGGGGCAGTGCCCCGCGGGTCAGGACAGCGGGAGGAGACGCCCGCTCTCACCCCGCTCCGTGGCTCCAGCCCAGACTTACTTACCAGACCTGATTTCCAGGTCCGGGCCAGGACCTGCGTTTCTCACCGGGGCCCAGGGGTCTGAGGTCGGGGACCCGAAGCCCCGGGTGGTGACTTCTCAGAGGCGCACACTGCCCAGGGCACCTGGGCACAGGGCAGCGGGACTTACCCGGTGTGACCGAGGCCCGACCCACCTGTGCTGACGAACATGACGTCGTAGGCAGTCCCGTCCAGGGCCCGGGTCCTGTCCACCACGATCTGGGTGTAGTTCACCCCGCTTTTGACCAGCCTGGGCCTGCTGCCCGTCGGGGCCACAGAGTCGTCCATCAGAGGGTGGTCTTTGACGAACTGCAGCGTCTTGTCGGGCAGGCTGAGCGAGCTGGAGAAGTTGGCGGCCCGCGCCTCGCGGCCAATGCACTGCGGGGAGCAGACCGGCGTCACCGCGCGCCCGGAGCCGCGCACAGCCGGCCGGGAGGCGCGGAGCTAGGCCCTCCTCAGCGGATTCTTAAACGGGAGCCACGGGCCCGTGCCTGAGTCTGAACGCCGCTGTGGCGTGCAGAGCTGTCTTTTACCCACAAGGCACATCCCGTTTCACGGCGCATGACCAGGGGGCAGTCTACCTATTTGTCAGTGAAAAAAGGACCAAGGTTTTGAAGTTAGAAGAGAAACACTCGTTATGTGACAGCTCTCCCGTCAGAAGAGCAGACTGGTGAGAGACGTGCTAACGTGGTCCACGTCCCACCAGCACGGAGGCACGGGCGTGCCCAGCCCGACGTGCACAGGCCAAGGCCGGGGCCCCCAGTGAGGGTGCTTTACCGAACAAGGTGCTGAGGACACAGCAGCTGGTGTCGGGGGGAAGGCAGTCCGCGGGGCCACAGCCCGGGCACCCCCACGCCCGGGCACCCCACGCCCGGGCACCCCACACCCGGGCACTCCACGCCCGGAAGCCCCACAACCGGGCACCCCACACCTGGGCACCCCCACGCCCGGAAGCCCCATACCGGGACCCAGGACAGACGGACACTACTGAATCCACCTAGAAACTGGTTTCTACATAAAATGCACCACTTTTAAGAAACAATACGTGATTCATGTTAGTGAACGGATTGCACAGCTCCTCTCTCTGCCAAGAAATTGTGTGTTTCTCTACAGGAAACAGAAAGTGAGACAGACATGACTACAGCTCGCACAGCGAATGCCACAGAACATCCCTGCAGCCAGAGGAGACTCCGTGTGGGCAGCAACAGCGGGCACACGTGTGCTGAGGATGGGACACGGGAGGAGGACAGTGTGCCTGTCGCCCTGCCCAGTCCCAGGGGGATGCCTGCTCCCACAGAGACACGCTCGAACCCACGGGGCCCGCACTGCCGTCCCGCCCAGGCGCCCTGGCCAGCCGGCACTCACCGCCCCGGGCCTGGGTGAGGGCACGGGCCCGCTGTAGCGCACCCACTTGGTGTGGGACTGCTCCACGGTGGCGCTCTGCATGTACTTCCCGCGGGCGAAGACGGCCTCGGCCGCGGACAGGCTGTAGGCGCACACGGCGGACAGCCCCACATTGTTCCTGGGGAGAGGGCCACGTCACCGCCTGCGGGCGGGGGGGGGGGGAGCACGGAGGGCCCGCCCTCGCCGCACTCACAGCTGCGGGGCGAAGACCCCGTAGAGCAGGGGCTCCTGCAGGTCCGGGGCCCGGAGCACGAACATGGAGCGCAGCACGTTGAAGAAGAGGCTCCCGTCGGGCCGGCCGCACAGCAGCCGGGCCTTCAGGAAGGTCGTCCACTTCTTCTGCAGGGTCCGCAGGCCGCCCTGGTCCCCCTGCAACCGGACGGCATGGCAGACGCGCAGACCCACCGGCCGGGCGCCCAGCCGCCGGCGTGGCTGTGCCCGAAGGAGCCTCTGCACACAGCCCGCGAGCCCAGAACCCCTTCCCGCAGCTCAGCTCGAGCGTCCCCCAACCACAGGGCCCACCCGCTGGGGAAAGCCGCCGCGGCCGCCGCATGGTGCTGGAGCTGCCCACGCTCGGCGACCGTGGCTGCCCGCGAGGGGCCTGAGCCAGGAGCAGCCCACACACTGGCACCCCAGTCGCCCTAGGCCAGTGGGTGACGGTCTGGTCTTCCCCAAATGCTCCTCACAGAGGGCAGGTCTGCACTCCCTCCTGACCCCCAAGTTTCCGCTCAGGAGCGCTGGGCCCGCCAGGCTCTCCATAAACACGTCCGGGCCATCGCACATCGCACCTGCGGGCACGGCCGCAGAGCAGGCCTGAGTCAGAAGCGTGGGGCGGAGGGAATGACGCCGCCGTGCCCTCACCCATGTGGGCGCAGTGGCACGGCCCGCCCGTCCACCCGAGGGAAGGCCCGCTCCCCAGCCGCTCCCGGGGAGGCGGGGGAGGGCGCCGGCAGACCCTCTGAGGCGCCGGGCTCCGGTGCCGGCGGAGGGCCCTGGCCTCTGTGGCGCCGAGGGGGAGCGGGGTCCGGGCGAGGCGCGCGTCACAGGTGGAGCCAGGAGAAACGGGGCAGCTCACCTTGCACACCCGCGCCACCCGGGGGATCAGCAGCTTGGAGAGGAACTCGTACTCCACGGACACCTCCGTGAAGAAGAAGTACACCCGGTCGTCTCCGCCCTCGGCGCCGTCCGCGCTCCCGCCCATCACCTCGGCGTGGACGAAGCTGGGCTCTGCGGGGAGAGACCGCGGTTATTCCCCAACACGGGGAGCCGACCCACACACACGGAGGGACCCGGCACGGCCCCGCACACACAGGTCCCGGCACGGCCCCGCACACACAGGTCCCGGCACACACACATAGGTCCTGGCACGTCCCCGCACACACACAGGTCCCGCACATCCCCGCACACACAGGTCCCGGCACACACACACAGGTCCCGGCACGGCCCCGCACACACAGGTCCCACGTCCCCGCACACCCAGGTCCCGGCACGTCCCCGCACACACAGGTCCCGCACGTCCCCGCACACACAGGTCCCACGTCCCCGCACACACAGAAGGTCCCGGCACGTCCGCTCATACACAGGTCTCGGCACGTCCCCGCACACATGGAGGGACCCGGACATGTCCTTGCACATGTGTCCCTACAAGACATGGAGGTGCATGTCTTGCCCAAGCACTCTGCAGGGTCTGGAGCGATGGGGTGCCCATCTCACCCTTCTCGGCCCGAGTGCCCTGGCTGTGGTTCTGAACCATCTCGCCGGACCCACCCCAGAACGCGAGGCTGGGCCTTCCACCTGGCAGGCAGCCCGCGCCCGGGAGCCAGACCCCGTCCCCACGTGCGGAGACCTGAGCAGAGGTGCATTTGCTGGTTAAACAGCTCGAGCCTCAGACTAACTCCCGCCCGCAGGTCCGGCCCCGCGCTCCGGCTGCCCTGCCGCCCGCAGAGCAGCCGCTGCCGTCCCTCAGACCGGCCCGCTGCGAGTCCGGCTGAGGGCCCAGGAGGCTCAGGGCCCAGGCTGCTGGCTGGCGCCCACGAGAAAGGCCTCGTGAGTGGCCTGAGCTATCTGCTCCACGAAGGTGACATGGCCACGTGCTGCCCGAGGTGACAGGTTCCCATCCCATCCCAGGCCGATCAGCGCCTGAGCTCCCCTGCCCTCAGAGCCCGCTCCACGGAGGCCGCTGCCCGCCCCAGGGGGAAGGGAGTGGACGCCATGGGAACCCAAACCCCGGAGCTGGCTGGGCAGCCCGAGCAGGCCCAGCGCCCGCGCACCAGTGATGAGAGCATGGGGCCCACGTGAGGTGGAGCTGGAAGAAGGTTCTAGAGATGCAGCGCATAGGGCAGTCCTGGCGCAGCGGCTGCCCAGAGGACACGCGGGGTGGGGGACCCGCCGCTCACCGTTGAGCCAGGGTATGGCGTACTCCGTCCGCAGAGGACTCTGGGAGGAGTTCCGGGAGATGATGGGCTCGCTGCCCAGGAAGTTGTAGGACGTCCCGGAGTACAGCTCCCCGTCTGGGCCAGGAGAGAGAAGGGCGTCAGCACGGTGTGTGCGGGTGGAAGGGGCGGAGCTCAGCACCTCATTCCCCTCCGCCCTCCCCGGACGGAGTCTCAGGCTCCTGGTCCAACTGCGCTTTATGAACCCGGGATTCCAGGGACAGAGGGCGCACGTGGGCCAGGGCCTGCCTGCCTCCGTGCGAGTCCCACGGGGCTCAGCCACAGCCCTCTCCCCACAGAGCGCGACCCCATGTGGCCGGGTCTGCACACACAGCAGGAACAGCCCGGGCAGGCCGTGCTGGCCTGCCGGCTGGCTCTCCTCTCAGCAATACATTCAGGAGCCGAGCAGGGTCTCTACAGAGACGGGGCGCCCTCTGAGCACAGGCTCTGGAGGGGACCCAGGGCCTGTGAGCCCGGCGTGCCAGCACAGCCCTGCCTGCGACGGGCACCGCCGACTCACCAACCATCACCGACGTGTAGCTCTGCGCTGGGTCGAAGGGACACCTTCCTTTGCCGTCTTCGTGTCTCCTCAGGAACTGAAAGGACGCCAGGTCCTGCAGGCGAATGGAAGGAAGTGTCACCGACCATCTGCACCTTCACCGAGGCTGCTCTGCCGGCACTGCTTCCAGACGCGCCGTCCAGGCCGAGGGAGCGCACACCAGCGGGACGCCACCCGCTCCTGCTCCCACACCCGCAGAGCCAGTCAGGGCCCTGCCCGCACCCCCGCCATGATGGACTGCAGACAGAGGAGGCAGAGCCTGGAGTCAGAGCCGCCGGCTGGAAGGCAGCCCCTCGGCTGCCGGAGCCCGGCTCTCGGTAACGCTGCTGGGCCGGACTCACCAGGTGGTCACAGGCCGGCTGGAAGGCATTGGTCCCACACACGTAAAGGGTAGTGGTGCCAAGCGGCTGGAGCACTCGGATGTAGTTGAGACATTCGGTCTACAAGAAAGAAAAACGCCCCGTTAACCGCCACCAGCTCCCTCCGGACGCCCCCGCATCGCGCTGGTGGCACCGTGCACTCCCACGCTCGGAACCCAGAGGTGCCGCCCCGGGCTCCCCGACACGCAGCTCTGCCCGTGCGCTGGCTGTGCCCTCTCACCGGCCACGGTGCCCATCTTCCCGCACGGGCCCCGCCCTGCAGCTGAGGGAGCACCTCCTGCCGCTGGACCGAGTGCTTCTCTCTCAGGCAGGGCCAGGAGGCGGCCTGCACCGCGGATTTGTACCCAGAGGAGAGAGCTGCACGCAGCAGTGGAGCTGACCCCACAGAACAGCGGTATGCCCACTGAGCAGACCAAGCCCTGGTGCCAGGCCTGCAGGGCACGCTGAGCAGGTCCTCCGCCCTCCTCTCCGGGGCCCCACCCTCCGCCCCAACCCGTGAAACTGGAACCGGTGCTTAGGGCTGTGTCCGCTGCCCGGCCAGGGGAGAGGCTGGCCCACGAGGGCTCCGAGCCTGGCCCACATCAGAAAGGCCACAGGGAAGCCGGGGCCACTGAGGGACCCACTCGCTATTTCAGTGCCATGTGCTGGGCTGTGTGTGCTCTCGGCTGAAATTATGCCCCCGGGGAAAGCTGCTCTGCGGCGACGGCCTCAGATCTGGTTGGAGTAATTCGTGCCTCCGGCCGGCGCGGGAGGGACCCAGCGACCGGCGGCCGGTGGGCAGCTCCATGGCAATTCAGCCTGAAGACAACGCCCAGGGATGGCCAGTGTCACCACGGGGCCCGCACTGCCCCTCGTTTCCCAAAGTAGCTTTAGTCACGGCGACTTTAGTGACAGCACGCAGCATTTGCTAAAAATGTTTATGAAAAAAATTCTGATCTTTTTATTTAAAAAGTTACATTTTGAAAATAGCCAACAACTGCTGAAATTTACCATAACCGGCTCGGCTGTCCTCACCAACTACCACAGCAGATGGGGCTCTGAGACCCCGAGACTGATGTCTGCCCAGCTCCGGTGGGCGGGAACCAGAGCGACGGGCACAGAGCGCGCCTGAGCTCCCGCAGGGCCAGCACACGGAGGTGCAGCGCCCCTGGAGAGGGCAGATCCCCAGGGGTGAGAGGTGCCCCAATCCAGGAATCCTACGGCAACCCCCGGCACCAGAAATCCCTCCCACAGCCCAAGTCTCAGGCCCCAAGAGTAATTTCAATCAGTTAAACTCAAACCCCACTCTGTTTGCTTCTGAGGAACAGAGGGGTGGGTGAGCCGTGAGACCTGACTCAAGGCCCAGGTTGCACTCCAGAGCAGCAGTGTCAGGGGCCAGCACTCACCTGGGCTTCTGAAGGGGGGAAAAAAAAAAAAAAAAAAAAAAAAAAGGTACCTGTTTGGACTTCCCCTTTTCTGTGCATCTGGCTTGCTTGTCTTCCGAGACCTTCCAGTACGCCTGTGGGGGAAGGGGAGTCACTGAGGGCACAACCGCCCGGAAGCCGACGCTGACACAGAATGCCGTTTATGAAGCCACATGGCAGGGCCGACGCCTCCGACACGGAAATCCGAGATGGCACGCGAGGCAGGAGCGGACGAGGCCGGGGAGGGCTCTGACTGGGACCCTCGGCTCCCAGGCCCATTACTCACTGCTAGCAGCAGCAGGCCCTGCGCCACTGGTCATGGTGATTACACTTATCAACAAGGCAGACTGGAGGCGCTTTCAAACGCCAAGGAGGTTTCTCTTCTCTGCTACAGCGCCTCCTGCGCTGCTTCTCTGTCTGCTCCGGCAGATCGGTCGGCACGGCTCACAGGCTGGCAGCCGCGCCGGGCCGGCTCCTGCCTCTCCCCAGGCGGCCGGCGAGCAAGGTCCCTGGCCCTCCAGATGCAGACCCAGGACCGAGGGCTCCCACCCGCCTCTCCTTTCCCGAGTGGCCCCATCTCCCCGAGTGCTATTCCAGGATTGATGCCAAATGTATGTATTTTCCCCAGGGAATCAGAGCCGCCGTCCCGGCCAGGAAGCAGGCGGGTGTCCTGTCCCAGGGCGGACCTAATAGCTGTGGGTCCCCACAGAAACGGCCGCTCGGACACAGGGAAGCAGGACCCAGTCCGTTTCCAACAGCAGCCTCCTTCAGCAATGAGGACGCAGGTAACTTCATCACTGTCTACGGGAATGCAGGAAGGTGGGATGTGACCTCGCTCACGGGTGTGGCTTCTGCTTTTTCCTCTTCTGCGGAGAGGAGGCCCGGAGACCTGGAGGCCCAGAGGCCTCTCCCTCGCTCTGGGGCCACGACGAAGCCACGCAGAGCGAGGCTGCTCGGCCCGCACCGCGGGCACACTACACCTCACTTGCGAAGGGCAGTGGCCAGAAGCTCCGTTGCGTGTCTAACAGAGACTGGGCCAGGCTAGATGTGGAGATTAGGACAAAACAAAACAGAACATACAGGGAGAGCTGTGGAGCAGGAAGTACACCCACGGGACCTGGCACCTTGGTGTCTGAGCCTGAGAAAGGTACCCGAGGCTGCCCTGGTCAGGAGGCGGCTGTCTGGGCCTCAAGTGAGGTCCCGAAGGAATGCCGACGATCAAGGGCTTCAAACACGTTAGGGTTTCCCTAAAACACCTATAAAAACTCACGGTCTTCCTGTAGAAAGACAGGACTAGCGGGCGACAGCATGTCCTCTTTATTTATTCTTTTTTTAGAGGGAGGGTATGGGAGAGGGATAGAGACAGAAACATCGATGAGAGAGGAATATCATCGATCGGATGCCTCCGGCATGCACCCCTACGGGGTGGAGCTCCCGGGTTGATGCTCAACCTCAGAGCCACACGGGCCAGGCCATTTCCCCTTCAGAGGCCATTCCTGGCTCACAAACGGAGAAGGGGCACTGGAACGTCCCGCTTCTCAGTCCCGGTGCACAGGAGCTCTGGCGGCAGTGGTGGAGGCGGAGGAGCGCCTGCCTGGGCGGCAGGCCCACAGGACTGCGGTGGCTCTGCCAGCCAGGGGCCCGGCGGCCGGGAACGGACCGAGGACAGAGTGCCGGGCACGGCGGCCTGGTCACCACTGGCTCAAACCGAACAAATGTCACCATGAGCGCGACTGTGGAGCTGAACAGGCTACGTGACAGCACTGCTGTTTGGATGTGATCGTGGTATTTTGGTTATTTTGGAAATAAAGGAGTCCTTCCTGTAGGAGATGCCCAGGGAGACACTTAGAAGATGAAGACTCTGTGTCTGGGTTTTGCTTCAAAGCCTCGTGGAGCGAGTGGCGGGTAGGGACGTGGGGAGGACGGGCCAGCCGTGCCCCGGAGCGGGGTGGGGGGCTGGGGTGGGGTCCGTCTCAGCACCCCCTCTGCTCCTGTGCACCCTGACGACGGTGCCTATAAGACCTTCAGACACCCCAGCTGAAGGGGTGGTTCCTGGTGAGGATGTGGGGGACCCTGAGCCGGGGCTGTGTGGAAACAGCAGGAAGGAAGCTTCCGGGAGTCTGTGAGGCGCGCAGGGGGCGAGCACGGCCGGAGAGGGCCTGTGCCGGGGGGAGCTGTGTGCGATTGGAGGAAACAGCGGGAGGGTCTGCGGCCTGGACCGCAGGGGCAGGGTGCCCGGGCCTACCTCGTGCCGCTTCTGGGAGACGTTGAGAGCGTTCACGGCAAACACGGCTTCCCGGGCGCCCACGTACAGGGTGTCCGCGTCCGCACTCAGCAGCAGGGCCGAGTAGTTGAAGATGCCCGGCTGGTGGAACCGCGCCAGCTGCACCTCTGGGGAGAGCAGGCGCATTAGGCGTTTCTGAGCACCTTCTCACTCAGGTGTGCCACCTGGCAGGGCCGGCGTGGACCCGCTGCCCCGGGGCCGGCCCGCCAGCCGGCACCTCTGGCCAGAGCAGACCGCGGGGGCGGCCACCAGGAGCGTGGACCCCGGAGAGGCCCGAGCAGGCGCTGAGCAGGGCGGGTCTGGCTCCCTGAAGCCTATGGTGTGAGCCTCAGGCAGCATCACCCCCAGGAGCACGCCCTCGACGTGGGCGAGTTCTGGGGCAGTGACCACCGCGGCACGGCCTGGCGCCACGGCCGGCGACCTCCGGGGACGACGGGCCAGGCCCCTCACGCTGCTGACCGCGCAGCTCCCTCCCCCGCCAAACGCTCACCTCTGGTTAGGTGCATACAGAATTTAACTATTTGGGATTTTCTTTTTCTTAAAAACAAAAAGATCTACCTTTAATAAAACCCACTTCAATGAACATATCCCTCACCAAGCATTGGCCAGGGACAACAGCACAAACCGCTAACACGGGGAGAACTGGCAGTCGCGCCTGCGAGGCCAGCTGAGCAGAGGCTGTGTGGAGCGGGAGGAAGGCAGGCTGGCCACCAGGTAACTGTTTCCTCACCCACCCCAGCGCCAATGTGAGTGTTCTCAGCGTGGCTTTCTGCGTCATCACGCTCGGTGTCACTCCTGAGCTAGGAGCTCACGCCTCCTGCTCTCTGAGATGGTGTGGAGACCGCGCACACGGATGGAGGCCCCCCACACCTGCTGCCCGGAGCCCCGGGGCTCCCCTCGCTCAGCCGTGCGCCTGGAAAGCTGGGGTCCCGTCCCCAGACACAGCTCCCAAGAGGAAATAAATGCAAAAGAACCCAGTAAACAGCAAATGGGAACCACTGGCCAGAGCTCAGCTGCACGCAGTTAACATCCCCCAAACAGGACCCAGTGTGGCTGGTGCCCGGGCCGGGGGCACTGACTGCCAGCAGGCACGAGGCGGGCTTCCTTCAGGCCCTTAGAGACCCGATCAGCCGGCCCTGCAAGGCCATGAGCGTTTCCAACGGCCGAAGCATCTCCCACCAGCGCGCAGGCCGCCTGCTCAGCACCAGGGCCAGCGCGGGGCCAGCAGCCAGCGGTGTGAACATGTGGGCACACACGTGGGCACCATGACAGACGCCGTCGGCACCTGCTGCACTTCTGCCCTCACCTGTGTGCTCCCAGGTGATCCTAGGTATGGGTGCAAACGCCACCGCTGCCCCAAACACCACGGCGAGGGCGGTGAGCGGCCCCCCGGCGCGGGCACACATCCTCCTGCGGGGCGGCGGGGCTTCCGCGGCGATGCCTGTGGGCCGCGAGGCCGCGGCGAGGGTCCCGGGTCACTCACAGCCCCGGGGCCCTGACCCGCAGCACTGCCTGGAGCTGACGGGCATTGTGACTCCTGAGGACCCACATTTCTCAGCACGCTTGGGGGGTCAGGTGGCTCTTGCCTCTGCAAACGTCACAAGCCTCCTGTTCTTGAACAGCGGGCTTCTTTCCGACCTTCCGGAGAAATCTGGAAGAGAACAAAAGGGCTGCAGTCAGGCCGCGGGGCCATGGTGCCTGATGTCTGTGCTCAGTGTTTCCCACCCCCCGCCTGCGGGCTCCGCCAGGTGCCCTGGAGCAAAGCCAAGCTGCAGGAGTCAGTGCTTCCCGCCCTGAGCTGTCAGGAGAGCAGGACAGACAGGGGTGCAGACGGACAGATGCCGCCTGGCTGCCCAGCTCACGCGATGGGAGGAACAGTTTCTGTTTCCTCGGAGACTCCGGCTTCCCAGGTCCCGTGTGCTTCCCAGAACGACAGCCGCGTGGAGAGTGAGGGGCAGCGGAGGCTGCAGTGTGGGGTGCACCCTCGGCCGCCGTGACCTCGCCCTCGGCGGTGGGGCCATCCCCCAGCCCTGCAGCAGGGGTCCTGGGCTGCCGTCCCTGAGAAGCACCTCGCTGAGAGCACGGCCTGTGGGGCTGGGGTCCCCGCCTCCTCCACCCACACGCCACCTGCCCCCAGTTGGCTGCGAGGCTCCCTGCAGTGAGCCGCAGGCAGTGAGAAGGCCGTCCGGGGGGGGGGGGGTTTGCCCCAGGGCCCCCAGGACCCCAGTGGCACTCCGAGAGGGACCCCTGGGTTCTCAGGAAGGACCCCATCCCCACAGCGCCGAGCAGAGGCGGCCCCTTGCCCGGCACAGCGGGAAGCATGTCAGTCACAGCAGAGCCACCTCACTCAGTCACACTGCCCACCCTGCTCCCCTCCTCACCACCCCCTCTTCCCGGATGGGGGGCAGCCCGCGGAGGCCCGAGAGCTGGCTGGCCGTCACCACCCCTTCTCTTCCTCCCACCGACCCACGCCGGCCTGCCCCTCACCCATCATCACCGCCGGGCTCTGGACTCGGCCACGCCTCAGCGACAGCCAAGGGGCAGCAGCTTCCTCACTCGCTCCCCACGGAGGCCCCACACCGCCCACACACAGCCCTAGTCCAGCTGACCGCCCCCACCCACACACACACAGCCCTAGTCCAGGCTGACCCCCCCCCCCCACACACCGCCCACACACAGCCCTAGTCCAGCTGACCCCCCCCCCCCCCACACACACACACACGTCAGGCCAACCCAAACGTCCAGAGCGTCTGGGAGAAATTTTGGCTTCTGTTCACCCATTCAAGTCACTGCCTCCAGGAAGTCCTCCAGGGCCCTTCCCTCCTCCCACCGGAAGCCACCTTTCTGCTCCCCTGCGCCCTTAGCGTCCTGTCTGGCCTGCAAAGCCCAGCAGCGGGCTTACTAGGTCTTTCTTCTCTTTATTTTTACACGTGGACACGGGGCTCAGCTCTGCTTCACGAGGGAAGCACTCGTGGGGACTTTCGCTGCCGGTGCTTGCCACTGGGGAGCCGGGGGCACCCCACGCCTCCTCTGCTCCCGCCGGCCTCGCCAGCGCCCTCTGTACTTCCTCCTCCCGGCCTGGAGGCCCCCGCCAGGCCCCGCTTCTTCCCCATCCTGACCACTGTCCACAGCGACTGGCACATTCTGGGCCACAAAGGGCCAGAGAGCCGTTACCGGCAGCTTTTCGTCCTGCAGTGCCGCCCGGCTCCTGGGCTTTGCACCAACACAGCTCCACAGACAGGGCCTGTGCACCACACCACAGCCGGGCGGGACCGCACTCAGGCGCCGCGCAGGGGAGAGGCTGGGACGTGGCCGAGGCTGCCCTCTGCAGAGGGCTCTCCCGGGGAGGGCACTCGCCGTGGCCCCGGCTGTGGGTGGGCCTGCCGTCCTGCGCTTTGCAGGGGAGTGAGGCACCAGAGGCTCCGGAAGCCGCCCGGTGAGTCTCCCGCACCGTGCTGCGCTTCCAACGTGAGGGCTCGTTAGCGACCCGGGTCCGAGGGCGGAATGCCCGCAGGAACCCCACACATGGCGCACAGACTCCATGGAACCCGCACACGGTGCAGACACAGGCTCCGCAGAAACCACACACACACACACACACACACACACACACACACACACACACACACACACGGTGCAGACACAGTCTCCGCGGAACCCGCACACACACACACACACACACACACACACACACACACACACGGCGCAGACACAGGCTCTGCGGAACCCGCACACACAGCGCACAGACTCCGCGGAATGCCCGCGGGAACCCGCACACACGGCGCAGACAGGCTCCGCGGCGGCCTGAGCAGAGACGCCTGGAGCTCGGGCAGCGGCGGTGCCACCTCGGCCATCCAGGCCCCGCCAGCACCACCACGCCATCTAAGCAGCGCCCACCTCCGCCCGACCCCCTCGCCTCCAACCCCACCCTGCTCCCGTTCTCGCTGCCAGGGGCACCGACGGTTCTGTGCCCGCGCCCAGGCCGCCATCTTCACTGCCAGGCTGCGGTGCTGGGACGGGCGTGGCCAGCTAAGCAACCCTGGCGCCCGCAGCTCTGAGCAAACACCTGTGGAGAAGTGCTGGGCAGGAAGTCCAAGGACAAAGGAACTGGACAGGAGGAGGCGCGCTGTTCTCACCAGCGGTGTACACTTCTTCACTTCACATCACGTGCTTGGCGGTGGGTGGCCCAGGGGCTGAGTGTCGACCCTGAACCAGGAGGTCACGGTTTGACTCCTGGTCAGGGCACATGTCCAGGTTGTGGGCTCCATCTCCAGGGTGGGGCATGCAGGAGGCAGGCGATCCATGATTCTCTCTTCTCATGGATGTCCTATCTCTTTCTCCCTCTCCCTTCCTCTCAGAAATCGATAAAGATAAAAAAAAAGCAATTAAAAATTTTCCATGAAAAAATCACGTGTCCTGAACTGAACTGTTAGGAGAAACACACGCTCAGGCTCTGTGCAGCGGGGGAGGCTCGTGGGAGTGGAGGGCAGAGGCGCCGCCTGGGATGGAAGCGCCGTCTGCGCGGCCTGCGGGCCCCACGCTCCAGGAACCGGATGACTGGCCGACCACAGCTTCCGGCTGCAGAGCAGCCCTGACCAAAGCCCGGGTGCTGGTGGAGGCAGGGTCTGCCGCCCCATGGGCTGCCCACACGGTTTAGGAGAGAGAACATGTCTTCCTCAGTCGCCTTTCCCTGGGCGCTCCCACCCAGAGGCAGAGCTATCTGCGCCCCATCCCACTATGGCCACACGCCTCAGCGGGTGCCGGACTCCTGATGGCCTCCGTCAGACCGCCTCTCCTCCCACGGGCTTTAAACACCACCCCCGGCAGGAGGCCGGCGTGGGGCTGCTCGGTTGCTTATGACTTAGGAAGGGCTGGATGTCTTCTATTTTCAGCCAAGAACGATGGTTTTGTATAATTTGAAACTGAGCAGAGCACAGCCCACACCTCCACGCACACGCCGCCACCTCGGAGGCAAGCACCCGGGGCGCAGACCTCGTATCCGTGGGCACAGCGGGAGGACGTTTGGGAGCTGCGTCAGCTCTAGCACTCCGCCTTCCCGTGTGCTGTCCTGCCTTTCACACGAGACGGGCCCACCAGGACAGGGTCACACATGTCACCCCATTGCCTACCCCGAACGGTATTGGCTCACGGGGAGGGCATGATCCACCTTCGGTGCCAGGAACGCAGGCCCGAGGGGCTCTGAGCCATCTCTGCCGGTCACAGGGCAGCTTCCCGCCAAAATGGCCGTGGAGCACGCCGGGGGCGGCGGCGGGGAAAACACGCACCCAGCAAACAGCAAGCAGCAAGGGAAAGGGCTAATTCACCAGATGGCATACACGCATGTGCGCACACACACGCATGTATACGAGTTTCTGTGTTTATTTCCTTTTGAATAGGTATGATGTGTGTATTGAGCACCTGCGCTTGTGTGTACTTATGTACATTCATGTATGGGTTCATCTGTGCACACATGCACACATGTCTACATACAGGTGTGGTATGCATGCACTCTGTTCTGATCAGCATACAAATTATGATCTGGTGTGATTAGATGTGACCGTGGACTGCAGGTGCTGTCTGGGGTCTGTCACCCCCGCCTTGGGCGTGGCTTCCCTTCCTGGACCAGCTGCCCGGGACAGGGTCACAGAGGGGACCACTCGGGACCACACAGGAAGTGTCAGTGCTCCTGTGAGCAGCAGGATGCCAGCCAATGCTGACGGCGCCCTCACCAGATTCCCAGGGACCGTGAGAGGGGATCTGGGTGACAGCATGGGCACTGCGTGGGCAGCCACAACGGCTTCTTGTCCGTGGGCTTTACACACAAACTGGACGCTGAGCCCTCCTCCCCCGCCACGAGGTGGGACGCGGAGGGCACCACGGCCCCTCTTCCCCTCCCAGCTGGGGGCACAGAGTAACGCAGCCGCCAGGCCCTCCTGATGCCACCCAGCCTGTCCCCACCCTGTTCCCACCCGCCCGGCCAGGCTAAGGTGCTGACGTCACCACCGCCAAGAAATGGCCTCGCCCGGGAACCAGGATGGGTGCCAGGGGCTGGGTCGGAGGCCCCACCACGAGCTTGCTGTTCCCGCTGCCGTCTCCGCAGAACCGCGCAGACCCCGGAGCACACGCCAGTGGCGCGGGACATGCCCTGCCCTGGAGGTGGCCGGACCCACTCTGCAGAAAAGCCCGGACTCTGTCCCGGACCCGGCTCCCCTCCAGCCACACCTCAACCAGACCCCTCACCCAAACCTGGCACACGTGTGCGTGAGTGCTGAGCGGAGCTGGGAAGGGCCAGAGGGCAGCAGGTGAGGGACGGACACATACTGACCGCTTGGCCGTGAATCGACCAGCAGTGATGAGAAGGGCATTCCCGGGGCAGCGGGACCCTCCTGGCCTGTAAGCTAACAGGCGTGGCACACAAGATCCAGAGACAAATGATCGGGGAGAAAACAGGAAAAAGCCCTGGGATCACAAATGTCAGGCTGGGAACTTCTAGCTAATGCAGCGACCAGCACACCAGGCGGTAACAGAAGGCGGGGTCTGTGACCGGCCACCTGACAGTGCCACGTGCCGGAGTAAAGAGCATCTCGCCCACCCGCCCGCCCACCAAACGGGCACGGTCTGCGCCCCGCGGGCACGGCCAACCCGCCCTGTGGTGGCACGGCCCCCGTGGGGCTTTCCTCCCGTTTTTACAAATTAAACTGCATTTCTCTCCCCTCCAAAACCGAACACACACGGCTGACGGGTATCACCTGAACAGAATGAAAACCAGTCACAAACGACCCCCGTCTGGGTGACACTGAGAACCCTCCTCCTGCCCTGGCCTCACAGACGACCCCTGTGCCCTGAAGAGAAGGTGCCCATCAGGGCTAGCCCGGGGCTGCCGGCTCGGAGAGCAGGGGCACAGGCCGGGCGGGCGCGCAATCAGAGGGAGAAAAGCAGGCGATGCCAAGGTCCAGTGCTGGCATCCACTGCCCTCTGGGCTCCACCTCAGCCACCAGGCACGGCGGCCAGGGGGCGCCCTGCCCCCAGAGCACGCTGTGACCAACAGCCAACGGCTGCTGACCCTCAGCGAGACTCCCCGATGTCACCTCTGACTCACTGGACACAGGTGAGAAAAAGTGACTGTACCTGTGTCTGGGGTCTCGAAACTTCCCAGTCGTCTCTAGGAGGAAGTCTTCAGAAAGCTCTGCTCTGGAAAAAATGGGAAACAAGAACATTAAACACTCAAATTGCCTGTCACTTAAACTCAGCACCCGTTCTGAAACGCCACGGAAAGGAAGCCTGTGGTTCTTTCCAACTGCTGGGCCCCTGGCAGCCGACTCGGACCCAGGATCAGGGTGGCATTCGTGCGAACAGGAGGGCGTGAGTGTGCAATCACCCACGGACAGACACGCGAGTCGGCTGCTCACCGGGTAGAGGAGCTGGTCCCCAATGGCTGATGGCCGCCACTCAACAATGAGCCGCGGTCCCAGTCATTCATCAGGAAAGGAAGCCCTGACCTGTCCACGGGCTGCAGGGCCAGTGGCTGCAGAGCCAGCCGCAGCATGACACCAAAAGGCAGAGGCGAAGCAGGAGGAAGCAGGACACACACACAATGTTGAGGAGGAGGGGACTTCCTGAGCCTGCCAGTCCCACCTCCCGCTGCGCTGCCGCCTGGACCGGAGGGTCTCACACTGAGCAGCGAGTTTCCTGGTGTTTGTTGGTGGTCCCCGTGCCCCTGCAGGGTCAGACGCCTGGCGGCCGGGACACTGTCTGTGGCAGCAAACGATCCTACAGATTTTTTAAACTTCAGGATCAAACTCCAGCATTTTTTGTGGTTGGAGCATCATCATCTTTTCCTTAAGACAGTGGTTCTCAACCTTCCTAATGCCGAGACCTTTTAATCCAGCCCCTCATGTGGTGGTGGCTCCCAACCTTAACATTATTTTCGTTGCTACTTCGTAACTGTAACTTTGCTGCTGTTATGAATCGTAATGTAAATACCTGTTTCCCGATGGGATTAGGCTTACAGCAGCGGTTGAGAGCCACTAGCAGGGTCGCCTAAGACCACCGGCAAACACGTTTACATTACGATTCATAACAGCAGCAAAATTACAGTTACGAAGGAGCAACGAAAATAATGTTGTGGTTGGGGTCACCACCACATGAGGGGCTGGATGAAAGGGCTGCGGCGTCAGGAAGGTGGAGAACCACTGGCTTACGAGCTTCTACAATCCTTGCCATTGCCCTGAAGACAACAGAGAAGTAGGGGGTCCCCCACTCTTACACCCACCACAGCACACAACTTCCTGGGTCACCGGGCCTGACATGCTCCCCGAATCCTGAGCAAACCCCTCAGGTCAGCAAATGAGACCCCAAAGAGGCAGGTGGGAGTGGTTAGGACTCGCCAGGACCTGCCTGGCTCCCTGCAGGAGGCTGCCTCTGAGTCACGTGTCAGCAAAGCGGCCTCCCGCCCGGGCAAGCAGGGCTGTCTGGACGAGGCCCTGTCACACAGCACACGGAGCACACACAGCACACGGAGCACATGGAGCACACGGAGCACATGGAGCACACGGAGCACACACAGCACACGGAGCATATGAAGCAAACGGAGCACACACAGCACACGGAGCACACACAGCACAGGAAGCCCGTCTCCTGTTTCTCCGCTGTGGAGGCGCTGGCTTAGCAGGTGGACACGTGGGAACCTGAGAAACCATGGTTTCCTGTGCCCCGGCGGGGCAGCCGGAAACACTGTGGGAAGAAGGGCGGTTCCCGCCAGAGAAGAGGTGAAGCTAGACAACACCAATACCAGGAATCACAGAGGAACCGTCTCTTCCGAAGGTCAGCGAGCCTGGGCCGCCCTCACAGGAAAAGCCCAGCTGCTGGCTGTGCGGCTGGACAAGCACGCACCCTGTTCACCAAAACGTCCCGGCATGCACCCACGGCAGGTTAGGGGCCGGCACTCTCAGCCTCACTCAGCACCGGCCCGCACCCCGTTCCTCCTCCGAGCAAGTCCCCATGCAGCCCCGGCCCCGTGATTCGGGGTGCAAATACACACTTCCGGCCTCAGCGGACCACGGAGGCCTCGGCCCACCGTCTGCAGCCTTCATCAGCACAATCTTCTTCCTCCTCAAGGTAACCACGACTATAATTAGTTCTCTCTCCACTAAAGACTGCAAAGTACGCATTTCTCACACAACTACCACCACGTAGCTTTCACCAGGCTGTTCCTAACTTAGCCTGGTGTCTAAGACAGAATGCGAGGTCCATTTGCAAAACAAAGGAATGAAATTAAACCAGGAAATAAGTGTTTCCCTCTCCAGGTTGAGACACATGCCTCTGTCAGCAGGGAGCTTAGGAGCCTCAACGCCCACGCTGGCGGCCACTCCGGGCAGCACAGCCAGGCGAGCGGGCCTCTGCCTTCTGGGCACTTGCCTGAGCACTGCAGGGGCCTCCCCTCTGAAGGCCCTTACCCGCAGCAGCCAGGTCTTCGCTTTCGCAGGCAGAGAAGGCCCAGGTGGGAATGACCTGGGGTATGGGCCTGGCTTCCCCTGACCAGCTGTGTGTCCTTGGGTTAGTTCACGGCCTCTCTGTGCCAATTTCCTCATCCAGAAGGTGGGCATGATAACCGTGGCCATGACACCTGCTGTTCTGAGCACCAGAGAGCCTGTGAGGAGCTCACCGCAGCCTCTGGCCTGCAGCCCTGCCAGGCTCCTGCCCGCCCTTGCTAAGCCGGCTCCGCAGGGTATAAAGCAGGATTGGCGGCCACACCTTAACCCCTCTTGGGGTTCCACCAGGCCCCGCCCACGGTGGCTCGAGCTCAGTGCCCAGGGCCCCAAGCCCACGGGCACACTGCGTTATGGACCAGGAGGCCTCAGGCCCCTTCTGTCCAACCTCCCAGCCAGACCGCCCACAGGGGAGGGGCCCCGTCAGGGAAACGGAGAGCTAGCTGACCCTCTACCCCGCTGGCCTGTGTGGCTGAGCTGGACCTTCCCGCAGATGCCACCCACCTCGAAGGCGCCACGAGACAGTCGCCATCCGTGCGAAGAGAGAGGCTCCCTGCCTGGGCACATCCTGGCGGCCTGGGCAACGCCAGCAGGAGCCTCTGCCCCAGCCATTCTCTGCCAGGGACCAGGGTGGACATACCCCACACGCGTGTAAGATACCCAAGTACACGGAAAGCTGGAACAACTAGAGACCATTTCTGTGTGTGGAGATGGTATGTGTGTAGACACACACACACACACACACACACACACACGTATAATCCTATTAGTAAAAGGTTAGTATGCAAATTGTCCCCTCAACCGGGAGTTCGACCAGCAGGCGGGGCCAGCTGGCCAACCACCTTTAGCCCCTTCCCTCAACCCGCCAGGCCTGATGGGCCCAATTGGGATGGGGCGGGCTGGCTGGACCCCACCCATGTACAAACTCCTGCACGGGGCCTCTCATAGATAAGCACATTTTTTATGTATGAATTGTGGCACATCCTAGGTTAGAACACCATGTACTGTTAAAAAGAATAAAGCAGCCCGAGATGGAAGGATGTCCAGTAAAAATCCACGCTCTCAGCGCTGCTATAGTGTGTGCCATTTGCACAGGCAAATGGCGCGACCTGTGCAAGCCCACACTTCAAAGGCACCAAGTGACGAGGTCGGAATCTAACCTGGGCCTGCTGCCGCCGACAGTGGCTCTGGTCTGGAGTTGGAGTGTGCTTCGTTTTTTACTGTTTGCATGTTTTAGTACTACCGTGTTTCCCCGAAAATAAGACATCCTCCGAAAATAAGACCTAGCGTATGGAAAGATAAGACATACCCTGAAAATAAGACCTAGCGCAACTTTGGGATAAAAAATTAATATAAGACACTGTCTTATTTTCAGGGAAACAGGGTATCTGAACTCTTGCCTTAAGCACACAGCTTCCTAATTAAGTTATTTTCAACCTGATATTAAAAGTAAGATACTTAAAGTGAAAAAAAACTTGGAAAATACAGAGAACACATTTCTGACAATTTCAAAAAAGGGCTTTTATAACTTTATTATTAATGAGAGGCCTGGTACAAGGATTCATGCACATTGAAAGGAAATTAATGAGAAGAACTATTTTAGAGGCTGGGGAGGGACTGCGGGAGATTGGCCGGCCAAGAAGGGACCACAGAAGGGTTCCAGGGCATGTCCGTCCCATCTCGCCCAGTCCCAACTGGCCAGACCCCAGCAGCAAGCTAACCTTGGTGGTCAGTGCATGTCATAATGACTGGTCAAACGGTTCAATAGTTGGACAAACAGTCGGGCACTTGGCATATTAGGCTTTTATTATATAGGATATTTATAAATTTAATTGTCATTTTTAAGTTTATGACATGGATTTTGTCACAATGGAAGTTTTTTTTTTCCCCTATTCTTTTTTTAAAATTTTATTTTATTGATTTTTTACAGAGAGGAAGAGAGAGGGATAGAGAGCCAGAAACATCAATGAGAGAGAATCATTGATAAGCTGCCTCCTGCACACCCCCCACTGGGGATGTGCCTGCAACCAATGTACATGCCCTTGACCGGAATCGAACCCGGGACCTCTCAGTCCGCAGGCCGACGCTCTATCCATTGAGCCAAACTGGTTTTGGCCACAATGGATGTTTTAACAGCAGACAGACAACACCATTTCTGGCCCTTCTGCGGTTCTGTTGGGACTTCTCCTTCTAAATAACTGGAACAGTGTGTTCACTCACGACCATCTCCAGGGGGCGGGGACGTGTGGGTGCACAGGCCCTGGGGAGGCAGGCAGCACACAGGGAGCAGAACAGACACCTGAGCCCAGGAAGGAAGCCGGCACTCACTGCCGACGGAGGCGGGAGCCGGGCGGGACCTGGTGAACTGTGCAGAGCTCCTGCCAGTCTGCGTGCGACACCATCCATTGCCCAGGCTCCCACGCACGATTTCATGGCTGCGTGATGTTCCGATGAAACCTGACAACGCTGGAGTTCAGATCATTGCCCATTTACAATGTAAGATTCATTTAAGATGGATTTTAGCCTCCGCAGAACAGCCAAGAAGCTTTTCCGTCTAGATGCAGAGCCGAATGCGGAGATTGGGGTCACCAGGGTCGCCGTGGGACGGTGGCGAGGCTCGGTCCCCGGGGACAGGCTCAGCACCTGGACCGGTCAGTGACCGCTCCGCTCCCTGCTCCTGGGGTTTGTCCTACAACTTCCCGGACGACGTTCACGCAACCTCCTCTCAGCTTTCCCAGTCAGTGGGGCTGTTTTTGAAAAGGCACACACACAGGCTGTCTGCTATAAAGCACAATCAAGTCATGTAGCACGAACACATTCTGTACTTATTTCAAGTCAATTCAATGCTCTAATTTAGTCTGTGTTTATTCTCCCTAACAGGGGAGGCAGCCAACGGTCCTGGCCAGAGGGGGGCTCTGAGGCCAGCCTGCCCGGAATAGGTCCAGGTCTGCCCCTTCCCAGCTATGTGACCTAAAACGGGTCACTGCCTCTCCACCGCCCCCAGCTACCCCCCAGATCATCCACCTCCCCCAGCTACTCCCTCAGCCTTCATCCTCCTCCAACTATTCCCTCTGCCCCTCTACCTATCAGCCCCCTGTTCCCTCAGCCACTCCACCTCTCCAGCTACTCCCTCAGCCCCCTCCTCTTCCCAGGTATTCCACCTCCTGAACCCTTAACCCCCACCACCTTTCTAAGCTACCCACCTCCCCGGCCCCCCTCTCTGAGAGAAATTCCGGGGAGAGAGCTGTGCGTGCTACAGAAGGGCACTCGCTGCAGCGGTGTGGGGTAACGCAGCCACACCACGGCCCATGCCCTCTGACACACGCGACACTCCCCAGTGCAGAAAGAGGTCTGACCAGAATCTCACGGCCACGGCCACCTCCCAACAGGGACCAGTGGAGGAGGGGAGAGCGGCTTTCTCAGCACCTGGGCCCTGCAGCCCGATGAGGCCGGTGAGGGGCTGCTGTCCAGCGGAGACCCCGGGACCCTGAGAGCCACTTCCGGCTGAGACTCGCCGCCAGGGTCTTGCAGTTGCCTGCAGGCCACCTGGGCTCTGGGGCGGGGCCTGGGGGCAGGCAGGCACCCTCCCTGTGCACTTGTCTCCACGGCGCTTCCCGCTGATGGGCCTGGTGCCCGGCAGCCCCACCTCCTTCCCGGGAGCTCAGGGCAGAGAGGAGGCGGTCCGGCCCCACTGCAGGCGCTTCCTCCTCCTGATTGCCAGGTGGCGACGGCGTCCGTCTGCCCAGAACCATCTGGAAGCCAGGCCGTGCAGGACTGCACTGCGGCCGCCTGTGGCAGCACCTGCACCCCAGGTGACCTCGCCCCTCCCGGTGGCTCGGCTCCTCCTGCGGCTCGGCCCCAGCCCCGGCCCGGCTGCGGACGGACGAGGAAGTGCCCACTGTGGCCGCGTAGCCTCGACAAGCCCGGGCCCGAGACAGGGCTTTTTAGTCTCAAAACCACAAAACACCATTCTCTGTGCCTTCCTCTCCGGTAATTCCTTCCAACTACTCAGCAGGGTGCAGCGTCCGCCAGCTCAGCCGCAGGCCGGCATCCGCCCGGAGCCAGCAGGGCCTGGGCCAGCACCAGCCTCGCCCTCCACCCAGCCTCCCCGGGACGTGGCCAGAACCCACAGGCCAGGCCCCGTCACTCCCTCCCGGCAAGACAAAGAGGGCCCCAGCTCAGACGATGTCAGACTCGGGCCGCTCCTGTCTGGTGCCCAGGCTATCCGCACACACCTGTATCGGACGCCACGGCGACCTCCGGGAACCGGCGCGGCCCCTGGTGCCGCTGGGCCCCTCGTAGCCGAGACGGCCGCCTCTGAACCACGGTCACGGCGCAGCAGCCCACACGGTCCACGGAGGACGTTCCCAGGGACCGTGTGGCAGGACGAGGCCGAGACGAAACCGGGGGCGCTACTTCCTGTAAGGGCACTTCCTTATGCTGCTCGCGGTCACCGTCTCAGGATGGGGCCGCCCACTGTCTCGCTTCCCTCAGGGCCCCACACTCAGTGTCAACCAAGGCCGCCAGCCACGTCCCTGCCGAGGCCCGAGCCCCGCACGCGCACAGGCAGGGCGTGGCCAGTCTGCGGGGTGGGCAGGCCGTGCCGGGCCGCCCAGGTGGGCGCCGGCTGCAGGGACAGCGAGTCCTCGGCCAGGCACAGGCGCTCGTGTCGCTCAGCGATCCTCGAACCCTCAGCCCTGCCTTCGTTTCAGACAGGAAGACACTGAGGCAAAGAGCTCTCAGCCCTGTCTGCCCTCCACCTCCACCCTCCAGGGTGCACTGCTCCAGCACTGGGACCTGACAGCACGCACACCAGCCTGACGCCCAGGAGCGGGGTGGTGGACACCCTGGAGAGGAAGTGCCACCCAGAATGGGGTCGGACCGGGCCTACCGGGGTTGGCCAGGAAAAGCAGGATGCTCGTCCTTGCGTCTGACCTTGCCAGCGGTCAGTGCCTCTCCCCGCTACTTCCCTCCCTCCATGCCCCTACCTGACCACCGGAGCTCCGAACTGCCGGGGAGCCGATCTGCAGCCGGGAGGGTCGGCAGGAGGACATGCAGGGACCTGGGTGCACGTCTCCCTGTCTCAGGCCCAGGAAGCACCCACAGCCAGTGCCACGAGCAGGCATCTGGCCACCTGACCAGGACGGCAGTAAGTGCCTCCACCCAAAGGAGCCACTCCCCCACCCAACCCCTGGCTCTCTGCTTCCTGCAGGCCTGGCCTCACTCAGCCCTGTGAGCTCCATAGATAATCCAGGCAGCACAGACTCCCACCACTAGGCCATCTAGGGAGCATGGACCTGCTGTCACCAGACACATGCAGGGTGCACAGACCTCCCGTCACGGACACATGCAGGGAGCACGGACCTGCCATCACCACACATGCAGGGAGCACAGACCTCCCGTCACGGACACATGCAGGGAGCACGGACCTCCCGTCATGGACCATGCAGGGAGCACGGACCTGCCATCACCGGACACATGCAGGGAGCACGGACCTCCCGCCACGGACACATGCAGGGAGCACGGACCTCCCGTCACGGACACATGCAGGGAGCACGGACCTCCCATCACGGACACATGCAGGGAGCACAGACCTCCCGTCACGAACACATGCAAGGGAGCATGGACCTCCCGTCACGGACACATGCAGGGAGCACGGACCTCCCGTCATGGACCATGCAGGGAGCACGGACCTGCCATCACCGGACACATGCAGGGAGCACGGACCTGCCGTCACGGACACATGCAGGGAGCACAGACCTCCCGTCACGGACACATGCAGGGAGCACGGACCTCCCGTCACGGACACATGCAGGGAGCACGGACCTGCCGTCACGGACACATGCAGGGAGCACGGACCTCCCACCACGGACACATGCAGGGAGCACAGACCTCCCGTCATTGCAGCAGAGCCTCCCGGGCGGGAAGAGTGAGTCAGGTCACCCAGCGGCATGGGGATTGCTGACTCCTCATAGAGGCTCTTGTAGCAACTTGATGATCCAGGAACCCCGCTTCCCAGACAAGAACACCAGGCTTAGAAACTGCCAGAAGTCACATCTGCAGAGGAGTCAGTGTCCAAACCCACTGCCTGGCCAGGGCCTGCTCCCAGCTCCTGGGGGCCGGGAGCTGTCCCAGTGCTTGCCTTCCTGTGTGGGGGACTGACGTTGGGGACCACCAGGCAGGTGAACACGTGTGGGTCTCACTAAGCTGTTTCCAGTTTCTTACCAGATTCTCCAGCCTGCTCTGCGGAGCCCAGGGACTGTGTGGGATGGGACGTGCTCCGGGAAGTCTGGAGGCCCTGCCAGGCACACGAGCACCGCCCAGCAGCCGAACAAGCCTGCACAACACTCACTCCCCTGCGGCTTGCACAGAGCCCCCAGAGGGGAGAATCCACAGGAGCGCAGCGCAAACAGGAGGCACGGCCCAGGCCTCCCGGCCTCCACTCCCAGCGGGCTCCTCGGACGGACGGCAAACGCAAACCGTAAATGATGGCGAGACCTCACCGAACACTGATGGAGGCACCTGCCTGGACGTTCCGAAGGTGCTGCTGCCCTCTGACCTGCGTGGGAGGGGACTGCTCACCCAGCGGCCCGGGACAGGCCCCGCAAATGGCAAGAGGTTCTAGAAGCATTTAGCCCCAGGGAGGGGGACTACTCAGAAGCAAGGGCATGCCCCACAAAACCTCAGAACTGGCATGCTTCTGCAGAACTCTGCGCTAGCAAACCCGGACTCGAAGCACCTGCACCAGCTGCCCGGCCTGCCCGCCGGCCCCTCCCACAGAGCCGCACCTGTCACCCTCCTCCTCCGGGGTCCTCCGTCTCCAGGGACACAGTGACTGGCCGGCAGCACAGCCCCCGGCAGCGGCACGGCGGGGACCACAGACTCCCGGACGGAGGGGAAGGCCGCGGAAGCGGGCCGTGAGGGCGGAGGGCCGGCGAGGCGGGGACGGGCGGGGACCAGCGGGCCTTCCGGAAGAGCCTGCCCAGCCGGCGCGGTGTGCAGGCTCAGCAGCCCGGGTTCACGGGGAAGTCAGCCCGGACGCTCGCGGGCAGCTGCCTGACCGCTCACATAACGCCGCCCGGGAGCCGCCTGGGGAAGGGCTGCGAGCACAGCCACGGGGCCCTCCTGCCAGCACGGAGGACGGAGGGCACAGCGTGCTGCCAGCGCCGGAGACGGGCAGGGAGCGGAGCTCACTCAGGCAAACCGTCAGGACCACTCACCGGAAGGGCTGCCCCGGGCGGCACACGCTCGAGCACCCAGCACCCTCCCTCTCCTGCTCCGGGTGGACGTTGCTGCCCCCGGGGAGCACGGGAGGCCCCGGCAGAGGCGGGGAGGGCGCGGGCGCAGTGCTCAGCCGGGCGGGGCTTCGGGCATCCTCAAACACCCTCTCGGACACTCCACGTCCTCAATTTCTTCCCATTAGAAAATGCATTTCAGCTTTTTCTCTTTTCTCCCCCCTCCCAGTATTCTCCTTACAGACAGTCATGTTGTCCCCAGACACCAGCAGTTTCCCCAGACTCTCTTTTGGGCCTGCCTGATCCCCAGGCCACCCCACAGGGAGGGAAGGCAGCCCGAGGCCCCGAGGCCCGACAGGCCCGCACTTCCAGGTCTCCAGCAGGTTCCGGCTTCCTGTCCGCGCCCCGCAGGCCAGCTCCTCGCCCACGCCTGCCGCCTGCCTGCAGGGTCTGAGCCAGACACAGGCTGGGTGCCCAGGCCGCTCCTCAACCCCTGCCCGGCTCCTCCGAACGACGGAGCCGGCCTGGAGGGGGCTGCTCCTGCCGCTCGGCGACGCCAGTGTGACAACGCCTGGCCTCCGCAGAGCAGCCCGCCTCAGAGCCCAACCTGCTCGTCACACACCGTCCGGGCCACAGCCTGCTTTTCCACAGGACTCTCCCCGAGGAAACGTCAGAGAGGGAGACGCCAGGGCCCCTGCTGAGTCGCCTGTCTGTGCCCGCGGGCCTCGCCTCCGCCTCTCACTTCTGGCCCTGCACGCGGCTCGGCCCGCTCCCCGCTCCCCGGCGCTGAGCACAGGACCCAGGTGCACACAGGGCTGTGCGCAGGCAACACAGAGCCAGGTGGCACCGGCACAGAGCAGTCCGCGCCGACACCAGGAGAGCCAGGCGGGACCCCGGCGGCCCTGGACACCCGCAGTCCGAGGGGACCCCGCAGCCGGAGGGAGGGAGGGGGCACCGCAGCCGGAGGGAGGGAGGGGGCACGGCAGCTGGAGGGAGGGAGGGGGCACGGCAGCCGTTGGGAGTGAGGGAGGGAGGGGGCCCAGCAGCCGGGGGGAGGGAGGGAGGGAGGGGACCTCGCAGCTGAAGGGAGGGAGGGAGGGAGGGGGCACTGCAGCCGGGGGGAGGGAGGGAGGGAGGGAGGGAGAGGGCACCGCAGCTGGAGGGGACACCAGACCTTAGTGAGGCTGAGGCATGAGGACCCGCAAGTGGCTGCCCTCCAGCACTCCTTCCTGATGATAACAGTAAGAGGAACAGACAAGAGACAAGTGAACCCGGAAACGCAAAGCCTGCAAATGTCACCCCAAACCTGAGCAGCTGCACCCAACCACGGTGTGTCCTGTCCCACCAGGCTCGGCTCTACCCCCCTCCCCCCCGGCTGGGCTCTGCGCCCCCCAGCACCCCGCCTGAGCACAGTGAGGGTCCTCCCTGCTCCCTCTTCTGCTCTGAGCTCCCCCGGGCTCAGCCCCCCCTGCCCCCCCAGCTCAGCCTCCTCGCAGGCCGGCTCGGGGAAAGCTTCCTGCAGGAGCCCGGTGCTGGGGTGACGAGGGGGTTCACTTCCTGCTCGAACGAGAGAAGGATCAGGACACTGGGCTGGTCCACTTGGGACCTCCCTGCAGCTGCCAGGCCGAGCCCCTGGGAGCCCCGAGCCGCCCCCCGGCCGGAGCTGGGAAGCAGCGGCCGCGAGCTCCTGAGAAGCACCGCGACCCTCCCGGAGGCCGTGACACGCGCAGGCAGATGCAGACACAAAGGGCTTCACACACGTGTGCACACACAACCACCCACAAACCCAACACACATGCACATCACACGTGCATATGAACACAACGCATGCGCCCATGACAGCATGCACACACAAACATAGCATGTGCACACACACACCACATGTGCACAAACACACTGCACACATACACAACAAAACACATCACACAATGCACACATACACCACAATGCATATACCACACACCACACACACATGCACACGCACACATCGCTGTACTCACACACCCACACATGCACACGCATGCAGAGGCCAGGGGGCCGGTCAGAGTGGAGCTGGCGTGGCGGGGCCCGGCGCCTGCACGCTCCTCACGCAGGGACCGTGACGGCAGCGCCGGGCACAGGCCGAGGCCCCGTGGAGAGCACACGGGAAGCACCCAGCCAGCCCGGACTCTCATCCTGAAGGTCCTGAGGGATCAGCACCCGGACCCTCCTTCAGCCACGTCCTGAAGCAGTGGCCACAGTCACTCTGGCCTCACCCCTGAGACTTCCACGTGCTTCCCCTCAACGCTGGCCACCGACCAGCGTGAGACGCCCCTGGGACGCACAGAGCCAAACCAGACGCGCAGTGCTCAGAGGATGGTGCGCAGCCACACGGGATGTGTTTCCAAACGGAGGCTTAGACACAGACAATCACCCACACTGGGGAGGCTGCTGTCACAGCACGGAACACGGCGGCGGCGGAGACGGGAGCCCTGGCGCCCCACGGGGGCGGGGTAAATGGTGCAGCGCCGCCGAGGGCACAGCCCAGTGGCTCCTCCACGTGGTGAGTGCTGAGCGGCCACAGGATCCACGGACCCCACCGCCAGGCAGCTGCCCCAGGAGCCGCAGCCTCAGACCTCACAGCAGTAGCATCCGCAGCATCCAACGGTGGGAGCCACAGCGTCACCCAGTGGGTGAACGAGGGATAACCAGAACGGGTCTGGACACACCGCGCAGTGCCACCTCCGCCGCAGGAAGGGAGCATCCCTCACCAGGCTGCCGCCGCCGCCCGCCGGCCGCCCACCACGGCGGCCCACAGCCTCACCACTGGCCCAGCTCTGCGCGGCACACCCCGGGGCCCCTCAGGGTGCACAGGTTACCACACAGGAAAGCACCGGCCTGTGGGCCTCCCACGCTCGTGTCTACCCGGCTGACAGGAGCGCCACAGGCCCCGTGCACACGGAGCAGGCGGGCAGCCGGCGGCGGCCGGGGTGTCTGAGACAGCACTGGGGTGACAGCAGCTTGCTCCCCTTCTAGAACCTTCACGGGCCACAGCGTGCTGGGAGCTCTGTCCTCAGCACAGGGTCCAGGACGGTCTTTACCCAAAAAGTATCCTCCAGGCCAATGGTAGCAGCTCCTCCTGAGAGCGAGCCACCTCCCCGTGGCTGAGGGCACGCAGCCACGCCTGGCCACGCCCGGCCACGCCTGCCACTGGACGCCAGGCCTCGCCCCGAGGGTGTGACACAGGCTCCTCCCAGACCTGCCAGGGCAGCAGGCGGCCCCACCCGCCCCGCCCACGCTGACTGGCACACAGCTAAGCCTGAGCGCCTGCAGCTGCGGGTCCCCCTCCAGCTGCCCCCCTGCCCGGGGGCCTCACTGTGTGTCTCTCTAAGCCGTCCTGAAGCTCCCTGAGCACAAGACCACAGCTTAAGGGTCCTTGCGAGTTTCCGTCGGCTGCCGTACAAAGCAGCACAAACTCAGTGGCTTAAAGCAACACACACTTATTATCTGAACTCTGGAGGCCAGACGTGGGGCTCCAGCCCAGAGATGGCCGAGCTCCCTCAGGAGGCCCTGGGGGGACCTGGCTCTGCTTCTCCGCGGCCTGCATTCCTCCTCCTGCAAAACCCGCACAGCTCAGGCCACCCTGCAGAGGGTCTTCTGAGCTGCAGGCAACCAGACAGAAAGCTCCCTGCCCCGCCATGTGCAGGCTGCCCGCTGGCTTTGTGAAGGTGAGACACACACTCTCTCTCTCACACACACACACACACACACACACGCAAACCTACACACCACCCTTCCCACCACGTCTCCCGGCCAGCTGCCCAGGTGACTGCCCGGCCCAAGCCCCGCCCCCCGTCACAATGACACATCGCAGCAGCCTTTCCACTGTCTCCTGGCGGCCCGAGCAGGGACAACGTTACACTCTTATGTCGGTTTAGGGTAGGCCCGCTGACCACCCGCGGGAGGGGCGGGAAAGCTCCTCCCACAGCAGCAGCACTGCCCCCCGCTGCCCCCCCCTCCCGCCTGCCCACCCGCAGTGCGGAGGCAGAGAAGGCTGGGTGGTCAGGGATGGCGGCCAGGGGTGGAGAAGAGGGTGTGTGTGAGAGGCATGAGATTTAAAAGTATGAATGTTGCTAAGACAGGCAGCTTGCAGATAATCAATCACAGGGCTGTAAGGCATATAAACCAATCCCAAGGATGTCACTAAGGCAACATTCTTTGAAAGGACCAATCAGGAACTAACAAGCGCACACACACACACACACACACACACACACACACACACACACGTGGCTAATATGCAAAGTGTCCCCTCAGGAGTTCACCCTGGAGACCAGGAGTTCGATCGCACGCTATGACGTGTGCTGACCACCAGGAGGCGGCACAGAACAAAGGAAGGCCCCACCCGGCCCTGATGGCCGCCCAAGCTTAGGGACCCCCCGGGCATGAATGTCGTGCCTCTAGTATACCGGCATACGTAAAGCACACCCCTTCCTGCCCTCTCCCGGCGCTGGGTTCTCGGCTGGCGGCAGAAGATGCACCCCCCCGCCCACGTGGCCGTGGCCGAGGGGCCCACAGGGGTCACAGCCTGCTGGCTGGGCTGTGAGCGGCTCCGGGGACCCCGCTGCCCGGTTCCAGGTCTGGCTTCTCCCAACCAAGGTGGGGCCCACTGACCGTCTGTGTCTGTGACTTCACTCGTTTCACGGGACAGTGAACTCGGGCTCAGACCCGCCGTTTTGGTTCCAGGCCCACAGGCAATCTCCCGCCACCCGGCGAGACCCGGGATCGCCTGCCCAGGCCTCTGCCAGGGAGAGAGCCGCTCCCGAAGGCTCCGGGACGGGGTGTGGACGTCGCTGCTCTGCCTCCTGCAGGCCCCTCGCTGGCCCTGCTGCATTCAGGGACGCGGCTCGGTGTGGGCCGGTGCCGACTTCATTTTCTTACAACAGATAGATTGTCAGGCGGCGCCCGACGCCCTGATGCTGAGCAGTAACTGATGTGCATGATGTCTCGTCCAGGGAAGTCCAAACAAAACCTGCTGCTCCTGAGGCGTGAGCTGCAGGAGCGGGGAGGGCTGGCAGGTGCCGCTGCCCCTCCAGGCACAGGGGAGAAACCCGTGCTGGGAGAGGGGGTGAAGGCAACCTGAGTAGCACTGACTTCAAAATGCTGGCTGGATAAAATGCAAATCACCGTGAACAGAGACGGAGACAACAAGGAAACCAGAACATTCCATGGCACTTGATTAGATTGCTCATTCAGATGCAAATTTTACCCCAATTTGGGAAGGATCACAAGCACCCTGTTCAGAGCCCGGTCCACGGCTCTGCTCTTTCTTTCAGGAGCCCCTCCCGGCGGTGGCCGTGAGGCGGGCTGCACGTTTCTGTGCGTTTCTTCCTCACTCGCCGGCCTTTCCCGAGGAACGCGCTCGGCACCACCCGCTCCCACGGTCACGCACGGGGCTGCCCCGGACACGCCCCGGCACACACCTCACTGCGCGGCGAGCACACCTGCCTCTTTAAACGAAGCCGTCGGTCCCACAACCCCACCCCACCCGCCTCGCCGGAGGGTGCACCCCACCGCCCCCACCTGCTTCCCCCCAGAGTGCAGGGCACGGAGAAACCAGCGATGGGAGCAATCCAGACAAGAAGGAAGGCTGCCAACGCGGCAGCCGCCACGTCGCTGGGCTGCCGTCGCTGCCCAGGAAAGGCCCGAGCAGCCCAGGCCAGGGCAGCCCGGCCTCAGCCCCGCTGCCCCCGCCGGCCACTGCCCACAGACAGCTCCCGGACACGCCCTGGTCCCGGGGACGGGCTGCGGGCAGAAGGACGCCTGCTTGCTTCCTCACTCAGCCGGTGCACTGAGCCCGGAGAACTGGGAGAGAAAAGCTGTCGTGTGAACAGTAAGGAAACACGCACTGGTGCGGGGCCGGGCCAGTGACGGCGATCCCGTCACTGGAGGGTGAGGAGGTCCCCACATCACGCACTCGGACAGACTCACCCCGACTCTCCAGCAGTGCCCGCTGGTCTGTAGGTTCCCCTGGATTTTTCTAGTGAAAACAACACATGACACCACCTGCAAAGAAAACAAGCAACGCTGGGCCTCTGGCCACACCCCTGCGGCGGGCCCGGGCCTCACCTCCCGGCTGGCCACGCTGGTCTCCGGCCACGGGGACGACGGTGCGCAGGCAGGCCGGCCTGCCCGGCCATCCCTCCTCGTGGGACCTCGCTGCCCCGTGCCTATCCTACGCCTGGGACTCCGGCACGGCCTGGCGGGGCCGTGCAGCCAGGCCCGGGCAGTGGGGCCATCGGCCGGACAAGGCTCTGTTCAGAGCGGACAAGGCCCCGCAGTGAGCCTCCCTGGGCTCGGGACAGGCTGGCCCCATTCTGTCCCTTTCAGCGGCAGGCTGTGCCAGACGCGGCTGACGGTCCTCCTGTGTGGCGCATTCAGGGCAGCAGGGCAGCCAGCCGGGCAGGGGAGCGGGAGGAGGAGCAGGGGGAGGAGGAGGGTGGGTGGAGGTGCTGCTGTGCCTCAGAAAGGGGCTCGGAGCCGGCAGGAAGAAAGGTCCCCAGGCCTCTCCAGGGAGAAAACGTGAGCTGCCCGCTCCCCCGGGCTCGGCTGCAGGCCTGAGAGGCCACGGGCCCTGGGAGCGGCAGTGCAGCCCGAAGACGGGGGAGTGCAGTGCCCTGTCGCCCTTGGCAGAGGGTGCGGAGTGCTCCCCGCCGAGCTCCCAGCACAGCTGGCAGAGGGAAACCAAAACGGGAAGCTGTGCTGGCTAAGGCACCTCTTCTCTCCGCTGCCCGCTGCCCGCTGCCTGCTGCCCGCTGGCACGTCTGTCCTCCCCAATGGGCCGAGCCCAGGGACCATCACACAGGGTTCAGTCCACGGTCACTGCAGGGCCTGAGGGGAGGCACAGCAAGAGATGCAGCACCCACACACGGCAGGAACCACCTGGGGGGACGGCAGGGGCAGGGGTGTCACATGGGTGTCGGTGAGACAGGTGAACAGATGAGTCTGCTCTGCCAAGTGCCTCCTGGACCCACCTTCCATCACTGCCGTCTGCACAGGCGGGGCCACCTGCTGGGGACAGATGACGGACAGCCCAGGCTGGCAGGGCCCGCCCACCCTGCCACGCCCCCGGAGGCTGTTAGCTGTCAGTCCCGGGTGTGGCTGAGTGTGTGAGCCTCCAGGATCCCCCCTTACCCCCCCCCCCCCGCCACCACCCCTCCCTGCAGCGTGGGCAGGGCAAGGCCAGAGGGGAACCTGACCTCACTGGCTCTCAGCGTGGGTGGGGCCAGTCCAGCTTGGGCAGCACAGTGGGAGCCCAGGCAAAGAGGGCATTTGGGGGACACATTGGGCATTTGGGGGACACAGAGGGCATTTGGGGGACACAGAGGGCATTTGGGGGCACAGAGGGCATTTGGGGGCACAGAGGGCATTTGGGGGCACAGAGGACACTAGCAGACAAGGGGGCTGCCACCCAGGGAGCCTGGTCAGTGTTCAGGTGTGAGCTTCTGAGGCAGCCAAGGTCAGACACGGGCACCTACAACAGTAACACCTGCACATGCCAAGGCTACATGCACCCGCCACATCTGCACGCCCCACCGTGGGCGGAGCAAGGGCACCCTGTGCGAGGGGCCCACGGCGTGCCCGCCGCCGCTGATGGGGGAGCTGTGCAGTGTCGTCCTCTCTCCCCGTCACACCTGCCACCTTGTGCCCTCCCCATCTTTCTCTGCCCGGGAGCGTGAACAGGCACACGCGGAGCCAGAGGGCACGTACAGGAGGCTCGGTAACTTCCTGCAGCCACAGGCGCGGCTCCTTCCCGGCCGCCCTCCGGCTGCTGCGGCGGGGAGCGCACAGGAGACAAGCGGCGGCTGCAGGGAGAAGCCCGAGGACCGGCCCCCGAGACCACGCCCTCCCAGGCGGAGCTCCTGCACGGCAGCATGGCTCCGAGCAGCCGTGTTGGCCCGGACCTCACTGGACCCCCTCCCTCGGGTCTGATCCCACACCACACCGAGCGTGCGAGGCGTCTTCGAGGCTCAGGAGAGCCACCCGCTTCCTAACGGACGGCGCCGGACATGGTGAGTGGGGACACTCTGAGAAGCAGTCCGAGAACACGCAGGCGAGCCACAGACGGAGGCACGCAAACCTCGGGGACCTTGCAGGGAAGACCCGACGCCCCCGGACGCCGGAGAGAGGGTGCCTCCCAGGGCGTGCTGGAGCGGGATCCACGTAGGGAAAGGCCAGCAGCGGTTAGATCTTTCCGGAACCGTTCTGGCAGCGCCTGTAAAACAGGTGCTCCCTGGCCACAGTCACGTGCACGGAAGAGCGGCCGCCTGCCGTGGCCGGCGCTGGCGGAGGCTGTGGCCGCGCGGAGTGACCACCAACGGGGCCGGGAACAGCGGCAACCCCTCCAGTCTGGGCCCCTGAGCGCCCTCCGGAGGCCTCTTCCAGCTGGGGGCTGCGGCACTCCTGGTTTCTGGCCCTGTCATTGGCCAGGACCCCAGTGGAACAGAGACGGGGGTGGTGTGGGTACGGAGGTCAGGGCAGAAACAGAAGCGGGACCAGCTATAACGTAAGACACATCCGACCTGCTCTGTTAACCTGACTGTCTGGTGCTGCTCACAGGCACACGCTGACCTGCTGGGAGGGGCACCTGGACCTGGGAGCTCACCTGGACGTGCGGCCATCCGCCACGCCGGGAAGCTGCCTATGGTCACGGAGAGACTGACAACCTTGTGGCAAAACCAGAGGCGCCAGTCCTTTGAAGACCCTGAGCCCTCTGCACACACACAGGCCTTTGCAAACCCCCCGCCTGCACTGCCTGTAAGCTGCCCCTTGCACACCCATTCTGACCCCTTTTGCCTACGTCCCTATGCAATCATCACCCTTCTGCCCACTATAAGCAGCGGCTGACACAGGGTGTGGAGCAGGCTTACGTGGCTGACCGGCTGCTCTCCGTGCTGCCAGGATCACCGGAATAAATAAAGGCTCTGCTGAATGGGCTAAAGCAGTGACAGGCAGACTGGATCCACTGATGGCCCGTTAAATAGAAAGATTTCCTCTAATGAATCAGATCATGTGATCACGGAGGCCGGCAAGCCTTGACATCTGCAGTGAGCAAACTGCAGAGTCGGGGCAGCTAATGGTGCAAATCCCGACTGGAGCCCAGGTCTGAGGCAGGAGAGGACCCACGCGCCAGCTCACAGGCAGCAGGACAGACGGAGTAACGCTCCCCTCCTCGGCCCTCCTGCTCGTTCGGGCCGTCCACTGATGGGATGCGGCCCCCCCCACAGGAGGGAGGACATCTGCTTACTCCGTCCACAGACTCAAATGCTGACCTCCTCCAGAAGCACCCTCACAGACACACCTGACCGGGTATCTGGGCACCTGGCCCAGTCAAGCCGACACCTAAAACCAACCTCCTCGCCCACACCACTCTAACCTCTGCTTCCGCCTTCCCAGCAGCTTCTCCTCATCTCACTCTCCACGGGCACCTGTGGTGGCATTTGGGGCCCATCCTGTAACTCCCCATCACCTCCCCGCCTCAAGATCCCTCACCGAGTCCCTTGCCCAATGTGGCCAAGAAGGCGACACACGTGGTCCTGTCTCTGTAGTGAACACACGGGGTCTCTCGGGTGGGAGTGAGGACAGGGGGTAACCTTTGCTGTCCACAGCATTTTCCTGCAAAAACGAGTGTCCCCCTTGACTCCAAGGTGGGGCATCCTGACCCTGGGCCACCATGCCTTTCCAGCGCGGCGAAGGCGGGAGTGTCCTTCTGAGGCGGGCATGGGAGGAGGGCGTGCCACCTTCCAAACCCACTCCCGCTCCCCACACCATGCTGCGTGAGTCCTCCGGCATGGGGGCTCTGCCGCGCCCACGCTCTGACCCCTGCCTCCGGCTGCCTGAGCGCCTGCCACTCAGGGGTACCCACAGGGTTAGTGGGGCGCACCCAAGACTCGTGTCCCTGAATGCCACTGCATCCTCTCCTCCCCGGCTGCCACCCGTCAGAGTCTCCACCCGTCCAAGGCCGTCCTCACCCCGAGCCGCCTGGCAGCCACGGGGAACCTCCCCCCCCCCCCCACCCCATGCCTTCGTCCTCTCCCTACAAGCTCAGCGGAGGCTCCGGGGCTGCGCCCCTCTGTCCTCACAGTGGCCTCACTCACTAACGCAGGTCCCCGAGGCCTGTTCCCGGGGAGGGCCGCCATCTGCCCTCTGGTGGCTCATGCCCTGGCAGGGACGCGCCTGGGCTGGTCCTCCAATGTCTGCAGTCCTAAGGCCTCCTCCCGGCCACACGCCACGCGCCCCAGGCCCTGCTGCCCCACTGGAGGCCTCCCCGACAACCTGGGAGCTGGTCTGAATGCGGATCCTCACCCTTCCAGGCGCTCAGCCAAACCCAGGCTCAACACCCCTCCTCCCACCCCCCCAACTCAGACCCCACGTGGCAGCAAGTCCCCAGGCTCCGCCTCCTAATAAACACCCAACGGGCTCTCCTCCGCTGCGGCACCACCTCGCAGCTCTGCACAGGCTCCCCGCACCTCCCAGCTCTTCTCCCAGGAGCCTGCAGTCCCGTCCAAACCTGGCCTGCACGGAGCGCCAAGAGGTGCTTCTGTGGGGAGCGAAAGCAGGCGGTCCTCAGTGCTCTCTGCCCGGGCCCTTCCGTCCAGGCTGGCCCCAGGCCCCTGCCCTCCAGGCCGGCTCGGCCCCTGCCCTCCAGGCCCAGGCCCCTGCCCTCCAGGCCCAGCCCCAGGCCCCTGCCCTCCAGGCCCAGCCCCTTCCCTCCAGGCCGGCTCGGCCCCTGCCCTCCAGGCCGGCCCTTGGTGGGGTGGGGAGGCCGATGGAGCACACACACCAGCTCTGAGCCCACCTGCAAGCCCGCAGGCACTGCTGCTGTCTTCCACGTCCACAGACAGCTGCTACCTGACAGCCCTGGGCCTTCTGCCTGATGCTCCTCCCAAACCCGCCCGACCCCTGCTTGTCCTCAGTCACTGCCCCTCCCCGCAGGGCCTCACCCTCACCTCTCACTCCCTGCATCTGACTTACTCATCCACTGAGAGCTGTCTTCCAGGCCGCTAGAAGCTTCTTTGCTGTGGAGGCCCCGTGCCCAGAGCATGCCAGGGGGAGGGAGCAGGGGCCTGAGGATGCCTGTCCCACGGTGTCGGGGGCGGGCCACACGGGGCCACCCCCCTCCCCCCCCCCCCCCCCCCCCCGCTCCGCACGTGCAGCCAGACGGCAGTGGGGCAGACCAGACCGGGCTGCTGCACGGGGTGAAGACGCGCTGCAGGCACCAGAACGCCGTCCGATGGAGCTCGCTCCCGGGCTTCCGGGCGATGACAGCAGCGCCATGCCCCTCCCTGCGAGAAAAATGGCCTTTGTGGCTATAAATAGCCCGGCCAGCTGTGGGGCTGCGGTGCCTGCCAGGCCTCCCACGTGCCCACGGCTGCACCCACAGCAGGCCCGTGAAGCAGCTGCACAGGGCAGCAGAGGGTTAACGGGTGGAGCCTGTTCTCCAGGGACAAGGCCTGGCCATGCAGGCTCCGGCCACCGGCACCTGCAGGACCCGCTGCAGGGACGCCAGGCTGCAGGCCGCACGACGCTCACAGAAAGCAGGTGGCGGGTGCCGGAGAAGGGGAGTCGTCCGGGGAGGCACCCCTCCCCCAGCAGAGAGAACCGTCCGAGCAGGGAACCCCGTCCGACAAGGCCCGGCTGCCAGGTAGCAGCTGTCTGTGGACGTGGAAGACAGCAGCAGTGCCGGCGGGCTTGCAGGTGGGCTCAGAACTGGTGTGTGTGCTCCATCGGCCTCCCCACCCCACCCCACCCAGGGCCGGCAGGAGGGAAGGGGCTCAGGGCTGGAGGGAAGGGCCCAGGGCTGGAGGGAAGGGCCCAGGGCTGGAGGGAAGGGCCCAGGGCTGGAGGGAAGGGGCTCAGGGCTGGAGGGAAGGGCCCAGGGCTGGAGGGAAGGGCCCAGGGCCGGCCTGGAGGGAAGGGGCTCAGGGCTGGAGGGAAGGGCCCAGGGCTGGAGGGAAGGGCCCAGGGCTGGAGAGAAGGGGCCCAGGGCTGGAGGGAAGGGCCCAGGGCTGGAGGGAAGGGCCCAGGGCCGGCCTGGAGGGAAGGGGCATCAGGCAGAGAGCACGAGGACCGCCTGCTTTCGCTCCCAACAGAAGCACCTGCGGAGCCGCACATGGGAGTCCCAGGCGAGATTTCAGTTCTTCCTAGAAGCCAGCCGGAGAGTAAAACAAAGGTGAAGTCGAAACATTGCGTTTAGGCCAACACGAAGCCACAGCGCTGCCTTTCCCACACGTGAGGATCAGAGCACGAAGGGCGGCCGGTCCTGCCTCCGTGTTCCCCATCGCAGTGCCCCACGGCGGCCCCGCCAGGACGCGGCAGCCTCACCGAGGGCAGCGCACACCACGGCGGCGTCACCAGCTGCGGCGATGCCACAGAGGCGCGGGCGCGGGCCGGCCCGGCTGTGGCAGCTCCCGTCGTGGCAATGGGCCCAACCAGCCCAGCTGCCCACTGTAGGGACCGCGGCCCGGCGGCAGCCCTCCCTCCCGCGTCCAGGCTCCGCGCCTGGCTCCCGCCGACGGTCTGTCCGAGGGCCTCGGGCTCCGTCCTCCGCGGCCAGCGGGGCTCCTGCTGTACCCGGCCTCCGTGAGGGGCTGCGGCTCTCGTCACACCATCGGACCGGAGGCTGTGGGCAGTGTTGGCTCATCCATCACACGGATCGGCGTGAGGGGTGACACGGGCTTTACACCCACACGTCAGGAACGTTCAGTGCCCCATGCCATCTTCACGGCTCAGTCAGACCCCTCACCAGTGGTGAGAGCGGTGCCCACGGGACCCTGACCCCCTCAGGTGGTCCTGGCAGCCGCCCAGTCCTGGCACAGGCAGGAGCCATAAACTCCCTCCCAGTGCCGCCTACTCACACCTACAGCTCTGCCAGGCCTGACGGCCATTCGCCGAGGACACGGCACGCTGCCTACGGCGGGGAGGGCGGGCACAAGCCCGGGGCTGGAGGCAGCTGCAGGCCACCGCTCGCAGCCGCGCCCTTCCTGCAGGCGAGCCCCCGCACAGGGGTCCGGGCTCCAGGACGTGGGCCTGAGAAGGTGCAGGAGGCCTAACTCATCCTGTGGCTCTGGCTCCGCAGACACGGCCGCGTGAACCGTCCTGGGAGCCGCGGAGCTCAGCAGGCGGTGGCCTGGCGGGGCACCCGCACCCTGGCCACACGGTGGCCGGGCCGGGCCCCCGGAGCAGCCGAGCCCTGCGCTCCGGGAGGCCACGCAGGCCCACGGCAGCCACTCGCCGTGGCGGCAGCACACGAGCCCTCGTCCTCACCAGAGCCGGACGCCGCCCTCCCGTGGACGCCGCTGCGCTGCCAGTTCCGGAACACATTCATCCCCAAGCACTTGGTTTTAAATCGCCGAGTGCACGCACATTCCTCACACCGGGAGAGGGAAAGCCACGGAGCTTCTGACCGGACGGAACTCCAAACACCCCCTCCCTCTGGGGGCGGGATCACAGCGAAAGCAGGTCCCTCCTGGGGCCAGTCCCTCCCAGCTCTGGGTGTGACCCACAGGCACAGGGCACTCTCACACCACACCCTCCCCCCACTGCACCCAGAGCTACCGGAATGGCCTGCCGCTTCCCCTTCTCTTCTGGGGGCTACGCCTCGCTGCGGCCCCCACCCCACCCCAAACCAGGAGCCGCTCCCTCCGCCCCCTTCTCTCAAAGGCCGCGGAAGCTCGAGGAGCCCGTGTCCGAAGCCGCTGTGGGCACCGGGGACGCTCCGTCAGGGCTGCAACCCCGCTGACGCCGACGCCCTCGCAGCAGCTGCAGCTTATGGCGCTGAGCTCGACGCCCCGGCCGCGGACCCCGCGCAGAGGCGGCGGAGGACCGAGGAGGCTCAGCCTGTGCTCACGCTGGCATGGCAGCGGTCCCGGTCCGCAGCACCTACCCCCCCCCCGGGAGGCCGCCGCCGGCCCTGGGCACCGGTCACGGGCTCAAACCCAGCACTCCCTGGGGCCTCTCACCCTCGCCACCCGAGGCACCGTCCTCCCTGCCACAGGCCCACTGGGGGGCCAGCTCTAAGCCCACACCGCGGCAGACCCGCAGGCCTCCGCGGCCGGCTACGGACACAGGGTCCGAGGCTGAATTTTACTTGGCCGGTGAGCGAGGCCCTGGGAGCCAGAACCTTCCTACCCCTGCCCACAGCCCCCGCTGGATGGCTGGGCCACCTGACCACCTAACAGGCCACGTCACAGGGCCAGGCACGCCCGGAGGCCGCGCCAGGCGAACTGGGAGTGAGGGTGTCTGCACCTGGTTCCATCCGTACCCCGTCCCGGCCCAGGCCCTGTGGCCTGGATGCGGGGTGGGAGCTCAGGGGCTCCGATGGTGAGTCAGAGCACAGACACCTGCTCGCACCAGCTGCCTGAGCGGCCTCGCCGGAGCTGCAGTCAGAGAAGCTGCTGTCCGAGCTATTTCAGCAGCAAGTACGTTTTACAGCCCCGATCCGAGGAAGAGGGGGCGGGCGGGGCAAAGGGAGCCGCAGGCCGGAGGGACCACACAGGCACCAGGATCTGTGAGGGTCTGACTGGCCCGAAGCTCTGACACCGCCCAGGGAGGGCGAGGAGCCTGGACCGGCCCCTTCCTCCCTCCGCAGACTCCCGGCCGCTGTGGGGAGCGGCCAGCACCCCAGGACCCCAACAGGGCCGGCGCCCCCAGCAGCCCCCAGCACTGCTCCTGTGTGCTGCGGGGCCTTCCCGGGCGTCACAGTCCGCTCCAACGCCACCTCCCGGAGAAGGGCCCTCCTGCAGGGGGCGCCGGGAGGGGCCTGGCCAGGGGCCCAGCTGAGGCTTCAGGACGGCGGTGGTGGGAGCACGAGGACCACCCAGGGCAGCGACGCGGCAGCTCGGCTCCATGCCTCAGACTGCTGGCAGCCTGGGCGGCCTGGCCCTGCAGGGGCAGCAGGACATCCCGGCCCTGGGCTCCAGAAGAGGCTCACTGCAGTGACGGGGACAGCCTCACGGCCCTCCCCCGTGCACCTAGGACAGTGGTCGGCAAACTCATAGGGCAACAGAGCCCAATATCAACAGTACAACGACTGAAATTTCTTTTGGGAGCCGAAAATCGACTTTGGCACATGGGCCACGAAGTTTCAGTCGTACTGTACGTGTGCGCCCGCACCTGGTATTCTGTGGAACAGCCACACTCAAGGGGCCAAAGAGCCTGCATGTGGCAAGTGAGCCGCAGTTTGCCGACCACGGACCCAAGTTCTCACTGTGCCCCCTCAGGCAGGAGCGGAACGGCACATCCCGAGACCAACGGGGACAAAATGCCAGTTACCCAAACTGGTTCCACTTCACTCCCACCCAGGACCTGCCCCACCACCGGCCCGAACTCGGACGCCTGAGAACAGAGCGGCCCGGGCACATCCTCGGTGACTGCCCTTCGCTGTGCGCTGGCCCACTGCCCCGCCGGGGCCTGTCCACACCCCACGGAGGGAACCGGTGCCGACTGCACCGCCGGGCGAGCTCACGGCCACAGGCCCTGGCAGGGCCCCTCCCCACACGGCCTTCTGATACGAAGCCCTGTCTGTCTTCATTTGACAAGTGGTCACACACGACTTCAAGCCCCAACACCAACCAGTGAAGGCCCGATGGACAGGTGACCTGTGACTTCCGCCTCCTGCAGGTCTCACCCGATCAGGGTCGGTACAAACAGGGATGGGTTCGAGGTGCAGCGCAGAGCATCCCTGTCACAGCTGCTCCTGGGCCCCATCCCTGTCACAGCTGCTCAGGGGACCACACACCGACTCGCGTCCTGAGCCCACGGCCCTGCAGGCGCTCTCCCTCCAGGAGGCGGGCAGGGCTCTGAGGACCATGTGCCACGGCCCCTGCCCCGGCCCCAGGCCCACGCCTTCCCGCTGCCCCAGCTGCAGAGGCGCTGCCTGCCCGCTCTGAGGCGCACAGCCTCCTCTGCAGGACGGCGGCCGGGCTGTTCTCACGGGACCGAACAGCAGACGGAGCAGGAGGCGCTTCCCCTGACCAGGAAAGGTAAGGCAGACGCGACTGTGCAAGGCTGTCGAAGTGCCGCCCTCCGAGCTCCGGAGGCTCTAACCTCCGCTGGAAGCCGCTCACTCCAAATCCCGGAGGCGGGGCGCGGGGTGCTCCGAGATCCAGGAGGAAGGGCGCGGTGCCACGCCGAGAGCACGTGCTCCGTCCGCAGGGGCCCACTCAGGAAACCCCCCCAAGGCCCAGGTCAGTCACCTGGGCGCGGAGTCCCTCGGCCAGCCCAGCCGCACCCCTCGCTGCGGTCAGTGTGACTGACCAGGCCCCACGCTCGGCCCTCCGCGGTCTACGGGCCCCACCGTCTGCGTGGTCAGCTGAGCTGCTTCCGTGTGAGGGAGGGGGCTGTGACCGCCAGGCCACGGGGTCCTCACTCGGTTCACATGACAATGACACATGTGAGCTCCAATCTGTGACCTTCTACAAGGACGCCTCACCCTCCCGCCCCTGCTGCCTCTGGTTACTCTGTGACTGCCAGGCTGTAAGCCGTGAGCTCCTCTGGTTACTCTGTGTCTGCCAGGCTGTAAGCCGTGAGCTCCGGAGAGTTTTTTACCCTTTTACAAGTGATCAGAACAGAAACCAAAAAGTCACCAATCTCCTACCAGGGAACTGCAGGCTGTCTCGGCTGCAGCCCTCTGAGAAGTGGGCCCGGCACTGGGTCCCGAGGCCTCGCCCACGCCCGCCTCCTGGTCCTCCTGGGCGAGCAGCTCCAGGCCCTCCCGCCCCCCAGCCTGGCTGCCCCCAGCCTGTGACCTGCGGTCCCAGCCAGCACTCACCCAGAACCGGGCCTGCAGGAGACACGGATGGCGAGGCCTGGGAGGACGGACCCCAAACTCACTCACTGGAGGGCGGGCTTGAATTTCCCTTCTTTCTGGACCTAGGAAGGTCACGAGTCTTATCCATTTCTGCAAGGATGTCACCGTAGGGAGCACAGCCCTCAGCCCATGGATAGAATAACCTCACCACTTGAGCTGTCCGCACCTGGCACCTCCCCTGAGCTGTCCACCACCCACGCCGCACAGCCTGGCCTGCGGCGGACGAGCAGCGCTGACGACTGAGCCGCGCGGGGCAGTGAGAGGGCAGCAGTCACACCGCGGCCACTGCTCCGAAGGCTGCGCCCAAACCCGCCCGATCCTTCCCCCTCCCGTCCTGGGCCAGGCTGCCGCCCGGTGCCTCCTCGCCTGGGACACCACGCGCACACGCCAGGGCTCACACAGGACACGCTCCCGCTCCCCGAAGAGGGTTCCCTCCCCCTCCTGTTGGAGAACCTGCTCTCCCGTCCCAAAGCCGGCGACACGCTTCCTAACAGAGGAAGCCACGCACTTACTGAGAAATGGCTACACACCGTGACCTCGCTCAGACAGGAAGGTGCCTCCGCGCCAGTGCGCGGGGCCGTGTGAGACCCCAGCCCGCGGCCCCGGAGGCTGTGACCGCGGCCAGAGACGCGGAGCTCGGCGCCGGCCACCAGCACGGCGGCATGTGTGCTGGTTATGAGCCAGCCGGTGCTCTGTCACACACCCGCTCAGCTGGGAAGCCACCGCCGCCCGCCGCTCCCACACGCCTCCGTCAGGCTCACGCCGCGGGGGACAACGTGTCAGACAACACACTGACCTCGCCCACCCTCAGCCCGCCAGGCAACGCCCACCCACCTGCTTACCCAGCGCCGGGAGGCGGGCAGCGTGCGGCCTGATGGGAACCGGACGGAGAGCATCGGCGCTGCCCGCCGGCCGCCAGGAACACCGGGGACACGGCCCTCTCCCACCTCAGGGGGTCTCCTGTGCGGGGCGGTCCCTGGCGCAACCCGATGCTTCCTTCCGGCAGGCACCGGCTGCTCGGATCAGCTTCCCTCGCTGGGCACCGAACGCTGCGCTGGCGGCTGAGCGCCCTAAAGCTGCTCTGACACGTCTCATCTGTGCCCCCGGGGGCCTCCGAGAGCCCTGGGAATCCGGCCTCAGGCCGTGCCCTTGGCGGTGCGGTCACCGCGCCAGAGGCTGCCTTCAACCGGGCTGCCCATTCCCACTCCCCGTGCCGGAGGGCGCCCACCAGACCGCAGACGCCTGCCAGCACGGAGTGAGCCGAAACCTCAGAGGGAACGCCCGGTTTCCCCAAGCCCGCCCGCCCCGGAGGAAACCGATAGCCTCTGACTAAAGACACCCAGTCCACCGCCAAAGGCCTTCTGGAAAGGAGATCCCAGGCCAGACGGCTCTGCCAGCAAACTCTGCCGAACACAGAAATGACAATTCTACACAGAAAACAGGAGGGAAATGTCCCCCAGCTTCACCGTGGCCCGCATCACCCCGACAGCAAAGCCACCGAGCCCGCACCAGACCAACACGCCTCTGAACAGACGCAAGATCCTCAGCAACACACCCACAGCGGCCCGGTGACTGATATACACGAATATGCACACTAGAGCCCCGGTGCACGGATTCAGGCACTGGAGGTCCCTCGGCCTGGACCCCTGCACCGCCACAGCCCGGCCTTGCTTGTCAGGCTCCAGCCTGCTGTCCACGCTGATCGGCACAGGACAAAGTAGTGCACAAAGCTGCATGCCGCCAGGGGGAGCCCAAGCCCAGACTGGGCGCCGTACCAATCCTGCTCACCCCACCCTCCACCACCCTTCCCCTGCGCCTGCCTCCACCACCCTCAGGTGTGCAGGGGAAGTGTCCGCAGGAGAGGCCTACGCCGCCTCAGCTGTGCTCGCCAGCCATGAGCCTGACATCTGGCGCCCATCTGTCAGCTGAGAGGCGCTCCTGCTATGGGAGTGCACTACCAGCTCCTGTGTTGAGCATCTGCCCCCTGGTGGTCATTGCATGTCATAGCGACTGGTCGCACTGCCGTTGAGTTGATTTGCATGTTTGACTTTTTTTATATAGGATGTTATCCCACAACCAAAGGGGTTTATCCCAGAATGCAAGGCAAATGTGCAACCTGCAACAATCAATACATGCAGTCCACATATCAATAGTTTAAAGCAGTGGTTCTCAGCCTTCCTAATGCTGAAACCCTTTAATACAGCTGCTCATGTGGTGGTGACCCCCAACCATAAAATTATTTTCGTTGCTACTTCATACTGTAATTTTGCTGCTGTTAATGAACCGTAATGTAAATATCTGTGTTTTCCGATGGTCTTAGGTGACCCTGCTAGCGGTTCTCAGCCTGTGGGTGGAGAGAATGGCTGCTGCAGAGCCTGAGACCACCCGAAAACACAGATACCACAGCATGAGGGGCTGTGTGAAAGGGCCCGGCATTAGGAAGGTGGAGCACCACCGGTTTAAAGACTAAAAACACACAGGAGCCTATCAATTTATGTAGGAAAAGCATTTGAAAACACTGGCATCCACTTATGATAAAAACTCTCAGCGAACTAGGAACAGAGGAGCCCACGTCCATGGAAACCCCACAGCCGACGGGGCCTCAGTGGTAGGGGGCTGGGGGTCTTCCCGGAGACCAGACCCCTCCCTGCTACCGCACTGGAGGCCTGGCTACTGAGTGAAGAAAGAAGAAGGTATAAACAGCATACAGGTTAGCAAGAAGCGATAAGGCAGCCTTTCCAGACAACATGATGGCCTGTGTGAAAACGCCCCGTAAGCATGTGCTAAGGAACCCTCCAAGCACGTGCTAAGGAACCCTCCGGAGGAGAAAGCTCTTCTCAGGGGCGTGCCCTGAGCGGCGTGGCGCCGGCCGGGCGCTCTGACAGCGCCGGGGAGCGGTGCACGGAGCAGCTCGCCACCAGACCTGCCTCCGGGAGAGCCCGCGGTGAGAAGGAAGCCAGCCACAGGCAGAGAGGAATGTCTGCAAACCACAAGCCTGACCAAGAACTTGCATTCAACGTACGAAAAACGCTAGAGACTCAACAGGAAGGAAATAAACCACCAACTAAAATACGAGGAAAAGGCAGATGTTTTACCAACGTGGATAAATGGTGGCAAATAAGCACATGAGAAGATATTTAACGTGATGAGCCACCAGGAAATAGAAATTAAACTCTCAATGAGACGCTGTACACACATTGAATGGCTAAAAGTAAAACCCTCACTAATGTGACGTGTAGCTGATGTCGTTGGTGATGATGTGACACAGGACAGCCAATCCAGGAACATGGTGGACTTGTGGCGTTTTCTTATAAGGTTAAACATGCACCCACATACCGTGCGGCCCGGCAAGCCCACCTGGGGTGTTTACGGCAGCTTCACTGTGAAGAGTGACACACACTCAGGTCAAAAGAACCAACAGCTTGAGCCTGAAAGCATGATGCCAAGTGAGAGGCCGCCTGGAAAGACGCCATCTACAGGACAGTCTTGAAAAGGTAACCTTGGGGACAGAGGGGCAGCAGCGTGTGGGCGGGCACGCTGTGTACAGCGGTGAGTGTGCCAACCCGGAGGGCATTCTTGTCTTACTGCTCATTCCTATAGAGGCCGGTGCACGGAATTCACACACGGGCAGGCCTCCCTCCCCCGCGGCCGGCACCGCTTCCCTCGCAGCCTGGCTTCGCCCGGAGGACGTCCAGTCTGACTAGTATATTACGCTTTATCGTTACAGACTGTCATCTTTCCCACACGCCACTGTGCACCTGCTCTGCCCACCCCGTGTGGCGGGGGACACACAGCGCGCAGCACTCGGGACGGAATGTCCTGACCGTGCAGGTGGCTCCCAGATTATGCCTGCGTTACACTCAAGGACCTGCGCCAACACAGGCATTTCTGTGTGCACACTTAAATCGGAGGAAAGGAGAGTAAGAGGACTGCACAACTGGATTCAAATGTTTAAAAAAATCTTTACGTTTAGCTAAGGTGACCGGTCTCGCAGCGTTTTTAAAAAGTCCCAATTTTTGGAAAGAAATGGTTAAAAATTGGGACTGTCCCACCAAAAGCGGGATCTCTGGTCACCTTACGTTTAGCCAATCACAAAAGGACCGATTCTATGTGATTCACTGGGGGGAGGTGTGTGTGTGTGTGTGTGTGTGTGTGTGTGGCTCCCCTCAGGACTGGCTCAGTCTGGATGAAGACCAGCTCCGGAGAGGAAGGGCGGGCGCACGGCAGTGTGAGTGGCTCAATGCCCTGAGCTATGTGCTGGTTTTACCTTATGCATATCTTACCACAACCAACGCCTTTACTCCTCATCAGAAAAGTAGTGTACAAACTGTATTTGTATAAAAACAAAACAACAAAGGGGAGTTCTGAGAGCGAGAAACCGGAGCCCTGAGCTGCGGCTCGCACTGGCTGAGCCGGGCTGGCCCGCGTGTCCCAGGGCGGAGTCCCCGGCACCCGGCCGTGCGCAGGGCGGCCGCTCCTCCCCGGCCAGCGCAGGAGCGGGCGCCGGATGCAGCCGTCCAACCCCGGGGCTTTCCAAGAAGCATGGTCTCTCCCCAGGAGAGGCGGCCACAGTGTAAGGTGCATCCTGGGCTGGAGCACAGCTTGCAGACTGAGCCGTCCCCGAGCAGCCAGAGCCTCAGACCACAGGCTCACAGAGGGCCACGGGGTCGCTGGGCCAGACGGTCAGTGCCGGGAGTGTGGGCCCTCCTCCTCCCTCCCTGAGGGCTCCCCAGAGAAGGAAGTGACCCCCAGCCGTGTTTGGGGTCCGGCGCTGCACTGTCCACTCCAATTCAGAGGCGTTTCAGCCGCTCTGAGGACAGATGGGCACCAGCTCCTGGGCACACAACCTCCCACCTCCTGCCCCCGGCTGCCCACAGCCCCAGCCCCAGGGATGTCCAAATGCAGACTCAGTCTAGACAGCTGGCATCCACAGACTCCAAACACATCCCTCCCTCGCCAGCCCTGCCACCCCACGCATCTGGCAGCAATTAACCTTCGTTTAGACTTCGTGTTGCTGGTTGAGTCAAGCAGTCACTGGCATTTTAATCCAAATAAGAACATCACCAAGATTATGCTGGACAAATCCTATATAATAAAGATGTAATATGCAAATGGTCCTTACGGGACCGCGTAAGACTGGATCACAGACCCGTGGGAGCGTGGGCAGCAATCTACAAGCTGAAGGCAGAGCTCCAGGAGAGGGCGGGGCCGTAGCTACGGGAGGGGTGGGGGGTGGAGGGAGCTCCAGAAGGGCGAGGCGGCAAGCTATGAGGGGGCTGGGGGGAGGCGGGCCGGGGGAGCTACAGGGGAGCGGCCGTGAGCTGCTGGTGAGCTGCTGCCACGGATTCCCGTGCAGGGCGACTAGTAAAATATAAACCGACCCGAATGTCTCCCTGTCCTGACCTCCTAGCAACATGCCCCGTGTGCACAGGTGAGGAACTGAGTAAGCGAGCTGTAAACATTGAAACTCCCTGCCCTTTCTCCCCTATGCATAGGCCTCAAACCGATGGACTTTCCAGGTGCCGTTTTTAAAAACTATGTGGACTTCATTATCTCCAGTTTTGTGGCTCCAAGGCCACCCTGGCTGAAGACCGGGTCCCTGACAGCCCGTGTCCCTCCGGGCGGGAGTCAGAGGATGTGTGCTTCACCTGCGTGCTCCTCTTGGCCACGCCTTCCCGCTGTGAGCCAGACATCCGGCCCCGGGCCTGTGCCTGGGCGCAGGGCGGCCTGGGCGGTGGCACTCCTGAGAGCAGCGGGCCTGGCGCTGCCACCCTGCCCTGGCACGCCTTGTCAGCGGGCCCGCCTCCAGCGCCAGGCCACCAGCAAAGCAGCTCTGGATGCCAACGGTGCTTAGGCTTCAGGCGCGGGTGCCACAGAGCCTCGCGGGAGGACCGGACCGGACGGAGGGCGAACACCAGGCAGCCCAGGCCTCGCTCTCCTCAGAAACCGGAGGCCCCGCCGGCCGGGCAGGGCGAGGGCGAGGGCGGCCGGGTCAGGCCTGTGGACAGGTGCCCTCTGAGCTCAGCCAGCAGGGAGGCTCGAGCTGCTTCAGGCCCAGAAACCGACGTTCTCCGAGCCTCAGCCTCACACACGTCCCCCCACCCGCCCACACTCTGCCAGCCACACGGGGACCGTCCAGCCCCTGGGACTGGCCCACGCCCCGTCCGTGCACTCAGCCGCTCGGCCACGCATCGCTGCCCTCAGACGCGCTGCCGGGGGCCTCTCCGCTCCACCACTGACCCACGAGGCCCGTTTCCGCTCCCAGGCGGACAGGACGCCAGCGGCTCACAAGGCGGACCTGGTGCAAGACCAGCACGGAAAGACAGAGGGAGATAGACACGGCTTTCAGTGCGTGGAGCAAGGAGAGGGATCTCTGGAGGGAGGACCGGGCTCGCCCAGAGGCCCAGCCTTCCGGGGTGGGGCGGCGGGAACGCAGCTGCAGGCCCAGCGAGGGGGGCGGGGCACAGGCCGCCCGCGGCCTCCAGGACCAGCAGGCCCTCCCTCTCGGGGAGCGGCCACTCCCACCCTCACGCCACGCCCCTCGCCTGCGGCCACGGGTCAGGCATTGGCGTGGGGATCGGCACGCTGGCTGATTCCCTGTCACGTCGTGCCCAGGGGTCGGTCAAACATCACTCGAGGCTTCTGGGAGTGACATTCACATTTACGCCACAGACGGCAAGTCTGCAGGTGCCTCCCGTCACGTGACTCACACAACCAGGACGCAGCTTCCGAGAGGAGAGGCCACGGCCTCGGCTGCGAGCAGACCCCAGGCCTCGCTGCAGAGAACCCGCCCTCAGAGCACGGGCACCCAGGCGGGTGCCAGGGAAGGCCAGGACAGGCAGTACTGCGCACGCCGCCGCGGGCACAGAACACTCCGGGAAACGTTGTGGAATCACACCCGGTCACCACGCCAGACCGGTGAGCGGCGGAGGGAGTGGACCAAGTTTTACCGTTCAGCTAAAAACCGGTGAAGACTTAAGGAGGATAGTTCTGGAAGCCTCCTCACGGCAGAAGCCTTTGGCAATGCAGACCTGGAGCTGTACGTGCACACACATGCAGTGCACACACGTGTACACACACACTCAGTCGGCTGCCAATCTCACCAGTGCCTTCTCCAGCCCTCCACTCCCAGGGGCTGCTGCGGGCTGGGCAGGGCCAGCTGGCCGTCTGAGCGCCGGTCACTGAAGGACTGCCCCTCAGGAGACCCCCCCCCCCAGGTGACAGCCGCCTGGCCTTCAGTCAGAGGACCCTCATGCCTATTTAAAAACTCACAGATAATTTTAAAAACCCTAAAATGAGTGTTCTAAAAAGGAAAGCCTATTTTTAGAACATTCTAAAATGCAAGAAATTCTTCAAATCAATAAAATTAGTGAAAGAGCAACCCCCTGGTTTATAGTAACTATGGAGGGCGAAGCCAAGGACAGGCGCTTCGGGGAAAATACGAGCGACAATGCACACGAACAAGTGATGGGACCCCAGGACCGGCTGTGCCCTTCCCGCTCCTGATCACACGGTGAGGAGCACTCACCGGGCGCCGGGCAGCGGCACCCGCCGTCCTCCACAGCCCAGCCAGCGGGGCAAACTCCACACGCACACACCCTCACCTCCAACGTTCCAACCCCAAACGCCTTTACAGAAACATTCCCGGAGGCACACCAAGGAGACGGTCAGGGATGTGACCGGCTGAGGGGCTGGGGGCACGCGCCCTCTGCGGCGGCAGCCCTCACGAGCTGCGCCCAGCACAGGAAGCTGTGCCGCAGTGCCCAGCGAGGAAAGCAAGCTGCAAGCCCTCCAGGGTGGCACACGCCTTGGGGAAGCAGCATCCACGTGAACATGTCCTGTCACATACACACGTGTCCGACTGCACGGAGAACACCCGAGAAACACGGCAATCAGCACAGACATACCTGGGACCCAGGCTTCTACTCTGTTCTGTTTATTCTCTAAACAATGAAGACGCCATTAAAAATAGAGGAAGGGTGAGTCGGCACGTCTGACTTCCTGTTCACACTGAAGATTCCACGAGTATTGTTGCAGAAATGTGACTGAAAGGCCCCACCCGCAGAGATAAAACTCCCAGAGACAGAGGCCCTTCCTGCCTCCCCGAGTGAGTCAGTGCAGAATTATCAAACCGCGGCGAGTTCCCACCTTGTGCTCCCTCCGACTCCCACCCAGGGCAGCGCTGGCTCCATTTTCCTGCTGGTAAAGCCCTGCGGGGAGTACATCCTGGCCTCCCAGCCCTGCTCGCCACCAGCCCCCCCCCCAGGCTGCTCTGCTGCCGCCCAGGTGCCATGGCTGGCTGCCGCGTGCCCGCCTGCGGGGGGGGGGGGGGGGAGCGGCGTCCCAGGACCGGGCGGGCCTGGGCCGCGGCCCGGGGGGCTGGCGCCCCATGGCGGGCTCTGCTGGTGAGCAGAGCCAGACTGTGCGTGTCACTGCAGCGTGTCACTGTGCGTGTCACTGTCGTGTCATTGCAGCGTGTGCGAACATCTCGCTGAGGGTGGAGGTCACGGAAGACGACATGGAGGAGCGGGGCAGGGCAGGCTGTTGGGTGGGGTGACCTCCCCCAGCATCTCCAAATGGAACAGGAAGCACAGGGGGCACTGCCAGGTGGGCGAAGCGGTGGCGGCGGGCAGTGTGGGAGGAGGGCAGCGGGAGCCGGCGGCCTGCGGGGCGGACCTGGCTCCAGCAGGGCCTCCCGGCCACGCGCTGAGCTGGGTCCCTGCCCCTCAGGTGCACGCTCCCTGCGGCTCCCTTAGCGACCTTGGCCCGAGGTGGTGATCCATAGCCGTGCTGCCACGCGAGAAGGCTGAGACCAGACGGCTGCCTGTGGCCTCTTCCAGGGTTTTTATGGTTTCACGGCTGACATGTAAGTCTCTTACCCATTCTGAGTCTATTCTTGTGTATGGGGTAAGAAGGGAGTTTCACTATTTTGCATGTATCTAATTTTCCACCACTTACTCAATAAACACCTTTTACTGAAGAGACTATTGACTCCGCCGTGTGCTCTTGCCTCCTCTGTCAAATATAAATAGAGCATAATAGCTGGGGTCGATTTCTGGCTCTCTGTGTTCCATTGGGCTCATGTCTGTTCTTGTGCCAATACCAGGCTGTTTTGATTATGGTATAACTTGACATCTGGTATTATGATCCCTCCCACTTTATTCTTTTTTCTCAAGATTGCTGAGGCTATTTGGAGGTCATTTTTTTGTTCCGTGTAAATTTTTGGATTATTTGTTCTAGATCTGTGAAGTATGCTGTTGGTATTTAAACAGGAATTGCACTGAATCTATAGATTGCTTTGGATAGTATGGACATTTTAATGATGTTGATTCTACCAATCCATGAACACAGTATATTCTTCCACTTGTTTATATCTTCCTCTATCTTTTTTTCCAACGTCCTGTAGTTTGTCCAATACAAGGCTTTTATCTCCTGCGTTAAGTTTATTGGTAGGTATCGTAATTTTTTTGTTGCAATGGTAAATGGGATTGTTTTCTTAGTTTCTCATTCTCAGAATTCATTACTGGTATATAAAAAAGGCACTGACTTTTTTGGGTGTTGATTTTGTATCCTGCTATAATACATTGTGAAACGCATTTATTAAATCTAGTAGTTTTTTGGTGGAGTTTTTAGAATGTTCTAGGTACAATATCATGTCATCTGTGAATAACGAGTTTTACTTCCTCCTTTCCACTTTGGATGTCTTTATTTCTTCTTCTTGTCTGATTGCTATGGCTAGGACTTCCAGTGTTACGTAGAATAGGAGTTGTAAAAGCGGACATCCTGTCTTGTTCCTGTTCTTAGGGGGAATAGTTTTAATTTTTGCCTTGCCCATAGTATGATGTTGGCTTTAGGTTTGTCATATATGGCCATTATTATTTTGAAGTATGCTCCCTCTATTACCCCTTTGCTGAGAGTTTTTATTAAAAAAACTAGAGGCCAAGTGCATGAAATTCATGCACAGGAGTGTGTGTCCCTCAGCCCAGTCTGTACCCTCTCCAATCTGGGACCCCTCGAGGGATGTCTGACTGCCTTTTAGGCCCGATTCAGGACTGCTGGCTCTCAACTGCTCATCTGCCTGCCACTAACCATTTCTGCCTGTCAGCCTGGTCACCCCCTAACCACTCCCCTGCCAGCTTGATTGATGCCTAACTGCTCCCCTGCCGGCCTGGTCCCCCCCACTGCCCTCCCCTGCTGGCCTGGTTCCCCCACCCTGCCCTCCCCTGCCAGCCTGGCCACCCCTAACTTCTCTCCCCTGCCAACCTGGTTCCCCCAAAATGCCCTCCCCTGCTGACCTGGTCACTCCTAACTGCCCTCCCCTGTCAGCCTGGTCACCCCTAATTTCCCCCCCCTTCTGGCCTGGTACCCCCCAACTTCCCTTCCCTGTCAACCTGATCACCTTTAACTGCCCTCCCCTGCCAGCCTCATCACCCCTAACTGCTCTCCCCTGCTGGTCTGGTCTCAACAAACTGCCCTCCTTTGAAGGCCTGGTTTCCCCCAACTTCCCTCCTCTGCCAGCCTTGTCACTCCTAACTGCCTTCCCCTGCAGGCTTGATTGCCCCCAAATGCCCTCCCCTGCGGTCCTGGTCACCCCCAACTTCCCTCTCCTACAGGCCTAGTCCCTTCCAATTGTCCTCCCCTGCAGATCATCTTGTGACAGCCATCTTGTGTCTACAAAATGGGGGCAGCCATTTTGTGTGTTGGAGTGATGGTCAATTTGCATATTACTCTTTTATTATATAGGATGGGTATTGGATTTTGTCAAATGCTTTTTCTGCATCCATTGATACGATCGTGTGATTTGTTTATGTGATGTATCACGTTTATTAATTTGCAAATATTGTACCAGGCTTGCATCCTTGGTCATAGTGTATGGTCATTTTAATATGACCCAATTTGCTAAAAATGTGTTGATTTTAGTATTTTCATCAGGGATATTGGCCTGTAATTCTCTTTCTTTGTAGTGTCTTTATTTGGTTTTGGAATCAGGACAATGCTAGCCTCATATAAAGAGCTTGGAAGTGTTCCTTCCTCTTAGATTTTATGGAATAGTTTGAGGAGGATGGGTGTTAGTTATTCTTTGAATGTTTGGCACAATTCCCCTGTGAAGACATCCAGACCAGGGCTTTTATGCTGGGAGTTTTATTACTGCTTCTATTCATCAGTTGTTATTGGCCCATTCAGGTTTTCTGATTCTTCCTGATTCAGTTTTGGGAGACTGTATTTTTCTAGGAATTTGTTCATTTTATCCACGTTGTCCAGCTTATTGGCACATAGTTCATAGTATTTTCTTACGATCCTTTGTACTTCTGTGGAGTCAATGGTTACTTCTCCCTTTTGTTTCTGACGTTATTTATTTTAGTACTCTGTTTCTTGATGAGTCTGGCTAACGTTTCATCAATCTTGTTTATCTTTTCAAAGAACCAGCTCTTGGTTTCATCGATTTTTTGTACTGTATTTTTGTCTCTGTCATTTCTTTCTGCTCTAATCCTCACTGAGTGGTCAGATTATTATGATCTCTGAATGCATAATAATCTGGCCACTCAGTATATATCCTATATAATAAAAGGCTAATATGCAAATTGTCTCCTCGAACAGTAGTTTGACCAGCAGGCAGGCTGGCCAACCGCCCATGTCCCCTCTCCCTGGCCAGGCAGGCTGACCCCACCCATGCATAAATTCATGCATACATACTCATACATACACTCACACACACATAAACTGAGTGCCCAGATTATTATGCATTCAAAGATCATAATAATCTGGTCACTCAGTGTGTAATATTTCATTCCTTCTACTTTCTCTGGGCTTTTCTTATCGCTCTTTCTAATTCTTTAGGTTGTAGGGTTAAATAGTTTATTGTTGATTTTTCTTATTTTTTTTGAGGTAGGCCTGTTGTGCTATGAATTTCCCTCTCAGGATTGCTTTTGCTGTGTCCCAAAGATTTTGGGTTGTTGTGTATTCATTTTCATTTGTTTCCAGGAAGTTTCTGATTTCTTTCTTATTCTCATTGGTAACCCATTCATTCTTTAATAACATGCTATTTAGCTGCCACATGTATGAATGTTTTGAGGTTTTTTTACTGTAGTTGATTTCTAATTTCATTCCACTATGACTTGAGATGCTTGATATGATTTCCATCTTCCTGAACTTGTGTCCTAACATGTGGTCTACCTTTGTGAATGACTCATGAGTTGAGAGGGATGTATATTCTGCAACTTGGGGGTGTAATGTTCTATAAATGTCAATTAAATCCATCTGATCCAGTGTGTCCTCTAGAGTCACTGTTTCCTTAATTTTTTGTCTAGAATATCTATCCGCTGAGGTCAGCGGGGTGTTCAAGTCCCCTACAATGACTGTATTATTGTCAATCTCTTCCTTCAAGTCCTCTATAAGTTTTTTTTTTTAATATATATATTTAGGTGCTCCTATAATGGGTGAATATATGTTTACCAGGGTTATATTCCCTTGCTGGATCGATCCCTGTAGTATTATGTAGTGACCTTCGCTGTTTCTTGTGATGGTCATCCTTTTGAAGTCTATTTTGTCAGATACTAGTATGAGTATTGATACCCCAGCTTTTTTTGTGTTTCCATTTGCATGGAAATTTTTCCCTCCATCCTTTTACTCTCATCTTCCATGAGATTTTTGTCCTAAGGTAGGTCTCTTATAGACAGCACATATATTATCCATTTAGCTATCCTAGGCCTTTTGTATTTACATTTTAGGTTATTATTGATAGGTACTTATTTATTGCCATTTTAATTCTGTATGTCTATGTTTCTCTATTTCTTCTTGTTGTTATAGCAGTCCTTTCAGTATTCTTTGCAGTGCTGGTTTGGTGGTGATAAACTCCTTTATCCTTTTTTTGTGTATCTGGGTATCTCTTTATTTCACTAAATATTTTTGAATGACAGTCTTTCTAGATACAGTAATCTTGGTTTCAGATCTTTGTTTTCCATTACCTTGAATACTTCATGCCATTCCCTTCTGGCCTGTAGTTTCTGATGAAAATCATCTGACAGCCTTATGGGAGCTCCTTTGTAGGTAACAAATTGCTTTTCTCTTGCTGCTTTTAAGAGACTCTCCTTTGGCTTAATTTTTTTGACATTTTAATTATGATGTGTCTGGTTGTGGGCCTGTTTGGGTTCTTCTTACTTGGGACTCTCTGTGCCTCCTGAACTTGTGTGATTTTTTCTGTTCACCGGGTTAGGGAAGTTTTCTACCATTACTTTTCAAACACATTCTCTATCCCTTGCTCACTTTCTTCCCCTTCTGGCACATATATTATGCGAATATTGTTACTTTTCAGTTGTCCCTTAAGCTGTCCTCCTGTTCTTTGATTGTTCTTTTTTTTCTTTTTTGGTTCTTTGATTGCGTGAATTTTTCTACCCTTCTTCTAACTCACCGATCTGATCCTCAGCTTCCCCTAATCTGCTTTGTATTCCTTCCAATGTGTTCTTTATTAGTGCTATTCATTCTTTATTTCCAACTGTTCTTTTCTCATAGTTGCTATATCTTCATGCTGTTGAGCATCTTTACCATCACCATTCTGAACTCTATATCAGATAAATTTCATTTCTTTATTTCATTTATCTCTTCTTCTGGAGAATTTTCTTTGTCTTTCATTTGTTTTTTTTGTCTCCCCATTTTGGCTGCCTATTTGAGTTTGTGACTACGTATTATGTAGGTCTACTGTGCCTCTCAATCTCTAATGAAGGACAGTGTCCAACGCTGATTCTGACGGATTAGATCAGCAAAAACACAAAGCCTCCAGAGACCAGCCTCTGCCTGCAGATTGACTGGGTTCAGTCTTGAGTAGCCCTCAGGCAATCGTCCACAAGTGTGATGAGAGGTTTTCCAACAAGATGGGCAATTGCTTCTGCCTGGAGGTTAATTGTTATTCTGTTTCTTAATGGGCCTCAGAAACTCTAGACCAGTGGTCGGCAAACTCAGTCAACAGAGCCAAATATCAACAGTACAACGATTGAAATTTCTTTTGAGAGCCAAATTTTTTTAACTTGATCTTCTTCTAAGGCCACTTCTTCAAAATAGACTCTCCCAGGCCGTGGTATTTTGTGGAAGAGCCACACTCAAGGGGCCAAAGAGCTGCACATAGTTTGTGAGCCACAGCTTGCCAACCACGACTCTAGACCGTGGGCCAAAGTGTTTCCCAAGAGGGTGGGTGAACTATCTGCCCTTCCGGGTGAAACTGCCTGGGAAACAAAGGTCTTCCTGAGAAAGATGGAGACCGGAGTGTCTGCCTTCGGAGCTCTCACCCCACAGCCACCAGCCCTGGCTTCTGCTCACATAGCTTCAGTCCACTCTGCCCTCTCTTTGCTGGAGCCCAAGGTGAGTGGCTGCACAGGCAATTTTGTGCACTGGCCCTTTAAGAGGGTGCCTGCATTCCCAGCTGTGTCTCCCTGGCAGACAGCAACACTGCTGCTTTTCAGAGCCAGAGGTTTAGCGAGCACCTTTGTCAGTTCTGGTGCTCTCTCCTGGGGGCCCAGCTTGGGGATTAGACCGGCGTTCTCAGTGGCAACCCCCCCCAGCTGAGATCTCTCTCCAGTACTTCAGCTGCTGTCTGTGGCCAGCCTTTCATACTTCCACCGTTCCTACCAGTCTCTATGGATGCTCCTTTACATCCGTGATTCCTCAGGGCAAAATTCTAGATGTTGATCCCAAAATGGCCAATGGTCCACACATATTTAAAATATTTAAAATGCCCTGGCCCGTGGCCACCCTCAGTGTGCCTGCCAGATGCTGTGAGCTGGAAAGCATGCCTTCCTGCAGGCTTCAAGCCACAGCCTTGGGCTCACAGCATGCCTGGCCTCCTCACCAGGAGAAATGACAGGATTATGGTTAAGACTCCAGAAAAGGCATCTCACACACCACTTAAAACGAGGGCACCATGCCCTTCGCCATCATCCTTTCCTATAATAGCCCCCGGCTCCATCCCTGCCGTCCAACTCCAGAGGCACCGTCACGTCTGAGCAGGGCCTGACCGTGCTGGTTACCATTCAGACACTTGGGCAGTAAGGCTGACTGAAGAAGTGGGCTCAGAGCCTGGCCTAGGGGTTGGGGAAAGGACCTGGCTCTGGAGGGGCACACAGGAGTGTGGAGATTTCCCGTATCTTGATTTGTGGTGGTTATGTGACTAGAACGGGCCATTTAAAAGGGTGAATTGCGCTTTATACAAATTATACCTCATTACATCTGACTTGAAAACAAACAATCCCGCACGAAGGAAGTCTACGTGGTATCTTGCGGCGTCCTAGGACTGGTCACCAGCCCACCTGCTGCCCTTCCCGTCTCGAGCTCACTCCACGTCCACGTAAGCATTCATCAGCACCTCTAGAGGCACAAGTCCAAGCCTGTGTGAGTGCCACCACCAGCGCCTTCCCCAGACAGAGCCTGCGTTCAGCCTGAGGGCCCACAGCCTCCTCCGCTTCTTCCCTTGGGGAGACCTGCCTGGACCACCAGGAACGGGGTATTGCCCTCCTGCTCGACCACCTCAAAGGCTCTCAACTCTGGCCCAAGCTGCTTGTCAGAACCACTGATGCACTTCCCGGGAGGTGCATTGGTAACGGGGCGCGCGTGGAGAGAAACCGGGGTTTTGTTTTGCTGTTTTTAAAGGACCCCAGGCTCAGAAACGAGAGAGGGAAGTGTGATCACAGTCCCTGACTCAAGGAACAGTAAATCTTAGCTGTCCTACGTCAGGAAAAGGAATTCCTAAGGAAAAGCCTCCCCATGGAAGACCCCACACGGCTTCACCAGCGAATTCTAGCCAACATTTAAGGAAGAATCAATACAGACGACACAAACTCTTTAAACATAAATAAGTAGATGGAGAGGGAACACTTCCTAAATCCTTGTGGGGGCCAACATCACCCTGATACCAAAAGCAGACAGAAATGCCACAAGAAGAGTCCAAGCCTGCCCGGGAGCTCCCTGGTGAGAGCTTCGCTCCGACGCACCAGGCTGTGGGTTCGGCGCCAGGCGGGCACACACAGGGCTCAACCGCTGAATGCGTGAATAAGTGGCACGACAGAGCGATGCGGGTGTCTCTGTCTCACTGTCTCTCTCTCTCTCCTAAGGGTGGCTGTGCCAGGAACACAAGGTTGTCTAACATTCAAAAATCAATATTTATGAAAAACTGTATGAACATCTCAATAGTTAAAGAAAAAGTGTATGACAAGATTCAATGTCCATTAATAATAAGAACTTTCAGAAAACTTCCTCAACCCCATCAAAGGCATCTGTATAAAACATTCACCTAACATCTTATTAATGAAAAAAACATAAAAACATTAGGATTTTTCTTCCTACGGCCAGAAACAGGTAAGAATGTCGATTACGACTTCTGTTAAACAGCGTATAGAAAATCCTGGACAATGCAATGAAAGAAGAAAAAGAAATAAAAAGCATTGTAATTGGAAAGAAATTAGTAAAACAGTCCCTATTCATAACTGTCTCACAAAAGTAAATGAATTTAGAAAGATCACATAAGCAACAATATTTAAAAATCGATTATAGCCGAAACCAGTTTGGCTCAGTGGTAGAGCATTGGTCTGCAGACTGAAAGGTCCCAGATTCGATTCTGGTCAGGGGCATGTATGTTGGTTGCGGGCACATCCCTGGTAGGGGGTGTGCAAGAGGCAGCTGGTCGATGTTTCTCTCTCATCGATGTTTCTAGCTCTCTAGCTCTCTCCCTTCCTCTCTGTAAAAAATGAATAAAATATATTTAAAAAGAATAAAATAAATAAAATAAAATAAAAATCGATTATATTTCTACACAGTAGCAATATAACTATAGTAAAATAAACATACATTATATCCATTTATAATAACATTCAAAACATAAAATACGTATGAGTAAATGTGAGAAGACTACTGCACACGCCACTGCACACGCCAGGAGGCGTGGCGGGGAACGGCGGCGGACAGCCCCCTCCCTGCTGAGACCGCGCTGCTGGCAGCCGGCGCTCTCCACACCGAGCTACGGAGTGGACGCCAGGCGGCCAGAGCCAGCGGCTCTCCTGCAGAAGCCGACCAGCTGGTATAAACGTATAAGGAGATGCAAAGGACCTAGGACAGACAGAATAACTAAAAACGAGGCAGATGCAAGCTCCCACGTCCCGACTCCGTTATGATAAAGCAACCGCCCTGAAGGGGCGTGGCGTGGGGCTGACGGGGAGTAAGCGTGTGTCCCCAAACCGCGTCCCCAAACAGCGCCACACAGACACTCACTCACTCCCACACATGCTGAGAGGGATCAACGGCGAAGAGTCTCCTTCATAAAGGTGCCCGTAGGCAAAGCAGGAGCCTGAACCTTAGCTCCGCAGTAAACATTAATCACAGTGGATATCAGACCTAAATGTGAAAGCAAACATTTTCAGGAGGAAACAGGAAACTCTCTATGAGTATGCGTTAGGCCAGGATTTCTTAAACGGGCACAAAATGCACCATCTACTGAAAACAGTTGATAAAACTGGATTCAGTTAGAATTAGTCTGTCCTTAAAAGATAGCGTTAATAAAACTGAAAAGGCAAGCCAGAGACTCAGAGAATATGCCTGCCACAAAAATATCTGGCAAAAGATTTGAATTCAGACTGTGAACAACACTTACAACTCAAACATAAGACAGCCCAATTTAAAAACGGGGGAAGATTTATCAGATCTTCCCCCGTCTTTAAATTGGGATATATTCCCCCGTCTTTAAATTGATCTTCCCCCGTCTTTAAATTGGGATAAAGGGATATATTCAAACCGCTAATAAACACAGGAAAAGACCCTCCACTGGACCTCAACGATACAGCACCACAGCATGTTCACTAGCTCAGCTAAAATTAAGGGCTGACGACAGCGAGTGTTGGCGAGGAGGTGAACAGCTGCCTCACACATGAGCAGCGGGGAAATCGATACGTCGGCTGTGGAAACCAGTTCGCAGTTTCTTGAGTGTTACATACGCAGCTCCCACATAACCCGCCTCCTGGGAGGGGCTGGCGAGAAAAGGAAACGCATGTCCACCGAAGCTTTGCACACAGGTGCACAGGTCATTTCTGTTGTGATGAGAAGCACGTAAGATTGACCATCTCAACCATTTAAGTGTATAATCCGTGACTCTGAGTACATCCCCAATGTTACACAACCACCACCACGGTCTATTTCTAGAACATTTTCATCCCCTCGAAAGGAAACCCTGTGCCTAGTAAGCAGCCTCCCAATGTCCCTCCTCCTAACGCTGGCAGCCTGCTTTCGGTCTCTATGAATTTGCCTGTTCTGGACATTTCATACAAATTAAATCGTAGCTATGTGTTCTTGTATGTGTTTTCGCCGGGCACGTGTTCAGGGCCACTGGCTGTAGCGTGTGCCAGTGCCCCATGCCTGTTTGGCCAAGTGGTGTTCACTGCCTGACGGACCACATTGGGGTGTCCAGGCGCCCAGTGAGGGACATGAGGCAGTTGTCACGTCCTTCCAGCTTCTGGCTGGTGTTAATGGTGCTGCTGTGCCTGGTTGTGAGAAGGGTTTATCTGAATATGTCTTCAGTTCTTTGGCACAGATGCCCATGAATGGGGCTGCTGGGGCACAGGGGCACAGGCTGTACTTCTGGAGGAACCTCTCAGTGGTTTCCAAAGTCGCTGGGCCATTTATGTTCGCACCAGCAGTGCAGGAGGCTCTGACTTCCCCATGTGCTCACCAATACTTAGTTCCTTTTTCTTTTTTTAATAAACGTCATTCTGGGAAGTGTGAAGTGGGAAGTGGTCTCTCACCGTGGTTCTGAGTTACATGTTCCCAACGATGTGAAGCATCCTTTCCTGTGCGTACTCAGCTGGCTATTTGTCCTTCCCAGTTGGCTTATAGCTCCCAGCACTTACACTCACAACACTGAACAGGAAGCAATCCAAACACCCACCAACAGGTGAACGAATCAAAAAGCCATCGCACACCCAGAAACAATACAGGCGTCAGCAATGAAAAGACACGGAGGCCCTGGCCAGTTTGGCTCAGTGGCTAGAGTGTGGGTCTGTGGTTCAGTGCTGAACAAGGGCACATCCCGGGTGCGGGCTCAATCCCCTTAGGGGATGTGCAGGAGGCAGCCAACCCATGATTCTCTCTCATCATTGATGTTCCTCTCTCTCCCTCTCCCTTCCTCTCTGAAATAAAAAATAAAAAATAAAAAAAATAAAAAGAAATACAGTTTATCGACAAGATATACTCAACAACAGGGAAGAGTGTAAGGAACACCGTGTGAGTGAAAGAAGCTGGACGCAGGAAAGTGTTGAAACAAATCTCACCTTCAATAACCTAATCTTCGCAGATCAGTGACTGCCTGGGGAGGAGAGTGCCGGGGCAGAGGGAATTCTGGGAGGGCTCACAGGACAGACAATGTCTCCAAGGCTCAGCGCTGGTGCACTAGAATCGAAGTGGCCAGCCCCAAAAATGGCTGGGTGAGCCGCGGCGCAGCTGACCTGCAGCCGGCGTTTGTCACCGCCTCTCTCACGGTTACAGCGGCAGGTGCACAGCTGTACGCATTCCTCAAAACTCACTGAACAGTACGCGTAAAACAAGTCCCTGTATTGTATGCAAATTACAGCTCAATAAAAGTGGCTGATGAAACACTGCTTCTACAGACCAGCATCACAGTCTAATTTTTAGGGGAACCCAGAGTGAGGCCCCGCCCTGCCTCGCCCTCCTGTCCGCCCGGGATCTTACCCGCCTGGTGCACTGGAATCCCGGGGCTGGAAGTTCTGGGTTCGGATCGGATCAGGAAGGGCGCTGGGGTGGAGCCACTGGGGAGGAGCGAGGACCTGCTCCTCCTGAGGTGTTGCTGGCAGGGACCACCCGGAGTGCTCCCTCCTCTCGGCTCAGGGGGTGTGGGATGAAGTCGGAGCCGTAGATAAAGCCTGGCCCTTGCCGGGGGCTGCAGCCTCATGCAGGAAATGACTGGCTCGTGCAGAAGGGGTGTTCACAGCCCACTGGCAGCAGGCCAAGGCCTCACTTCAGCCCGCTTCCCACCCCTCCCCACGGGCCTGCCCCTCTCCTCCCACACACTGTGCTCTCCTTAGGGAGGGCACCTCCCCTGCCAGGGCCTGGCACACTGGGTCCTCCAGGACCCCTGAGCCCACCCCTGAGTGCCCACCACTGTGCTCAGGGCTCCCATAACCATTCGCAGCCACCCTGGCCCGCCCCTGCCTCCAGACCCCGGGCCCAGAGAAACAGTCTGCCACTTCAGCCAATCAGCTCGCGGGGACAGCAGGCCTGACCCAGACACCCCTCCCATCCGCCGATTCCTCTCCTAGGTGGGAGGACCCTGCCAGGCCCCCTGCCACCGCCTTCTTCCCTTTGCCCACCAGGCCCTCCCCTTCTCATAAAGTCTTGGTCCACCCCATCCCACCCCCACAGGTCCCCAGTGCCCTCCAAGCACAGGCCGCCAGTTCTCAGTCCCCCTCACTGGGCACCTTCCGCGGGCTCCGCCCTCACACACATGCCCTGGCTTTCTCCTGCTCCCTGGCCATGCCTTCCTGGCCACCAGCCTGGGACCCCTTTTCCTCCTTGACTCACCCCCCTCCCTGGCGACTGACGCAGCTTTAAAAGCACCCTCCGTCCGCTTCACCCGCCCAGGCCGCTTTCCCAGCGCCTTTCCCTGTGGGTGAGCCCACACTGCCTCCTCCTGGTCGGTGACGGAGCTTACCGGCGCTGCCTGAGAGCCAGCCACCCTCTGGAACTCTGCCCGGGGATGTCTGAGCCAAGAATCTCAGGTCACCTGCTCCCCTACTGCTCCCGCCACCCAGGCGGCTCCGCTCCCATGTCACACCCAGTGGCCACTGCACCCTCCGGCCCCGCTCCCTGCCCCTCTTCGGCACCACCCGATCTCAAATCCCAAACACCCAACTCTTGGTCTGGACCCACACTTTCTCTCTCCAGACACCAAGCCTTCGCAGGTGACATGATCTAGCACATTTCTCTCTGGAGTCGTCCGTCTCCTCAACTTGACGGTGAGCTCCCACAGGGCAGCCTTCTGTCTCCTGGTTTCTCGCCGACATTGGTGCTCAGTGAACATTAATGGAAAGGCAGGGAGCACCCCCCCCCCCCCCCCGAAGGGCACAAAGCTACATCCCCTACAAGGTCAGAGCCTGCCAAGTCCCCGGGCTGCCTGGGTGGCTCTGCTTCCGCCGACCCCCAGCCCTCAGAGAGCTGTTCAGGCCGAGCCGGAGGAGAAGGGAGCGGTGTGCGCCCACATCCTCCAGCGGCGGCTCACGGCCTTCGTTGTTGTCGCTGAGCACTGTCTCCGTGGCCGGGGAGGCACCGCTGGGCTAGCCCCTGCGCCCGGCTTTAGACGGCATTCCTCTTCCGGCGCCCTCGGTGAGAGGTGACGCGCTCACAGGAGCTCGCAGGGGCAGGAGTGGCCGGCTCTGCGAACAGGCTCCGGGAGCCCTGACCACAAGGCTCCGGGATCCTGCCCTCCGCGATGGCAGGCCCAGGCCCGGAGTCCTGGCCCAGCTGTGCCTCCCCGGCCCCGGAGACGTGCTCCACCACACTGACAACTCCCGGGGACGAGAGCGGAGGCCGCTGCGGCCCGAGTCCGGCCCCCCAGCCCCAGACAAGCGCCCCGCGCTCTGAGGGGAAGCCGCGCACCCCCGCCAGGACGGGAAAACAGAAAACACTCGCGGGACTCCAGGCACCGGCCACTTTGCGGCCTTACCATGTTCATGCTTTTCCTGTTCGTGCGGACTGAGCTTCCGTGACCGCCCTCTACAGCAGGAGGGAGGGAGCGGGCTGCGGGCGGCACCCGCTGCAGGCCTGCGTGGTCCGGGCTCCCGGAGCCTGCTCGCAGGGCCGGCCACTCCTGCCCTGCCTGCTCCTGTGAGCGCGTCACCTCTCACCGAGGGGCGTCGGAAGAGGAATGCCTACAAATCCAACGCCGTTTAAGACAAGTTTAAATTCAGCTACAGAAATTTAGAATTTTAAAACAGGATATTATATTACCCTTCTTACAAAGTAATTCCATTTATAAGAAACAAAACAAACAGAAGTGCATATAAGGGAAAAGGTATAGGTTTCTCCCCTCCCCCCGCCCACTCCCTGCCCCTCCCCCAACACACAGGCACACACCCCCACACCCGTCCCTTCCCCGTTTCTAACGGGCACCTCTGCTCCAAGCTGTGTCCCTAGAGGCTGGAGCAGTGCCCGCCCCAGTCTGCAGCGGGCACTCCACAATTATTTATTCCATCAGTGTGTCACCTTCCAGGCCAGCTTCTGTGCGAAGGACCCAACAAGGACCCGGGTGACAGAGGAGGGCGTCTGCGCGTGGTTTAGGGAAACCTCTGGGCTCTCCCGTGGACTGAAGGCCCTGCGACGTGCTTCTGGGCGGAAAGTGGGCCCTTGGTTATTAGTACGTTTCATTACGGAGAATTTGAGAAACACCTGGAAGTGGACAGAACGGTATAACCAGTCCTCAGCACCCTCACCAGACCCAACAGCGTCCACACGTGATGGATCCCAAACAAAACATCATTTCCTCTGCAAACACTCCGGTACCTACAGTAAAAGGTAACGATCTCTCACAACCAGTGCTGTCACTGAGGAATGTGAGTGTCCTTTAAAATCATCGTTTGCCCGGCAGGTGCCCACTGCCTCTTCACTACCATCATCTTTGAAAGGAGTGATTCTGGGACCAATCGCTCAGTCAGAGCGGCGGGGCCAGCGTGCTGAGGAAGTGATCAGAGAGGCTCGGCCTCTGCTTTCATGGCAGCACCTGAGATTTTAAGCCAAATAATGGAGCCCGTCCCACCAGAGGGAGACTCACCCCAGCTGAGGACGGGACACGGCACCTGGCCGCTGGGGGAGCCGGGCAGCGGTGGGAAGCCAGGCAGACCTGCAGGAGGAGGGCCAGGCCTGCAGGAGGAGGGCCTGGCAGCTGAAAGGGACCACTCAGAGGAGCGGGATCAGCGGGCGCGCTGGTCCCATGGGGGCCTGGACGGGCGTGCGGAAGCCCCCCAGCCTGGGCGCTGCCCCCGCAGGCAGGCTGGAAACGGCTGAGTCTGCCATCCTGAGTGCAGGGCAACCACCCGCCTGCCTGCTCTCGCCCGGACTCGCTCCAGACAGCCAGAAGGAGACGGGAGAGGACCTCCCCCCACGCCTGTCACTTCTGGGCCTGTCCCTCTCCCCGATCCTCCCTCCGGATGGTGGCCGGTCAGGGAGGACCAGCCCTCGACAGCCACCGACGAAGGATTCACCTGTACATCCTGACACAGCGCTGCCACACTGCTCGCCTGGGCAGGGAACAGCCTCCATGCTGCTCCCAGAAACCCGGGGCAGAGCATGGAGCCCTGCCTGCACCTCACCTTCCTGGGAAGTCTTCTCACCGAGCATCCTGAGCACGACGGAGAGTGGCTGTGAATCATGAACAGCAGGAGGCTAACTCCCTTGTGCAGCCGCAGGGCCGAGTCCAGGGACACGGGGACGCCCCAGACAGATCCATGAGCTCCGGGATAGGAGGCTCAGGACAGGAGGCGGCTCTGCAGGCCTCTCCCGCCGCCTCCCGGCCCGCCCACCCCTCCCCTGTCACCCACCCTCCCCTGTCACCCACCCCTCCCCTGTCACCCACCCCTCCCCTGTCACCCACCCCTCCCTTGTCACCCACCCCTCCCCTGTCACCCACCCCTCCCCTGTCACCTACCCCTCCCCTACTGTCCACCCCTCCCCTGTCACCGAATGGGACACAGAGGGAGGGTGGGGGCCTGGCCTGTCACCCTGGGTGTAGGGGGTGGACTCCCTCCCTCCGGAGGCAGAGACAGCCATTGATCTGTGCGATGCATTACTGATTGCGCTGTGTGCCGGCACCGGCTGCGCCCTCCCCTCCACCCTCCACCTCCCCTGGGAGCCGGCCATTAGCGTGCACCCCCAGCACCAGCCTGGGCCCTGCCTGGTGTGGAGACCTGTCTGCCCGCACAGTGGGGGCTGCTCTCTCCCCAGCACACTGTGTAGCTGGCCTTGCACCGCACCTCAGCCCGGGCTCCGCCAGGCCACCAGACCCCATCCCCCGAGGAGAGATCTCTGCAAGGTTCCATCTTCCCACAGGCCGGGGCTGGCCAGGAGGCTGGGCAGGGGCACTCATCTCAGAGGGCACAGGCCGGTGGCAGAGCCCAGCACAGGGGTCTGTCCCCTCCCACAACAGCTCCGGGGCTGCCACACCCTGCCGGGGAGGGCCCGAGGGGAGGGCCCGCAGAGCGCCTCCGGTCAGCCACTGGCTTTATTTCTTGATGTGATTTGGCACGCGGCCCCAGGGGGCAGTTCTCGCCCCAGAAATGCCCGTGAGCCCTCCCTCCTGCCTTTGCTGCCGCAGCGCAGGGAGTGGTCCTCAGAGCAGGCCACACAGACCCCAGCAGTCCCAGTGACAATCAGGCACCATCTCCTCCCGGCGCGGGCCCCACGCTGGCCGCCGGCCTGGTTCTGGGACACAGACAGCGTCGCCCACAGCGGCCGCCAGCCCAGCCCGCCGGCCGGGCGGACAGGAGTGCCCATGGCACCTCGCCCCTGGGACTCCCGCTCAGCGGCACCGGTAGGTGAGCGGGCTCAGGAGGAGGCTGCTGGCCCTGCTGCGATCTGCCCGCGGGCCCACGGGCCACAGGGCCTGGAGGTCTGGGTGCCCAGGAGGTCACACTCCCGAGCAGAGCCCCTCCTGGCGGCACCCGCTCCAGGCAGCAGGCCCGCCTGTGCCGGCAACCACAGGCCTCCTGGTCGGTGAGCCACCTGCTGGGGCTCCCAGCACCCTCAACACTGCACCCAGCACCCACCCTGCACTGCACCCAGCACCCACCCTGCACTGCACCCAGCACCCACCCCGCACTGCACCCAGCACCCACCCTACATTGCACCCAGCACCCACCCCGCACTGCACCCAGCACCCACCCTACATTGCACCCAGCACCCACCCCGCACTGCACCCAGCACCCACCCTACATTGCACCCAGCACCCACCCCGTACCGCACCCAGCGAGGCACGGGGCGGCCGCTCTGCTCCCGGTCGGCACCCCCCCCCCCCCCCCAGCACACACTCAGCCCGGGCGCTCACCGGGCGGCAACAGGTGCGGCCTCCGGGCTGGGGTCCGGCCGCTCTGGACCGCTCGGCCCGAACCCAAACCCACCGGCCGGAGCCCGAACCCCCAGCCGGAGCCCGGGAGGCGCCCCGGGCCGGCCGCCGCGGGCCGAGCGGCCGGGAGCGGCCTCCGATCCGGGCGCACAGCGCGGCCTCCGGGCGCGGAGCGGCCGTCCGCCCGCCCCGCCGCCCCGCCCGCCCGCCGGAGGGGCCGGGACCCGCCCGCCGCCCCCTTACCTGGCACCTGCCGGCGGCGGCGCGGGAATGGCGGCCGCGGAGGCGGAGGCGCCGGTGCCGGCGCGGGCGGCGGGAGAGGAGGGGCGGGGAGAGCAGAGGGCGCAGGCTCCGCCCCTCCGCCTTCCTGCCGCCGCCCCTTCCTCCCCTCCCGCCGGCCCCCCTCCCCTCCTCCCCCCTCCCTCCCTGCACCTCCCTCCTCCCTCCCTGCACCTCCCTCCCCTCCCTCCCTGCACCTCCCTCCTCCCTCCCTGCACCTCCCTCCCCTCCCTCCCTGCACCTCCCTCCCCTCCTCCCTGCACCTCCCCCCTCTCCCTCCCTCCCCTCCTCCTCCCACCCCTCCTCCCTCCCTCCCTGCACCTCCCCCCTCTCCCTCCCTCCCTCCCTGCACCTCCCTCCCCTCCCTACACCTCCCTCCCCTCTCTCCCTCCCTGCACCTCCCTCCCCTCCTCCTCCTCCCCCTTCCCCTCCCTTCACCTTAACTTCCCCCCAAACCCCTCCCCTCGCCCCCTTCCAGGCCTCTGCTGGTCCAGCACTAACTCTGATGAAGACCTACTTGCCTCCCTGCCCCACTGATGGAAGCTTGCCCCTGCAGGAACTGAACCCATCTGCACCCCCTCTCCAGCCCCGCCCCCTGTCCCTGAGGTGGGACACCCCAGCCTGGGAGGCTCTGCAGGAACCTCCAGCATGAGCAGAGCGGGGCAGCCAGGACACTGTGTTTGCTGCCAATCCGATGTGACTGGGTGAGAGCATTTCACACACACACACACACACACACACACACACACCCCGCATTTTCTCAGGTGAGCTCAGCAGGCCCTTCTCCTGTAAGGTTTCCCGAGGCCCCCGCGCCCTCTGCCAGCTGTTCACACGCTCACCACCTTTTATACGTGTGTGTGAGCCCCTGGGTGTGGGCCCTGCTGCGTGCTTCCCCCTGAGGCCACGATGCTGGGCCCCACTGCCTGTGGCAGGCCTGAGGGACACTGGCCTGAGTCAGGGTCAGGGTCGTGCTATCGGCCCGCCACTTTCCTGAAGGCCACGGGCTGCGGGAGGCCAGAGAGTTCTCCAACGAAGGCGTTCCCACGGAGTGATGGCCCGGAGCCCTGGTTCTCTTCAGGGGCCTCCTGCCTGTCGGTGCTGCCCGCCCCCCCTTCAGCCGCAGAGCCAGGGCTGAGGGCTGTAGGGCCAGGGAACCACAGGCCAGAAAAGCCCCGAGGGTAAGCTAGTGCACAGGCGCAGACAGGCATGGAAACGCCTCCTCCCGCTGGCAGGTCCTCTTGGGAGCTGACAGACTGCCCGTGGCCTTGGCTCTGCTGCTTCCTGGGTGAGCCGGGGACCGACCCCCTTAGCTCCCGGGAACGGGGTGTCGCCTCCAGGTCAGCCACATGCCTGAGTCCACAGCGCCCGCCGTGCGGGAAGTGGTGCTGTTCCCCAAGCTTCCTTCCAGCTGGAGGACCATGGATCCTGCCCCCCAGTGGGTTAAATGCCACGGCAAGGATCAGGGCAGAGCTGTTTGAATGCACCTGCTCCCAACGAGGGACCCACTGTCAGAGGGGCACAGGCGGGGCGGCGGCCCCTCCGGGTAGAACGTGGTGCCGTGCCTGCCGGTGTGAGGGCCGCCTCGCGGGCCGTGGGTGTCATTGGCCCCTGGAGCCTTCACTGAACGGCTGTGCAGGTCTGTCTGGGAGGCAGGAGGGCAGACGGAGGGCGGCCGGCTGGAGTTAGATGAGAGCTCCACCCACCGGGAGCCCTTCTGGCACGTCTGTCTGCGTCCTCAGAGAAGTGTGTCCTTCAGGGTCAGCGTCTGGACAGGCCTGGCTGCCCCGCGGGGGGGCTGGCTGCGGGGCCGCTCCCGCTGGGAGCCCAGGCCGTGCTTTCTCAGAGCCCCGCCTGCGGCAGCCCCCGCCCCGCTCCCGCTCAGAGCAGGCGGCCTGGCCAGGAGGAGCTGCCATGAGGGACCAGCCCGGACCCCAGCTCCGGCTCCAGGGCCTTCGGTCCCATCCTCTCCTGGCCGTGTCCTCTGTGCCAGGGACAGGAGGCTCTGGGAGGCCCTGCGCCCCTCACCGGCACAGAGGGACCAGGGCCTTCTCATTGTCACCGTTCTCCACTCCGCTGCGGGGCATTTAAACACCTGCCTGGACTCCGCTCCCCCACGCACTCACGGGCGGAGGTCTGGGTCCCCCCTCTGCTCCCCCAGGGAGAGTCTGAAACACCAAGGCCCCGGAGGAACTCGTTAGTCTCCAGTTTCCCGGAAAAGCTGAGTGCCGAGGGGCACGGGGCCGCTGGGGCCACGCCCATTCCTGTGACGGGAACACGCGTGGTGGCGGGGCCTGCACGGGCGGCGCAGCTTCCACCATCGCCCCGGTGGACTGGGGTGGGCGGGGAGCACCCTGGTTCTGGCCTCTGCTCCTCCGTGTGCAGTGAGTGTGTGGTGTGCGTGGCCGTTCTGGGTTGTCCACAGCGGGCACCTGAGCAAAGGGAGGACAGGGCTTACTTAGCAGGCTGCACGGCCACGGGAAAGCAGCCCCGGAGAAACGGGCTCCAGGGGGAGGCAGGGCCTGGGAGCCCGTGTGCCTCCCGATCTGGGGAATGACTTTCAGTGGTGACCACAAAGTCCTCTGAACATGTGGGACCAGGCCGCTGAGTGCTGCTGTGGCTGCATCCCCCTCCATCGCAGAACAGGCCCGCCTCCAGCAACCCCCCGCCCCTCCCTCACCCTCACCCCCCCAAAAAAGGCCCACCTCCCGCAGCCCCTCCCTAACTACCCCCTTTCCCCCAAAAAAAGGCCCGCCTCCCGCAGCCCTCCCTCCCCCAGGCGCCGCCCTGGCAGAGCAGTCTCTCCAGCTGGAGAGGGCGGCATCTGGGTGCCCCAGTGGATGCCAGGCTCTCTGCTTGCAAGCCCCGTTCTGGCAGGCAGGTGAAGGGGGCTGGCCTGTTCCGGCTCCGGCTGGTATTCCAGCTGGGGCCTAAGCTGGCCCTCTGGCGGTCTCCGCACACTCTCCTAGGCGTCCCTGTGGCAGAGCGCACAGCGCACTCTCCAAGCCCCCTCTCTTACTGGGGAGCCGCTGCAGGCAGAGGCTGCAGAGGGCTGAGCAGCGCCCAGCGGGAGCCGAGCTGGAGCTATGGGGGAGGCAGAGCAGATACTGGCATGCTGCCCAGCTGCCTGTTAGCTTAAGCGGAGCGGGCATCCCCAGAGGCCACCCATGCCGCCTGCTCCAGAGCTGCCGCACTTCCCGTGCTCCTGCCTTGCCAAGGCCTCAGGCCTTGCAGACCCTGCTCAGCCCTGGCATCACTTCTCCAGCCCAGCGGCCTGCCCTCCCGCTGTGGGGCCTCACAGGGCTGCTGCTCTCCTCTCTCCCGCCCCTCTGGTCGGCAGGGCCTTCACTGTGAGCTTCTAGAGCCCGGTGACGTCTCCTGACCTCACCATGCTTTTACACGCACAATATAAGATGCAGGCTTAGGAAGGAAACCGATTATGCTGAATCCCATTATCAAAATATCTTAAACTGTCACATGTTTGCTTTATTTACATATTGAACAACATGCGCTAGCAGGTCTGGTGACTAGTAAATCTGAAGTCAGGACAGCTGTCTGGTGTCTGAAGACAAGCTGTGAAAACATCTGTGACTTCTGGGGCAGGGGCATGTCTGGCTCACGTGACCGGCTCATCCTGCCACGTGCGGCGGTGCTGGAAGGAAAAGCTTAATGGCAGTCAGAGGTCATCCACCAGGTGTCCAATGCATCCTGGGTAAGAATCAGAATTGGAAGGGAAGGGACTTTGGGTGCCAGCACCCAGCACACGGCTGTATGCAGTGGCCCAACATGCTTATTGCTCTAGTGAAGGGGACAGGACTCAGCTGTCTGTGACAGAATTCGCTCCCACCTTGGCTCCTCCCACCTGGAGGTGCAGGCACAGTTGGATCAGGGCACTGAATTGCTGTTGTTAGGTCTTCCTCTTGCTGAATTCTCTGCTCCTTCCTCTCTGATTGGCTTAGTTCTGCATGGCTAGGATTTCACTCACTTGTGTCACAAGGCTGGGCAGTCTCAATCCAAAACCATGACAGGGGCTCCTCCCTGCACTGCAGGTCCTGTGGAAGGGTCCTCCCCGCACTGCGGGTCCTGTGGAAGGGTCCTCCCTCACTGCGGGTCCTGTGGAAGGGTCCTCCCCGCACAGCGGGTCCTGTGGAAGGGTCCTCCTCCCCGCACTGCGGGTCCTGTGGAAGGGTCCTCCCCGCACTGCGGGTCCTGTGGAAGGGTCCTCCCCGCACTGCGGGTCCTGTGGAAGGGTCCTCCCCGCACTGCGGGTCCTGTGGAAGGCCCCTTCTCCCCGCACTGCGGGTCCTGTGGAAGGCCCCTCCTCCCCGCACTGCGGGTCCTGTGGAAGGCCCCTCCTCCCCGCACTGCGGGTCCTGTGGAAGGCCCCTCCCCGCACTGCGGGTCCTGTGGAAGGGTCCTCCCCGCACTGCGGGTCCTGTGGAAGGGTCCTCCCCGCACTGCGGGTCCTGTGGAAGGGTCCTCCCCACACTGCGGGTCCTGTGGAAGCTCCTCCCTGCACTGCGGGTCCTGTGGAAGGGTCCTCCCCGCACTGCGGGTCCTGTGGAAGGCTCCTCCCCGCACTGCGGGTCCTGTGGAAGGGTCCTCCCCGCACTTCGGGTCCTGTGGAAGGCTCCTCCCCGCACTGCGGGTCCTGTGGAAGGGTCCTCCTCGCACTGCGGGTCCTGTGGAAGGCCCCTCCCCGCACTGCGGGTCCTGTGGAAGGGTCCTCCCCGCACTGCGGGTCCTGTAGAAGGGTCCTCCCACACTGCGGGTCCTGTGGAAGGGTCCTCCCCGCACTGCGGGTCCTAAGGAAGGCTGCTCCTCCCCGCACTGCGGGTCCTGTGGAAGGGTCCTCCCCGCACTGCGGGTCCTGTGGAAGGGTCCTCCCCACACTGCGGGTCCTGTGGAAGCTCCTCCCTGCACTGCGGGTCCTGTGGAAGGGTCCTCCCCGCACTGCGGGTCCTGTGGAAGGCTCCTCCCCGCACTGCGGGTCCTGTGGAAGGGTCCTCCCCGCACTGCGGGTCCTGTGGAAGGGTCCTCCCCGCACTGCGGGTCCTGTGGAAGGGTCCTCCCCGCACTGCGGGTCCTGTGGAAGGCTCCTCCCACACTGCGGGTCCTGTGGAAGGGTCCTCCCCGCACTGCGGGTCCTAAGGAAGGCTGCTCCTCCCCGCACTGCGGGTCCTGTGGAAGGGTCCTCCCCGCACTGCGGGTCCTGTGGAAGGCTCCTCCCCGCACTGCGGGTCCTGTGGAAGGGTCCTCCCCGCACTGCGGGTCCTGTGGAAGGGTCCTCCCCGCACTGCGGGTCCTGTGGAAGGGTCCTCCCCGCACTGCGGGTCCTGTGGAAGGCTCCTCCCCGCACTGCGGGTCCTGTGGAAGGGTCCTCCACCCCGCACTGCGGGTCCTGTGGAAGGCCCCTCCTCCCCGCACTGCGGGTCCTGTGGAAGGGTCCTCCCCGCACTGCGGGTCCTGTAGAAGGGTCCTCCCACACTGCGGGTCCTGTGGAAGGGTCCTCCCCGCACTGCGGGTCCTAAGGAAGGCTGCTCCTCCCCGCACTGCGGGTCCTGTGGAAGGGTCCTCCCCGCACTGCGGGTCCTGTGGAAGGGTCCTCCCCGCACTGCGGGTCCCGTGGAAGGGTCCTCCCCGCACTGCGGGTCCTGTGGAAGGGTCCTCCACGCACTGCGGGTCCTGTGGAAGGGTCCTCCCCCCCGCACTGCGGGTCCTGTGGAAGGCCCCTCCTCCCCGCACTGCGGGTCCTGTGGAAGGGTCCTCCCCGCACTGCGGGTCCTGTAGAAGGGTCCTCCCACACTGCGGGTCCTGTGGAAGGGTCCTCCCCGCACTGCGGGTCCTAAGGAAGGCTGCTCCTCCCCGCACTGCGGGTCCTGTGGAAGGGTCCTCCCCGCACTGCGGGTCCAGTGGAAGGGTCCTCCCCGCACTGCGGGTCCCGTGGAAGGGTCCTCCCCGCACTGCGGGTCCTGTGGAAGGGTCCTCCCCGCACTGCGGGTCCTGTGGAAGGGTCCTCCCCGCACTGCGGGTCCTGTGGAAGGCCCCTCCTCCCCGCACTGCGGGTCCTGTGGAAGGCCCCTCCTCCCCGCACTGCGGGTCCTGTGGAAGGCCCCTCCTCCCCGCACTGCGGGTCCTGTGGAAGGCCCCTCCCCGCACTGCGGGTCCTGTGGAAGGCCCCTCCCCGCACTGCGGGTCCTGTGGAAGGGTCCTCCCCGCACTGCGGGTCCTGTGGAAGGGTCCTCCCCACACTGCGGGTCCTGTGGAAGCTCCTCCCCGCACTGCGGGTCCTGTGAAAGGGTCCTCCCCGCACTGCGGGTCCTGTGGAAGGGTCCTCCCCGCACTGCGGGTCCTGTGGAAGGGTCCTCCCCGCACTGCGGGTCCTGTGGAAGGCCCCTCCCCGCACTGCGGGTCCTGTGGAAGGGTCCTCCCCGCACTGCGGGTCCTGTAGAAGGGTCCTCCCACACTGCGGGTCCTGTGGAAGGGTCCTCCCCGCACTGCGGGTCCTAAGGAAGGCTGCTCCTCCCCGCACTGCGGGTCCTGTGGAAGGGTCCTCCCCGCACTGCGGGTCCTGTGGAAGGGTCCTCCCCACACTGCGGGTCCTGTGGAAGCTCCTCCCTGCACTGCGGGTCCTGTGGAAGGGTCCTCCCCGCACTGCGGGTCCTGTGGAAGGCTCCTCCCCGCACTGCGGGTCCTGTGGAAGGGTCCTCCCCGCACTGCGGGTCCTGTGGAAGGGTCCTCCCCGCACTGCGGGTCCTGTGGAAGGGTCCTCCCCGCACTGCGGGTCCTGTGGAAGGCTCCTCCCACACTGCGGGTCCTGTGGAAGGGTCCTCCCCGCACTGCGGGTCCTAAGGAAGGCTGCTCCTCCCCGCACTGCGGGTCCTGTGGAAGGGTCCTCCCCGCACTGCGGGTCCTGTGGAAGGCTCCTCCCCGCACTGCGGGTCCTGTGGAAGGGTCCTCCCCGCACTGCGGGTCCTGTGGAAGGGTCCTCCCCGCACTGCGGGTCCTGTGGAAGGGTCCTCCCCGCACTGCGGGTCCTGTGGAAGGCTCCTCCCCGCACTGCGGGTCCTGTGGAAGGGTCCTCCACCCCGCACTGCGGGTCCTGTGGAAGGCCCCTCCTCCCCGCACTGCGGGTCCTGTGGAAGGGTCCTCCCCGCACTGCGGGTCCTGTAGAAGGGTCCTCCCACACTGCGGGTCCTGTGGAAGGGTCCTCCCCGCACTGCGGGTCCTAAGGAAGGCTGCTCCTCCCCGCACTGCGGGTCCTGTGGAAGGGTCCTCCCCGCACTGCGGGTCCTGTGGAAGGGTCCTCCCCGCACTGCGGGTCCCGTGGAAGGGTCCTCCCCGCACTGCGGGTCCTGTGGAAGGGTCCTCCCCGCACTGCGGGTCCTGTGGAAGGGTCCTCCCCGCACTGCGGGTCCTGTGGAAGGCCCCTCCTCCCCGCACTGCGGGTCCTGTGGAAGGCCCCTCCTCCCCGCACTGCGGGTCCTGTGGAAGGCCCCTCCTCCCCGCACTGCGGGTCCTGTGGAAGGCCCCTCCCCGCACTGCGGGTCCTGTGGAAGGGTCCTCCCCGCACTGCGGGTCCTGTGGAAGGGTCCTCCCCGCACTGCGGGTCCTGTGGAAGGGTCCTCCCCGCACTGCGGGTCCTGTGGAAGGGTCCTCCCCGCACTGCGGGTCCTAAGGAAGGCTGCTCCTCCCCGCACTGCGGGTCCTGTGGAAGGGTCCTCCCCGCACTGCGGGTCCTGTGGAAGGGTCCTCCCCACACTGCGGGTCCTGTGGAAGCTCCTCCCTGCACTGCGGGTCCTGTGGAAGGGTCCTCCCCGCACTGCGGGTCCTGTGGAAGGCTCCTCCCCGCACTGCGGGTCCTGTGGAAGGGTCCTCCCCGCACTGCGGGTCCTGTAGAAGGGTCCTCCCACACTGCGGGTCCTGTGGAAGGGTCCTCCCCGCACTGCGGGTCCCGTGGAAGGGTCCTCCCCGCACTGCGGGTCCCGTGGAAGGGTCCTCCCCGCACTGCGGGTCCTGTGGAAGGGTCCTCCCCGCACTGCGGGTCCTGTGGAAGGGTCCTCCCCGCACTGCGGGTCCTGTGGAAGGCCCCTCCTCCCCGCACTGCGGGTCCTGTGGAAGGCCCCTCCTCCCCGCACTGCGGGTCCTGTGGAAGGCCCCTCCTCCCCGCACTGCGGGTCCTGTGGAAGGCCCCTCCCCTCACTGCGGGTCCTGTGGAAGGCCCCTCCCCGCACTGCGGGTCCTGTGGAAGGCCCCTCCTCCCCGCACTGCGGGTCCTGTGGAAGGCCCCTCCTCCCCGCACTGCGGGTCCTGTGGAAGGCCCCTCCTCCCCGCACTGCGGGTCCTGTGGAAGGCCCCTCCCCGCACTGCGGGTCCTGTGGAAGGGTCCTCCCCGCACTGCGGGTCCTGTGGAAGGGTCCTCCCCGCACTGCGGGTCCTGTGGAAGGGTCCTCCCCACACTGCGGGTCCTGTGGAAGCTCCTCCCTGCACTGCGGGTCCTGTGAAAGGGTCCTCCCCGCACTGCGGGTCCTGTGGAAGGCTCCTCCCCGCACTGCGGGTCCTGTGGAAGGGTCCTCCCCGCACTGCGGGTCCTGTGGAAGGCTCCTCCCCGCACTGCGGGTCCTGTGGAAGGCTCCTCCCCGCACTGCGGGTCCTGTGGAAGGGTCCTCCCCGCACTGCGGGTCCTGTGGAAGGCTCCTCCCCGCACTGCGAGTCCTGTGGAAGGGTCCTCCCCGCACTGCGGGTCCTGTGGAAGGCTCCTCCCCGCACTGCGGGTCCTGTGGAAGGGTCCTCCCCGCACTGTGGGTCCTGTGGAAGGCTCCTCCCCGCACTGCGGGTCCTGTGGAAGGGTCCTCCACCCCGCACTGCGGGTCCTGTGGAAGGCCCCTCCTCCCCGCACTGCGGGTCCTGTGGAAGGCTGCTCCTCTTCGCCCTGCGGGCCACAGTCGGGTCTCTTGGACAAGGATTGGGAGTCATGACCAGCAGATCTGGGACGCGGGCTAGGCTGTGATGGGGTCGTTGCTCCCTCGCAGGACCCAGGGCTGTGCACAGGTGGTGTTGAGCAGACAAAACAACCCCACAGAGTGGAACTGAAGCCAGCGGGTGAGTGATGACAGAGCCTTCTCTGTAAGGAGGCCGCACACACAGTGGTTAACCAAGGTGCAGCTCCTTTGTGTCCGTGTAAGATCGCCAGACACACAGGAGGCCAGCACTGAGACAGCTGTGCGTCCTCCACCGGACGTTACCCCAGCCCCTGCCAGACAGAAGGACTTGCTCACGGGTTCCAGGGCAAGACCAGCATGCGTCACCCTCCGCCCTGTCACGTCCCTCTGACTAGGACCCACTCAGGGCTGCAGGGAATTCCCAGGGAGGCCTGGGCATGGCTGCTCGCTGAGAGTCTGCTCATCCAAAAAGGGGAAGCGGATCTGGGTGGCCTGTCAGGATGGCCGTGCACCTGCCATGGAAATAGTGCCGCAGTCAGTGGAGTGGGACACTGCTCCCCACTGGACCGTCTCGGGTGGAAATACCGGGTGTGGGTGAGGAGGTGCAGCCATGGAGTGCTCAGCCACGCTGGCCGGAGTGGGACATGGTGCGCCCGCGTTGGAAACTAGCAGCCCGTGAAAGCTGAAACACGTGCCCTGTGACCTGGCGGTCCCCCCTCTGGGCGTGCACCTGACCAGTGAAGGGCGCTTGTTTGCCAGGAGACATGTACAGTCTCTCCCAGCGCCTTCTCGGTATTACCCAAACCAGGGACAAGCCAAGGGGCGCCAGGGAGGAGAGCAGGGACTCCAGTGTGCTCAGAGAAGGCCTTCTTGGCAGCGGGAGAGGGACGCCCCGCGCAGCAGATGGGTTTGTCCTTCGGCATCGGGCTGAGCACAAGACACGGACACAGCCCCGCTGCGCGCCCACGTGACCCAGCCGGAGCCGGCGCTGTGCGCAGTGGCCAGCTGCTCCTTCACGGGGCAGGTTCTGCCGAAAGAAGGTGCAGAGGCGCCATCCGCCTGGCTGTGGCTGCGTGGTGGTTAGCTGAGTGGGCCGCATGCCTGCATTCATCCAGGGTGAAATCTAGAACCCGCCCGCACCGAGGACGGCTGTGCTTCTGTGCGAGGGTCTCTGCGCCTGCCTCTCCCTCCGTTGCAGACCCTTTGTCGCAGGTGGTGGAGGCAGTAACCGCCCCCGGAGGAGAGAGCCAGCGGTCGGCATTGAATGCAAGCATCGCATCCCCGCAAGTGCCGGTAGCCCACGCTTATGGTCCAGTTTGGGAAGATTTTATGAAGAAGCCTAAGGAGAGGTTCTTCCCGAGCACTCTGCGTGGCTGGCTTCAGACGTGTTTTCCAATCAGGCCTCTGTCTCACATCATAAACCCGAGCCGCCGCCCGCCGGCCCCAGCACGCCGGCCCATCCCTAGGAGACAGACGACCTCCCAGTGCCAACGTTCACGTGCCATGCTCGCTTGCCAAGCCCTGAAAGCTGGTATTCATTCAAAAGAACCAAACCCAGTTGGAAAGAGAGTATGTTTGCAAAGATTGAGTTTTAACAAAAAACTAAGGTGAAATTTTCTATCATTGAAGCAAAATACAAGAGTAAATCGGCCTTTTAGAAGGAGACACTATCTGAACCCTTGGTTTGAGCAGAAAGCACTCCGTGATGTAGAAGTACAGCTGTTGTGCTATGAATGACTGCAGGGAAACCAAAAGCAGCCCGACTGAGCGGAAGCACCGACATAGCGGAGCAAGAGGCGCTGCCCTCTTCCCTCCCCGGCCGGCAGGAGTCTGCCTTCGCCACGGGAGCTGTGAGGTGGATTCTGCAGGCCTGGGCCGTGGGTGTGCCGTGGGAGTGGGTAGGGGCCTTAGGCTGAGCTCCTGAGACCTGGAGTGTGGATGCTACGGAGCCCCTGGGGCTAAGCTTCTCCACACTGTGGGGTTGCGTGGGCCACGCTGTTTGGGAGCAGAGGTGTACACTGCTGCACTCGCTGGTCCCGGCCTCACCGCCGAGGGGCAGTGGCCAGGCCCGGGCTGCTCAGCCTGGGGACCTCCTCAGCTCCCCATTCCATGGGCCGGGTGCACGACTCCTTCTGGGATGACCCACTCCCTGGAGGCTGGCTGTGGGAAGTGAGTGGGAGGTGGGCCAGCCCCTCTCTGGGTTTCAGCTGGTCTCCACTCCCCCTTCCCATCCACCGGCCTTCCCAGGGCTTGTTCCTGGGCTCCAGAGACAACAGCCTTCCTGGGCTCTGCGTTCACACCATGCGAGGGGAATTATGGCCATCAATGCGGAGCCCCACATGCACACCAGAGCAATTCGGTCATCTAGAAAGTTTAAACTCATGTTTACAGGGATAATTCTATTTGTGTTTATTAACGGAAAAACCATTGAAACCTGTAAAGAATTTTTTGTGAGTTTATTTGAGCCAAATTTTCGACATATGCAGGAAGAATGACAGGGTTACACTTTTATTTATACACTGAAATCAAAGGAGGGAAATAGGTGGGTTACATGAAATTCATTGGTGATCAAGTTAACTGTCAACTGTTAATTACTTAGAGTATCCTGTATCCATCTCTGCAAAAGAAGCTCATGTCCATCATTTCACCTTTTACCCTATCCCAGGGGTTTCCCTGCTTCGCTCTGTCCCACCTCCCTAATCTATCACCAATGAATTTCATGTAACTCACCTACGTCCCTTTCCTTTGGTTGCAATGTATAAATATAGTAACGTAACCCGCCATTCTCCGGAGCATTATCTCAATCCGTTGAGGTTCTGCTTCCTGGCATATGTTGATAGTTAGGCTCAAATAAACTCACAAAAATTCTTTACAGGTTTCTATGTGTTTTTTCCCCCCCGTTAACAAGAGGGGTGTGGTCACGGTAAGCCCCAGGAAATTGGGGATGTTTCATCCCCTGAGCAAAGGAATTCTCTCTTGGTTCCTCTTGCTGTTCTTGGGACCTGTGTCCTGTCGGCTGTGGGGCTCTCCTGTGTTTGTCCCCACACAGTGGACTGATGGACTGTAACTAGCCTGATGCTGACCTGGACCCCGGGCCCGGCCCCACTGTGGAGCAGAAGCTCTGGACACTGACTTTGCTGGAAGCCCAGCTGTGCTTCTAGGACCTGACTAGGGAAGTGGGACTTAAGGAACCTGGGGGTGTAATTCCTCGCAAATAGAAGTTGAGAGGGCAGGGTGGGGCGAGGACAAACTCCTGACTCCTCCATTTTGTAATTGAACCCTAGCCCTCACCCAACCAATCAGGGTCAGCTGAGGCAGTGACATCACCACCGACCAGCATAAAACCCGAGGGCTTGGCGAAATTTGCTCTCTCTTCTGCCATGCTGCTGGCGTGAGTGGGACAGAGCCCATGCTAGCATGAAAAAGGTTCTTTTGTTTATTGCATTGAACTCGGCTCCCTGGTGGTGCTTGGGGATGACGAAGTCTGGGCGTAACAGATGGGGGTTCGTCTGGGACCCCAGGACCATGAGGGACCCCAATCCAGAAAGCCTGATTGGCCGCAGTAGGTGTGTGTTTGTCTGTGTCCTTGTGTGAGCGCTCTGGAGGGACGTAAAACCCCTCGTGGAATTGGTGCCCAAATACATCTGGTTGATGCACCATTAAGGCCACGTGCAAGAGGATTCAGAAGATGTTCTGACCTCCTGGGAGGGCCCCTTAGTCAGGAGAGACGTGGAATCCTCTCCTAGAGGGACCCTCATATGGGAAGAGGGATGGAAGCCTCTGCCAGGACGAGGTGAGTGGCATGAGCTGTTGCCTCACCTGCGGAAAGTGACAGGAGCCTTTCCCAGGTCTGAGTTTGGTATCTGCGGGCGACATGGCGCCCCAGGATGGAGCCAGTGAAGTGTGGCCGGCGTGGCGGTGTGGGGCCCCCTGGCGGCGTTGGGTCAGAGCGGGGGCTTCCGCGGGGCTCAGTCTGCGCGTTGGAGAGAGGCTGGGCAGTGGTGGCCTCGCTCGGGGAGCAGGCACCTGGGTTAATTTGCTGGCTGCCTGGAGAAGGGGAGGCGGAGCCGGGAAGCCAATGGGGCGACCCGCGCTTCCTCCTCGGAGCCACCCGAGCAGCACAGCTGGGGCTGTGGCGGCATCAGATCCAAGTCTAATTTTAAGTCTGGTTGATGTTGGGCGCCCTCTTGTTGGTGGTTGTGATTTTCTGTGTTGTGGAGGTCCGGAATGGCCAATGGCAGACTCCTTCCAGTGGGTGGCCAGCTTTCAATGTCGGAGGGCCACTGGTTGGCGTGAGGCCGTTGTTTGGTTTGGCTTCCACGGAGTTGGAAGACTGTTCTCAGGAGCCCTCTGTCTGTTTCTGGGTTCTTTGTAAATTTGCTACTCTCTCCCCCACAAAGCAGGCAGGAGGTGGGGGAGGGGAGACACATGGCGAAGCCACTCCTCAAGAAAGTTTTTATGCGTCTCGAATTTCTGTGCTCATGTAAAGGGAAAAGGCCAGTTCAAAACGAGTGTGCATAGTTTGGGGCTGTGCTTAAACTCTTTTCTGTGTACAGAATGAGTTTTAAAAATGGTGGAGATTAACTGGGAGATAAATTAAAACTGATTTCCCAAGGCATGGTAAGCAGCTTTTAAAATTGCCGCCCTGAGGCAGGAACTAGAAGGTAACGCCGGAGTCTTCAGCTAAAGAATGTGTTCATTTGCATTTGAATGCTACAGCGTCTTTCCCATGGTCCAATCCCTCCCTCAGTGATCTGCAGGAAGTGGCCAGACCTGTTGCTGAAACTCCTCCCTAAGTAAGCAGGATGTAAAAGAAAAAAAAAAAGACATAGGAAAGTAAAGTTTAGATTTGTCTCATCAAAAATCTAGAGAACAGAATTGAGGCTTTTAATTATTATGTCTTGTATTTTTCTTAGAAATGTAATGTTATTAACCTAAAAAATGCCAAATATATTTGACTTGCCAGCTTTAAAAGTTCAAAGTATAAATTAAATTAGGAAAAATTATTGCATTAACTAAATGCCTAGAATATGACAGGCTGAACTGTATTACATGTGTTAAAAATAAGCAGCAATGATCAAATATCTTGTTACGCCCAGACTTCGTGATCCCCAAGGACCACCAGGGAGCCGAGTCCGATGCAATAAACAAAAGAGCCTTTACCATGCTAGCATGGCCCCCCCACTCACGCCAGCAGCATGGCGGAAGAGAGCGAATTTCTTCCAGTCCAGGGGTTTTACTCCGGTCGATGGTGATGTCACTGCCTCGGCTAACCCTGATTGGTTGGGTGAGGGCTAGGGATAACTCCGCCCTGCGAGGCGGAGTCGGGAGCTCATCCTTGCACCGCCCTGCCATCTCAATCTCAAGGATTGATTTATTCTCATTTGTCAGATGAGAAAGTATGTGATGCTTACACTTAAAAAATTATTTTAAGTCAGTGATGCAGTATTTTTTTTGAAGTCAGTTTTTCTGAAGTAATGTTTAATGTAACATATGAAACTTCTATATTTGATCTGTTTTGTTTTACTTTATATGCCATTGTTGTCATTTGTAATCACATTGTAAACTTGAATTTGGGATTGTACCCTGCATCTTGTATTTTGTAAACTTTGGGAGTCATTTTTGGTTTCAGTCATGTGTGTCTACTTTATAGATTTAAGTAGACTTCATCACAAAGGTTTATAATTTATTTAGAATTGTGTTAAACAATTATTTGTATAATTTAACCCCCCGCAACTGCTTGGATGTTCTGCGGGAGGGGGGGGGGTGAGTGGGGGGGAGTAAGAGGGGCTTAGAAATGCAGATAAATCTGTATCTGTAGGAAAAATGTGGCATTTTAAATTTCAAGCAGTTAGAGGCCTGGGAACAGGTTACTGGACCTGCTGCCTCCTCCCTTGACTTTTCTTTAAAATTTGAGGCATGGTTATGTATTTTTGAAGGATATAGTGTTGTGCCCAAGTGTCATAAACCCCAAAGACTACCAGGGAGCCGAATCCGATGCAATTGCAGAAAGCCTGTATTTATTTCGGACTAGTCTGAGCCCAGTCTCACCTACACCAACGAGGGCATGGTGAGAAAGAGGAAGAAGTTAACATATCAATGGGTTTTATAGGGAGGGTGGTGCTGCTACCTTGGCTGACCTGATTGGTTGGGTTAGGCCTAGGGTCCAGTTACCTGGAGCTGGACCCGCCCCACCCTGCCCTCTCACCCCACCTGCCCTCTCGCCCCGCCTGCCCTCTCAATAGAAAGAAAGTTTAGAAGTTAATTTGAAATTATAAGAGGCCAGCAACTAATAGGAAGGAATTAGTATGTTTATTGTAGAAAGCAGGGAGCCTCCTTGGACATCGAAGAAGGACTGTGGACCTCAGAAGGAACATGTACTGAAGGAACACAGCTGCTGAACTGGACAATGGGCCTTTGAGGAGCTAAAGAGGGCTCTTTCTCAGCAGCTGCCCTAGCCTTGCCAGAGGTCACGAAGCCCTTCCACCTCTACATGAGTGAGGTAAGGGGCATTGCCAAAGGGGTTCTCACTCAGACTCTAGGTCCCTGGAAGAGACCTCTTGCCTATCTGTCTAAGAGACTGGACCCTGTGGCAGCAGGGTGGCCAGCGTGCTTCCAGGCAGTGGCCACCACAGCACTGCTGGTGAAGGAGGCAGATAAGCAGACTCTGGGCCAGGAGCTCAACTAGATGGGCCAGGCTTTTCTCCTGGACCAGCCCTATGTCTGATTTCACAAGACTGTGGCCATCAACCCTGCCAGCCTGCTTCCAGTTGATGATGGAGGAACCCATTCATGACTGCACAGAGGTAACAGACGACAAGGTACTGTTCACGGATGGGAGCAGTTACGTTCAGGATGGGACCTGCAGGGGCAGTGGTAGTCACCCTGGACCACACCATTTGGGCACAGTTCCTGAACTTTTGGCCTTAATCCAGGCCCTTTGATGGAGACACTGTGCCATCCACAGAGAAAAGAGGGTTACCAACTGCAGCCGGAAGGAATCAGCTGAACAGAAGCAAGCCACCAAAGGACCAGATGATTGGTGGACCCTCCATATGCAAGACCATTGATCCCAGATGCTCTAGGTCAGAGTTGCCCAGTGACACCAAATTATCCACTTAAGTGTCACCAAGACTTCTGAATTTCTGTGAGGCAGAGTTATTTGAAGTATTGTCTGTGCACAGGTAAATGCTAAGCAAGGTAAGGGGGTACCCCTGGGAATTCGGGTCCCAGGGAACTTCCCCAGGAGAGCATTGGTAGGTGGATTTCAAAGATTAAGCCACCAGCAATAAGGTCTAATTTTTGTAGACACTTCAGATTAAGTTGAAGTATACCCCACTAGGATGGAAACTGCCTCTATAGTGGTCAGGTCAGGAGATTGCTCTAGGAGATTATACCTAGATTCGGGCTGCCAGTATCAGATAACAGTCCCACCTTTGTAGCTAAGGTATCTCAGAGTATAGCTCTAGCCTTAGGACAGGTAAAGGTAAAGCGTGCCTCTGGAAAAGGGATTTAACTAAATGTGTCCTAGAATCAGTGAAAATTGGACCAACCCCCTGTCCTTTGCCCTCTTGAGGGCCAGGTGTACCCTTTACTGGGACAAGTTTCCCCTTTTTCTGGGGGGGATCATGTATGGTAACCATTCCCTTGCTCAAGTCCTTACAGGCTCTGCAGTTTGCTTGTTCCAGATGCACTGCCAGTGCCCACCGCAGACCCTGTAGCCCAGGAACTCAATGTGGGTAAAGAAATTCACTGCCCAAGGACTCAAAGGGACACTACATTGTTATCCTGAGCAGGCCCACTGCTGTTGAAGTAGATGGCACCCAGACCTGACTACATGACTCCCAGCTCCTGCATGGCCTGGATCCTGGCAACTAGCGGCCTCACCTGTGAGATCCCAGCCTAAGCTCCATGCAGGCCAGGAGGAGAACTGATGCCTGCAGGAGGGGAACTGGACTTCAGTGAGGACAATACTGATGGGAACTGTGGTACTAAGCATCTTAGTAACTGTATTTATTGTTTATGCTGAAAGGAAGTAGGCTGAGTCAATGATTTGACTCATGCACATAAGACAAGGGGGGAATGAGAGGGCAGGGTGGAAAGAGGGCAAACTCCTGACTTCACTGTGGGGCAGGGCGGAGTTATCCTCTATTTTGTAACTGAACCCTAGCCCTCACCCAACCAATCAGGGTCAGCCGAGGCAGTGACATCACCACCGACTGGAGTAAAACTCCATGGCTTGTCAAAGTTCACTCTCTCTTCCACCATGCTGCCGGCGTGAGTGGGACAGAGCCCATGCTATCATGGAAAAGGCTCTTTTGTTTATTGCATCAGACTCGGCTCCCTGGTGGTCCTTGGGGGTCACGAAGTCTGGGCATAACAAAGTCACTCCTTCTCCTGTTCAAGTCTCAAACAATTATTTTTTTTCAAGGAATGGTAAGGACTCCATCCCTAGCACCCAGTGAGCAAAAGGACCCCCCTTTGTCCGATAACAGTTGGACAATCATAAGCTTTACAAAGCATCCTTGGCATTTCTAGCACCCACCTGACACAGTACATAGTTCTTACAATGTGATTGGCGATACCCCGTGTTGAACTTTACATCCCTGAGAGTATTTTGTAACTACCAATTGGTACTTCTTAACCCCGTCACCTTTTCACCAGCCCTCTAACAACCATCAGTCTGCTCTCTGGGGGACACGATTGTTTTAACTGAGCACTTATGTGGGCCACATACTGTGATCAAATTTGTTAGAAAACATTTAAATATTACCGTCAAGTATTTAAAGCATAGATAGTGAAATGTGAAAATTGAGCTGGAATGCCCTGAATTCCTAGGTTCTTGTTCTGATGGATTGAAGAATGAAGCCATGGACAAAAGGTGAGAGGTGAAAAGTACAGAAACTTTATTGCAGGCAGACACTCCATCGAACACCTAATTCTAAACTCTGAGCCTGAGACTCTGTCCCTCCTGGACGGCCAGAGGGGCCCCTGGAGAGGGTAGGTACCGCTGCTCCTTTGTCTTGAGGCATTAAATAGGCTGCAGCTCTTTGAACCTGACCCCTTGTTGTTGGTCATTGTGCACACAGAGTTAGTTTCCACAGCTCAAAGCCCACGTGGTGTCCCCGCCTCCTCCCTCCTTATCTAGCTGGTGGAGTCACTGTGACTTATCTTACAGCTCTCCCAGGCGTGTTAGCAGAGAGACCCTACCTATGGCCCTCCCAGCTACTCAGGTCAGGGCTACTTTAAAGGCCTAACGTATGGTCACTTTAATTGCTCAGGCCAAGACACCTTTTGGTTTATGGCTCTCTTTAATTGCACGGGCCAAATATGTTTCTGCTAGTGACCCGGTGCACGGGTTCATGCACGTTGAAAGGAAATTAATTAAAAGGTGGCTGGCAGGGCAGGACTGGGTGAGATGGGCTGGACACACCCTGGAGCCAGCCTCCTGCCATCCCTTCCTGGCAGCGCACCTGGGGTGGCACCATGGTTTGAAGGGGGCCTGCAGAGTGAGTGGGGTCCCTCCAGCAGGTGGGGCCCCTCAGCCTGGCCTGTGGCGATCAGGCCAAAACTGGTTTTCCGACATCCCCCGAGGGGTCCCAGATTGCGAGAGGGAGTTCTCTGGTGACTCACACCGGAATCGGGCTCCCCCCTCTCTGGTTCCCGGTGCGTCATCTGGGAACCGCCACTGCCAAGTCCCGCAGCTCGGCAGCTCCTCCGATAAGCAACTGCCCCTGGTGGTCAGTGCACATAGTAGCTACCATTTGGACAGTCGGACAGTGGGACGGTCGCTTAGCCTTCTATAGATAGATTTACCTATTCCATTTCTCTGCTCTCTGTACAAGTAAGATAAACACTCTGGCATCTTCAAGTCTCCATTGTGTATTCCTTCCCCCATACACCCCTTTATATTCCTCACCTAAACCTGCCTAATTAAGCTAGCTAACTAGCTGGCACTTTCAGCCCCCCTCCAATTAGGAAACCCAACTGCTGTTGGGGACAAGGGATGGGGGTCGTTCTGGCTACTTCCTGCTGACAAGTGGGCGTCGTTTGGGGCAGCAGTCAGGGTCCCTTCGGAGGTGGGCGGTCTGGGGGCCACGGAAGAAGGGATCAGTGGCTTCCACCTGCGGTTGCAATTGCAGGACCACCTGTAGCTTCAGGGCTTCTGAACTGGAGGGTGTGAGACATCCCCAAAGGTTAGGCAGGCAAGGGCCAACGATGAGGAATGAGAAATAGTGTGCACAGAGGGCCAAGCGCAGGCTGAGCCAGCCTCAGGGACGCATCATGCCCCCACTCTGCCCCTGGTTTCTGGGGCCAGCGATTGTGAGGCCTCTTCTTTCAGTCAGGCCAGTTGGCGGAGGTCTGAGTTGTCCTGCCTCTCCCTCCTTAGAGCGTTTTATGCAGCTGCAGCAAGAAGTGCTCATCATAGCACAGCCCCTGCCCTGTGCAGCTGGCAGACAATCGGGTGTCTCTGCGATAAGGATCATGTGTGCTGGGGAGTCTACAGACCTTTGAATGTCCCTAAAGTTTCTGGCCGTATTCTCAGAGGCTTGGAGACAGCCTTGGCTCAGCTGGTGGTGGTGATAGTGCCATAGAGTTTCACTGGAAGATTTCCATCCTGTTCCTTTGCTGAACAGGAGGTGAAGGATGGGGCTGTCAGTAGGAGTGTTTGATGGTGTTTCTGTGCTCGGCAAGGGCAGACAAGGTCTCCTCCAGGTACCAGCCTGGGGTTCTGGTGACACTCATAAAAGGACTACTAGAAGCTATTCCTTATTTCTAATAAGAACGATCAGAAAATGAATATAGTGACCACCCTAAATGCCAGAGGATGCTACTCAGTGGTACTTCCCAGGGCCTTTCCAAAGCGAAGCCTCAGTCTCCAGAGGCTCTCACAGGCAGGAGCCCGTGACTCAGTTGATGGCAACACGGCTTCGTCCTCCTCCTGTGCTGGCGTCCGAGGCTTTACTGGAGACAGACGGACCCAGGAGGTGACGGTGCTGACCTGTTGGCAGACTTAAAGCTGGGGCCTGTAAATGGGCCCTTCCCAGCTGTTTGAAAGTTTGCTCAGTCTCAGGTTCCTTGGGCTCCATGGTCAGCTGGTAAAGGAGCGCTGTTTCTCCCAGCTGACAACGGGGTGAAGGGGAATTACTAGTTGTAAGCCTGAACTAGTTCTCAATCCCTATTGCATTTCTGTGCCGTGAGATGGGAGCGCTGTGAGGATTGTACCATGGCTTCCATAACCCCGGCTTCTAAAATAGGTCGTCGATGATGACCTCCAGGCTGGAGAGGACGCTGCCTCTGCTGGGCCAGGAGGCTTTCTGCATGACTGGGAAGGCAGGGGAAGGAACCACCGCACCCTGCACCCTAGGGGCTGAGACAAAATTCCTCTACCAGCTTCCCAGGCGCCTGTGACGGCCACAGCCTCTGAGGATCTCCCAGGCTTAGAGGAGCACAGAGAAGGTGGCTTTGGTTCCGAGGAGGAAAGTGAAGTCCTTCCCTCCACTGCCAGGCTTCCCGGGCCCTGTGAGGAGCCAGGTGGGAGACCCGGCCGTCAGTCCTGCTGGGCTGGCTGGGTCGTCAGCCCCCTCCGGGCCTCTGTCTCCGGGCAGTCTGACTTCAGTGGTTTCCTCAGCAAACAGCACAGGGCTTCGGGGGTCCACTGCCCCTTGGAGCAGTTCCGTGCGTACGTCCAACCGGCCTGCGGTTGTAGCAGCTGCCGGAGCTGACTGCCTAGGCCTGCCTGTAGGCTCGTAGCCGCCTCCCGGAGCGTGGCTACCATGGTCTTTACTTCTGCAGCCTTGGCCTGGCCTCCTGTTCCTCTTTTCCTCCCCCTGGTCTCTTACAGACACAGAGGCGGCAACTTCTAGGAGATTCCCTAAAGCACTCTGGAGACCAATAGCAATCCGTGCAGCCTTCTGATGCCGGGGCAGTCTGCGTGATAATCTGCCCCTCACAGTTAGTTGATCCCAGTCCTGCATCTGGGTTAGGTTGGTGTGCTTAGCCAGTGCCTCCCGAGCCTCTCTGAAAAAGCCCTTGATGGGTGGCTGTTAGTTTGGAGAGATTGACAGGCGTTGTTTCACTATGCCTGGGTCTTCTATGATATAGAACTGGCAGTGCTCTATCTTAGCCTCTCGGTCAGGGTTCCATTGGGGTCTACAGGAGGGACTGCCTCCTGTCCTATTGAGAAATTCCTTTTCTCTCCTCAGAGTCTTCTATTCCCCCAGCATAAAGTAGTAAAAGGGTCATTTCCAAATTCTCTTGCTTTTTCTAATACAACTTGCTTTTCAGTGGCTGAGAGGGTCGGGTTAATGAGAGATTAAACATTTGAATGAGGTTTTAGAAGGTCAATATATTTGTCAGGGCCTTCCAAGAACTTCTCTAACTCACTTTTAATTTGTCTCATGTTCCAGGTCAGAAGGCGATCTGGGCTAAAGTATGGCCAGACCTTCCCTCTGTCTTGGGGCAGGTTGAGGTCAGCCCAGCCTGGGTGGGGCATGGCCTCCCTCTCCTTGAGTGGAGTTGGGCCGTTACTGCAGGAGTGAGGGGTCCCGCGGAGTTCTGGCTTGCCCCTCAGAGCAGGGAGCCCCTGGACATCTGGGACTTTAACCGCTTCCTATCCTTCCTCTAGGAAAGCTCTCACTGCAGGATGGTGTTATAAGCAAGACTCCCCTCTGGGAGCCAGCTTCCCCATTAGCTGGTGGTGCTGGGGCCAAGCCTGGTACAAAATTAAATCGGCTGTTTTTTCTTTATTACCTGTGGGTAGAAGATACGCTTCCCATTTGTAAGCAAAAGCTAAAAAATGAAAGCACATGTGCCAGGATGTGTAATATCTAGCATTCTTGTAACTCACAAAAGGACGTTCAGTGTCCTCTGTGATTCTCCCTGGCTGGTTGGGGCGTCCCTGTTCTAGCCAAGGGTACAGGGCGCTCTCACCCGCAAACCAGGAGCGCGGGCTGCCTCCACTTGCCAGCAGGCAGTGAGAGGTGCCTGACTGTGCAGGGCACAGATGAGGGTGCCCGGGTGGACTTACCGTACTTATCCTGCAGGTTTGAGCCTGGTCAAGGGCACACACCTCAGTTGCAAGCCCGGTCCCTGGTCAGGGTGCCTTTTGTGTGTGGACGACGCCCAAATCAACAGGCCGCAGCCAGGCTGTGCCTGCTATTTTATTTTATTTTATTTTATTTTATTTTATTTTATTTTATTTTATTTTATTTTATTTTATTTTTATTTATTTATTTTTAAATATATTTTATTGATTTTGTACAGAGAGGAAAGGGAGAGAGATAGAGAGTCAGAAACATCGATGAGAGAGAGTCATCGATCAGCTGCCTCTTGCACACCCCCTACTGGGGATATGCCACAACCAAGGTACATGCCCTTGACCGGAATCGAACCCGGGACCTTTCAGTCCCCAAGCCGACGCTCTATCCATTGAGCCAAACCGGTCCAGGCTATGCCTGCTCTTTCACAGCTGTCACTGCGTCCTCAAGGCTCCACCGTGTTTCCTTCCCCTCAGGCCCCTCTTCACTCTGAACCCAGACCTGCTAGTCAGCTAGCCAGCCAGCCCTCCTGCTGAAGAGCACACAGATCACCCCCCGAAGCCAACGCGGCTGCCGCTCAGCGAGGCAGGCGTGGCCTCCCCTCCATCTCCCGCTTCCTCACATGCCCAGATCTCGCGTGTCAGTGTCTCCCCGCGGAGACATCCTCGCTGGCCGTGTGCACGCCTCGCACTCTGCATTCTTCGGAGGTTTTTCTGTTTGTTTGTTTTTTGGTGAATCCTCACCCGGAATTTTCCATTGACTTTTCAGAGAGAGTGGAAAGGAGGGAGGGAGGGCAAGAGAGAGACAGAAGAGAGAGAAAAAAATCGATGTGAGAGCGACACATCATTGGTTCCCTCTGATCGGACTGGGGATCGAGTCTGCAGCCCAGGATCTCCCAGGCTTAGAGGAGCACAGAGAAGGTGGAACTTGTTGCGGAAGTTACAGGTGACGGGAACACACTCAGGAGCCGGCGGCAGAGGAAAAACCCTTTATTTCCAGATGTTTCGCGAGTTCCAGCACCGTGACTCAGGGAGACTGTTTCTCTCCAAATCCCGAGCCCCAATGTGGAGGAAGCTCTTCCTTTATCCCCTTCGGTTTCTTTGTCCCCAAATAAGGCCAGACTTCCGGGCCTTTGGGGGACTTTGCGAAAAGCCCCTTGTGCGGGGCTGGGGCCCGTGAGACCGCACCCAAAGGCCTGGCCTGGCGCCAGCACTGATGACTCCCCAGGGGTTGTGCATGGTTCATAGTTTAGGTCTGTAAAATGGAGTATTTGGATAAAACGATCTTGCAAGACCAGGTTGTGGAGAAAGAGGCAGTGACTTAAGTATCTGCCTAACGCACATTGGGTTGCTGGCACAGATTCAGATCGCTGGTTCCCCAAAATGCCTTATTTTCTCCATCACCCTCATCCAGGCATCAAACCTGAGACGCTTTGGCGCGTGGGCCAACGTTTTAACCACTGAGCAACACAGGCCAGGGCCAGTGGGTTTAAATTTTATGGAAATGGTTAAGAGGCCCAGCTCAGACTCTTTGGGAGACTTGAGTGAGACCAGGATGTACAAGGCGCTCCTTAGCACACAGTCTCCTAGGAAGGCAGCAAGCCCCGAAATCACTCCTTTTTCTGTTTGGAATTTATGTCCAGGCCCTTCATGGCTCCCCCCGCCTCACCCCGACCATTCTGTGTTTTAGCCTCTTTCAACCTCCATGAACCTACTTCTGCAATTACTACCCATCAAATGCCATTTCTCACGTCAGGCCAGAATCAGATGGTGCTCTTCCCATCTGCTGCCACAATCTGTCGGCTCTCTGAGGCCGCAGGGACTCACACAGCCCGAAGGAGGAGGAGGGCCAGGCTCGGTGTGCAGGCTGAGGGAGTCTTTATTAATAACCACGTTAGAGACACTGCGTTTTCTCTGTACCTGCAGCAGCAGGTTACCTTCCAAACCCTCTCACAAGGTAATACTTCACAGAGAACCTTTCCACCCAGCCCTCGCCTCCCAAACACAGATGCTCTTGGCTCAGAGAACATGAAGCCGCACGTGACCTTCAAAGGCGACCAAGCTGGGCGCGGAGTGGAAGGGAATCCTCACCTGAGAGCTCCTGAGACGCGGCGGCTGGTGGCAGGGCGCTGGCTCCTCCTTTGTGGTTTGCCAGGCGGCCCGTGGGTGCTGGAGGTTAGGCCAGGGGCTGGTGGAGGGGCTGCTGTGTCCGCGGGAGGCCCTTGGAGGAGGCTGCGCAGCAAGGGCTGTGGCGAGAGGCCGAGGGGCCCAGGTCTTTCCTGAGGGAGCAGTGCACCACACTCACAGCGGACACAGGCCCAGGGAGCAGGGCACCACACTCACAGTGGACACAGGCTGAGGCCATGGCTGCCTGGAGCAAACCCAGCTCTGAGAGACAGAACAGGCACGGCCATGTGCTTCCTGAGATGGTGGTGGGCTCCCTCGTGGGCCAGTCTGGGGCTCCCATTCTGTGGTGGAGGGTGACCGGCACCCCACTTGTCCTGGACTCGGAGGAGACCCGGTGATGCAGCAGGGCGGTCTGGCCTTTTGTCCCGTCTGCGAGCGGCACGCTGCCATGGGCCGGGGTGAAAGCAGCCTGTGGGGCTCACTCGTTTGTCCGTGTGGACAGGGAGAGAAATGCTCACCATCCACACTCAGGTAACAGGCTTGGAGACAGACATGTGGCAAACCTGAGACTTTTGATGCACGTTCGCAAGCAGGAGTGGTCCTGGCACAGGCACAGCGGGCAGCACGGCCGCTGCTTCAGTCCCTCCTCAGCCTCGGCCTCCCCTCACGGCCAGCTGAGGCGGCACCTCGCGGTTCCACATGGTGCTGGCCCACGTGAGTTCTTGGCTCCTATGTCCTCACCCTCCTCCCTACATTCGGTTTGCCCGGGGACATTCAGCAAATGCCATCAGAAGCGGCCACACTGGAGATGGGTCACAGAGCCTGCTCCTACAGGAGCTGGGTGTTAATAAAGGAAGGGAGCAAACGGGTCAGACATGGGAAGCTGATACGCTGAATCCATGCTGGGCCTGCTTCGCTGCGAAGTTACAGCTTCACACACTCCCCGCGGACCCACGCACCCGTTCCCCGAAGATGCCTGGGGCGGGGGATGGGGAGGTGGGGGCTAGGACAACAGGGGAAACCTCTGCTGGGCACATGTGCAGTAGGAGCCAACATGGCGACCACAGGGCCCTGTCAGCCGTGGCGGGAAAGGACCAGGCTGGCTAAGGGCAGGCGACCCCAGAAAAGCACTGGTGGAGGACAAACCCAATGCCAGCCACAGAAGACTGGGCAATTGGCTAGTCTGAGCAAACACCTAGTCCTTTCCAAACCTGAGGTAATAAATCAGCCTAACCAAGAGCCCTCTCCTGTCCCCTCCCATCCACTCCCCTCCTTCTTTGCCCCGCCCCTCCCCTCCCTTTTTCTTTCTCCCCTCCCCTCCTCTCATCTCTCTTCTCTCTCTCTCTCTCCCTCTCTCTCTCTCTTGACATTTGCTTGCTCCATTGGTTTGTGTATTCTCTCTCTGTAGCAGCCTGCTGGAATCCTCAGCAGGCCCCTCGGCCTGGTACAGTGCCAGCCAGAGCATAGCTGGGCACAGACTCGCTAGCCAGGCAAGTCGTGGACTGCCGGACTGAGCTCCAACATGGCACAGAAGGCTTGGCCGCATGGCAGGGCCTGCCGAGGACAGTCTGGGTTTCCACGGAGGCCTCTTCACGGAGCAGCCTCTATTTCCACCCAACAGATCAGCCCCCTCGTGGGTCTGGAAATGTTTTCCTTTATCTTTTAATTTTTTCAGAGATGCTTTTCTCACAGCTCCATGAAAGGCTAGTTTCCACTGGCAACAATGGGAATGTTTTACGTGTTTGCTCTCCTGTGCAATCACCAACTCTTGCTTTCTTTGGGTCTGTGACTCTGAAGCCAGCCTGAGTTAGAATTGTGCCACCCTTCCCTCTCTGCCCCACCCATCCTCACAGCCAAGGCACCTGCTGCAGGTGAACCAGGGCACTGAGAGGCAGCATGGTGCGGAGCCCGAGGCTGGTGCTTCTGGGACTCGCCCTTCCTGGTTTTATCCGCTCTTCCAAGCTTCCCTTGTCTGGAATATTCCTCTTTGTCCTCCCTCACTCAGCGTGATGTGGCCTGAGGGGGTGCACAAGGGTCCCTGTGTGGCACGCCCTGTCCCATCGCTGGGACTGGAATTCCCCTGGCCCTGGGCTGCTGTCCACCTGCCGCTGGCTCCTGGGATAGTGCCCTCCGAGGTTTTCCCTCTTGGGGATGGAAGGGAGCGTGGGGGAAGGCCATGAGTGGTGGTGCAGCAGAGGGAGGGGTCCTTTGGGAGTCCCCTGAGCCGGCATTCAGGGGAGCACTGTCTGAAGGAAGTGCAGCCATGAGGCCAGGAGGCGCGAGGTAAGGAGGCGCGAGGTCAGGACTTTGCTCCAGGACAGTCCCTCATCTTCATCTTCCCCACAGCGTCTCCCTCACAAGTTCTGCCTGTGAAAGGAACAAAGTTCTGCCACCCCTGAAGGTGCCTTTGGGATATTGGTTTTAAGCTGGTTGTTGGGAAACAAAGGCTCAGAGAGACTCTGACCCTCCCCCTTCCTGCCCGAGAGATCCCCACATTCGCCTCAAGAGTCTCAGCAGAGCCTCGTGCCATATGGGCAGGGGCACCAATCAGGGCCCTGTAACAGCCACCCCTGTGTCCCATGCTCCTGGGTTGCCTAGGAATTTGTTCTCTGTTAAAAAGGAGAGATAGCCCTAGCTGGTTTGGCTCAATGGACTGAATGTCTCAGGTTCGATTCTGGTCAAGGGTTGCAGGTTCGATCCCCACTGTGGGGCATGTAGGAGGCAGCTGATCAATGATTCTCTTTTATCATCTATGTTTCTATCTCTCTCTCTTTTATCATCTATGTTTCTATCTCTCTCTCCCTTTTTCTCTGAAATCAATAAAAATATATGTTAAAAAAGGAGAAAGACACACACATAGAGAGAGTCAGACAAAGAATGAGAGAGAAAGAGAGGGAGAGAGAGACAAAGAGACAAGAGCCAGAGAGAGATAATCAGAGATAGAGGGACAAAGACAGGGAGACAGACAGAGACACAGAGAGCACACCCAGGGGATGCTCACCAGGGCTGGCAGGGGATGAGAGGTCACTGATTGTCACGCTCAGGCACAGCCTGTGTGGGTGTCTCAGAGCTCTCCCAGCCCTCACCCTGCCCTCGCCCAGGGCGCCTCCCAGCTTTCCCGTGCAGGCGTGGTCTGGGGCGGGCCGCCTCTGTCAGTGAGGTGTCGGAGGCTCATGTTGGGAGGACTCAGGGGCCCCCAGCTTGAGATAGCGTGTGTGGCCACGTTTGGTCCACCAGAGGCCGATTTCCTGGATGGTGTGAGTTGTCCTGGTCCTACCTGAGGCCCCCACCGGAGGCCCAGTGTGCGGCATCACTTCTAAGAGATAAGGAGCCTAGCTCTTCTGTTTACCTACATCTGCCTAGCGGCCTGGGGTCATGGAAGGGCAGGTAATAACGCCGTCTGTACAGGTTTAACTCTGGCCCATCTTGGGCATGGAATTGTAACACGGGAGAGTTTCCTGTGCCTCACATTTGGACTTTGCACGAGGCCCTGAAATCTCCACACGAGTGTTAGAGGTACAGCCAGAGGCGGTCCATTTTCAATGCAAGGCAGTAACCCGGGATGGAAGATTACTGCACGGCGGCCTGGGGACTGACAACGCTCAGGCACCCGAAAAGCCCGGGAAACAGGATGTTAGGGAGAGCTCACCCACGGGGGATGGGGGGGGGTCACAATAAAACGAGGAAGTGGGTAAAGACTGTTCGCCTCAGAGAGCACACACCCCAGGAAGACCTTCCCTCAACTGAGACAAAGGGAGGTGGAGACAACTGGACCACCACAGCCCACTTTGTAAAGAGTCCAATAGGACGCTTAGGCCACAGCTGGGCAGAGCCCACCCCATAGCGCTCAGCCAATGAGGAGCCTCCGGAGGGGCTCAGGCACAGGGATAAATTGCTTGTTGTAAAACACCCCTGGTGTGCCTGCCCACCAGACACCCCACCTTGCAAGAGGGCCATTAGGTTTCACTTTCGCTGTACTTCCTGTCTCTGAGTCCATTATTTGAGTGGACAGGTGAGTGTGCTTCTCACCATGAGCTTCTCTCATTTTATTATAATTTAAAAATGAAAAACTTTTAAAATAAAAATTGTGTATACTTAATGATACAACTGTTAACGAAAAAAACCATTGAAACCTGTAAAAAAAAACTTGTGAGGTTATTTGAGCCAAACTGTCAGCATATACTAGGAAGCACAACCTCAATGGATTGAGATAATGCTCTGGAGAATGGCGGGTCATATTTCTATATTATACATTTCTATATTTATACATTGCAACCAAAGGAAAGGGATGTAAGTGAGTTACATGAAATTCATTGGTGATAGATTAGGGAGGTGGGACAGAGCGAAGAGGGGAAACCCCTGGGCTAGGGTAAAAGGTGAAATGATGGACATGAGCTTCTTTCACAGAGATGGACACAGGATACTCTAACATAATTAACAGTTGACAATTAACTTGATAACAATAACAATGAAGGAATGTCTGAGGCCATTTGTTGTGCCCTGAGGGGGCTGGGATAAAAAGGAAGTTACAAGTTACCCAGACATCTCACAGATATGTTATCTTAGAGGCGGGAAGGCAGATGGGCTCAGTAAAAGATCAAAGTTGATCTTTGTCAGGTGAAATATCTGTGACATGACTACCCACTATAACTTGTTTGTAGTTAGATATTTAATTTTCAAACCATCTTTTGTGGTTATTTTAGGTCTCTGGGTTTACAAGACTGCCACGTAGGCCTTCCCTGAGGCTGTCAGGTTAGCATGTGGTCTTTTCTTTCACACAACATAATGATTTGATGTACACATTAAATTGTTACGCCCAGACTTCGTGATCCCCAAGGACCACCAGGGAGCCGAGTCCGATGCAATAAACAAAAGAGCCTCATCCATGCTAGCATGGGCTCTGTCCCACTCACGCCGGCAGCATGGCGGAAGAGAGCGAATTTCGCCCAGTCCAGGGGTTTTACTCTGGTCGGTGGTGATGTCACTGCCTCGGCTAACCCTGATTGGTTGGGTGAGGGCTAGGGTTCAGTTACAGAATGGAGGATAACTGCGCCCTGCCCCACAGTGGAGTCAGGAGCCCATCCTTGCCCCGCCCTTCCCTCTCAGAAATGATGACTACAATCAAGCTAATTAGCACATTTTCTCACATGGGTCCTTTTCTGTGAGTGTGATGAGAGCACCTGAAACTTAGCAAATGTCAGTGTTCGATGAAGAATTACCAGCGAGTCTTCATGCTGCGCATCGGAGCGCTAGACTTCGCCCCACAGAACTGCGGCTGGGCCCTTGGACCGTGGCCTCCTGGGCTCCCACCGCCCGGCCTGGCAACCTTTGCTCTGCTCGTGCTCTATGAACTCAACTTTTTACATCCACATGGAGCTGAGGTCCTCCTTTTCCTTCTGTGTCTGCACTGATGTCCTCTGGGTCTATCCATGTTGCCGCAAATGGCACAATCTCCTTTTTTATGGCGAAGTAATCTTCCGTTATATGTCATCACATCTTTGGTGGACACTTAGCTTGTGAACAGTCCTGCAGTGAACATGGGTGCAGAAGTCTCTTCCCGATAACGGTTTGTTTCCTCCGCTGAGCACCCAGAGTGGAACGGCTGGATAGGTAGCTTTATTGTTAACCAAGGAGGCCCCTCCGTGGTGGAGCACCACCACACAGTCCCATCTGCAGCTCACAGCTCCCGCTTCTCCACATCCCAGCACTTGTCACTTCAAACAGCGAGAGTTTCCACAGTCCCCTCATGTCAGCTGGGTCCAGGGAGCGAGCTCATCGCCTGCCTGCGGGGAAAGGCCTTAATTTCCCAAAGTTCAGTGGAGGTGATGGTCTCTCTTCTCTTCAGCCTGCCCCAGGAATATGAAGAAAAAAAGAAAAGTTAAGGACTCAGGAAAGTGAAGGGTGGGAGAAGGAATGAGAGGCACCGAGAAGCGCTAAGATTGCAGGATTGTTGGGTTGTGATGAGAGGAGATACGCTGTGGAGCACTCGCCGAGTCACCGTGGTCTACAGCCTGGTGTGTACGCGCTGCCCAGCTGAGCGTGCGCCGCTGCCCTGCGCTGCCGCCTGGGCTGAAGGCCTTTCCTGTGTGTCGGGTGAGTGGGGCCTCCCAGCTGTGGGAACAGGGGTGGACCGGGGAGCCATTGGCCCTGAAAGTGCAGACACTGTGATTATTATTGATGATTCATGCCAGCACCTGGTTAGTCTTATGTGGGCCTGTCCTTTCACCAACACATTCACATTAATGATTTATTAGATGTAATTTTTGAGACTGAGACGTAAGTGGAAGGAAAGGTTTAACCATTTCTGCCATTTCTCAGCTTCCAGCATTTCACACATAACAGGAGAAGGGAGAGGAAGAGGAGGAGGAGCAGTGACATTGGTCAGGCCCGCAGGGTGGACACTCCCCGGCCCCTGGATGCGCAGAGCGGCCTGCTTCTGAGTCCATCTGTCCTGCATTCCAGTCGCCGGCTGCCCCGCTCTGTAACCTCTGAAAGAGCCAACCAAGAAGAGAGGCTGGGATTGTGTGGCTCCACAGCCTTGCCTGAAACTTCTGGAAATATCTGTGTGGATAGACAGCCCAGGAGGTAGAGGTGCCACCTCCTGCGCAGCTGGAAGTCCGTGTGACTCTGACTCCAAACCTTAACTGCTGTTGACGTCTTTACTGATAACGTAGACAGTCTATTAACACATACCGTATTTTGTATGTTATGTGTATTATACACTATCTTCTTTTAAAAAATACCTTTATTGATTTCAGAAAGAAAGGGAGAGAGAGTTAGAAACATCAGTGGTGAGAGAGAATCATGGATCGGCTGCCTCCTGCACACCCCCCACTGGGGATCAAACTTGCAACTCGGGCATGTGTCCTGACCAGGAATCGAATTGTTGTGGCTTCTAGTTCATAGGTTGATACTCAACCACTGAGCCATGCGGCCGGGCTATATATTATATTATATTCTTGCAATATAGTAAGCTAGAGAAAATAAAATGTATTAAGGAAATGGTGAGGGAGAGAAAATACATTTATGGTATTTATTGAAACAAGTGCTATGGATAAGTGGGCCCATATAGCTTAAAGCTCTCAGATGTCAACTGTGCTGAAATGGTATGTACACTTCCACCCAATACTGTCTTTACCTTCATCCACACCATCGCTCCGCGAGCTGGCGGAAACGGCCTCCTCCATCACCTGGAGGACAGCCGGCCGATGCCTGTCCAGCTTCTCCCAGAGCATTGACCATGGCCTTCCATCCCCACCGGACACAGGCGGAGGGTGGCCAGGTGCCCAGGGCACCAGGCTCGCCAAAGGGGTGACCCTCTGGCACCGGGACCCCGGAGACAGCTGGGGCTGCTTTCTGTGGTGAACAGCTTCCCCCACGGCTCCTGCCTGCTCCTCTCTGCGAGGATGGGGTGGCGAGTGGCCCTGGACCCTGCTCCCTGCTGGAGAGGGACTTCTGCTCGGAGGGAAAGGAGTCAGGGATCCTGCGCCAGCCCTCCCCCAGCCCGGGCCTCACTGCGGGTTTGGGTTTCTGGCAGGAGCCATTCTCGGCTCAAGTGTCCCGGCTTCCACGTCAAATTGTGGAAGGTGAGAATGGACCCACACAGCCTGGCTCAGCCCAGCTCGTGTCAAGGGCTGTGCTTTCTGCCGGATGCAGCAGCTTAGGTGTCTGCACAGCTGCGTGGGCGCTGGCCTGAGTCACCCCGGGCCTGTGGTGCCCACAGCCCCCAGGGACTGGGGCATGGGTGCCAGGGCCCAGGCAGGGGCTGCTCCTGGGCAGGCTCAGGTCTCTGTCCTGGAGTTTGGCCGGTTCTCCAGGGTGGGGCCAGGGCGGGACTTCTGGTCTCCATGTCCTGCCCAACCACACGGACACCCTGCCACCTCCTTTACATGTGGGGCGACCTCAGTGACAGTGGGGTGCCAGATAGCAATATGTGGGTTCTACGTACACTGTAGTTTGTTGTTTGTCTTAAATTTGAATCTAACTGGGTCTATATATTTTAAAAAAATATATTTTATTGATTTTGTACAGAGAGGAAGAGAGAGGGATAGAGAGTTAGAAACATCGATGAGAGAGAATCATCGATCAGCTGCCTCTTGTACACCCCCTACTGGGGATGTGCCCACAACCCAAGTATATGCCCTTGACCGGAATCGAACCCGAGACCTTTCAGTCCACAGGCCGACGCTCTATCCACTCAGCCAAACCGGTCTCAGCTGGGTCTATATATTTTTAAAATATATTTTTATTGGTTTCAGACAAGAAGGGAGAGGGAGAGAGAAACATCAATGAGGAGAGAGAATCATTAATCAGCTGCCTCTTACACACCCACAATGGGGATCAAGCCCTCAACCTGGGAATCAAACCATGACCTCCTGGTTCATAGGTCGATGCTCAACCATTGAGCCACACCAGCTGAGCTGAGTGGGTCTACATTTTACCCACCCGCCCTCACTACAAGCCTTTGAATTCGGGCTTTGCCCCCAAGGCCCCAGAGCTCCTGACCTCCGGAGACTCAGTGTGTTGCTAGGAAATGGGAGTGACCCTGCTTCTCGGAGCTGTCGAGGCGATGCCTCCTGCCCTGCTCTCCCGGCAGGGGCGGGCCATCTCAGAGGCGGGAGGGCTGGGGTGGCGCAGGTGGCTTGTGATGCCGGGACAGATGGCAGTTCACAGCTTTGATCCCTGCACAGGATGCCACGCTCAGCACACGACAGGCGCCATAGTGCAGGGGTTTACTTCCTCGTCCCTCTGGGGTCCGGGGGGCATGAAAGGGCCTGGGGGCACCAGGCACCAAAGCTTGTTGCACCGCAGGCCAGGCTTTGCTCAGGGGAGAGAGCATCTGCCTGTGGACGAAAGGGTCTCAGGTTTGATCCCCATTAAGGGCACGAACTTTGTACTTGGGTTGCAGGCTTGATTCCCGGCACTGATCAGGTGCATTCAGGAGGTAACCAATGGTTGTGTCTCTTTCATATTGAAGTTTCTCTGTCTCTCCCCCTTCCTTCACTCTCTCTAAATATCAATGGGAAATACCCTCGGGTGAGGATTAACAGCACAAAACAGTTGTCATCCTGTCAGAGCTGCCCAGCCTCAGCATGCAGGAGGGGGCGGAGTGGGCCCTGGGCTGGACACCCTGTGCCCCGTGCCCAGCAGCCCGGGGTGATGGCCTGCTGCTTATTGGAGCCAGCCACAGCCAGGCACCCTCTTTGCTCATGGGACAGGTCTAATCGTCATCACAGGGGTCCACCGGCCAGGGAACTTGCTGGGACTCCATGGCCACCTGGTTAGCGTGCATCTTCTCCCCCCGCCCTTCCCCACCTACACACACTGTCTGGAAGATGGAGTGTTTATACAGACAGAATAGTGGTGATACCTCAGCTGGTTACAAGCCGTGGTGTCTGATGCCATCACAGGCCCAACACCCTCAAGGCTCATGTCCTCACCTAGTGAGTGTCTGTGGCTTGGGACTTGGAAGGTCGGGGTGGGAAGGGGTCCTGTGGTCTGGGCTGCAGCTCCGCCTGGACGGTGGTACTGCCAGGTGGCAGACTGAGGCTACCACTGCACGTCAGAGGTCACACAGCAACAGCAGCTATTGTTTTAATGAACAGTCCGCTCAGCCGACAGCAATGTGACAGAGGAGGGGGCTCGGCGGGCAGAGTGGCTTTGCAATGGCTCAGCCCCGTGACTGTGGCTGCCTCCAGCTCCCGCACTTTACCCTGGGAGCTACGCACAGACATGCTTCCTACCAGGCAGCCGCCTCTTCCCCCTTGTATTTGGGCCATAGCAGCACTGGTTTTGTTTTAGCTCTGTTCTTTCTCTCTCTCTCTCTCTCTCTCTCTCTCTCTCTCTCTCTCTCTCTCTCTCTCTCTCTCTCTCTCTCTCTCTCTCTCTCGGCCTGCCTGTGGGACTGAGCCCTGAGGTGGGAGGTGGGAGGTGGGCTCAGGGTGCTGAAGGGCGGGCAGGGTTTGGAGAGGGAGCCAGGAAGCGGCAGGGACTGCTGCTGTCTGCAGGTCACAGGAGAGGGAGGGACTTGGTAGTCACAAGATCTCCGCAGGCCCAGCCTCTGTTTCCAGGGGAAATGGGGGCTGGGGAGGGCGGAGGACTCATAGTCAGATGCTGCAGCAGTCTCCGTTCAGGGATTTTTCCATTGCTGTGCACTTAGAGAGCCTTTCCCCTCATCAGAACGAGTTACTTAGTAACTGCTTTCCATGTAATGGCTGTTATGGTTTGGCTAATATAAAACTAGGTTCATTTTGGTGTGTGCACTATAGTCAGAATTTAATTTGATTTCTTTCCTCTCAATATTTAGCCAACATCTGCACACTATTTGTTGACTAATCCATTCATATATCTACCTAATAAAAAAGTAGCATGCTAATCGACCGTGCCTTTGTGATGCCCATCAGCCAATCAGGAGTATGCAAATTAACCCAACAAAGATGTAGGGCTAATTTGCATACACAGGAGCTGAGGTCTGGGAGCGTTCTGCACCACCCCAGCTGCTCCAGGCCTCTGGGCAGCATGGGAAGGTGGAAAGGCAGCTCTGGCCAGAATGAATGTGGTGTCAGCAGCCAGGGGAAGGAAGGCCCATTCTTGCACTAATTTTTGTGCATCGGGCCTCTAATTTATTTATATATATAAATATGTGTGTGTATATGTGTGTAATTGATTTCAGAGAGGAAGGGAGAGGGAGAGAGAGATAGAGAAACACCAATGATGACAGAGAATCATTGATTGGCTGCCTCCTGCACACCTCCCACTGGGGATCAAGCCCACAACCTGGGCATGTGCCCCGACCAGGAATAGAATCGTGACCTGGTTCATAGGTCGAAACTCAACCACGGAGCCATGCCAGCTGGGAAACTAATCCATTCCTTCTTCATTGACTTCCTCTGCTTCTTCTTTCATCCAAACATCTCTCTCCATCTGCTTAAGCCTCGCTGTCGCCTGCACCGAGGCAACCGCTGATCGGCTGGTGTCTGTGGATTTCCCTGCCGGGCTCGCCTGCTCGGGGTCTTCCACACCTGCCTCTCCCCGGCATGGTGTTAGGGTCGTCTGTGTTGTAGTGAGTCAATAGTGTGCCCTCTTTAATTGTGGAATCGTTTTCCATTGTGTGGGTTTACCAGGTTTTACTTATTTATTCATCAGTGGGTGGGCGTTTGGATCACTTCTACCCTTTGGCTGTTTTGAATTAAGCTGCTGTGAACATTCACCGACAAATCTTAGTGTGAACAAATGTTTTTATATCTCTGGCATATGTTCCTAGGACTGCAATTCCCCAGTCAGATGATAAGCTTATGTTTAACCTTTTAAAGAAACAGCCAGCCTATTTTCCAAGTGCCTGCACAGTTCCATCCCCATCGGCAGCGTGCGAGGATCCAGGTGCCCTCATCCTCACCTGCACTTGTACTGTATGCCTTTCACAGCACTTACACCTGTTCTCTCTTTATATTTAAAAATATTTTATATTGATTTTCAGAGAGGGAGAGGGAGACAGAGAGACAGAGAGAAAGAAACATCCATGTGAGAATAAAACACTGATGGGCTGCCTCCTGCACAAACCCTGGGGACTGAGCCCGCAACCAGGGCACGTGCCCTGACCATGAATCGAACTGGCAACCTTTTGGTGCATGGGACAACGCCCAACCAACTGAGCCACACCGACCAGGGCCATTTTAGATTTTAAAATGGTATAGGTGCCAGGCTTTTCCAGACTATGCTTTAGAACAGTGTTTCCCAAACTTCTCTCATGAAGAGAATCACCGGGTGGAGTTGTTAAAATACAGATGCTTGAATCCCAATTAAAAAGTGCTAAACTAGAAATTTTGGGAACATATAGGTAAAATTGTATACTTAACTAGTGCTCCAAGCTTAGCTGGGATTCAGGAATCTGTATTTTAACTCCACCCGGTGATTCTCTTCATGAGAGGAGTGTGGGAAACCCTGCTCTAGAAGGACATGCTTCCAATTCCTCCCAGAGCACGGAACGCAAGCAGCCGCTTCCCTGCTTAATGGATTCTTACTGCAGGTCATGGTAACTCCCACAATAGTGTATTTCCCCTAAAATATAAGGAAAAATAAATATTTCTTTTTCATCCTAACATACCTGGAATAATAATTTGAGTTCAGAACCACGTAGGTTTTCCCCTTTGACCTGGGGATAAAAACCTGAGTGAAGCTGGTCTGAGTCCCCTGGCCATCAGGGCCGAGGCCTTTCTCCTCGCCATCACTCAGGAGCTGTCCGCACCTGCTCTGGGACCCAGCTTGGGAGCCGGCGGGACATCCGGCTGTTCTAGACAGGACAGGGTGGCTGGTGCCCATGCGGCGATCAGGCCTCCTGCCTGCTGACCGCCACAGGCTGCCAGCCCGCCTCTGCATCGGGCATGCCGTTCCCATGCCCCGTGACGGTGCCCTAGAGAACACCGGGGTTTTCCAGTGAGAATGGAACCTTTTGTTCCGCATTGTTCCTCCTCCACAGACAGCGTGCCACCTGACTGGCAGAATTAGGCGTGAGCCAGGCTCTCCTGCTCAGTGACTGTCCCTCGGCCACAGTTTCTTGCTGAGGCTGTCGGGCACCGAGCCTCTTGCCATAGCCTGGCAGAGTGTAGGGCAGAGCCCGTGTCTAGCCAGCCTCCAAAGCTGATCTCTGTTTCTGCTGGGTCCCGTGGAGACCAGCCAACAGATGCAAATGGGCAGAGCCGGGCCGCGGTGCTCAGTGCGCACTGGCCTGTGTGCGGTGCCCGGCGGCCGGGGCTGCAGGGTGCAGCTCCTCTGCCCAGAGCTCTGGAGGGACTCGGTGCGGTTAAGCGGCTCTTTAAAGACTGCAGAACCTTCGCTTCATTTAAAGATACAGCGTGCATATGAGGCCATCCATTCCAACAGTAAGCACTTCATCCATCCGAGAGGAATCCTATATAACACTAGTAAAAGCCTACTATGCTAAGTGTCTGGTCGTCTGTTCAACTAATCAAAGTGTAATATGCTAATGATATGCTACGGCCGCTCAACCACTCGCTATGATGTGCACTGACCACCAGGGATCATTCAAGTGACTGGTCGACTAGCCACTATGATGTGCACGGACCACCAGGGGGCAGATGCTCTGACCTGTAGGTTAGCTTGCTGCTGAGGTCTGGTGGATCGGGACTGAGAGAGCCGAGCCGTGGGAAGTGGGCCTAAGCTGTCATTTGGACATCCCCCTTCCAGACTGTGAGAGGGTACAGGATGGACTGAGGGGCTCCACACTCCTCTCACCCCCCAGTGCACACATTCCATGCACTGGGTCTCTATTTGAAAAATAATGACGTACTATATAAATACTTTCACATTTTTCTGTTGTGAAACATGACACATTCAGAAAAGTTCAGAAAACTCATGAGCCCAGCCTTCCTTAACTATTATAAACCCGATCCCACGTACCTCCACTCAGGTCATTCGCCTGCAGGCTGCCCACCTTGAGCCCTGCCTGCCCTGAGCCCTGCTCACGCCAGCCCCGCCCAGCCCTCTCCTACCCTCCTAGTCCCCCGAGGCTGCTCACAATCCTGCCTTATTTTCCTTAAGGCTGTTCCACTCTCAGCACAGCACCCACACTGCCATTTAGTTTCTTCCTTCTTTGCTGTCTTTTTAAAAAATATATTTGATGGATTTTTTTACAGAGAGGACAGAAGAGAGATAGAGCGTTAGAAACATCAATGAGAGAAACAATGATCAGCTACCTTCTGCACACCTCCTCCTGGGGATGTGCCCACAACCAAGGTACATGCCATTGACCAGATTAGAACACGAGACTTTTCAGTCTGCAGGCTGACGCTCTATCCACTGAGCCAAACTGGTCAGGGCTCTTTGTATGAACAGAAATTCTAAATTTCAGTGCAGTCAGGGTTTTCCAGTATTTTCTTTGACGGTTAGTGCTTTTCATGTGTAGTTTCAGAATCTTCTCTGAGCAGAAGGCTTGAAGGTCATCCGTATTAGTTCAAACAACTCCAGCACTTGGCTCTACACATTAACTTTCGGTGCTCCCTTCCTCCCCCCCCCCCCCCCCCACTGCCCTGCCCCCAGGCAGAGAACAAGGCTCACAGTTAATACCAACCCCATGCTCTGTCTGCAGACACCAGCGCCCCCTCCTGGACCTCAGGAGTCCTGTTGCATGATGTCATTCTGAGCGCCCTGTCTTCCCCAGCTCTGGGTGCTGGTCCCTGTGCTCATTTAACCTAAAAACCATTGAAACCTGTAAAGAATTTTTGTGTTTATTTGAGCCAAACTGTCGACGTGTGAGGAAGCAGAACCTCAACGAATTGAGATACTGCTCCGGAGAATGGCGGGTTACCTCTGTGTTTACACATTGCCATCAAAGGAAGGATGGAGGTGGGTCACATGAAATCCATTGGTGATGGACTAGAGAGGCGGGAGAAAGCAAAGCGGAGGAAACCTCTGGGATTGGATAAGAAGTGAAATGATGGACACATAGGTGGGTGCTGGAACAATTCACATGATAACAATGAAGGAATTTGTGGTCTCTGTCTTGGCGCCCAGCACATTAGGTTTGCCCCAAGGAGTCCAGAGAAAGGGAAGTCACAAGTTACCCAGACATTTCAAGGGTATGTTATCTTAGATGCAAAAAGACAGATGGGTTCAGTTAAGGTAAAGGTTGGCCTTGTCAGTGAAGATACGGGCCTAGGACGTACTGCCCCCATCACTGCTTTTAGTTAAAGTTTAATTTCAGACCCTCCTTTGTGGTTCCTTTAGGACTCTGAGTTTACAAGACCGCCACGCAGGCCGTCCCTGAGCCTGTCAGGTCAGCATGTGGCCCCTTTCGTCCACACTGAGACCTCTGGTCTAATTCCGAACCTTTATAACAGAACTGGTTTCACCCAGGCGTCTCTGCTTTCCCTTTCCCACGGATTTCAGAACCAGCTTGTTAAGCTCCACGTATAAGCCAATGTTGGAAATTTGATTGGAATCACACTGAATTTATAGATCAATCTTTAGAGAATTGACATCTTTATAATATTGAAAACTTCAGTCCACAAACATGGCATATCCTTCCAGGAGTCAGACCTCTTTCACATTTTTTGTTAAAAAAATTGCACTCTAGAGTGCTGCGGCCTGGCCGGGAGCTGGCTGCGCCCCGGCCGACACCGTCCAGGCCCCTCCCGCGGTTCCTCCTCCCTCTGTGAGGGGCAGGTGGAACCTTGACCACGCAGCCGGAGGCGCCACCTCTCCGAGCCGCTCAGCTCCCGCTGTGCGAGGAGGCCCTGACGCCCCCGCCCAGGGCAGACACGGGAGTGAGAAAACGCATGGGAAGCTTTTGGCTCAGAGTCGGGCCAGGAGCCTCAGTTACCATCAGACGAAGCGAGACAAACCACGCGGGATGGGCACGCCGAGGACGAGCCCCCAGGGGCAGCCTGGGCATCCTTCCTGGAGGAGGTGGTCCTGGAGGGCGAAGGGACTTGCCTGTGAGACCATGGGCCACGGATTCACATCTGCACCTCCCCCCCCCCCCCCCCCCAGGAAGCCTGCAGCTGAGGGAGGCAGCCCAGCTGGGGGCTCATCCGGGGAGGGCAGGGCAGCGGTGCTGCTGGGCTGTGATCCTCACGGGGGTGAGGGATCACCCAGCTCCTACCCTCTGGCGAGGGCAGGTCGGGGCATAGTCAGCGCTGGCAGAGCAGCAGGAAATGGCATTGTGGCTGCTCTGGCCGGACTGAGGTGACCGCTGGTGCAGAGGAGGCACAGACTTTGTAGGGACTGGGGTGGAGGGAGGTACAGGGACTCTGAGGGGATGGGGTGGAGGCACAGGGACTCTGAGGGGATGGGGTGGAGGGAGGCACAGGGACTCTGAGGGGATGGGGTGGAGGCACAGGGACTCTGAGGGGATGGGGTGGAGGGAGGCACAGGGACTCTGAGGGGATGGGGTGGAGGCACAGGGACTCTGAGGGGATGGGGTGGAGGCACAGACTCTGTAGGGACTGGGGTGGAGGGAGGTACAGGGACTCTGAGGGGATGGGGTGGAGGTACAGGGACTCTGAGGGGATGGGGTGGAGGCACAGGGACTCTGAGGGGATGGGGTGGAGGCACAGGGACTCTGAGGGGATGGGGTGGAGGGAGGCACAGGGACTCTGAGGGGATGGGGTGGAGGTACAGGGACTCTGAGGGGAGGGGGTGGAGGCACAGGGACAACGAGGGGGCGGGGTGACGCTGGCAGCAGAGGAGGGTCCGGAGACTCTGGCTTGGCCTCGCGGCTGCCCCGCCACTCAGGGGTTGCAGAAGCAGCTCCTTACCGTCGGAGTCACAGTGATGTTTCTGACAGCAGCGGGCACGGCCAGCAGGGAAGGCAGCAGGGAAGCGCGGGGAGCTGACCTGGAGGCCCTGATGCTGGGTTCTGATCCTGCTGAGTGTCCTGTCCGCACGAGAAGAGCTGGCCCAGCGGGTCCCCTGTCCCGCGGACACCAGGCAGCAGCAGCCCTGACCAGAAGGGAGGGTCCTGCACAGGCTCTGTCCTAACTGGCCTCCTGCCTGTGCCCAGCCCTGACAGCCCCTTCCTCTGGCGTCTTGCACAGAACATGCTAGAACTTCTCAGGACTCACAGGGGCCGGGGGTCCACAGCGTGTGCTCTGTGGGAGTTTCTCCGAGTGGAAGCCGCTCTGGGTGGGGACAGGCGCCCGGGGTCTGGCGCAGCTGCTTTGGCCCCTGATGAGGAAACGACTCAGCTGTGACCCACCTGAGAGCGAGGCCCCATGTCCAGGGAGCCCAGGACCCTCCGCGCTGGAGGAGGGTGTGTGTGTCCTAGGAGGGACTTCCCTGTGGGTGGAAGAGGGAGGGGGGCAGAGTCCACTGCCCAGGCTGAGGATGGAGAAGCTGCCTCGTGTACAGAACGCCTTGCCTGTGCGCTGGCCGCGGAGCCCTCCGTGTGGCAGGGACAGAGCGAGCCCTCCTGTGCCAGGCAAGCTGGGGCATGGGGACACAGCGTGACCAGCCAGGCAGGTGGCGGCCCTGCAGGGCCTGCATTCGCTCAGTGGCCACGGGGACAGTTCCCAAAATAGACAGTGACAGAAGGGCAGTGACAGGAGGCAGCCAGCAAGGAGGGGGTGCAGCCACTTCCAAGGCCCGCAATGGGTCAGCTCGGTCAGGGTGCACATTCACACCCCCACAGCCCGGGCGATCAGGGTGCACACTCACACCCGGCTCAGCCCTGGGCGGTCAGGGTGCACACTCACACCCTGCTCAGCCCCGGGCGGTCAGGGTGCACACTCACACCCCCACAGCCCAGGTGGTCAGGGTGCACACTCACACCCGCACAGCCCCGGGCGGTCAGGGTGCACACTCACACCCCCACAGCCCGGGCGGTCAGGGTGCACACTCACACCCTGCTCAGCCCCGGGCGGTCAGGGTGCACACTCACACCCACACAGCCCCGGGCGATCAGGGTGCACACTCACACCCGCACAGTCCTGGGCGGTCAGGGTGCACACTCACACCCGCACAGTCCTGGGCGGTCAGGGTGCACACTCACACCCCCACAGCCCGGGCGGTCAGGGTGCACACTCACACCCGGCTCAGCCCTGGGCGGTCAGGGTGCACACTCACACCCGCACAGTCCTGGGCGGTCAGCGTGCACACTCACACCCGCACAGCCCCGGGCGGTCAGGGTGCACACTCACACCCGGCTCAGCCCCGGGCGGTCAGGGTGCACACTCACACCCACACAGCCCCGGGCGATCAGGGTGCACACTCACACCCGGCTCAGCCCCGGGCGGTCAGGGTGCACACTCACACCCGGCTCAGCCCCGGGCGGTCAGGGTGCACACTCACACCCGGCTCAGCCCTGGGCGGTCAGGGTGCACACTCACACCCGGCTCAGCCCTGGGCGGTCAGGGTGCACACTCACACCCGCACAGCCCGGGCGATCAGGGTGCACACTCACACCCGCACAGCCCAGGTGGTCAGGGTGCACACTCACACCCGCACAGTCCTGGGCGGTCAGCGTGCACACTCACACCCGCACAGTCCTGGGCGGTCAGCGTGCACACTCACACCCGCACAGTCCTGGGCGGTCAGGGTGCACACTCACACCCGGCTCAGCCCCGGGCGGTCAGAGTGCACACTCACACCCGCACAGTCCTGGGCGGTCAGGGTGCACACTCACACCCTGCTCAGCCCCGGGCGGTCAGGGTGCACACTCACACCCGGCTCAGCCCCGGGCGGTCAGGGTGCACACTCACACCCGGCTCAGCCCCGGGCGGTCAGCGTGCACACTCACACCCGGCTCAGCCCCGGGCGGTCAGGGTGCACACTCACACCCGCACAGTCCTGGGCGTGGGCCTTTCTCCCTGGTGGGCTCTGGATCCCAATGCTGTGGTGGGGTGGGGGGTGAGCACCGGTGCCTGCCGTAGCCAGCATTCTGCGTGGCCGGTCCATGCGCCTTGGAGACCTCTCCCCTTTGACACATTTAGGAAGGAAACTCGGAGGCTGCTGTCCTGCATTGACTTTGGGGAAGTTGGAGAAGCAATTTCATTCTGAAACATGTGATTTGGTCTGAGGAATGGAGCCCAGGCAGAGGAGCAGATGGCTTCCCAGGTCCGTGGGCACCGAGGGACCATGGATACAGAGAAGGTGGCAGAGGTCCTGAGCAACCTACCCCCCACCTGCTCCCTGTCTGTGACCCCTGACCACTGCTGACCACCTCTCCCCCTGCTGCAATCTTCTGGCACTGTCTCCTCATGTTTACTCCTCCGGGTGGGTGACCCTTAGGCCAACTGAGGCCCAGGCCCGTACAGGGCAGCGGTGCAATCAGCCCTTCCACTCAGTTACCTGCTAAAGGTCGAAGGTCAGAGCCCTTTCCAGGGGAAATGGCACGTCATATAGGCTCTGGAAGGTTCGCAAACCTGTAAGAATCGAAGTTTGTAGGCGATTTGATTTGGAAAATTGTAAACATACACAGAAACAGGCCACACAGTACAGTAACGCCACTGAAACTCACCCGCAATCAACGCATTGCCGTCTTGTTTCATCTCTGCCTTACACGTCATCATCCATCTACTACTCTCCGCCCACAGATTCACACCTGAACTGTGTAAATCTCAAGTGAACCCTTCGGTGAATTTGACAAATGCACACACCGTGTGACCCCAACTGCTACCAAGACGTGGACCATTTCCTTCTCCAGAACATTCCTTCATGTCCCTTCCAGGCAGCCCCTCCCCGGGAGGAAACATGGCTGCGGTTTTGCCATTGCAGATGGCTCTGCCTCTCCTAGAGTTCCGGGTAGCGAGAACCGCACCTGTGTTTTCTTTTGGGGAAGACTCACTCGCCATGGTTTTGGGTTTTGGGATTCACTCATGTGTTTTTTGGCATCACTGAGTGGCATTCCATTTGGGGGAATTTCCTTTACCTGCTGGTGGACACACAGGCTGTTTCTGGCTTCGGGCTGCTGACAGTAAAGCCGCTCGGAGCTGTGTGTGTAGACGCGTGCTTTTGTTGCTCTTGGGTTAATACCTAGGAGTGGGGTTGCTCCGTCAGAGGAAGGTAAGGTTTAGGCATAAGAAACTGCCAGAACTGCTTCAGTAGGATAGCTCAGTAGGAACGCTTCCACGAACAGAGCTGAGAGTTCTTGGGCCCGTTGGGAGCTGGTGGTGGGCGCAGGGTGGTGAGTGCGTGGCCCGGTGACTGATGGTGCCGGGCACTGTGCTCGTTGGCACGTGGGCCTTCCCTCAGACGAACTGGCCCACATTGCTTGCCTGTCGAATGCTGGAGGCTGCTTGTCTTTCAGGACTGAGTTTAGATGTTCGTTGCACACTCCCGCTGGCAGCCTTTGTCAGAGAGCACTCTTCCTCACTGTGAGTTCCGTGTTTGGGATCCACCGCTCACTGCAGGGCACTGTAAGCCAGCCCAGCCCGGCATTCCCGTGGTCACCGAGTGGGGAGGGGGTTGGAATTTGGGTCACGGACACCGAGTCCCGGCGAGTGACATTCCGCCAAATTGTTTCCGCTCTAAAAAGGCCCTTTGTCCATCTCTTTAGAGCCTTGGTTTTCCTTTTTGGTACTTTTTAAAAAAAAATTTCAAAATGTATAATGGCCCAAGCGTAGTGCGAGTGCTGTGACGCCCTGTGAGTGAGCCGTGAGCTCGCCCGCTCCCTGCAGGCGGAGGCAGCGCTGAACGCACCCACACTGTCAATCGGAGAGGGGTCTTCACTCAGACACACAAGAGGCTGCGGCTCGGGACTGACGAGAAGGCGGTGACCCGAGGCCCTCAGGAACCGGGCACCTCCCTGGACAGACGTCCCGCTCCCGGACCCCGTGCTCAGGCTGAGGCCCACAGCCCACCACAAGCAACGAGATGGGCCTCACATGTTTGTGAGCATTTCTCCTGGCATCTCACTTGCCTATCATTTTCTGACTGATGTCTCCCTCTTTTTAAAAAAAAAAAATATGTTTTTTATTGATGAGAGAGAGAGAAATATCGATTAGTGATCAAGCCTGCAACTCAAGAGTGAGCCCTGACCGGAATTGAACCAGCAATCTTTGGTGCCTGGGACGGCTCTCCAACCACCGGAGCCACACTGGCCAGGCCCCTGTTGAGGTCTCTTGGTGCACAGTTGTTTTGCACTTTGCTGGAGGGCAATTCACCAATTTTTTCTTTCATGGTTTTGCTTTGTGTGTCCTATCTAAGGAAACTGTCTACACCCAACCCATGAAGACATTCTGTATTAACTTCTAGAAGCTTATAGGTTTAGTTTTTAATTTGGGTCTACAACATATCCCATACTTATTATTGTGTAATTAGAGGCACGCTGCACAAATTTGTGCACCGGTGGGTTCCTCAGTCTGGTCTGCAGGATTGGGCTAAAACCGGCTCTCCGACATCCACTGAAGGTTAACAGAGGGTGCAGACCAGGACAAGGGACCCCACTGGTGCATGATCGGGGCTGGGGAGGGGTGCGGGAGATTGGCAGCTGGGGAGAGACCAAAGGAGGGCTCTAAGATGTGTCCAGCACATCTCACTCAGTCCCGATCAGCTGGACCCCAGCAGCAAACTAACCCACCAGTGGAGCATCTGCCCCCTGGTAGTCAGTGCAGGCAGTTGAGTGGCCTTAGCAGATCATTAGCGTATTACAATTTGATTGGTTGAATGGACAATTGGGCACTTAGAATATTAGGCTTTTATTATATAGGATGTGAGGCAGGGGTCGAAGTCCGCTTTTCTCCACGATTATCCATTCACATGAAAGCAGATGCCAGCCATCTCACCGTTCTACCTGGTCGCACTCCATTACACACCTCTAACACAGAAGGACACAGGGCTCAGTTGTATGCAATGCCTGCTCACGGACTTCCTTGACCAGGTCTGCCCTGGGCTCTGGCTCTGGAGTTAACAGTCTGATGTCACGCACCACGCAGGCTTGGGGAAAGAGTTGGGCTGTGGCCTTTCAGTCGGCCAGTGCTGATGAGTGCTCCTTCTAGTTCATGCCCGGCCCCTCCTGTCCTTGCAGTAAGTGCCACATGAGGTGGGCACCAATGGTCCAGGCATCTCATTGCCAGCTTCAGATCCATGAGTATCCCCTTTGCCAGCGGCTAATACTCTTCTGATATTTCCCACGTTTGAATCAGGCTTTAAACTGTTTATTCATTCAACAAATATTTATTGGTCTCTTCCCAATGCCAGGTAGTGCACTGGTTCTGGGCATCACCCAAGATGGGTGTCAACCTGGGACCATCCCGGACCTTCCGTGCATGGGGGAAAGAGACACTAGGCATGAGCCATCCGGTTCATTGTTTAACTTAGAAGGTGATGAGTGTTTGACAGAAGTCCAGGGACTCGTGAGCTTGTCCTGCAAGGTGATTTGACCTCCTCTGGGAAGATGGAGACTCTTGGAGCCCGTGACACCAAACAGAACCCTAAAGGGAGGGAGGAAAGCTGGCGCTGGGCAGAGATGTGCAAAGGCCCTGTGGCGGGCAGGGACCGGTACTGAGGTGGAGGACGGAAGGTGGTGCCGGCGGGGGAGCGCCAGGCCGCTGAGGGTGGCGAGGTGAGGGCCCGCAGGCCGGGGAAGGTTCTGCTCTGTCCGTAGGAGCAGCGCTGGCCAGCAGGACCTCTGGGACCAGGAGCGCTCTCAGTGCAGGCTGCCTCGTGGTAGCCGTCAGCCCAGGCAGCTATTGCGTCCCTGAATCGGCTGGAGTGACTGAGGAGCTGGGTTTCCATTTGAATTAAACAGACCCAATGGGCTCGGGGGCACCGCCTGTGGAGGTGTTCTCTGCAGGCGCTTCCTCACTGCTGTCCCGGTGGGTGTGACCGGCCGGACAAGGCTTCTGAGCGACTCGGCCCTCAGGCCTTCCGAGCAGCCAGCGGGCGGTGAGGTGGCTGTGGTCTGTGTGTGTCACTGGCGGCCATGCTGGCAGCGTGGCACCGGCGGGAATGTCCCCACCGCTGCCCGGGGATGGATGAGGGTGGGGTCCTGACTCGGTGCAGGGCGGTGGGAGAGCAGCGTCAGGTCCAGGAATGTTTGGGGTGGGAGTCGGGTGCCTGCTGGAGGGCAGGAGGAGAGGCTGTGCAGCTCTGACCAAGGAAGACGAGGGGCGCCCCCTCCCGCTGACACTGGGGCCCGAGCGGCCGTCAGCACTCGGCGTGGCTGCCGCGTCCCCACGGCGAAGAGGCGGCTCCGTTTCCCTGCGTCCGTGGGCGCTGCCACGTGACCACCAAGGCGTGCTCAGGAAGTCCAGCCTTCCCCTCCGTGCCCGGGTTCCTGCCGGAGGCTGGCCGGGTGCCCACGCCGCCCTCACGCACAGCCAGTCTGTGTGGGAGGCCCAGCTGATGCTCTCTGAACAGAACAAAGTAGGACCTTGACTGCTAGTGGCACCTTCTCTCCTATTGAAGAGTCCCACGGGCTCCTCCCTGGCTCCCCAGTGCTCGGCCGTGGCCCGCCAGGGTTCGTGGGGCAGTGCCACGTGCTCAGTGTGGCCGGGCCATGGTTGGCCGGGCAGCCGCCAGCCTACTGCCCAGAGCCAGGGAGTCAGCCCAGTTGGACCCAGTGACACGGAGCCGGGAGTTATCCCCAGGAAACAACCGGAGGAAATAAGTGCAGGAAGACTCATTGTGGCTGTCTGCAGAGGAGAGCCCGCCGTGGCTGGTGAGGCCAACTGTGGGCACAGCCCCAAGCCCCGCAGGGCGGCAGAGACGGCCATTGTGGAGGCCGTGCAGCCACAGGGCCAGGCCTTAGCGGCCAAGGGCACAGATAAGCACATTGGGCCAGAGGAAAACGTGCAGTAGAGTGCCAGGGAAACGCAGCTGGTGCCAAAGGGGATGCCAGAGTTTGTTTTGTGAGAAAGTGATTTCAGTGATAGTTAGCCGGCTGCTATAGCACGTAGAAAATGGTACAGACAACATCTGTAGATGGCCTCATGGGCACAGCTCCCTGACTGGCATACAGTCTCCATCTTCCCAGCAAAGCCAGGGACACATGTCCTCACCTTCTCCTCAGCGCCGCCCTTGGCTCCCGGGGACTGCCCAGTGCCGGGGCTCTCCTGGTTCCAGACGCTTCCTCAGGAATGCTCCAACGTGTAACCACAGTTCCCTCTGAGCTCCACCCCCAGGGACGCTCCTGGCATCCTCCTCTCCATGGGGCGGGGGGGGGCTATGCTGGAGCACCAGCACTCCGGGGTCCGGGACCCAGGCCCGGGCCAGCCCGTCCAGACCTGCCTCCCGCAGAGGCTCCTGAGCTGTCCCCCATGGCGGGGCCGCGGCTCCTCCTTCCTGGTGAAGCTCCTGGAGCTCCGGGTCCGAGGCCTGAGCCCAGCAGCTCCCCGCCGCACTCCCGGACACACGGCCCCTCGGCGAGCAGGGAGCCCTGAGCATCTGTAACAGCCCGAGGGCCAACAGCAGGACGCGGGGCTGCAGTACGGAATTCCCGAGGTCAGAGCCATTCCTTCCGCAAACCGTCTCCCACGTCCCCGAGTGCTGGTTTGTTCCCGGACAGGAGGCGGCTGACAACTCAACACAATTCCACGCTGACGCCCTCCGCCGCTCCGGCCCCAGGACCAGCTCTCCTCACTGACGCTGCGTGTTGGCAATGTTCATGCAGAGTTAGAACATTAATGATCCACGTGGACAGAACAACCAGAACATCTGCCCCCTCTCCGATCACACCCGATCACTTATTTCCTTTTTTTTGTATTAACAAATATATTTTATTGATTTTTTACAGAGAGGAAGGGAGAGGGTTAGAAAGTCAGAAACATCTTGCACACCCCCCACTGGGGATGTGCCCACAACCAAGGTACATGCCCTTGACTGGAATAAAACCTGGACCCTTCAGTCTGCAGGCCGACGCTCTATCCACTGAGCCAAACCGGTTTCTGCTGTCTTTCTTTTAAAAGCTTTTTTAGATATTAAATTCATTGGGTGATATTAATAAAATTTGTAGGGTTCAAGTGTACAATTCTATATACATCATCTGCATATTGCATTATGCACCTTCCTGTAATGGGTGTAATTAGGTTATTTCTACCAAAAAGGGGTAGTTTCATTATTAGCCGGATCATTTGCCGGTGGCTGGTTTCCTCTGCTCTCTCTCCTGATTGGCTGGTCATGAAGTGCCATCTCCAGGCAGAAGGTGGCGCTAGGGCACAGCGAGAAGGACTATGGACTACACCCACGCCCCAACCCTCACACACCTGTGCTCCGTCATTCTCGCTCATGCACACATGTGCGCTCACACACACACGCACGCACATGAGCCCTGAGTGGGCCGTTCTCCTGGCGTTGTCCCCTGCCTGAGAGCTGAAGGGGACACAGGTTTCCCCACCATGAACGCTGGACGCAAAATCAGGCCTCTGCATGCACTTCTCCTGCTGCAGGCTGGCATGGCCGAGCCCATGTCAGGGCGTGGGCTGGCGTGGCTTGGAGGTTGGTGTTTATCACTGAACACGCAGAGGGCATGGGAGGGCTTAGCACGTAATATTAGACAGGAAATTCCCAGCATCTGCAAAGCGTGTCTTTGGACACAGAATAATCCTTCTGCCCCCCCTCCCCAGCACCCCACATTTCTTGACCCTGGAGGAGAGGGGTGAGCATGTTGGCTTTGACCTCGGGCCGTAAGCCCAGCCTGGAAGTGCACCTTCTCTGCGGTTTGCATTTCTGATGCGGTGGGCCGGGTGGGCCGGCCGGGCTGGAGAGCTCCCAGGAGGGCGGGCAGCGGGGACAGGCCCCGCAGAGCACCCGCCCCCGGCCCCCCTGGGCAGGGCGCCCCAGGCTCATACCCTTGGCAGGTGCCAGGCTCTGTCCCAGGCTTCCCTGGGGTTGACTGCCCGGGGCAGGGGTGGCCTGAGGAGGTGACCCTGGGCAGCTGCTCACTGAACCGGGAGACTCTCGCCGTCCCTTAGTGCCAGGAGCCAGGGGGAGCTCACAGTGGCAGGGCCGCCGCCCGCTGGCCTCGGTGGGTGACAGCGAGTGGGTGGGTCTGAGGCCCCCACCTTGGCTGAACTCCCAGGATCCTCTCCCGCGGTGTCAGCACCGGCACTGGGACAAGCCCGCGGTCTGGAGGGGCCTGACGGCGGGAAAACAGCCAACAGGAGCACAGCCCTCCCGGGAGCTCCCACAGCTCCTGGGTGGCGGCCTGGGCTGGGGAAGGGCGCCCACCGCTGGGGCCGGGCTTCACCCTCCCGTTTCCCCCAGACCCACGCGCCGCCCTGCTGTGAGGCAGGCCGGCCCCTGCAGAGGCTCTGTGCCAACTGCTGCAATGCCCCAGCTCGTCTCTACTCCTCCCTGCCAGAATTCTGAAAAGTCAGTGTGTTTTTGCATATTGACAAACTAGTAACAAAGCATTTTCATCAGAAATGTGAATAGCTGTAAAGAATGTGATTTCCAGAATACAGTAAATGTTAACATCTTACCATCTGACCTTCCACATGGTCTATTAATACTTGGAAATTCACAAAAAAGTCAGACATTCTGTGTCACGGACACTCAGAGGAACAGACCCCTCACGCCAGGGGAAGCCCCCGGTGCTCAGGGGGCTGGGTGAGCCTGCAGCCGCCAGGAGCCGGAGCCTCGGAGGGAGCACGCCCTGCTGGCGCCCAGTCCAGACACTGACCTCCAGAGCTGCAGTAGAGAACCTTCTGTAGATAAAATTCCAAGTTAAAATAATAAATGTTTTGCCCAGCTGGCCTGGCTCAGTGGTTGAGCACTGAGCTATGAAATGAACAGACGGTCACGGTTCAATTCCAAGTTGGGGCACTAGCCCAGGTGGCTGGCTCCGTACCCAGCGGGGAGCGAACAGGAGGAGCCGAGCCATGAGTCTCTCATCCTTGATATTTCCATCTCTCTCCCCCTCTCCCTTCCTCTCTGAAACCAATAAAAATAAGTAAAAAAACAAAAACAAAAAGAACTTTTGGTTCCATGTCTTTTTACTTTTGTCACCACACAGCACCACCCGCCGTTTCCGTTGCTTTGCGGGGCGGGCCTGCCACGGTCCGTCAGCGCGCAGGTGGGTTCGGCTCGGTTTTCACGATTATATTCTGGTTTACTGTTTCCCTCTCGTCGGTGACCCTCAGCGTCACCCATCAGCGGTAACAATCGGAACTTTCTTCGGCAAAGGCTCCTGGTCCGCCGGCCACGCCCAGTGTCCACCCACGGCCCCACGGCCCCTCGTCGCCTGAGCAGGGCCAGTCCACAGCCTCACTCTGTGCAGGGTCAGCCCATGGCCCCAGTACTATTTTCCATTTTTTGCTGTTTAGTTCCCTTGTCACTGTCATATGGAGCCCTGGCTGAGGTGAGGGCCGTGGGGCGCTGGCTAAGGTGAGGGCCCTGGAGCCCTGACTGAGGTGAGGGCCCTGGAGCCCTGACTGAGGTGAGGGCCGTGGGGCGCTGGCTGAGGTGAGGGCCCTGGAGCCCTGGCTGAGGTGAGGGCCGTGGGGCCCTGACTGAGGTGAGGGCCGTGGGGCCCTGGCTGAGGTGAGGGCCGTGGGGCCCTGACTGAGGTGAGGGCCGTGGAGCGCTGGCTGAGGTGGCGCCGTGGAGCCCTGGCTGAGGTGAGGGCCGTGGGGCCCTGACTGAGGTGAGGGCCCTGGAGCCCTGGCTGAGGTGAGGGCCCTGGAGCCCTGACTGAGGTGAGGGCCCTGGAGCCCTGACTGAGGTGAGGGCCGTGGGGCGCTGGCTGAGGTGAGGGCCCTGGAGCCCTGGCTGAGGTGAGGGCCGTGGGGCCCTGACTGAGGTGAGGGCCCTGGAGCCCTGGCTGAGGTGAGGGCCATGAGGCGCTGGCTGAGGTGAGGGCCATGGGGCCCTGGCTGAGGTGAGGGCCGTGGAGCGCTGGCGGAGGTGCCAGCCGGGGCGTGGGGCGCTCACGGGGAAGACAGGGAGAGGCCCCCGTTCTCGGGGGAGGCGAGGCGTGTGGCGGGTCCGGTGGCCGTCTCTGCCCTCGCACTGAGCCCGTTTCCTGGACCAAACAGGCGGGACGAGTGCCCTGAGCCTCATCGTATGAACACCAGCAAGCGGGTCTGATGTGATTCCAGGAACTTAGAGCCCCGCCCCTTAACTCACCACCACCATCTTAAACTTTATGGTTTAAGTGACGTATTACAACAACTTCTATGTGCTAGACGGTTTGGCTCAGTGGATGGAGCGTCAGACTGAAGGGTCCTGGGCTCCATTCCTGGCCAGGCACATGCCCGAGTGCAGGAGGCAGACCATCAATGATGTTTCTCTCTCTCTCTCTCCCCCTCCCGTCCTCTCTGAAATCAATAAAAATATATTAAAATCATTTTTTGACAAAATGTTAAAGCTCTATTAATTAAGATTTTACTGCCTCAATTTATATATGTCCCCCAAATGTTTGATTTCGCTGAGACTGTGCTTTGGGGAAAACTGATCGCATGCATTCAGATGGCCATGATCCAGTCACAGCATCACTTCTCAATTCTGATAAATGCATTGCATCTGAAGAGGCCAAATTATTTTTAATCACACAGCAAAACTTTTAAATTGTGATGGTGTTTCTAAGTGCTGTTTAATTTATTAGTGTTATTTGATGAGCTTTCCCCCAAATGCTTTATTGTATGATGCTTATCATAGAGTTATTGCCTGTTTTCTCACTGATGGTCTTCATGGGAGTCGGGACCTTTCTCTCCGCCATTCTGACAGCTGCTGATCCCTGCCTGCCTCTGATGCTGCAGCCTGTGTGTGACAATCGCATCCACCCGCTGTCACTGACATCCAAAGTAAGCCACTGGCCTTGCTTGAAAGTAGCAAGCTGTATCTTTCCGTTAACTTGGAAGAGCAGTCATTCCAGAGAAGGCCTTTGGATGTACTGCGAGTTGTCCGAAGTCTGAGAACAAAAGGATGAACTGACTTCTGCCTGTTTTCTCCCCGAGGGCCAGAAGGGCGGGGACAGGACGGACGGACGGAAGGTGCCACCAGGACCAGAGGAAGCGGGAATGGCAGCTCTGCCCTGGATGGATGCGGGTGAGACAGGAGGGAGAGCCACGTGCAGAGGGGCCGTCCCTGCAGCAGGACCCTGCCAGGACCAGCCTTTCTCCACCCGCTGCCGGGGCTAGGATTGCAGGAGATCGCTTGGCAGGTGGACACGGTCAGCAGGAAGCAGGGGTGCTCATGGTGTGTGGGGAGCCATTGACTCCCTCACACCTGCCCCACCCCACCAGCCACCCCTCACTCTCCGACTCCCTTCTTTGGCCTGGCATACCTGGAGGGTTGCTCCTTGCAGAGGGCGGGGCGGGGTCTGGTCTGAGGGACGCAGGCATTGCTGAGGGGCTGATGCTGAAGGTTTCTGGCACCTTTACTCCAGCAACTCCGAGGGCTCACAGCCAGGACACCGCCTCCAGGCAGGAGGCCTGAGGCTTCTCCAGAGAAACCGGCAGCCCAGGGTGAAAGCGTGCAGGTGACCAAGTCACCTGCTCAGAAGCCACCCCAAGCAGTGGTCCCACGCCCCCACATCCCCGGAGAGGTGCAGCCTGTCCTCAGGTCAGACGGCCACAATGCAGACATTGGAAGAAAGCTTCCAGCTTCCCATGAGAGAAGCAGAAACCAAAGAAATTGGGGTGGAAAAAATTGGGAGGAAAGAGAAACCATGTTCAATTTTTCCCCCCTAGGAACTGTGACTTGTATTCTCCAAGGAATAAAGACATTGCCTTAAGAACTAAAAGCAGGGAGAAGCAAAAGAAGAAAGAAATAGTCATAGAATGGAGATGGGTCTGGGGAATGATAGAATCCTATTTAATAAAAGGCTAATATGTAAATTGACTGAACTGTGGAACAACTGGTCGCTATGATGCGCACTGACCACCAGGGGCAGACGCTCAGGGCAGGAGCTGTCCCCTGGTGGTCAGTGCGCTCCCACAGGGGTGTGCTGCTCGGCCAGAGGCCCTGAGCTGGGCTCATGGCTGATGAGGCAGCAGCGGGGGCCGAGCCTCTTCCGCCTCCGTGGCAGCGCTGATGTCTGACTGCGCTCTCCCGGGGGAGCGGGCCTACGCCGGCAGTCAGACACCCTCCCAGGGTCCCTGGGCTTGGAGAGGCACTGGCTGGGCTGAGGGACCCCCCCCCAGTGCATGAATTTATGCACTGGGCCTCTAGTAAGAATGGAAAAGGCTCGGTGAGACAATGAAGGAGAGGAGGGGGTACTTCCAAGAAGAGAGACTGAAAGGAAATGGGAGGGGAAAGTGGAGAACATTCCAGAGGCCCAGCCTCGGAACAGAGGCCCCGCTGGCAAGATGAGAGAAATTGGAAACCATCACAGAAACGATTTGGAAATTCCAGGACAGAAGGCCCGAGTCTCCAGTTTGCGAGGACCGACCCACTGTGTGCCCTGCAGCATGGAGAGAGAGACCTTCCCAAAGCAAGGACCCCGGCACGGGCGAGGAGAGAGGGGCTACGGCAGCCACCTGGGCTCAAGCTGGCGAGGGGGGCCCCCCGAGAGGCAGGAGGCCCGTCCCCTGAGGCCCCAGAGCTGAGGGCGAGCCGCGGGGGAGACGAAAGGGGCATTTTGTCCTGCGAGTTCTCCAGGTGCTGTCCAGGCAGACGGGCTTGCCAGGACAGGGCTGTGGGGCACGCCCCGGCAGACTGAGGGCAAATGGAGAACGAGGGGCTGGAGACCGGGAAGGGGGAGACCTGAGAGAAGGCCCGGGTGTGCCAGGCTCCCAGCCTGCAGAGGGCGCTCCCGGGAACGGCAGAGGGGGCCCCAGGAGGACTGACTCTTCGGGGAGAAGAGGAGTGACAATGGCCGGTCCTGGTGCACCCAGAAGAGGTGTCTATTTCTGGCGAAGATTCTGGAATGGATTTATAACAGGCACCAAAAACCTCACGGTAAGCGTCGGTGGGCCCACATTTCCACGGCCCGTGGCCTGGAAAGTCTGCTCTGAGACATGGGGCAGCGGGCAGCCACGGCTGTGCCGTCACAGCACTGACCGGGAAGGCCCCCACGGGAGAGGGAATGAACCGGGCAGCCTGCCTACAGTAGGCACCACACGCAATCACAGGAGTGCACCTCTGAGTGGTAATTTTGTGCACAAGAACGAAAACCTCAAACGAGGAATTTCATGTGGTGCCAATATTCAAAATAAAAAAGAAGCAGCAGGATGCGGTCCATCCTGTGGATCTATGCCTGTGTAATAATTAGATGAACTTAGATCATATGAACAAGTCCCACGATACGGTGATCATTTTGAATGAAGTTCTGGAAAACATGTACGTTAACGAAGAGGAGAAACGTGCACATTCTGTTAAGCTGTCTCACCACAGGGACGTTCTGACTCCCCGCTGAGTGAGCCTGAGCGCTCTCCTGGGCTCCACACGTGGTGCAGGTCGTCCACAGGCTGCTGCTGCTGCTGCTGCTGAGGGAGCACCCTCCCCCCCCCCCCCCAGCTCACACCCCACCTTCGCTGGGCTCCAGAGGGTTAGTGCCCGGTCCCGGGCTGTGTCTGAGCACTCCGTACGGGGTAAGAACTGCCGGAGGGTGCTCCAGGTTTGGTTACGTGCTGCTGGTCTGAGTCCTCTGCTGGGGACGGGACCACGGACGCCGGGAACTGGAAAAGAGGAGCGGCCGCAGCTGGATGGGACATGCCTGCTGCAGACAAAGCACAGCCCCCGCTGGTCAGTAGCACATGTACACGGACTCAGAAGAGGCTTCTTGCCAGAGATGGTGTTGAGCTACAGAAACCAGGTCCACGAACGGGCTGCACGGTGCCTGCAGGGAACCGCGTGTCCCTGCTCTGCGCCTGCCTGTGGCAGCTGGGCCTTCAACACCGGCGCTCGGTCAGAGCCCCACCGGACGTTACTCCGTTCTCTTCCCATCACGGTAACGTCCTTTCTCCTCCCAAACAATGTGTTTTATTTGTCCTTTAATCTTTGCATTGGCTAACACTTGGAGAAAAATGGTAAATAATGGTGATAGCAGGCAATTTTGTTTTGTTTCTAATTAAAATGAGAATATCTCTGAAGTGTGATTTTAATGTTCACTCAAAATTAAATGTTACTCTCTTCTTTGTACTTTCTCAACTTTTTAGTACTAGAAGGTATTAACTTAAAAATTTACTTGTGTGAATTAAGCAAAACACATTTTTACTGGACCTTTTAATGGTAAAGTATAACAATATCTTTATTTTGTTCTTTTAATTGAATTTACTAGAGGCCTGGTGCATGAAATTCGAGCATGGCGGAGGGGGGGTCCCCCAGCCTGGCCTGCACCCTCTCCAGTCGGAGACCCCTTGGGGGATGTTCATTTGCTACTAACGCATATATCCACAAAAATGGACCACATCGTATGTTCCCCCAACTGCCCCCCTGCTGGCCTGGCCATCCCCAACTATCCCCCTGCTGGCCTGGCCATCCCCAACTATCCCCCTGCTGGCCTGGTTACCTCCCAACTGCCCCCTGCCAGCCTGGTTGTCCCCTAATTGCCCCCTTGCCATCCTGGTAGCCCCCTAACTGTCTGGAAGGAAGTTGGACATCTGGAAGATGTCCGATCTCCTGGTCTAATTAGCATATTACCCTTTTATTAGTATAGATTGGGGCAACACTGATTAACAAAGTTATACAGGTTCCAGGTGCACAGGCCTACAACACATCACCAGTTCACTGTATCTCGTGTTCACCCCCCTAAGTCAGGCCTCCATCCAGCAATCACCGCACGGTTGTCCAAGTCCTTGACTTTTTCCCAACCACCTGCCACGCTGGCCTTTCTGGGGTAAATCTAGTAGAGTCAAATACACAAGTGTACCACTAGGTGGTGCTGTGTCCCCATTATGATGCCCTAGCATTCAGAGTCATTGCTGAAGTTTAAACCTTATACATTTAGTATGATCCTCAAACTATTGCTTTCCTTTCAACTTTCTGCAAAATGGCCTTAAATTAGGAATATGCTTTTAAAAATACTTATTTTCTCCCCTTTATTTGGTCATTTTATAGGAGTAAAATTAACGCACAATAAAATCCACCGTTTTAAGCAAACAACCAGAGAATGCTAACAAATGGCCTTGTAACCCCGCCAGGCCTGTCCCGTGCGGTGTCTGCCTGCCCTGTCACCGGGCAGATGACACTTGGCCGAAGAAGACCCCAGACCACAGCACTGAGGCAGGCTCTGCGGGGCGCCAGCCGGGCTGGCCACCGCTGTCCCCTCAGGGGCTTGTTCTACATAGGCTGCTGCCTCTTTTGGGTGGCAGGGGGCGCCCTTCCCCGGGCAGCATGCAGTCCACACACCGGCCCTGGCACACTGGGCGACCCCGCCCACGGGGGGCGGAGACCTGCCTCTGCCAGCCCTGCAGCCATTGCCGCCTTCTCACGCCCTCCCTGTGCTGCCCACCAGCCGGACCAGCCGACCAGCCGCTCCTGCCCTGGGCCCACGTGCCTGCGCTGGCTGCCTTCCTCTTCCTCTTCCTCTTCCTCTTCCTCGTCCTCGTCCTCGTCCTCGTCCTCGTCCTCGTCCTCGTCCTCTTCCTCCTCCGGAAAGCAGTCTGCACTGCGCCTTCCATTTCCACACGCCCTGGAGCACGGACGGCCCCAGCAGTGGGGAGCAGTGGAGGCCCCCGGTCTCCTGCCCACCTCGCCTGCCCCACCTTGTGACAGAGGCAGGATGGCCTGGAGGCCCTCCTCCTCCTGGCTCCAGGCTCTGCTGCTGGGACAGCGTCCCTCCCGGGAAGGAGGTGGGGTCTCTGGGAGTGAAGGGCTGGCTGCCTTTGGATTGCGTTCTGCACACCACACAGGGCCGGGCAGCCTCCGGGGTCGCCCTGAGCCTGGCTCCCTCTGTACCCCGGTTCCCTCTGCACCGTCCTGACTGTAATGCTCAGGGGCTGCTGTCTCTCCTGTGGCGGCCTGCCTCCTGCTGTGCACAGCAACGCCCCAGCGGAGAGCCGGGAGCTGCAGCTGCATTCTGACCTCTGCACTCTGACCTCTGCGCTCTGACCTCGGGCGTGCCTCTCGGGGCCTCGTGCGGTGGCTGTCACTGTGGCTGTGTCTCCCTAGGTTTCTCCACTCCCAGGTCTGCAGGCTGAGGCGGGCTTTGGGCTGGGACCTCGGCTCCATGCTGGTCAGAACACGTGGCCCCCGTGTGGAGTGGGCTCCCCAGAGCATGGCTGCTGTCACCGCTGAGGACCTGGGCGTGCGAGTCCTGGGACAGCACTCCCCCGAGGCCCGCTCCTCCGCACACAGACCTAAACACCAGGGACAGGTTCCCGCCGGCTCCGCAGCCGCAGTCTGACAGGAGGGGGGGCTCCGAGCGCAGCCCCGCTCCTCCTCATTCCTGGCTCCCACCGGCACCTCCAAGGCTCCCTCGGCTCCCGGGACCTCTTCTCTGTCTGCGCCAATTCCCTCCCCTTCCCGGGACCAGCGCTGCGTCAGGCCCTCCGCGCAGTGTGGCCTCGCAAAGACCTTTTCCAGAGAAGGGCACAAGCCCTGCCTCCCGTGGACGTGAACTTGGGGTCTCTTCACCCAGCACAAGCATGCCTTCCCGGTGCAGGAGGGGGGCCCTGTCCGGGGAGCTGCACGGGCTCCTGGGACTGGCACGGAGGTGGCAGCTCAGGAGCGAGCAGGCCCATGTGGCCTCCTCCCGCTGCCCTCCCTCTGCCCTCCGGCTGCCCTCCCTCTGCCCTCCCTCTGCCCTCCCTCTGCCCTCCCTCTGCCCTCAGCTGCCCTCCCTCTGCCCTCTGGCTGCCCTCCCTCTGCCCTCCCTCTGCCCTCCCGCTGCCCTCCCTCTGCCCTCCCTCTGCCCTCCGGCTGCCCTCCCTCTGCCCTCCCGCTGCCCTCTCTCTGCCCTCCCTCTGCCCTCCCTCTGCCCTCCCTCTGCCCTCCCGCTGCCCTCCGGCTGCCCTCCCTCTACCCTCCCTTTGCCCTCCCTCTGCCCTCCCGCTGCCCTCCCTCTGCCCTCCCTCTGCCCTCCTGCTGCGCTGCAGCCCCGCCCGAGAGGGGGACGTCCCCCTGGGGGCAGGGACCCTGGTCTGTGCTGCACTGAGCAGGGGGCCTGGGGTGGCTCTGGCCCTGCAGCGTGAGGAGGTGCACACACTGGCTGGCAGGGCTGCCTGGTTGTCCAGGGGGGGCTCCCCCAGGCTGTGAGCGTGCAATGCCGCGCTCCACATCCTCTCCCAGGAAGACGGTGCCTGCATGAGCGTGGGGAGCGCAGGGGACAGGCCCCACACAGGACTGGCGCCGCACCGGACAGGCACTGCTCGGGACAGAGACCACACTGGACAGAGACCCCACGGGACAGACACCGCACCGGACAGAGACCACACCGGACAGAGACCCCACGGGCCAGACACCGCACCGGACAGAGACCACACCGGACAGAGACCCCACGGGCCAGACACCGCACCGGACAGAGACCACACCGGACAGAGACCCCACGGGCCAGACACCGCACCGGACAGAGACCACACCGGACAGAGACCCCACGGGACAGACACCGCACCGGACAGAGACCACACCGGACAGAGACCCCACGGGACAGACACCGCACCGGACAGAGACCACACCGGACAGAGACCCCACGGGCCAGACACCGCACCGGACAGAGACCACACCGGACAGAGACCCCACGGGCCAGACACCGCACCGGACAGAGACCACACCGGACAGAGACCCCACGGGCCAGACACCGCACCGGACAGAGACCACACCGGACAGAGACCCCACGGGACAGACACCGCACCGCTGGTGGCGCGTGAGCCGTGGATGTGTCTGGCATCCACGTCTTGGGGACACCCCTCTGGTCGGTGACAGCCCTCCCATCACTCCAGTGTCAATGTCCCCGACCGCGCCGACGGTAACACATAACCCTCCCCTAGAGCCGCGGCTCACCACGCGCACGCGTGCCGTCACGTGCGCACACGGCACGGTGTGGGGCCGCCCCGCGCACATGTGCTGCTGCGCCGATGGATGTGGCGGGCTTCCCCCAGAGCAGCTGTCTGTCTCTCCAGCTGACCGGACTAGGCCGCCGCCATGGAGGGCCACGGTCACTGATTTTAGGACATTCCTCGCAGCACATCTGGAGTGTGTTTTGCCAAATAAGTGTCTGGAACCAGCCAAGAAAGCTTGGGCAGGTGCCAATGTGGGCACCGGGTGCCGTCTTCCTTGGACCCCTCAAGGCCCGCCCGCAGGGTCCTCTCTCCCAGGGGAGGGGACGCACCGACCAAGCCCTGTTTGTCTTTGGCTGAACTGTCCTAAGCCCCCCTACCCCCCCCCCCCCCCCCCCGCAGCAGCCACCGCCTCACGCAGCAGCCCCTGGGGTCAGGGCAGGTCACAGGAGAAGGGTGTCTGCCTGCCACCCCCCCCCCCCGTCCGCCAGGGGACCCCCGGACAGGCAGTGCTGCTGTGCCCGTAACGGCCAGGGGGAGGGACAGGCGCGAGGCCCAATAGCATCCCCACACCCTCCTCGGGTGACCCTGCCCTGACTCCAGGGGCTGCCGCGTGAGGCGGTGGAAGGCAGCTGGCCCCGTGCTCTGCCTCACATGGCCTGGCCCCTCTCGCCTGCCTCCCTCTCGCCCACAGGAGTGTTTCCAGCATCTGGTTGTCAGAAGGTGCAGGGTCAGGGGGTGGCCAGCCAGCCGCCGTGCCCTGGGGGAGAGGGCGGGTGGCGGGCAGCTGGCCTCGTGCCCTGGGGGAGAGGGCGGGTGGCAGGCAGCTGGCCTCAGCAGAGCAGCCTGTGGGCGCTTCCCGGGCCGTTTCTGACCAGCTTGGCCCAACTTCCACCCATAAAAGTTCCATCAGCGTGTCACTGCTCACCCGCGATGGTGCCATCTGTGTCGGGGTCGGGCGGGCGGCTCTGCCCGCTGTGGCCTGGCCATTCTCTGCAGGAGCCGGTCAGGCAGAGGGCCCTGAGTGCAGGGGCTGCGGAGCTGCCTGACAGGCTCTTGCAGTCCTGACGGAGGGAGGGAGCCTCCATCCCCATGGCCTGCCCAGAGCCTGCTGCCTCTCCTGGCCTCGTGGAGACAGGCTGCGTGGGGTGGGCAGCAGCCCAGGGACCCGACACCAGTGTCCCCCCGCCCACCCCCTCCGCCCAGAGCTGACTGTGTGGTCCCAGCGCCCCTCCCCATGGGACCAAAAGTAATCCAGTGGAATCACCGCCTGCGGGGGTGGCTGCTTTGGGGGAGCCCTGCGGCTCCCCGGCCCAGTGCTGGCCTCGGAGGGTGTGTGGGTGCCGGCAGGTTCCCACTGCAGCGGCTCTCACGCCGGGCCGGCATCGGGCCCCCGACGGGTCTGTGTGCAAAGCTGAGCTGCTCTGAGAGGAGTCTCAGGCACGGACTGCGTGCACGGAAAGATTTTGAATTTTTAGAATTCCTGATGCACACAATGGAAAGAGTTTTATTCGTTGCTACTGAGGACAGCGTGCACCGTGGGGACAGGGGTCCCGCGTGGCCTGTGTCGCCTGACCGCCACCCGTCCTCCCAGGGCTAACTCCGGGTGCGGCAGAACCAGCCTCTCGCGAGAACAGAGCAATCGCGGGAGCCCAGCCGCTCAGGGGCCAAAGGTCACGCTGTGGTCTGCTTCCCCAGCCGCACAGCCGCAGACATCCGGGCTCCTGGTCCGTCACCGTGTGGTCCCAGCCGCTCTGCACGCGCCCGGGCCGGAGCCGGGGGCTGGCCTGGCGCTGAGGCTTGTGTGACATAAAGTCAAATCGCAGGGTGCTTAATCGCGAAGACGCGCAGTGAAGAAAAGGAAAGACATCGACGCGGCACCACTTCACGACATCACCATGGTCCTCCCCTGATGTTTGCACGCGCTGTCCTGTGCACTGGACACGCGTCACACGCAGAACACGCAGCTCAGCACCGCCGCCCGCGACAGGCGGGCACACCCTCCGGTGCCAGTGTGGCTGCACCGGGACCTGGCGCTGGTCTCTGCCATGGAGTCCTGTTCCCTGTTAGGACAGCAATCGCAGTAACATGTATGATATGTGATACGTATTTCCTTGTGATATGTATTTTGGAATGTGTTTCTTTAGGAAAACGCAATAAAAGTAGATTTATTGTGTTGACAAGCATGGACTCTAACTCACACTTTAGCTTCTTTTTCCTTGTTAAAGTTTATATGTAAGTTACAGATTACATTCAGTATTATCTTGTGTTAGACGCACAGCATTCTGGTTAGGCAATCCTGTACCTTATTCAGCCCCACCAGCACCGCAGGCACAGTGCTGTACAGTGCCCTTGCCTGTATTCCCTGTGCCGCACGCACATTCCCGGGCTGTTCTGCAGCGGCCACACTGCGCTGCTTCATCCTCCACCTTTTATAGTCTGCCCCAGCTCCCTCCTCCTGGCAACCCCCCTCTGTCCTCTTTATCGGTGAGTCTGTTTCTATTTTGTGTGTTTGTTTTGTTCTTCAGATTCAACATGTAAGTAAAATCTCACAGTCCTCGTCTTGCCTCGGACTTATTTCACTTAGCATAATGCCCTCTGGCCGGTCCCTGCTGTCACAGATGGTGAGATTCTTTCGTCTTATGGCCAAGTAATATTACACATCTTCGTTATCCGCATGCCTGCTGGCGGGCGCTGGGGCTGCGGCCATATCTTGGCTATTGTGAGCAGTGCTGCAATAAACATAGGGTGCATAAATTCTTTTAGATCAGTGTTTGGAGCCTGGTGTGGCTCAGGGGTTGAACGTTGACCTATGAAACAGGAGGTCGAGGTTCGATTCCCGGTCAGGGCACATGCCCAGGTTGTGGGCTCGATCTGCGTGCAGGAAGCAGCCCATTAATGAGTCTGTCTCATCATTGATGTTTCTGTCTCTCACTCTCCCTTCCTCTCTTGGAAAATCAATAACAACAAGCAAACCATATTCAAATTAGAGTTTTGGGTTTCTTCAGACACCTACCCAGAAGTGGAATTGCTGGGTCATAAGGCAGTTCCATTTTTAATGTTTTGAAGAATCTCCGTACTCTTAATGGCGGCACCAATTTGCAATCCCACCCACAGTGCCCGAGGGTCCCCTTTCCTCCACAGGTTCACCAACACTTGTTTCTTGATTTATTGGTGACAGCCATTCTGACAGGTGAGAGGTGATACCTCATTGTGGTTTGAATTGCATTTCTCTGATAATCAGTGACCTTGAACACCATTTCCTGTGTCTCAGTCCTCATTAGAGAGTGGCTGAGCAGGTCCCTGCCTGCCTGTTCACTGGCTGGCTTTGCTTGTTGCTCCTGAGCTGTCTGTGTTCTTTATAAATGTTGGATATCAACTCTCTACGGGATACCTTCTTTCACCTCCTCCCCCAGTAGCTTGCACTTTGCTCTGTTGATGGTTACTCTGCTGTGCAAAAACTTTTTAATGTGTTGCAGTCCCTTGTATTTATTTTTTCTTTTGCTTCCCTTGCCCCAGGAAATATGTCAAAAAAATATTTCTAAGAGAAATGTCAGAGAGTTCACTGCCTCTGTTTTCTGCTGGGATTTTCACGGTTTTAGCCTTACCTCTAAGTTTTTAATCCATTTAGTCTGTCCTGTGTATGGTGTGAAATAGTGGTCCAGTTTCGTTTTTTGCATGTATCCGCCAATTTTCCCAGCAGCATTTATTAAATAGATTGCCTTTAACCCTTTGTATGCTCTTGCCTCCTTTGTCCTGAATTTATTGACGGTACATTTTAGTTTCTGGGCTCTCTATTCTGTCCCACTGACTATGCAGCTGACTTCACACCCCAGTCTGTTGGCATTCTGATGGCCTTGAAGTATACTTTGATTTCAGGTAGCATAGTATCTCCAACTTCGCTCTTCTTTCTCACGATTGCTGTGGCTGTTTACTTGATTTTATTTTTTTAGTGTGTGTGTGTGTGTGTGTGTGTGTGTGTGTGTGTATGTGTGTGTGGTTCTACAAATTTTTAGATTATTTGCTCTGTAAAAAGACCATTGGTATTTTGACAGGAATTGTGCTGAATCTAAGGACTGCTTTGGGTAATGTGAACATCTCATCTGTGTTAATTCTTCCTGTCTATGATCATGATGTATGCTTCCATTTATTTGTATCTTCTTCAGTTTCTTTCGTCACTGTCTTATAAGTTTTCAAGTCCAGGCTTTTTACCTCCTTGTCTTACCTTAAACTTTAAATCATGCCCCAACTTTCCCCTGAAGGTCAAAGTTAGGTGAGCAACAACCCCGCTCTGAGCCCCGTTCTGCCCGCTGCAACCTCGCTATGCCGCCTCTCCGGCTGAGTGTGCGTGCTTTAATTATCTTTCAGGACATACAGGAGAGCTTCCGGTTGGAACGTTCCATTAGTCTGCTACATTGCTAGGAAGGGTGAGCACAGTGGCTCAGCTTACTGTATGCCGTTAGAAAGAAAGTTACCCAAACTCCACTGGCTACAGCGGCCGGGCGGGGCGCAATGTGCACAGCCCTGAGCCGTCTGGGCGTGTCCAGGGTGGCATGGGACGGGTGCTCCACCCCTGCTGCTTACACCAGTGAGCAATCAGGCTCGAATTTGTAAGAGGTGTCAGAACACTGCCCACCAAGCAGACCCACGGGGTGACCGTGTGACCTTCAGAAACTCCCTCTGAGGTCCAAGGGCAACGGGAGATCTTCATTCCCACGGGAGCCCGAGGCTTGCCCGCAGGCCCAGGCCACCCGGAAGGTCAGCGTACCTGTGGCTTTTCAGGGGTTTCCAGCCTGTGGCTGAGACAGGGGTCCCGGTCACTTCTTACTCAGGACGGAGAAAGCGCCAGGGCCTGAATGACGTGTCCCGCCCTGTTTCAGGAACCGCACTGAGCGAATGTGACCCCACTGCCCGCCCTCCGCCCCGCTGTGTGGGCACTGACCACGGATGTCCGGCTTTGCTAGGAGGGGATCTCCCTTTCAGGTTCCTGCTTCCTGTCTCAGCTGTCAGGAGCCTCCCCTCTGCAGACAGGCCTCAGAGTTCACAGGGCGGGTGGGAGCATGGGGTGACACTGCGGGTTTCTTTCTTTCTTTCTTGTTAATTCTCACCCAAGGATGTATTTTTTCCATTCCTTTTCAGAGGGAGGAAGGGAGGGTGGGAATGAGAGAGGAAAAAAGAGAGAAAGAGAGAGGGTGATATCAATGTGAGAGAGACACATCAACTGGTTGCCTCCCCAAAACACCCCAGGTGGGGGCGGGAGTGAACCCGTAACTCAGGGACATGCCCTGCTTGACTGAGAATTGAACCCTCCACCTTTGGGTGTGCAGTATGATGCTCTAACTACTGTGCAACACCAGCAAGCTTGTTTCTCTTGAGTTAATGAAGTATTGTCACTGAGTCATTGCTGTCCACCCCATCCATGAGGTTTTTTTTGGGAAAAACACTCGTTTTGAAGCCCAAGGAGGCCTGTTCTGCCAGAGTAGGGGCTGGCAGAGGGGTGGGTGACGGGTGAGACTGCGCCCTGGCAGGAAGGGCCCGAGCCTGTGCCTGGGAGACGGCCTGCGGATCTGGGACACAAATAACGCTCGTCCTATTTGAGGTCATCTTTCAGCACCTGGCCCTTCATTTTGCTTTCCACCTTCAGCTTCTTTTCAAAGATCGCAAATGTAAAGGCTGCAGTGCACAAGCAGGCCAGGGAATGATGAGCAGCGGGTCCCGAGAGGGTGCAGCCCGGGCTCCCAGTGCCTCCCTTTCAGTGGATGGTTACCTGCTGTGTGCGTGCGTGCGTGTGCGTGTGTGTGTGTGTGTGTGTGTGTGTGTGTGAGGGGCGGTGTGTGTGTGTGAGGGGCGGTGTGTGTGTGTGTGTGTGTGTGTGTGTGTGAGTGTGTGTATGGGTATGAAGGGCGGTGTGTGTGTGTGTGTGTGTGTGTGAGGGGCGGTGTGTGTGTGTGTGTGTGTGTGTGTGTGAGGGGCGGTGTGTGTGTGTGTGTGTGTATGTGAGGGGCGGTGTGTGTGTGTGTGTGTGAGGGGCGGTGTGTGTGTGTCTGTGAGGGGCGGTGTGTGTGTGTGTGTGTGTGTGAGGGGCGGGGTGTGTGTGTGTGTGTGTGTGTGTGTGTGTGTGTGTGACTGCAGGCATATGGTGGCCAAATGCCAAGAGCTCCCTGTTCTGAAGGCTGTGAGGACTGACTTTTCCTGACACCCGGGTCCAAGACCAGCTCCGAGCAGCCTGCCTGCGCCCTGAGCCTCGGGCGGGCTGTGGGTGTAAGGGTGGTGAACCTGCTATTTACTAAAGTCACCGCCACCTGCATTATGAGGGTCGGGGGGAGGTTTAGGGGTGCAGTCATGGCTCTAGAGCTGAGACCCTGGTGAGTGCCGTTGGGACCAGGGAGCATTGTTGTGGGGAAACAGGAGGTGGCCTTCACCTTGTGGGTGGAAGTGGGTTCTCGGGGAGCCGGAGCCGCGGTGAGAGCTCTGTCCCGCGGACTCACCCTGCAGCGAGGCCGAGCTCCCTCAGCCCGCTTCCTTTCCGGTTGCAGCCGGTCCGGTCCGTGCAGCATCAGGCTCGGCACCCACCGTCCTCCGTGCGGGGCCCACGCGGCCGGCAGGACGGGCGGATGCAGGGAGCCCACAGGCGGACTCACACACGTCCCCACCCTCTTCAAGTGATCGGATGTCCTCGCGCCCATGCTGGCACCACCCTGTCCCGGCCAGCTCCTGCCCTCTGTCCTCCAACTTTGCTAGGCACGTGTCTGTCGTCCCGCGCAGTCCCCGGGGGAGGGGCAGCGCTCGCTGGTGGAGCTGTCCCCCTGGCACCAGGATGGCAGCCCCTTTGTTCCTCCCGGCAGGCAGGAGCGGGCTAATGACAATGGACCCGCCCCGGTCAGCAGTCAGCTGTCGCTGGCGCAGGTGAGGGCTGGGGTGCCTCTTCCCCCTCCTGTGGTCGGGGTGTGTGCTGTCCCAGACACGGCTTCTGGGCTGTCCACGCTGCAGGGTGGGGCGGGGGTTCTGGGGGAGAAGAGGGTTCTTTCCTGGGCATGGAGCCATCTGGACTGACGTCACAAACCCGCGTGAAGTCATATCCTGTGTCAGAAAGGGGGTGTCCCTGATACGGAACACCTTACAGACGTGAGCCAAGTAGAGCAGCCCAGCAGCTGTGCATCAGCCGGTCCTCAGAGCTGCCCTTCCTCAGGTCTGCCCGCAGCCTAGTGTGTGTGTGGGGGGGGGGGGCTGAGGCCGGGAGTGCAGGCCGGCTTCTCAGACTATAAATGGGGGCGGGGGGGTGTGCTAGGATGTCAAGTAAGTCTTATTTGCAACATTTCCCGGGGACCTTGAAGATTACATTTAAAAAGAACAATGCCGAAGCCTCAACCACTGAAACAGATTTTGTCCAATCGAAACACACCCTTATTTTATATGCCAGCAAGCAAGCGAGAGCGGAAACAATAGCAAACACGGGAGCAGGGTGAATAACAGGGACTTTCAGGAATGCCAGGTGAGCAAACACCACTTCTTGGAATCCCAGTGCCTGTTGGAAGCTCTCCTCTGCCAGGAAGCCCCGGAGGCAGCGCCCGCTCCCGCTATTTTTCTTCTCTCTCTGCAGGGGAGCTGCCGGCTGCCAGGAATCCCGTCCTTCCTGCCCGCTCCGAGGCCCCGCGCGCTGCAGAAGGAGGGTCCGCGCAGCCCACCCCCAGCTCCGAGGTACAGAGAGCAGACAGCCTGGAGTGCTGCAGTCCCCAGTCTCCTAAAGTTTTATTATTCTACTTATTTCTGAAAAACAAGCTTTTTACATATGCATATTTAAATAACTAAAACATTTCAAATAGCATCAGAAATATGGGCTCTCCTCCATATTCGTGCCCACCTCCTCCTCGGTGGGTTTTGCAGCTGTTACTCTGACTTCCATCAAGGCTAAGGTGACCAGATGTCCCGCTTTTTAAATTTGTCCCGCGTCCCGTTTTAAAAAAACCGGGACTTTTTTAAAACGCCGCGGGACGCCGGACAAATTGTTAAAAGCGGGACTCTGGTCACCTTAATCAAGGGGTAGCTTGGATGGGGCTCAGAGGACCCAGTCAGGGCCGCCCCCAGAGGCCAATGGAAAGGGGAGGTGCGGAGAGGAGGGTCAGATCCTCCCGGCGGCCTGTAGATGGCGCCAGGGGAAAGGAACTGGGACTGGCGCGCGGGTTCCGGCGGAGGAGCGCACCTGGTGCCGCACCGAGGTGTGCTTTTCACCCCCATCCCCACCCCCATCCCTTCACCCACACTCCCCATTGCTCCCCCCCTCACTCCCCCCCACACACTCCCCATTGCCCCCCACCCCCACCCCCCACACCCACACTCCCCATTGCTCCCCACCCCACCCCACCCCACCCCAGCCCTGACGCTCCGAACGCCCAGAGGGCTGGGTGGGGCGGGTTACAGGCCGTGGGTGCCAAGGGGCCGAGCAGCGGGTGGACCCACAGGACCAGAGGGCCGGGGCCAGACCCCGCGCTCCCGGCCACTCGCCCGCACTCACCGGGCACCGCCCGCCCGCCCGCCGCGGAGGTGGACGCGTCCCCGCGGAGAGAAAGCGCGGTTCTCCTCCCGCCACCGCCACGCGCTGCGCCCACTGCGGCCGCCGCAGAGGGGCCAGGAGCGCGTGCGCCGCGGTCTGCTCGCGACCCCTTCCCCAGCACCCCGCCCCCAGCACCCAGCCCCGCGGCACCCAGCCCCCAGCCCCGCGGCACCCCGCCCCCAGCACCCAGCCCCGCGGCACCCCGCCCCCAGCACCCAGCCCCGCGGCACCCCGTCCCCAGCCCCAGGCACCCAGCCCCGCGGCACCCCGTCCCCAGCACCTAGCACCCAGCACCCAGCCCCGCGGCACCCCGTCCCCAGCACCCAGCATCCAGCCCCGCGGCACCCCGCCCCCAGCCCCCAGCCCCGCGGCACCCCGCCCCCAGCCCCCAGCCCCGCGGCACCCCGCCCCCAGCCCCCAGCCCCGCGGCACCCCGCCCCCAGCCCCAGGCACCCAGCCCCGCGGCACCCCGTCCCCAGCACCCAGCATCCAGCCCCGCGGCACCCCGCCCCCAGCCCCCAGCCCCCAGCCCCGCGGCACCCCGCCCCCAGCCCTCAGCCCCGCGGCACCAGGGCCGCCGGAGCGGCCGCACCCTCCAGGCCGGGGCTGGATGGGGTCTCCGGGTCGCCGCGCTCAGGGCGGCGGCGGGCGGCGCCGGAGCTTTGGAACCTGAGCGCCGGCGCGGGGGAGGCGGGTATTTTGAGTTTCGGCTTCAAAGTAACAGACTCGAACACTCCAGGTTAGAGTTAAGACAAAACTAGAGAGAGCAACAAAAATAAACGCAAGACAGATCCTGTGGGTTCTCCAAAGGTGCATTTCAAGACTGCGGAGTCCCCCTCGCAGACGGGGTTTAGATATAACTTTTCCTTTTAAGGACTGAAAAGCCGGTGAGGCCCGCAGGCGCGGTCTGCCTGGCAACAGCCGCGGCAGCGGACCCGCGGCTGCTCCCCCCGCGGCCCCCGCGGCGTCTGGCACGAGCCGCGCCGCCTCATTTACATCAGAAAGCGGCGCCGACCAATGGGCTCGCAGCCCCACCGCCGCCTCATTTGCATCAGAAAGCGGCGCCGACCAATGGGCGCGCAGCTCCGCGCCAGCTGGCGGCGCCGGGGCCTTTAAAAGCGCGCGCCGCGGCTGCCAACGGACTCGCTCGCGCGCCAGCGGGCTGCCCAGTTTCCTCCGCTCTGTGCGTCCCCGCGCCGCCTCTCCGCGTGGCTATTGCCGCTCCGTGCACCCACCTCCGCTCCCTCCGCTCCGTGCGCCGCCTCTCCGCGTGGACACTGCCGCTCCCCGCCGCCCCGCTCCGCACCATGACTCTGGAGGAGACCCGCGGCCAGGACACGGTTCCTGAAAGCACAGCCAGGTAAGTGGGCGCCGATGCCGGGCGTCTGTGAGCGCGGGAGCCTCGTCCCGCCCGCCTTGGCCGCCGCTGGCCGGGGAGCCGGGGAACCCGGGGCCGGGGAGCCGCTGGCCGGGGAGCCCGGGGCTGGGGAGCCACTGGCCGGGGAGCCGGGGAGCCGGGGAACCCGGGAACCCGGGGAGCCGGGGAGCCGCTGGCCAGGGAGCCGGGGAGCCCGGGGCAGGGGAGCCGCTGGCCGGGGAGCCGGGGAGCCCGGGGCCGGGGAGCCGCTGGCCGGGGCGCCGGGCCGGTACGTCGCGGACTCTCGGTGCGTCCCGCGCTCACGGCCCCGCTCTTCCAGGATGCAGGGCGCCGGGAAGGCGCTGCACGAGCTGCTGCTGTCGGCGCAGCGCCAGGGCTGCCTCACCGCCGGCGTGTACGAGTCCGCCAAGGTCCTCAACGTGTGAGTGCGCGGGGCCGGGCGGGCAGCGGGCGGCGCAGGCTGGGAGCGGGCGGCGGCGGGGAGACGCGGGGACCCCGGGCTCTGCCCTGACCGCACCGCCCTCCTTCCCCGACCAGCGACCCCGACAACGTGACCTTCTGCGTGCTGGCCGCGGACGCGGAAGATGAGGGCGACGTGGCGCTGCAGATCCACTTCACGCTGATCCAGGCCTTCTGCTGCGAGAACCACATCGACATCGTGCGCGTGGGCGACCTGCAGCGCCTGGCGGCCATCGTGGGCGGCGAGGCGGGCACGCCCGGGGACCTGCACTGCATCCTTATCTCTGTGAGTGTCTCCCGGCTCCCGCTCCCCCATCCCCGGGCTCCCCATCCCCGGGCTCCCCCGCCCCGGGCTCCCCCGCCCCGGGCTCCCCCATCCCCGGGCTCCCCCGCCCCGGGCTCCCCATCCCCGGGCTCCCCATCCCCGGGCTCCCCATCCCCGGGCTCCCCCGCCCCGGGCTCCCCCATCCCTGGGCTCCCCCGCCCCGGGCTGATTGTGCGCGCGCTCCCCCCGCAGAACCCGCATGAGGACGCGTGGAAGGACCCCGCGCTGGAGAAGCTCAGCCTGTTCTGCGAGGAGAGCCGCGGCGTGAACGACTGGGTGCCCAGCGTCACCCTCCCGGAGTGAGCGCCCGCGGCGCGGTCTGATCGATGCGGAGGCGCCCTCGGAGGGCGGAGGGCCCGGAGTGAGGGCAGCGTGGAGACCGGCCCGGGGCCTGGAGAGCCAGAGGCGGCGGCGCCCTCCGGAGGGCCCGCAGGCGGCGGGCGGCCTGGCCCGGAGCCCGGAGCCCGGGACAGTACAAGAGCGGGAGCTGCGCCCCGGAGGCCGGAGGCGGACTTGGCTGGAGCTGGAAGGACGGACCAGCCGGGCGGTGACTCAGCAGCCCGCGCCGGGCAGGAAGCGGGGGAGAGGCAGGCCAGGGGCCTGGACTGCACAGCCACCGGAGGCTGGCCGGCCCAGCAGTCTGCGCCGCTGCTTCCAAAGGGACCGGTGCTTCGTTTTATAAAGGATTATGCTGCTGCAGCTGTGACTGTTGCAATAAACTCCCTGAAACACAGCACTCTCTTTATTGAGGGCGGGTCCCTCCTGAGGGGAGATGGTCTGCAGGTGCAGATACTGCACAGCTCACGGAGCTGGAGGCACCTGTTCCCGCCCCTCCTGGTCTGAGGTACAGGCCCCCCAGGGAGCGGGAGGTGGAGGAGGGGAGGCTGCCCAGAGTTAGGGCAGGACGTGAGACCAGCTCCCGTTTTTCTCCTTTTAGGAAGATTTTTAAATGTGCAAGATGGGAGCATGCTTGAGATAAGACATCAGTGGCACAGCTAAAAGCTGGCTATCCAAGCTGATAACGGCAGCCTCCTGTCCCCTCCCCGTACCCCTCCCCCTCTTCCCTTAGACAGCTGCTTATCTGAACAGCTTGGAGGGCAGGCAGCCTTCTCACACAATGAGCTTTGCCTTGTGCCCAGAAGCAGCCCTTTGTGGTCCCTAAGGCTGGCGGCAGACAGCTGTCAGGAACCTTTCCTCTTAAAGGCATGGCCTGCAGTGTCACCACGGTATTAGCTCTCAGTGTGACAGGGAGGCTGCATGTAAGCATGAGTCATCGTTTTGTCATGGCTGCTACAGAAAAAAGATCTGAGCAAAGCGGGAAGGCATCGTCTGCACAAGTAGGTGTGAACAAGTCTCCTCTGCCGTCTACTATTTCGGGGCGCTCTGCCCACCTGGAGGACTGCTGCGGCCCAGTGCCACGGGAGACGTGGAGGAAAGGATTTAAATCTTTCAGCAAAGCCCTACTTCAGGAGGACCCGGGGGAATGTCCCAAGTGACCCTGTCTTTCTAGACATGTGGGCTGGCGGCCTCTGCCTGACAGCGTACTGGCCACAGGCTGCCGGGGCCCCGAGCCCCCGGGTGGGGGTGGGGTGGGGGTGCAGGTGCTGCTTTTCTAAGAAGGAGAGCTCACGGCGTAGAGCAGGTCCAGGTGGCAGTTTTGCCTTGTTGGGTTCTGCTTTTTACATTTTCTCCAAATCATGGGAGCATTCGTAGTGCAACAGGCCTATACGAGTGTTTCTTCCCGGAATGAAAGCAGCATGTCTCACATCAGCTCTTAAAAACGTTTCTCCTGTAAGACAACGGCCAGTGGACAGCTCCTCTGGGTTTCCCTGGCTGCGGCAGACCTTTGAGGTGGCCGTGCCCTCAGTGAGCTGTAGCAGACACCTGTGGGCATCAGGCCTTCATGTGGCCCCTCCCGCGAGTGTATTTAAGCAGGAGATTGCCCTGAGCAGGCGGGCAGATTTTCCCGCCTGCTGAGCCACCCTAGTTCAGTGGGTAACCCTTAAGAAACAGCTTCAGCCCTCACCAGTTTGGCTCAGTAGATAGAGTGTCTCAAGGGTCCCTGGTTCAATTCTGGTCAGGGGCATGTACCTTGGTTGCAGGCACATTCCCAGTAGGAGGTGTGCAGGAGGCAGCTGATGGATATTTCTCGCTCATCGATGTTCCTAACTCTCCCTCTCCCTTTCTGTAAAAAATCAATTAAAAAAATATATATATAAAGGAAACGACTTCACAGATTAGAATTTATAGCAAGGCCACCCCATGGGGCCCCAGGGCTAGGAGAATGAGGGGAAAGTGGGTGCTGGGACACTGCCAGCCCCAAAGTTTGCGCTTCAGTGTTCTGTATGAATGGGTGTTGGATGCTATTGAAATGAATACCTCAGGAGGACATGTACAAAAATGTACGGTGCTCACAAATACATCACTGCATTCATACTTTGACAACCTGAAGTATGGCACACATAAGCTGATTATCACATACATATTGAGTCGAGCCTCTGGCCTGCTGGGCACAGTCCGCTGTGTCTAGAAAATGCCGAACTAACGTTAATGCCTACGATACTTAACAGTGACTGGCAGCGGCTGCTGAGGGTCACAGACCCAAAGCAGATGCGCGTTGAGATGCTGTCCGGTCCCAGGGCCCAGCATTTCCCCAGCTGCCACACCTCCCAGTGCCAGCCGCTGGCATCGGAGGGAAGGCTACCTTCTAAGATAACTAAGTTTATCCAAGTTTTATGCCTTCATTGCAGGCATGCCTCTGTTCGTATCCATTTATTCATTCACTTTGTGAAACGAGGGAAAGAGGCTGGCACATTCTGGTGTCTCCCTCTCTCCTCCTTTTCCCTGGGGGCACACACTTAAACACATGCAACGCCGTCACACACAGCTCCCAGGCCCTCATGCCTCATGGGGGGTGACCCCAAAGGACCAAAGGGAATGTCCTTTGCCAGCCGCAGGGAGACCTGCTTGCTTAAGTGAGCAGTGCAGCACGCCCGGTGCAGCCGAGGGCGTGGAGGCAGGTAGAGCTGGCAGGCGGGATGCCCACTGCCCTCACCCGCCTTCCATGCCTGTGCTTGGACAGAGGAGTCCTGGTCTTTGGAAGGAGCCCGTTTTTTTAGTCTAGGTCAAGCTTTCCTTTAACTGATAGAAAAGGAATGCTGGACAGTTTACTTCTCTTGGCCAGTGGAGAGTGCGTGTAAACAGCGCCGAGGCCGCTCTCCAGGCACGGGGAGGCCACGGCACCTGCGCCTGAGGGCGAGGGCTGCCGGCTGCGGCTAGATCCGGAGCAAGTGGCTGCTGGGAGCGGCTGGAAACACCCAGCGATGCAGGATCCCACCCTCAGCAGCAAAGGTCTCAGCCCGAGTGAGCTGGGCTGGGGAGGAAGGCACTGCCCTGGGGTGGGATAGGTGGATGGTTCGTTTGTTTGTTCATTCTTTCACTCATTCATTCCTTCACTCATCTCCTCATTGCTGCTTTCACGTTCCATGGACATTTTCTGTTCGGCATTTCCCAGGAGGGGCTCAGCAGAGGAGGAGCCGGGGGTCTGGCATGCTGTGCGGGCAGGGCTGCAGCCGCCCGCAGCACTCACCCAGGGAAGGGCGATGGGGGCACAGCAGCACCGTTCCCCTTGCGGGTAGATGATGTGATGAGAACCACAGACCACCTAACCATACGTCACACCGGCAGCGCAGCCCGTGTGTGGCATTCTCACTCCACCTCCCCTTCTCCTATCTGTTTCTTTCTTCTGGTGTCTCTCCGGTCCACCTTCTCCGGCTGTGACCACCTGCTTCTTCCCAAACACATGTAGTGACCTCCCACTTCACACCAGGATACCCCCCACCCCCCGTCTCATTCCTTTGCTCCCCTTGCCCTTCTCTCCTTTCTTCTTTCCTCCTGGTTTTCCTCTCTCCTTTTTCTTTCCTTCCGCCCCAAATTATTGAGCTCCTGCCTGCCCAGGCCCTGACGGCATGCCATGCTCTCCCTGTGCTGTGACAGCTCCCTAGCCTGGCATCTGGCTCTCTCCCCCCTCAGCTCTCCCACCCTGTTCAATCCCGGTCACCCAAGCCCATCCTCTGCCCCCTCCCCGCCCACTGCTCAGGCCCTGACCTCTTGGAGGTTAAGCCTGAAGTGCACGCGCCCTGGGCCAGAGCCCAGTGGAAGCGTGTCCTGCGTCCTTCTAGGAGTCAGGGTCCTTGCTCTGAAGTGGGCTTGACACACAGGGCAGGGCTGTGGGCACCAGGCAGGGAGCCTTGCCTGCCTGGTGTGTCTCCACCTTAGGCAAATGTGGGGTCCACAGTTAGGTCTCCCGGACACTCTCAGGGCCCCATCAGCCTCCGTGACTCCTGCTTTCCTTCCTTTCTTCTGTCTAGTCCACCTGCCACCTCCTGCCTGGGCCATGCTATCGGGCCCTCTCCCAGGTGTAAGAATGCTGGTCTAGGGCCTGGTCCAAGGAGATCCTGGAGAGGTGGGAAGGATGCCAGAGTCTGGCCTTGACCCCAGCAGACCACTCTTCCTCTGTTTCCTCTTCCTTCTTCCTGCCTTTGCCTGAGCCCCAGAGCATGACGGACAGAGCCTGGCACTGATAGCCTGGTCACCTTAGGGGGAGGGAGCGAGTGCCCAGGGCTGCAGGGCTCACAGGCCAGGCGGTGGAGTCTCCACTCCCCTTGTTGCCGGCAGGGGACCTGGCTGCCAGCCTGTGGTGGTGGGCCCCAGCCTTCGTGCAGGGAAGACTTCACAGTCTGAGTCCAGGGGCTTTTTTTTTTTTTTTTTTTTTTTTTTTTTTTTTAATGTTAATTCTTGTCAATTTTATTTGGTTGGTTTTGGCCTGTGATTCATGCTATCCTGCCTATACAATAATGCATTCTAACTTATTAGAATGCATTATTGTATAATTTATTAATAAGGAGACTCTCATTGAAGCAAGCATGAATAACATTTCTGCAGAATACATTAAAATGCCAATGTTAAACTATTCTGATCATAATATTTTCTATTTTTTTAAATCAATCTTTATTATTCATATTATTACAAAGGTTCCTCATTTCTTCCCCCCTCCACCAGGTTCCCACCCCACCCTCTGCCCTTTCCCCACCCCCCATTGTCCTCATCCATAGGTGCACAGTTTATATTCAGTCTCTTCCTGCATCCACCACTCCCCCTTTCCCCGAGAACTGTCAGTCCACTCCCCTCCCATATCTCTGACTCTACTACAATCAACAGCTAATATTGTTCATCAGGTTTTTTAATTTCCTTTTTTAAAAAATTAAACTTTTATATTTTTAAGAATAAATTTTAAAATCTAATAATTTCAAACCTTGTTTTTTTCTGCCCTGGGAACTGAGAAGCAAACTTGTTTCCAAGTAAACTTGCCCTTAGGCTATCAACAGGTGTAGCCATTCAAATGTAAACGGACACATTGTTTAAAGATAGCTGCTGGCTGGAATTGGATCACTTGTTCTGGGTGGGAAGGGCTGGTCCTCCCCTTTCTCCACTGAAATCAAGGTGTTAGCTTTAAAACCTCTTTTTGGCAAGAGACCTTAAACTTTCAGAACTTTAAATTTTTCAGGTAGTAAATCAGTTACTTAGCATTTTCTCAAATCAATAATACCTCCACATGCCCAAAGATACACTTCACACAAAAGACACTTCCAAATAGATCAACCAACCTCATCCAGGCCCCACACAAGGCACTCACAGATCAACACCCCAGCGCTATACTAACTCAACACATCCAGATCTAAGCCTTCATCACTTGATTCAGCAGACCCTCAAGTTCCCATGAAAGTTTCCAGCCATGTCTGAGAGGCAGCTGTGGGGCAGGGGCAGGCGAGGAGCGAGCTGTTCCGGGCCTGGCTGCTCAGGGCCTGGCCTTTGTTGCTCTGGTTCGTTCTACAACCAGCTGCTCCGGGTCTGGCCACTGCCGCTCCCGGCCTGGCTGCTGCTGCTCCGGGCCTGGCTGCTCCCGACCTGGCTGCTCAGGGCCCGGCCGCTCCGGGCCTGGCCACTCCCAGCCTGGATGCTCCGGGTCTGGTTGCTGCTGCTCAGGGCCTGGCTGCTCCTGACCCGGCTGCTCCTGTGAGTCCAGGGACTTTTGAGAGGACGTTTGTTAAAGCTGGGACAGTGGGACAGGAAGGGCTAGGACAGCAGAAGTGGCAGGAGAGGGACCAGGTGGGGGTGAGCTCATGAAGAAGCCGGAGAAAAGGGGGCGTGGAGGCAGGGTCAGGGGTTTGCCTGGGCCACGCTGCTGCTGCCCTGTGCTCCCCGGCTGAGAGTCATGGGGTCCCTTACAGCTTAGCAGACACCTGCCTGTGGGGGGAGAAGAAGGGGAAGGGGAAAGGGAAGTGCATAACGGGACCTTCTCTATGAGTTTTAAAAAAATTAAATTTATTGGGTGACATTGGTTGATGGGATCACATAGATTTCGAGTGTACATGTCTATGATGCCAGATCTGTATGCTGCACTGTGTGCCCACCACAAAGGGGAACCATCTTCCGTCACCACAATCTAGCCCCCTCCAACCCTTGCCCCCCGGCAGCCACCCCACTGCTGTCTGTGCCCACAAGGTTCAGGCTTATGTCCCACATCTGAGTGAGATCATGTGGTTCTGAGCTTTTGTGACTGACTTAGTTCACTTAGCATCATGTCCTCAGGGCTCATCCGTGTTGCTGCCAGCGGCACTATTTCCTCCTTCCTGTGGCTGAGCATGCTCCGTGTGCGTGGAGCCCACGTCTTCTCTGTCCAGCCCCTGTCGCAGGTGTTTCGGCTGTCTCCGTGTCCTGGCACTGTGGTATGCTGCAGGGAACACAGTGGTGCACATAACTCTGCCAGTGCATGCTTTTCATGTAGATAACCGGGAGAGGGTTGCTGCATCCTATGGTATAATAGCTCTAAAATTCCTGATTTTTTGAGGAACCCACAGATTGCTTTCCATCATGGCTATAGCAGTCTACTTTCCCACAGCAGTGAGTGAGGGTTCCCTGTTCACCACAACCTCTCCAACACTTGTTACTGCCTGTCTTGTTGATAATGGCCACTCTGGCAGGTATGGGTGGTATCTCATTGCAGTTTTGTTGTTGTCATTGCCTATAATCCTCATTATTTTCCATTGATTTCTTTAGAGAGAATGGGAGGGAGGAGGGAGACCGAGAGAGAACACTGATTTGAGAGAAACACATCAATTGGTTGCACATGCCCCAACTGGGGCTGGGGTGGAGCCTGCAACCGAGGTATGTGCCTTTGATGGGAATCGAACCCTCGACCCTTCAGTCCACAGGCTGATACTCCAACCACTGAGCAAAGTGGCTAGTGCTCTTGTGGTAGCTTTGATTTGCTCTTCCTCCCTCCTCCCTAATAGTTAATGTGGGGTCCCTTGGTGTGGCTTTGGGAGAACAGGCCCTAGCTCACACTCACAGCCTCACAGCCCTCCCCACCCAGCCCCACATGGCACCTCTCCTTGTCCTGGCACTGTCCCTCACCTACTCCACCCTCCCTTCTGTGGGGTGATTGATTGGGGCTGGGTCTCTCTGTGCCATCTGTGGGGTGATCAGTCAGGGGCCAGGCCCCTGGCCTGGTTCCCTCAATGCCTGCGAGCCAGGCAGCATTCCCATCCCCACCACTGCTGCTGGCTGCCATCTGTGGGGCGATTGGGCCTCCACTTCCACCGGCCTTGGCCTGGCGCCACCCACTCACCTGCTCCACCATCCCACCACAGCCCCACTCTCGTCAGGGCCTGCTGGGGCCGGCAGCACCTCCACTGCTGCCCGCTGCCAGAGCCACATTGCTGACACCCGCCATGTTCTGCACTGCCCCTGGTTGAACTCTTGGTTGAACAACTGTCCAAGGGGGCAATTTGCATATTAGGCTTTTATTATATAGGATTTTGGATATTAAACCTTTGACAAAGCTATTATTTGCAACTGTCTCCCATTCTGCCATCTTCCTCTTTGTTTTCTGGTTGGTTTTTGTTGTGTAGAAACCTTTAGTTGTTTCATGGGAGTTTCAGGGAGGCCGTAGGGAGGATCTTAGGAGAATATTCATCAGCTTGATAGGAGGACTAAAACTCTGTTTATTCTCCAGTTCATCTGTCCTTGGATGTGGCTGGCAAAGGGCACTGGTTGGACTGCTGCTGTCTGTCACCCTGAGGAGGGAGAGTCCAGCTCTTTGCCCTCTGGCTGGGGAGGAGAGTGTAAACCACTTCCTCCGAGTTTCTGGCTTAAGGGAGACAGGGTTTTGTGATTCACCAGGTGGCTATGAGCTGTCTGTTTGGGTGTCCTTGCCCTGCGCATCCTGGCTGACTGGCCTGTCTCACCCTCGGGCAGGTAGCAGGTGAGTGGTGCAAAGTGGAGGCAGATGGGAGACTGTGCCCGCAGCCATGGCCGCCCTCCCCCGCTGGCCTCTCAGCTCTGGACGGAGCGGGTGCTGCGGGCACGGAGGGCCGTGGCCTCCCGGGCTCTCACAGGAGGAAGTGCCTCTAACACCTCAGGAGGTGCCTCGGCCAGGGCTACCCCTGACCAGGAACCGTGGCGGGACATGCTGGCGGCTCGGTGTGGAACCAGAGCCCTCCTTTCTCTGCCTCTTGGGAGGGCAGCCCCTCCGCAGAGCTGTCTTCTGAGCACGGCGCAGCGTTTGGATGTGAAGAAATGGACCCTTGAAACTGAACAGTCAGGCTGCAGTCAGTGAAGATCACAGGAAGAGCTTTTCTCTCTCGGGGAGCACAGGAGCTCACAAAGTCGTCTCTGGAGAGGAGCCAGTTCTGTGGGTAGGCATCCTGTGAGCATCTCAGGGGGACACCAAAGCCCAGAGGCCTTCCCCATCCTGGGCCAGGACAGGCGGCTCCGGGGTGGGGCCGCAGGGGAGGTCCGGGAGGTCTCAGTAGAGTAGTCAGCAGCTTCCCAGGTGTGCCTCGCAGGGGGGCCTAGGTCTCCGCTGACTGGTGGGTGCAGGGCAGGGGCCATTATGCAGCGCAGCTGGTCCTGAGGTCAGCCACGAGGTCACTGGTCTGGCTTTCTTGTTTTTCTGGGCCTGGAGCTGAGACTTAACTGAGGCCCAGATGCTGTCTCTGTGGAGGAAAGGTCAGGGGTGACACTGCATGACCAGCCATATGCCAGGGGAGGGAAGGGGACCTTGGGTGAGGTCCCTCTTACACCTGTCCATTGCTGGCCACCTGGGGCTTTCCACCGTGACCTTCTGTACCTGGAGGATAGTCCTTGCTCTCTCGTGTCTGTCTGCCCACCTCAGGATTGCCCCTGCGGGATCCCGGGCGGCTCACGGGAAGCCTGGCAGCCGGAGGAAACGTGTGTTCTGCTCGCCCTCGTGCTGGATGTGTCCCCAGCAGGCCTGTCCCAGCCTGGCGGCCGGGAAGGCAGGGTTCCACCACTGCCCTGTTACTGAGGATGAGACTAAGGCATCTAATCTCGTTAAGTAATTAGGGTTAGTGATCAGTTGATCAGAAAGCTGGGGACGCTGTGCATTGGCCACGTCTAATCATGTGAGACCGGGAAAGCAGAGTTTTCTCTGGTTAATTGTAGAAACAGAGGGAGTCATTCCCTGAACCCCCACACCTGGCGTTTCCACACCGATTCCCACTCGCCAGTGCCTGTGGGTGTCCAGCGATTCCCTCGTTCTGTCTGCCTCAGGTCGAGGGCTTGGCCCCACAAGGCTGCTCCCACATGCACAGTGCCCAGGCAGCCCATTCTCCTGCATGGCCGACTCCAAATGTGGGGGTTCCCACACCCCTCTCACACTTACCGGACGCAGGGAGCCAGTTTACTCAGTACGTGGCCAGTTTATGAGGTGAATGCTCAAGAGCCTCAGGGAGAGGGCACAGGGCAGCATGTGGGGGGCCTGGTTTCCACACGCCTGGGCGTCAGCCTCTCAGCTCCGCGCTGTGCTCACCAGACGCTCGCCAAGGGCTGGAGGTTGTCCCAGAGGCTCCAGGGCTTCGCCGGGATTGCTGAGACCATCGCCAGTGGGGACAGCTCCATCTCCATCCCCTCTTCCCTCCCTGGAGCTGGGGGTGGGGCTGTAAGTTTTAACCGTCTATCCCCATGGTTGTTCTTCTGGGAACAGCCCCAGTCTGGGAGCTATTTAGGGGTCCCCAAAGTCATCTCATTAGCGTAAACTCAGTTCCAGTCTGAGGGGCTTGTTACGAAGGACAGAGGATCTCTCACCCCGTCCCTTCAAGCCGTTAGGAAGCTCTGTGCCAGCCACAGGCCTCGGTCTGGTCCCTGCCCCAGGGAGAAAGGCTGGGAGGATGGAGTGGAATGGGCTCACCTGCCGCTGATGCCTTCGACCTGGCAGTGCAGTACTTTAGTCAGAGCCAAGCCCTTTTCTCGTGGCTGCTTGTGGCTTCCTGTTACCAAGGCAACACACCTGCCTCTCCCAGCCTCTGCCAGGGCAGCAGAGCAACGGAACGCAGGAGAGCGTGTGAGAGCTGCGGCTAGAGAGCAGAGTCAGTTACAGGAACGTCCTTCGAAGCCGCTCTGGTCCTACAACCCTGCCCACCTTGTTCTCTCCCACCAGGCGCTGATGTGGTTTTACTTCCAGCCTCAGGGGACCCGGGTCCTGACCCCCATTTTCAGGCCCGGGGCCGCCCTGCGCCTCGGCTCACGCTGCGGTGGGTGAGCTGCTCCAGCTTTTGCCGTGGTCTCTGCCGCTGTCCCTGCCTCTGGGACCGTGCTTGGGTGACACTCACTCAATCCGATCTCCCTGAGTGGGGATATTTCAGGAGGATGACTTTACGTAGTTTCTTTATTTTATTATGATAAAGTACAGACAAATAGAATTGGACGCATCCACATTCACACAGCAACACACAGCAAAAGGGAAAGACAAAGCAGCCTGGAGAAGCCTCCTCCTTCTCGGCAGGAGCCCAGCTCCCCAGACGCATGCCCGCTGCGAAGCCATGCCCGAGCGCGGGCCCGGGGAAGCTGGCGCGGACCCACCGGGAGGAGGACGCTGCGGGCCGGCAGAGCCGGGGCTCACGGAGACTGTGTGCACTCACGCTCTGCCCTCGGACTGCAGCCAGCGCTCAAGTTCTGGTTTTGTGGGGCCAAAAGAATGACATGATCCAGCCCGGGAGTGGGTGGTTGGCCCTCAGTTGCCAGGCCCTCAGTGTGGCTTGGCCGAGGTCTGCGGGAGCCCAGCGCAGCCTCAGAGCCCAGGCGCGCAGCCCTCCTGCCGGTCAAGGCCAGGCCAGCAGCGCTCTGTTCCTGAGCCTGCACAGCCCGGCCACAGCATGTCCGTCCACGGGAAGCCTCTGCTCAGAGCCCTGATGGTGGTGATGGAGGGCAAGGGGGCACCCCTCCCCCCTCCCCCCTTCGCCCCTGCAGCCCCGGTGCTCGGTGAGGCCTGGGCTGGACCTGGAGGTCTCTAGTCACCAGCCACCAGGAGTGCCCTGAGGGTTGGCTTGCCCTTCCTGCTGCAGAAACTCTCTCCCCACCTGTTTACTCCCCCCCATGTCACTCCTCACACTGCCTCTTCAGCTGTCTCCCTCCACATCTGTCTTCCACAGCTGTTCCTCTCGTCTACACCTGTCTCCGTACCTGCCTCCCCACTCCACACTGTTGCTGCAGAGTCTCCCCTTTTACGATATCTGCTCTCCCACCCCCTCTGTGCTGGCCATCGGCTTCCTGTCTGCCCACCATGGCTACCACCGGTCACAGCGCTGGCTGACGGCAAGTATCCTCTTCATGTTACCCCTTCCCTTTGGGCCAACAGATCCGGTTGCTTCCGCTGCCTGCCTGGCTCCAGTCACGGGGGGTCTCCCCCCCTTCCCCACAGTCTCCTCCCTCTCACTGCTCTCCTTCCACATCACGGAGACTCGCTGGCGAGCTCAGCCCTCCTCACGGAGGGGGACAGCGTCTACTTTAAACCCGCAGGCGGCCCGGGCGGCTCCCTCCATTGCTGACGGGGGAGAGGCCGTGCTCTCTGGGCACGTGTGCGCATCAGGCCTGCTTTCTGCCATGTAATCTTCAGGTCTGCACCTCAGACGCTTCCTGCAAGCGGAGAAGCAGAGCCATCTACGCAGGAACACAGGTTTGATACCTGTTGTGGGAGCTGGGGTAGGATTTGCCCTTTCGTCATCACCACCATCTGGCATATTTGCCGAGCGCCTGCCTGGTCATGGAATACCGGTGCTACACGATCTGAAGACCTTGCATTTTATGAGAAGCAACACCAATTCATTTTTGTAAGTCAGTAGGAAGACAAATAGTGAGAAGCACTGACGTCAAGAAGGATGGAGGAGGAGGTGTGCAGGCGGGGGGAGACTGGTGCATGGGAGGACCTGTCTCTCTGTTGCAGGAAGGTGGACCTGCAGCCGTCCTGTGTAGAGTGAGTGGGCCTCCCGGTGAGGGAATGACGGGCACTCACCGAGGACAGACAGGGAGATCAGTGGGGATGTGGGGTGCTGTGGGGGTCACGTTGGCCTCTGAGGGTCCCAGGTGTTGAGACTCCCAGGCCTGGGCAGACCTGGCAGCAAGCGTTGACGTGACTGTAGGGCCGGCGATCCTCAGCTTCTTGAGGGGCTTTGGCACGGGCCTTCTTTCCGTGAAGAGCAAAGCATCCAGCTAGCGGGTGTTGTCCTTCTCTGATTGGCTGGCCTGGGCTCCCAGTCCTCTGGGGCCATGGTGCCTGGAGGGCCTGGCAGGGGCGGGACTTAGCCAGAGTGCGGCTGCTGAGCTGCCTGGCCACTCTCCCTCTTCCCTCGCTGCGCCCTCCGTACCCAGAGGGGCAGGCCCAGGCTCACTGCATCCTGCTGGCTAACCGGAGCGCAGTCATGCAGTGTGTATGTTTTTCTCCATTTTTAATATATATTTTTATTGACATCAGGGAGGAAAGGAGAGGGAGAGAGAGAGAAGCATCAATGATGGGAGAGAATCACCCATCGCCTGCCTCCTACATACCCCACACTGGGGATATAGCCTGCAACCCAGCCACCTGCCCCTGTCACGGCCCTAGCACTCCCTGCCTCACACCTGTGGTCTCAGTGTGTCCCTGATCCAGCCTTCCCCAGCCAGACCTGCTCCCCAGAAGCAAATCCTGTGGCCCCGATTTCCCCGAGCCCCCAGCCTTCACCCAGTTCCCATCAGACGTTCCTAAGATGGCTTTACATTTCTGAAGACCAGTCCTCTATTGGAAACATCTGGACGGTCTGAGCCTCCGCTGGACTGAAGGTGAGCAGGGGCACTGATGGGAGCGGTTACACCGTGCACAGCCCCATTTGCCTGGGAGGCCGCCAGGGGTGGTGGGGCAGGCCAGGGCTGGGGACAGGGTTCAGACCCAGCCTGGGCTTCCTCTGAGAACTCACTGCTCTTTCCTCTCAGTGAGAAAAGCAGTAACGTCACCATGAATGAGGTTGGACCATAACAATAACGACAAGCACATTGAAACCCCGAATCTGGTCTGGTGGACCCGATGGACTCACATTCTTATTTTTATTTTTTAATTTTTTTTTAATTTTTATTAATTTTTTTCAGAGAGGAAGAGAGAGGAACAGAGAATTAGAAACATCGATGAGAGAGAGTCATCGATCAGCTGCCTCTTGCACACCCCCTGTACTGCCCTCAACCAAGGTACATGCCCTTGACTGGAATCGAACCTGTGACCTTTCAGTCTGCAGGCCAACGCTCTATCCACTGAGCCAATCCGGTTTTGGCTGGGCTCACACTCTTTTTTTTTTTTTTTTTTTTTTTTTTTTTTAATAATATATTTTATTGATTTTGTACAGAGAGGAAGGGAGAGAGATAGAGAGTTAGAAACATCGATGAGAGAGAGTCATCGATCAGTTGCCTCTTGCACACCCCCTACTGGGGATATGGCCACAACCAAGGTACATGCCCTTGACCGGAATCGAACCCGGGTCCCTCCAGTCCCCAAGCCGACGCTCTATCCATTTGAGCTAAACCGGTTTTGGCTGGGCTCACACTCTTAACACCTGACTCCTGCCCTCTCTGTGCCCTGCCCGTGGGCTCCTCCCGGCCCGGCCCACGGAGCGCCAGGGAGAGTCTGGCATTGCTCCCCCTCCCTTCTGCCAACACGTGCTCTGTGGCGGCCTCCTTCTCCACACACCACGCAGGCTCGGGCCGGCTCACTCGTGGGCAGATGGCCCAGCAAGTCCAATGGACCTGTCCCTCCACTTCCAGGGCCAAAGCAAGGCCTGTGGCTGTGCCAGACCCAACAGAGCAGCGGCAGCTGGAACGTGGTGCTCACTCCCTCCCTCACCGGCAGGCACACCCACAGCCCTTCTCTGCAAACCTGCCCGGCCACGGAGCCTCCGCTGGAAGCCTGCAGCCGAGGAGGCCCGTTGCCTCCCGGGACCTGCTCCGGGGCTCTGGGCGTCTGCAGAGCTGCCCCACCCTCTGCGGCCTCTGTGCCCTCTCCCCAGAGCACCCGGAACCACTGCACCAGTGCCGTCTCCACCTCAGTCACACCTGAGGCGGGACCTTCCCTCCGCGTCGGGAGGAGCCCCGGCTCACTGGCCTGTGCCTCGGGTCCAGTGACACCTGCAAGGGAGGGCCTCAGCGGCTGGAGGACGGGGACAGGGCGTCAGGGGCAGGAGGCTGGCAGAGTCCCTGTGGCTTGTGTGTTTTTAAAGAAGACTTGCTCCTTTTTTTTTTCAAAAGAACATAACTGAGGACTTTGGGCAGCCGAGCCTGTGCCTGCGCTTCACTCACAGGAAGTCCGACACTTAGCCCTGAGCTTGAACGCCAGGCAGCCCCAGGCTCGGGCCACGGCAGGACGGCTCCGGCGCTGTGCACCCAAGCAGGACACCCCCAGCGTGGCCAAGGATGGCCTCAGGAGGAGCCACAGGAGCGGGAGCCTGGGGTGTGGGCCCGAGGAGGAGGGCCAGGCCACCTGAGAGGGGGCAGGCGCCCTCCAGGGCCACCTGCCTGCTCCCTCCGCTCTGGCGGGCCTGTGCCCGCAGCCCACTGTCCTCTCCTCTCGTAGTGCCTTCCCCCACCCCCCCACCCCCCGGGCCTGTGCAGACTCAGAGCCGGGGCAGGGCCACTGCTGGGCCAAGGAGCACCCCTGCCCGCGCCCACCCCCCAAGGTGCACAGGCCCCGCCCCCATAGCGCGGGCTAACTCTGAAGTTTCTCAGACAGGAGTTTCCACGTCATCCAAACGCAGCGACCCGCAGCCCGACCGCTGACGGGAGGACAGTGAACCCTGGGGAGGGGCTGTTGGGAAGAGAGGGGTCCCAGCTACACCATGAGACGGAGCTGCCCGGGCCCCTGGGTGGCATCAGGCTGGGCCAGAGCTCAGGGTGAGGACGGGCTCGCATTCTGACTACTTCCCAGCTATGACCTCGGCACCCATGGAGCATCAATGTCCTTATTTTAGTGAACTCTGACCTCTCACAGTGACCACTGATTCTGGACCTGAACTTGGCGTCAGTGCTGGCAGCCCCACCAAGTGACTCAGTGCCTCCGGAACTGGCCAGAGCCGGGCCTTTCCATGTGCAAACTGGGCTCCTGAAGTTACTCAGTTAGAGGGTTCTGGTTTCCTGTGGTCCCACAATAACTGTCTCTTAGCAGCTTCCTCTGACACAAAGACACATGGCATGCACAGGTTCTCACGCACCTTTGTGCGCGCGCACACACACACACACGCACACACATGCATGTGTACACATACGCACACACATTTCCACAGCCATCTATTGTGAGACCCCTCGGCGTGTAAGCAGGTCCGCAGAGTTCGCTTACCCATGGGGACGGCCCAGGCTGAGCGACAGGAGCAGGTCTGCTCTCGCCTCTCAGAGGGGAGGTGCTGGGACCCACCAGGACCCGGTCTGGAAGGTGTGGCCGCCTCCGTGAGAGCCTTCAGGCGAGCCTGCGCTTGTTTTAAATGGTGAGCCCGGAACCACCCGGGCTGGTCTCGGTCCTCTCGCTCCGGCTGCGCGCGCTGGGACAGCCTGTGTCCCGTGTGCTCCCGCTGTCTCCCTCCGACCCCGTCCCGTCAGCCTCCGCTGAACCACACCAGGCGCTTTCTGCCCTTTGGGAGGCTGACATCTGTCCATGAACACGCAGGGAGACGCCCTGACCAGGGCGGCTCAGTCGGTTGGGCAGCATCCTGTGCACGTAGGGTTCCGGGTCTGATCCCTGGTCAGGCACAGGCCTGGGATGCGGATCCCGTAGCGGGTGTGCAGGAGGCAGCTGATCGATGCTTCGCTCTCACATCGATGTTTCTCCTTCCTCCCCCCCTCTCCCCCCCCCCTCAAAAAAACAAAACAAAAACAAAAACAAAAAAAAGCTCTTTGTCTTTTTCTGCAGGGCAACTACTGAAAAATGCTTCTTCCTACAAGCAGTCTTTGTCCTAACACTCATTATTCTTTTCCTCACATCTGCAAATTACTTCAAATAAACAGGCTGGGACAGAGAAGTCATGGTAGAACGCGTGGTTTCTACTAAATGATTATGTTATGGGAACATTGCACCTTCAGGAGCAGGGGTAAGGTGACGGGTGGCCAGCCAGGCCACAGTACGTTCTGTCCTGAGCTGCGAGTCGGTGGCTTCCCGCTGGGTCCGCACAGGTCAGAGCGAGTGACGGAGAACCGAGCCCTCAGAAGCCTCCCGCCCGGCGGCCAGGGCCGGGTTCCAGAGCCTGCCGGTGCCGGCTGAGGCGCGGCCTGGGCAGACGCCGCCGTCAGAGGTCTGTGCACAGCATCTGCTGCTGCCAGAGCGTGCGGGCAGGAGAAGCCTCTGGCTGGTGTCTGCCCCGTGGAGAAGGGGCCTGGACTCCAGCTGGAACCTTCTGGAAAGCACATCTTTGGCAGGCGAGCCCCACTCCCTGCCCTTGCCCAGGGCCAACCTCACTGACTGACCCTTCTTCCCGGCCTCTTCCCGTCTCCTCCACCATCGAGCCCACTCAGGGATGGACTGCGCAGAGCCACGAGGGGCCCAGTAGGGCCGCCAGAAAGCTGCTCCCTGTCCCTCTCCTGGGATGGGAGTGATGCTGACTTTCTCCTGCACCTTGAACCTGCACCTGCATGTCACCCCAGGCCCCGACCGTGGCAGTCATGTGTGAGGCGGTTAGGCTGACCCCCTTTCCCAGGGCCTGCTCTTCGGGAGGGGAGGGCTCTGGGACAGCTGTCCTGTAGGACTGTCTGGTCACCTGCTGTCAGGGGAACAGCCACTGGGGGCGGTTTTGTGGGAGGAGGGGCTGCTGGGGGCACAGCCAGTGACCTCAGGAGGGGCACTGTCGAGAGAAGTGTGCTCCAGGGCGTGAGGGAGCCGGCTCGGCCCACGCAGCCCCCCTGAGGGAGGGAAGAGCTTCTGTGGGACCGAACGGTGTGGGACAAGGAGAGGTGGCATTTCTCTGATTGGAAGAAGGAGGGAGGCTCCCAGGTGCCAGGGGCCTGCGCTGTCCTTCTGGCAGAGAGAAGGCTACGCCAACACACGGGAACTGCTCTGCCGTCCTGAGAGGTTTGCCACAGGCTGCGTCGTGAGCGAGAGAGGACCTGGAACAGCACAGGGGTCCGTCTTGGCGTGGAAGCACGAAGCGGGCCCGGGTTTGAGTCCAAAGCTTCCCCTGGAGTGCGGAGCACCACCTGGGCTCGGCAGCGCATCATGGGGCCCCGGGGGGCGGGCCCCTGGCTGCGGCTTCCCTCACTCAGGGCACCTCTGCCCTTCCCCTCCCTGCGGCCTGTGGCATCACGCTCACCCTGGACCTCCTCAGTGAGCAAAGGACCTTCTCCAAATTAGAGCTCCTTGCTGTGACCCAGCGGGCCTGCCCCCTTCTGGGGTGGCGGCCTCCAGGTGCCCGGCTTGCTGCACGCCGGTGGGCGACTGCGGGAGGGCGGATCCTGGAGCAGGGCCTCCTGACTGCCCAGAGCTGCTCCGGGAATTGCACGCCAGGCGTGGTTTCTACTGGCCAGGGGGGGATTTCAACTGGCCCCGGACGTCTGCTCGAACAAAGAGCCAGACGAGAGGGAGAGAAGCATCGTCCTGACTGAGGGCAGAGCCAGAGGCAAATCCCTTGGCAACGTGGAGTGACCTGCCGTGTCCTCACATTGCCTGGCTTGGCCCCTGGCTGGGTGGCAATTAGGCCCTGAGGGCACAGGCCTCTCTCTGCTGGCAGCACCTCCTGTACCAGGGATATTTTTATCTCTGTGTTGAGTGGGAGTTTATCTTTATTGTTCTGGTTCCCCATAAACACAGCTCAAAGCCTTCCCTCTCTGCCTTCCTTCTCAGCATTAGGACACACACCTGCTCTAACACACACACCTGCTGCATGTCCAGGCCCAGGCTCTAACACACACACCTGCTGCATGTCCCTCCCCAGGCCCAGGCTCTAACACACACACCTGCTGCATGTCCCACCCCCAGGCCAGGCTCTCAGGGGAGTGCAGGGGGGTGTCCCCAGCGGCAGGCTGAGTGCATGGAAAGCAGGCAAAGGGACTCTTGGCCACTGCCAGGCTGTGTCCCTCCAGAGTGACTGCGTCCGGCTCTGGTCAGTCTGCTCAGTATGGGTGTGCGCACCTGTTCCACACCAGGTAGCGGAGAGGGCAGAGGGCCCCATGGGTGAGCGCAGCTGCTGCCCACACGAGAGGCCCTGGGCCAGCTGGTTGGCAGCCGGGCGGCGGCACTGAGGGCCTTTTGTTTCTCAGCAGCAATGATTTCCCTCTGTGGGTCGATTGTGCAGCTTAATAGCTGTCATTACTCCTGAGCAAAGTGCGTGGCCGCCCGTGACAGGTCCGTGGGCAGCTCTGCCTACCAGCTCACCCTTCTCCCAGGGCCCTGCCCCCTCCAGCAACCGGGTAAGAGGGCGGCCCCATCAGGCGACTGCTGGTGTGCGGCTGGCCGGCCCTCCCGTGGACCAGCAGGAATAGGAGCCATTAGAGGCACTCCCTTGTTGGGGGACAGTCAGGAGGCACTGGCGCTGGCAGAATGCTCAGAGGCCCTCGCCCAGAGGCCTGGCTCGGGCGTGAAGGACAGGCCTGGGCTCCGTCATTGCTGGGCGGGGGCAGGGGGGGATGTTGGGGGCGACTTGTCTAAAGAGCCAGGGTTAGGGCCGGAGCCCTGGTGGCAGGGAGGAGAGGGAGGGCCTGGGTGTGGCTCCTGGGAGCAGGGTTTGGGACTTGGGGGGCCTTCAGATCCAGCGGGGCCCAAGCTCCTCCCGGCTCCTGCCTGCCCGCAGCCTCCAGGCCTCCCCTCTGATTTCCAGGACTTCCGGGCACGGGGAGTGAGCATGGCCCAGCGGTGTGCCATGCCTGGCTCTCCTCGGCCCGAGTGTCTCCTGCAGGGTGTGAGCCTGCGGGCAGGGCTGGGCACGCTCGTGGGGGCTCGTCCAGACCCAGCGCTGTCCCCGTGCTAATGGAGCAGACCCAGGGCACCGCAACATCTCCTGGTCCTTCTGTCTGGGACGCGTCGCTGGCTGTAGGGGGGGCCTGAGCCCCCGGCCCCTCCTGTGCCTGGTGGGAGCAGGCGGCCCGGACGGCGGTGGGTGAGGAGGCGGCTCTGAGGGAACCAGCTCAGTGGATGGCGGTGCATGTTCCAGCCCCCAGTCAAAGCCGACGCAGGGGGAGATTGCTTCCCCCTCGCCGCCGCCGTGGAACGTTCTGGAGTGAACAGAAGAGGCCTCCTTGGGGCTCGTTTCCTCTGGCTGACGACCCAGACTCCATTCCTGGGGCTCGTCTCACAGGTGCAGGGTGGCTCCGGCCACTCAGCACAGGTTTCAGAGCTCCCCTGTAGGGGAGGGCTGGGCGGGCCCAGTGAGGCTCCTGGCCTCAGGGAAGGGGCTGTGGTCCAGGCTTTGCCAGGGGCTGTGGTCCAGGCTGCAGAGACGGACCGGAGGCGTGGCCACGCGGGAAGGACAGTCAGGGGCTGCCTCCCCCAGGCCTCCAGGGCACAGTGACCTGCTCACTTCCTCAGTGGTCGGCAAATCACGGCTCAAGAGCCACGTGCGGCTCTTTGGCCCCTTGAGTGTGGCTCTTCCACAAAATGCCACGTGTGGGCGCGCACGCACAGTGGGAAGGAAACTTCGAGGCCTGTGCGCGGAGGTCGGGTTCCGCCGGGCGAGTCTGTTCTGAAGAAGTGGATCTGACGCCGAGCCACACTCTCGAGCTGCAGTTTGCCAACCACTGTACTTCCTAATCAGCGCCAGCGTCGCCCCCGGGGAGCTGAGGAGGCAGGCCCCAGGGAGCACCCTCCTGGAGGGGGCGTGGGCCGCCCGGCCTGGCAGCGGACACAGGCTGCGACGTGCACGGCGCCCTCCGTGGCAGCGTGGCTCGGGGATTCCTGGCAGGAGCTGCCTGGCGCCAGCAGCCTGAGCTTTCTCCGTTACCTCCATTCCCACCGTTGTTGAAACTGGGCATGTGGAAACGAGATAATAAACGGCCTTCTCAGGTTGTCAATAATGCGTGCGGTTTTAGCTTAAAGAAATGCTATTATATATATAGCTTTCTGCCTCGCCGGGTTTTTATCGCCGTTGGGCAGTTCAAGCCTTTGCCAGTGCATATCCCGTTAGTGTTTGGTGGCCACCGGGTTAGTGTGGTTGAAGCCGGCTGAGTCCTGGTGAGGTGCCTGGCGCCGCCGTGGGCCGTCCCTGACGCTCTGTAGAGCGAACACAGCAGCGATGCCGTCAAGTCAGAGCTTCCGGAAGTGTCTTTTAGGCCCAGCACAGCCATCTCAGTGCCACCCACAGAGTGACATCAGAGTCTGTTTCCGGGACGATTTCTCCTTATCGCCCCCTGGAGTGGGAGAGCGGGAAGAGAAGAGGCTGCGGGAGCACCGGGCCGGGTGGCCCAGGGGTTTACCCGGCCCGGACGCACTCCCTCTCCTGCATGCACGGCGAGTGGCACAGCGTGCACTCCCGGGAATGCCTCCACCACAGACGTCCGGGGAAGCCCCAAACCCGCAGGCGTGCGGCACGCCTGACACTGAGGGTCCAGCATGGCCTCCAGGGAGCCGGCTGCCTCAGGCGCACGTGGGAGCTCCCCCTGCAGCCTGTGCGCAAGGCCTGCTGCCTTCGTGTCTGTGAGCAGGCCCTTCCCATACTGCACTGGGTCCCCTGTGTGTGCGTGTATGTGTGTGTGCGTGTGCGTGAAAAAGAGGGAGAGGGGGAGGGAGAGGGAGGTCACCTGGGCCTGTGGTCTGCTGTGAGCAGGCCCAGTTTGCCGACACCCGTGGAGGCATGGAGACCCGTGCCCTTCGGCCCAGGCGGGGGGAGTGAGCCCTTCTCTGGAGGCGCACCCGTTCCTGGGAGGGTCTCCTGCTCACGTGCAGCCAGGCCTGCAGCCGGGCCCCTCCCTGGCGTCTGTCCTCCACGGTGCTCCCCTGTGGTGTCAATGTGTCTCCTCCGAGGGCGGCAGCAGCCTCCCAGCAGGCATCCCTCAGACGCAGGCTTCATTGGAAGCAGGCTCTTAGCAGATGCAACCAGAGCAGATGCAACGCTCTAATCCACGCTCTCAGAAGGAAGAAGAACGACCCAGGAAGATGGCAGCGTGAAGAGGCAGGGGCAGGAGTGGCCCGTCGACGAGCCCAGGGGCCAAGGACTGGCGGCCCCTGGCGAGGTGGACGGGCCAGGACGCATGGCACCAGAGCCGGGGGAGCGCGCCCTGCCAGTACCCTCCGCCCCAAGGCCGTGGGCGGCGCTGTCCCGGCAGCCCAGGCCCGAACCGCAGCCCCTGTGGTCGCTGCATCCTCGCGCTCCGGCCGCGGGCCCCGGTGTCAGGGTCACCGGTGCGTATCTTCCTGGGCTCAGTGAGTCGCCAGGGCGGGTGGACACCCCAGCACGGAGCTCCAGTCAGGGCAGTAGGCCTGTTCGCCAGACTCAGCCATCCTTATGATATCCCAGCCAGCTAAGTGTCATCGGACCCATGTTGCAGAAGGGGAAACGGAGGCTCGGAGACCACTCACTGCCCAAGACTGCACAGCGGGAGGGGGATGGGCACCGAGGGGATGTCAGGCTTTCTGCTCACATAAGTGGCCTCTTCGCTCCACGCCCCGTGGCCTCCAAATTGGGGAATGGGAGGACAAGGCGTTTGCTTAAGAAACACCTCTTGGTGGAGAGATTGTGACTTTGGTGGCACATCTGTCTGACTTCTGGACTCAGCTGCAGACGGTATGAAAATGAGTCAGCCCACTGAGTGTAGACAGGACTCCGGGGCCCCAGACTGGCATGCACTGGCACTGCTGCGCTCTGCACTGCTGGGCACAGGTCCTTCCTCTGCCCGCTCGGCTCCCTCTCCCTCCCAGTTCTGAGCACACCGAGGATGACAGCCAGTGACGGCAACAATGACGGACCCGACGGATCACAGCTCCAGTGGCTGCCTTCCACAGCCCAGTGTTCACAGCGCCTGCCCACTGCGCCCTCCTCCGAGCGCCCTTAGCCATGCAGGGCTGCGTGTGGGCAGCCGGGCAGTTCGTCCGGGATGGCGCAGCTTCAGGGGCTGAGAGGCATCTCTGGGTTTCATGGGGCCGCCTGTCGCCAGCCCCTCTAGTCTACCTGGCCCCAATGGAGATCCTCAACCCTTCCTGTCCCCGCGGTCGGCTGGCAGTTCCTAACACTCAGTGCCGTGAAGAGAAGGCTGCGGGTGGGACCCTGACCTGGAGGAGTTTCACAAATGCTCATTGTGAGGACAGCGACAAAGACTGTGATTCTGGGGGTGGCAGCAGGCCACCCGTCTCCTGTCCTTCCTCCCGACCTTTGGTGGCTGCTCACAGCTATGTTTCTAACTCCTTCTCTCTGACAGGGCCCCGAGGCTTTCAAATCCTCTTAGGCAGCACGGTCTGCTGATTCCTCTTATGTTTCTGCCCTTCTCTTCTCATTGCGGACACCAGACCTTAAAAAAAAAAATCCCCCCGTTTCCTCTAAAAGCTGTAAATGTCCACATCAGACTTACCTGCCGAGAACCTGCTGCCACTGTTGGACCTCGCTGCTCACCGGTGGCGCTGGGCACCGGGGAAGGCCTGCTCCCTGTGCAGCCCAGGAGGCGGTCTCCTTCGCCACCCTCCGCCCCAGTGCAGCTTCCCTGGCGACGGTGGAGGGAGAGGTGAGTGCGGAGGCCGTGCAGACGCTCCCTGCTGGAAACGGAGGCAGCTGTGTTAGTCACGGTTCCCTGAGAAACGACTGGTGGGCCACATAGCCATGCGTGTCAGGGGAGACTGTGATGGGGCTGGCTCCATGTTTATGGAGGCCGGAAGTGCCAGTCTGCCGGCTGCCAGCTGGAGGCAGGGGAGCCTGAGGTGCAATTCAGTCCAAGTCCAAAGGCCCAAAGACCAGGCGTTATGGTCCTGAGGGAAGACACGCACGTTCCTGCCCAAGAAGAGGGAGGACGCGCCGTCCTCTCCTTTGGTTCCATTTGGGCCCCGGAGATTGCACGGTGCCCACCTCACTGGCGAGGGCAGGTCTTCCTCAGTCCCGAATCACACGCTAACCTTCTCAGAAGCACTCTCGCAGACACCTGGACTCAGTGCTGTCAGCGGCGTGGGCATCCTCCGTGCAGGCTGGCAGAACTCCCTGTCACACCAGCTCCTCAGAGATACGGAGTGAGGGCCTGCTGGGGGCTCTGCATGGAGGCGTGGACAGACCAGCCCGGGCCCTGGCGGGAGACTGGGAGGGGGGCCAGCCAAGTGGCCTGAGCAGGCAGCATGGGCATGGCTGGGGGGCCCTGCCAGCCTGTGGGTGCGTGATGCCAGAGAGCCTCAGCTTTGCTTTGGTCTTGTGGTCAGCCGGGGAACCACATGGCCAGCAGCCAGGCCAGCAGTCCTCCCAGAGGCAGAAGGATCCAGTCTTTATAGACAGTGTCTTAAACAAACCCAGGCCAGCAGCGCTGAATGTCAGCCCATGAACTGGGAGGGCACAGTTCCATTCTGAATCAGGGCACAGGCCTGGGTCGTGGGCTCATCCCCAATAGGAGGCGTGCAGGAGGCAGCCGATCCGTGATTCTCTCTCATCATTGATGTTTCTATGTTTTCTCCCTTCCTCTCTGAAATCAATAAGAATATATTTTCAAACATCAGGAAGGCCCTGGGATTCTGCCCATGCCCACCATTCAGGACCCAGCTGTGGCTGGCTCCCTCTCCAGAGCCAGTGGTGGCGCTGCCCCCTGTGCCCAGAGTCCTGAAAGCCAGCCATGGCTCTCCGGGGCAGCTCTGCAGGGCAGCAGGATCGTCCTCTGAGCACGCCAGTCGCCATCGTTTTGTGTGGATGGGGTGTGTGCCTCTCGCCGCTCCGCAGCTGCACAGCCTGAGTGAGCAGTGCAGGGGAGCCACCCTGCCGCCCGTCCTCCCTTAGTTTCCTTACAATCAACAGGAACACATCTCTGGTGACCACGGGAGGAAGCAGTGCGCATGTTAGACCAAGAAGGAAAGAAACCGGAACAGCAGGATGCCAGGATTCCTCCCGAACTCTTCAGGGAATCGCCCCTGGCTTTATGGGGCCCTAGAACAGACTGGCCCCGGAACCTCAGGCCGGTATTCTGGGAGTGGCTCCGCTTCTGACCGGGTGTCGAACCGCCCATGGGCCCTCTCTTCCTCCCCAGCTTGTGACAAAAGGCTCCCTGTGCCAAGGGCTGAGGCCAGGCCTGGCCTCCGAGCCCGGCCCGGCAGGCTCCGGCTCCGGCGCCATGGGCACAGCCCCCTGCCTCCAGCAGCCGTGGTCTCAGGGAATGAGGCCTCTGCTGAGGGACAGCCCGCTCCTCCTCAGCCAGGCTGCCTGGCCACCAGCTTTCCACCGAAGAACTCCTGCTGAATCACACACGTTCGTTAAAGCACACTTTGGGTTGTGGCACAGCAATCCAAACTTGGTTTTTCATATGATACATCACTGACATCTGTTATGCCAAGCAGGTTTCCTCAGAGCTTCAGTTAGTCCCAACATACTCCTTAGGATGCGTATACTTTAATTAATGTCAATAGTGTCTTACCGATGGCCATTTACGTTGTTTTAGTTATTGTTGTTTCTACAAACAATGCTGCAATGAAAAAATATAGTGTGTGTGTCCACATATTTATAAAGTATGTTTCTCAGTAGGAATATGTCTGTAGAACTGACTCTTAGAAGTCTATTTGCTAACTTAAAGGTACGCATATTTAAGTTTTCATAGTTATTGCCAAATTATTTCCCACTAAGACCTCCCTATTTGGCCCATTCACCAGTGGGTCTTGGGGTGCTTATTTCCCCACGTCCTCTCTTATACGGGGTATTAGCAATATTTTAAAAATATTACAGATGGCCAAAAGAGTATCTCAAGGTGACCTTACTTTCAATGCTCACAAACATTTCTAATGTTTTTATGGCCAATTGATTATTCCTACCCTAGGATTTGCCACTTCCTTTCTGTATTAATCAGGCAAATTAACACACCTGCTGTGAGAGACAGATTCTAAAGTGCAGGACCTCACAGGCCTCGGCCGCTCACTCCTCAGCCACCAGGCAGGTCGGTGGCCCTGCCTCCAGGGTGGCTGCTGGGGTGAGCTGCGCAGGCTCCCAGGCCAGACTGGAGTCTGTCCTCAGGGCGCCTGGGAGGGCAGCTTCCAGGACCAGCAGTCCATTGGGCTTGTATCCTTTTCCTACTTGCGAAAGCTTTGGTGCATCATACACAGAAACCCTTCCTTTGTCACGGAAGCTATAACATTCCTACCACATGGCAGTTTTGTTTTAAGGCTGTTTGAGCTCTCACTCACGAACAAGGCACCTACCTTCGGGATCATGGCCAGGGCTCTGTCTTCCCTTCAAGGCTCTGGGCCACAGGCTTAGCTTAGGAAGGTCATCTCTGGGCCAAGCTTACAATGATGCCTCCCACATTTTACTAATTCATCGCTTTAAAAGCATACTGCTGCATTCAATCCAACAGGCTGTTTCCGTGTGTGCTGTGAGGGTCGGTGGCTTTCCACTCTGCTCAGCAGGCTGATGGAGAGGCACCTGGCTGCCAGGACCCGCCAGGAGCACCTGGTCCCACAGCTCCTCCCACCCCACTGTCTGCAGCCTCCACACACGCCCCGTTCCCTCCTCCTGCCCTGACGGCTCCTCCCAGGGTCCTCTCTCCTTCTCTGCCCCCTCAGGCCCAGCGCTGGCTCAGGCAGGTGTCTGCTGGCTTCATCGCCTCTCTCCGCACCGGGTGCACGGCCCCACCCTGGGCTCCACCTCCTCCTGCCTGCAGCCCCAGAGCCGCCCACGGCCTTCTTCTCGGACACTGGCCTCTTCTGTGTCTTTGAGAGCCCTCCCCGCCTCCTTCACCTACACCATGACAAGTGCCATGGACCCTGAGCTTGCTGGGTGTGACCTCTGGCTTCTGCCTCTACCCACCTGCAGACCCACCGAGCAGCCACTGCCACCTGTGCCTCTGCAGATGTTCCTGCTGCCCAGAGTCCCTTCTCTCTTCCCTGCTGACCAAGGGCAGGGTCCCTCCAGCGTCCAGCTCCTCACCCTGCAGATCCTCCCTGTGTTGGCATGCGCCCTGTCCCCTCCGTCCTCACACCCGGAGCAGCCCCTGCATGGCAGGCCTGGTCCTCGAAGCCTGGGACACAGCCCCGCCTCTCATCTCTCAGGCTCCAGGGTGTGAGCGCCTGGAGGCTGGAGCCAAGCCTCTGGCCCTGGGCGCAGGGCTCGGAGCTCAGCCGTGGAGCAGGCCGGCGGGTGTGGAGTGCAGGTGCTTTGCCTGCAATAGGACAGGCGAGAATTGGCCCCAAGAGCAGGGCGATGCCTGTGCCCCAGACCAGGGGTGGGCCAGTGGCTGGCTGCCCAGGGGAGCCGCACTGTGGCTGGAGAAGGCCAGGCCGCCCGGCACCGGCTTGTCAGTTTAGCTCCAGGAATTCAGCAGGAAACTGGCGGGATTCCCTGTCTGCCTGCACGCTGCTCCCGGAACTGCCTAGCCACGGAGGGCGGCACCTTCCCAGGGAGGGCGGGCTGGGTGAGGCCTGCGGATGGGCCCTGCTGGGGCTGGGGCACTGCTCCCATGGCCACACGGTCTCCTCCAGGCCCTGAGTGCCAGCAGCCGAGGCTCTGGCTCCCCCGAGGACGGGGAGTGACCACAGTGCTGGTGGCTGAGCCGGCACACGCCTTGTCTGGTGAGACACAGGCCTGGGGCAGGCAGGGTCACGTGGTCCTTCGTCCTCTCAGGGCAGAGGAGCCAAGGAGGACCCGCTGGTCAGTCGCCACTGCAGCGCCGGGGCACTGCCCGCATCGCTGGGATCATTCAGTGCCGCCTCTGCCTGTCCATCTGCCCCAACTTTCCATGAATCTGGGCTAGCCAGCGCCAGCCCACAGCTGCCAGCACTCCCCCTGCCGCTCAGCACACCCAGGGCACCGGGGGCAGTCTCTGAATGCAGCCTCAGGCTCCTCCTCACTCCCTGCCCAGAGCGGCCGTGTCCCGTAAACATGCCCGCCCGCCTGCGGCAGCACGCAGGTGTCTTCCCGTCGGCTGCTGGTGGCTGGCGTGTGGCCGCTGGCCCGACACAGACATCCCCGGTGGGGACTCGGGGGCGAGGAGCCTGGAGAAGGAGTGAAGGACACGGCAATGGTGGGGCACATGCTGGTTGGGAATGCTGCTTTCGGGGTTCCCTCTCGGGAACTGCATATCACATGGGTGCTGAGGGCTCTGACCAGTGTGGTTGTGAAGACTGTTGGCCTGGGTGCGCCCCGAGTTTCCGTGAGGGCAGCGTGCACTGTGGGAGCCTGCCGGGCACGGGTCCGTCTGCTCTGCCCGCACCTGCTTCCCGGATGGAGACCTGAGGCTCACAGAGGCGCCGTGTTGCCCGGGCCCGGCAGGCGCGTGGGGAGCGGGGCGTGGCCAGCTTTCCGCTCCTTCCGAGATCGGCACTCTGAGGCACTGAGAGTCGGGGTTCTTTGAATCCACTGACCGCCTTTGGGGCATCTCTGCGTGTTGGAGTCTCACCCTCTCTGGACCAGGTGAGGCGGGTGAGGGGCTCCGTCACCCCGCGGGTGCAGGAATGAAGACGGAGCATCCCGAGTTTGCTAATGACGCCTCTTTGCTCAAGCACATTGGCCTGACTGAGTCCTGAGTGCACGTGATGTGCGAGGTGCACACGGGCGTGCACATGGGGTGAGAGGTGCACACACACACCAGGCTTGCCACAACCGCAGGGCGAGCTCCTCTCTGAGTCCTCATGCCCGGTCGCCGTGTGTCAAGCACTGGCTCGGCGCGGGCAGTGCCGCTGCGGTCCCCTGTGCTAGCCTGCGTCCCTGGTTGATGATCTCAGCTCGCAGAGATGAAAAGCGAGCCCAAGGTTCCTGTGCTGGTGGTCACTGCGCAGACTCACGATCAGAGCAGAGAGGGTTAGAACAGCGATCATTTCATTGTAGGTGCTGATTCCCCAGGCTGCTGGCACGGTTGCCAGCTCCTCTTGTAGCTGACAGGGGTCACGTGGTCATGCCACCTGGCGGTGGGCTGGCCTGAGGGTCCAAGATCATTTCTTCACTCCATGCCAGGGCCTTGATGGGGGCTGCTGACTGGAGCCCCACACACGGCCTTTCCAGCATGGCTGGTGCAGGGCCCATGGGTCTCCTCCGTGGCCACTTGGCAGAGTGTGCCGGTGCCACAACAGGAGGTGGAAGCTGCAGGCTGCTATGCCTAGTGCCCGGTGTTCCGGTCTCTGCCGCTGCTCCCGACACGAGGCAGCCACGTGAGACAGACTGGGAACTGACGCGGGCACTGGCTGCCATTGGAAAGGCGGCCGTGGGGACGCTACGGCCACCTTTCCACCTCCTGGCATCTAGCCCCCGAGTGCTGGGTGGGGAGAGGGATGGAGAGGCACCGGGAAAGTGTGAGTCCTGCCTGATCCATATGGCACATTTAAACATTATTTACTTGAGAAGAACCAAGATGGAGGTGTAGGTAAACGCAGATACTCACCACCTCCCACAACCACATCAAGATTACAACTAAATTACAGAACCCTCATTCAGAACCGCCTGCAATCTGGCGGAATGGAAGTCCTACAACTGGAGAAGTAAAGAAGAAAGCACACGGAGACTGGTAGAGGTGTGGACGTGCAGAGTGAGTTGGTCCAATACCCATGTGTGGGGGTTTTTCTAATCAGGAGGGATATTTGGCTGCAGAGGCCTCCCAGAAGGAGCAAGGGGTCCCAGCCCCACCCAGACACACAGCCTGGGGTTCTAGAGCTGAGAAGAGAAGTCCCTGTAACTTTGGGCTGCACAAACCAGCAGGGATTGTGGCTGACTGACACGGAGGCTGCTGGAGGCCCAGATGTTCCTCCTCAAGGGCTAGCAAACCAACTTACTCAGACTCACTCCATCTGAGCTCCAGCACTGGGGCAGTGGCTTGGGGGAGTCCAGGAACATATAAAGAGGAACTAGATTGTCTGGTATCAGAGCAAGAACTCAGGAGTGGCTTTCTTCCAGAAAGAGGTGCTTGCAGGGGTCATTGTTCCTATGCTGAGACCTCCCCATTGTAGAGCTGACTGGAAGTAGCTATGTCTGAGTCTCCATCAACCTGGTTCACATTGTTTGCACTCCTTGGTGATTCCCTGAGATCCTGTCTCACCCACTTTACAGCCCTACCTAAGCTGTTTGCAGTGGCTTTTCCATATGCATGGTCTGTCCTGGCTCAAGCTTCAAACTTTCCTAAAATCTCTAAAACAAGCAGCAGTTAGAATCAGCATGCCCATATCACTCAATAAGAGGCTCCAGATCCAGCACTAGCAGCAGCCTGCCTTGCTTCATAGCGTGGTCTCTCCTGAGAGACAGATCATAAGGAGCAGTGATCTGAAGATCTCTCTGAAGCTTCTGACAGGTGGCCCCAGGCAGGGCACAGGCAGTGGCTGACTCTGAGCCTCCAGGGAGGCTCCAGAGCCAGTGCACTCATGGGTCAGCTTCAGACCACACCAAATTACAACTCCACATCCACCAGGGACACACTCAAGGGGCAGACTCAGTGAGCACCAAAGCCCCACTGAAGCAAGTCCTGCTCCATAGAGGTGTCTCATGCACAGCAGCTCTCCCACTGTAGTCATAGTTGGTCCTCACAGCCAATGGGCCTGGAGGTCAATTCCCCCCAGTGACACCAACAGCCATCAAGGCTCAACTACAACAAGACTGTGCACACAGGACTCAGGGGTGGGCCTAGAGTGCCCAGCTCAGGTGACGGGGAGGCAGAGCCACTGGGCCCTACAAGACACCCATTACACAAGGCCACTACCAACTCCAGGAGACACAGCAGCTCTACCCAATGCATAGAAACAAACCCAGGGAAGCAGCCAAAATGCAGAGACAAAGAAACATGTCACAAATGAAAGGAATGAAGTCTCAAAAAAAAAAAAAAAAAAAAAAAAGAGCTAAATGAAATGGAAGCAAGAAAACTACTAGATAACTACTATAAACAATGGTTATAGGGAAGCGCAAGGATCTTAATGAGAGATTCAAGAGTCTTAGTGAAACATCAAAGACATGAAAAAGGATCAGTCAGATATGAAGGTTACACTAACTGAAATGAAGAATAATTTATAGGGAATCAACAATAGAGTAGAGGATTCTGAGAATCAAATCAGTGATTTGGAATATGGGGAAGAAAAAAAAAAAAGACAGAAGAAGGATCCAAAATATTGTATGAAGACAGTGTTAGGAGGCTCTGGGACAACTTTAAGCATACCGACATTGGCATCATGGGTGCCAGAAGGAGAAGAAATAAAGATATTGAAAATCTGTTGGAAGAAATAATGACAGAATACTACTTGGTGAAAGAAATAGACTTACAAGTCCAGGAAAGTCAGAGAGTCCCAAACAAGATGAACTCAAAGAGACCCATGCAAAGATACATCTTGATTAAAATGCCCAGGGTTAAAGACAAAGAGAGAATTTTAAAAGCAGCAAGAGAAAAAGCAGTTAGTTACCTACAAGGGAGTGCCCAAAAGACTGTCAGCTGAGTTCTCAACAGAAACTTTTCAGGGCAGAGGGAGTGGCAAGAAATATTCAAAGTGATGAATAGCCAGGACCTACAACTGAGACAGTTCTACCCAACAAAGCTATCATTCAGACTGAAGGGCAGATACAGAGCTTCACAGACAAGAAAAAAATAAAGGAGTTAATCACCACCAAATCAGTATTATATGAAATATTGAAGGGTCTTCTTTAAGAAGATGAAAAAAAGATTAAAAATGGCAATAAATACATAGCTATCAACAATTGAATCTAAAAACCAAAATAAACAAACAAGGAATCTAATGAACAAAATGAACTAATGAATAAAGTAGAATCAGAGGCATGGGAAATGAAACAGACTAAGAATCCCAGAGGGAAGGGATGGGGCCCGGGGACAGAGATTAACCAGAGAAGTCAAATGCAGACAACAGGGCGGTGAAGACCTGGGTTGGGCGGGACCTGGGTGAAGGGGACAATGGGGAAAAGAGGGGACAGCTGTAGTACTCTAAACAATAGATGAAAAAAATGTTTATTTGATCTTATTTTCATAATAAAAGAATATGACTAAGTTTTATAACCTGTCAGCAATAAAACAACACATGCTAAAGAAGAACTTGTGAGATTTGCCTTTTTTGGGAGTTCCTAAGAGGTTTCACCACTTCTGGGAAACTGAGGACTCTGTGCAGGTGGTTGGTTACTAATCTCACAAATGTGTGCCACTCCGGAACCAGACGCTCCACACGGCTGCCTTGGGCTTGAAGCTCATCCCCTCCTAAGGGGAGGATCTGAGTCCCAAGTCGGGGGAAGACGAGGCCACTTTTACTTCTAGCTCGAAATTCGGCTGCCGAGGGGAGAGTGTGAGGTTTCTCTCCCGAGGTCTGAGGTTGTCTGAGGTTGTGCGTGCTCACCTGCCGAGCCCACCACCTTCCTCACCACTCCCATCCCCCAATCTGCCATCCCAATGACACTGAGATGCTGGGGTCACAGGCTTGGATGTAGGAAACTTGGGGTCAAGGTCTAACAACCCTCAGAGCCTCAAGAAGAGGGAGTGAGTGGCCACCCAGCTGTGGCCACCCTCTGCACTCTGCCACAGTGAGTGGCCCTCTCGGCCTCCTCAGCCTGGCATCACTTTCCTGGGACTATTAATGCTGACATTTGGCAGCCAGCGTGGATGGGGGTGCAGGAGGGAGCAGACCAGGCCATGGGTCCAGTGAAGAGCTGAGGGAGTGGGCAGCTTTCTGCAGTGGAAGCAGGCGCAGCCATTTCTCCAGCACATCGGGCCTCCTTGGAGGGAATGAATTGGAGGCGCTGACGCTGTGCGTGGGGCTGGCCAGGGTCTGGTCCACCTGGGGTGCCATGCTCTTCTCTGAGTGTTCTGTGCCAAGGTCACCATTCGTGAGCCAGGTCCTGCTGTGTCCATGCTGGCTGGTCCTGCTGGTCCTGCTGGCTGGTCCTGCTGTGTCCATGTGAGAGTCTCCTGCCTTCAGGACGTGGGGTCTGAGTCCTGTTCCTGTCTTAGCACATAGCTCTCATTCTCCAAATGTCGGATGAACAAAGCCTGCCACTCACCCTGGAGGTCTCCCTGCCTCTTCACACCAGACCCCTGGGCAGCTTGGGGTGGAACTTGGTCCAATTGCATTAAAACTAAGAGGAGGAGGCTTTGTCTCTGGTACCATGGTGACCCTGACCCTGACCCTGGCCCAAACCTTGGGCGCACCTGGGCCTGAGTAAGGGCTTCCCAGGGTGGGCACAGGGACTGTGCGCCCCCTCAGGGCTCTCCCCATGCTGGTCTACCACCCACACAGCGGCGTCCCCTCCCGAGGACAGAGCCCCTCTGTGGGGCTGCCACGCTCTGCCTGTGTGGGTCCCCTGCAGGCCCCTGCTGACTTCTGACTAGCTGCTGCCCCTCTTTCAAGCCCTCTGGTCTCCCCAGGGCAGGTTGGGGTGCAGCGCAACGTCCTTGACCCCCACGCTCCACGCCACAGCGGTGGCCTCCAGAAGGGACAGTGGAGCCGTGAGGGCGGCTAGGAGAGCCTTCGCAGGACAAGGACCTGCAGGCCACAGTGACCGGATGTCAGTGCATTCACATCGCACTTCCCCAAGTGTTCCATGGGCTGAGGCAAATCCCATTGGCTCTTCCACGAATCCCCCCGGTGGATATTGAAGAGGGTGCCTTGTGCAGCAGCAAAGCTTCACCCTCTTTATAAAGGCAGTTTCTCTTCGACAGCGGCCATTCTCCCCTCACGCAGGGAAGTGGAGGCGGGTGCCTAAGGATCAGGACTACAGCCCAGCAGGCGTGTGGCTGGGATTCCCTCTCCCAGTGCCCATGCCAGAGGCTCCTGCCTTCAGGACGTGTGCTTACAGGACCCGTAAGCCCTCTTCAGTGATCAGTGATGGGATGTGGGTTCAAACCTGAGTTCTAAGAGACTGCTAAAAGTGTATCCTTTCCTCTCTCAGCACGAGGGGGTGCCCAGCACTGCACCCCGGAGGCTGCGGGAGGATGGCGGCCTGCTGGGACGAGCGCTCTCCAGGCCGCAGAGACATCTGGGTGCAGGCGGCTGCCTCTGCTGAGCCCGCTGGGTGCTCTCCCCGTGCCCGGGGAGCTCTGCACGCCTGTTCCACAGACGGGAGCCTGGGACGGGGCCAGGAAGGACCCGGAGGACGTGGGAGGGAGAGAGGCCTGCAGGGAGGTTGCTGGTCCGGGTGCAGGTGGAGCACATCCCTTGCTCCTCTCCTGTGCACTCCGGCCTCTGCAGGGGGTGTGGGTGCTCCCGCGGGCCGGCTCTCCTGCCTCGTCTGCTAATGCCTCTGCAGGCTGGAGGGAGCCCAATGGAGCCGGAGCAGGGCCCGAGGTCTCTCCACATGGCCATGGGATTCATTCTGCAACTTCCCACAGAGCAGGGACACTGCCCCCCTGCCAGGACTCCGCCCTCCCTCAGCACAGCCCACCATGCTCTCCCTGGACAGTGGGTTACACCACCCCTGGGCCTGCCTGGCAGTGTGGCTGATGGTCGCCCAGAACCTTGTCCTCGGAGGGGAAACGGAGGCTGGCTGCAGGAAGAGGGTGCCCAGACCGTGCGACGAGCTGAAAGTGCCCGGCCCGGGGCAGCCTGAGGCAGCCTAGGCAGAGAGGATGACCACGGAGCTGCGCCGTGTGCTGCCCTCCTGGAGCCCTCGCTCAGGACAGCTACCTGCTGCAGACCCTTTCCCAGGCCAGGCGCACGCAGCCTGTAGCCATTTGTCCGTGAACACAGTGCGGACCGGAGCCCAGGGATGCTCCGGAGCTGCTTTCCCATCACCCAGGAGGCGGCTGCCGGGAGGGCCAGGAGGAGGGGCCGCTGTTCCCTTTCATCTCTCCTCCTGGGGAGAGGCCAGGCCACAGGCAGGCCCAGCCTATCCTCTCAGATCCTGGTTCCTCTTGGCTGTCCTCCAGGCTCCGGCCCAGTCCCACCCTGAGTCCAGAGGTGTCCAGGCTGCCCCAGCCCGGCAGGCAGCCCGGCTGAGCAGGAGGGTCCCTGGCAGCGGCTGGGCTGTCCTTGTACAGCAGGTTGTGGGCTCTGCGGACGTCCCCCCACCCTGGCTCTCCCCCGGGAGCGGATGCACAGGGTCCTGCAGGGAGAGGCGCCCAGGCCTGGGGCCTCACACGGTGTCCATAGGCATCGAGTGTGGGAGGACATCGGTGAGCCCTGAACATGGTGAGTTCAGCTCTTAGTGCCTCTCCTCCTCTGTGAAGCAGGGCCACGGCGCCGTGGCTTTTAGGAACAGGCGTGAGGTTTCTCCAGGGGCTGGTTAGAAGGTGGCGCTGCGGGGTCTGTGGGGTCCTGAGCGGGAGCATGAGCGGGAGCAGGTGCCCCAGAGCCCTTGGAGCCGTGCTGTGTTCAAACGCCAAGATCAGGGCCCCTCCCGGAAGCCTGATCTCTAGATGAGGGAGACCAGGCCGGAGGGTGCGGTGCCACCGGCAGCCTGGACGGAGCTGCAGCGCCAGCCTCTGGGCACGGTGCCTCCGGGAGCAATGGCAAGTCCGCAGCATTGGATTTTGCTCCAGGACTTGGATTAATTTTTCAGGTAAATGGTGAAGGGGAAATTCACCTGGCTGATGGGAATTAAAAAACGTTTTTATTGGTGAGAGAGAGAGAGAGAGAGAGAGAGAGAGAGAGAGAGAGTGAGAGAGAGAGAAGACAGAGAGAGAGAGAGAGGGAGGAGAGAGAGAGAGAGAGAAGACAGAGAGAGAGTGGGAGGAGAGAGAGAGAGAGAGAGAAGAGAGAGAGAGAGAGAGAGAGAGAGAGAGAGAGAGAGAGAGAGATATCTATGTGAGAGAGAAACGTAGGTCAGTTGCCTCCCACATGCATCCAGGCCAGAGACCAAACCCTGAACTCAAGACCTGGGCGTGTGCCTGACCAGAAATGCAACCCGAGACCCTTTGGTGCACCGGGCGACGCTGCCCCCCTGAGCCGCCGGCCGGGGTGTAGGCTCCGCGGGCTGGCTCCGCACGCCGGGCAGCGGGGGCTGGATGCGGGGCTCCGTGGACCCGCAGCCTCCGAATCCCCCAGGCGCCCTGATCACGGCAGATTCCCGGACCTGCCGGTTCTGGCCGCGCCCGTGCGGGCGTCTGCGGTCACATCCTTTCCCAGCTCTGGAGCCACCATGAGAAGCTAAGGAAAGAGTGAGCCCAGGTCTTCTCTCCACGGACTCAGTATGGGGGCCCAGCAGGGGACCCTGTCCTCAGGGGGGACATCAGGCTCCTGGACGCTGCCCTCCCAGGAACCGGCACCTGGAGAACTCGCCCTGCCCCCTCCCCGAGGCTGCCTTTCCTCCTCCTGATATTCCAGGCCTCCCGTGGGTCCACGGAGGGTCCCACCCCACACACACCGTTGTCAGCTTCGCTGGCCCAGGAGCCTGGGCAGCAGCTGGGACCTGCCCGAGCGCACTGGCTGTGCCTGAGGAGCCTGTTTGGCCACTCTCACCTGGGACCAGAGAGGAGCCCGCCTACACAGGTGAGCGCAGGTGAGCCCACAGCGGCCTCTGCCACGAAACGTGTGCCCACGCGAGCCTTCCGGCCGGAGGGGCCCCAGAGCTGCAGAGCTTCCTGCCAGCCCAGTCCCTGCAAGGTCACCTGGCTCCTCCCTCTCCAACCGCCCCGCCCCCTCCGTGGGTGGGCATCATGCTTTAGAGTCTGATCAGCTAAGTCCCTGAAGAGGTGCAGGTGGAATTTCACTTGCTCAGGTGCAGAGTTCCATCCATAGAGACTGGGTCAGGCCGAGCCTGGCAGCCTGGCCACGGCTGTGCACGCGACCGGAGGACGCGCCGTGGGCTCCCGGGCCGGTGCGCCTGCCCCTTTGCTCTGAACATGCAGCCGGAGTCACCACCAACCTGATACTCCCGCGTATGCTGCCACCAGCATATTTGTTCACCGTCACAGGTGTGGGCTAGGGCTGTGCCTCCCTCATCAGGAGACACCTCTCGGCCGGCTGGGCCTGCGTGAGGCAGCCGCGGATCCCCGCTGGTGGTGTCAGACTGCGAGGCCATCGGTGGGTGGTTTTTCCCAGCGGGCAGCGAGATCTTAGCCTGTCTCCGTTATTAAGTTTGAGAACTCAAGGGCACCTCCAAGGAGAAGATGCTCAATGCTGAGTCACGGGGGCAGGGAAGTGAGAAAGGGCAGAGGCGTCTGGTCAGTAGTCAGGAAAGGCCTGAGTCTTTGGGGTCTGACCGTGTGGACGGGACTGGGGAGGTCAGCACCGCTCCAGGAAGGTCAAGGAGAGGCTCAGCCCTCGTCCCTGCGCTGAAGACCCGTCCACCACGGAGAGCTGATGGCGAGGCCTGGGCAGGGGACCCCAGCAGGCCTCCCCTCTGCCTGGGTCAGTGCGGCCTGCGGGGACAAAAGGACTTGGACTTGGGAAGTCACAACCCAACGGAGCATGAAGAGCAAGAGACGAGACTTCTGTGGGCTCCTGACTGGTCTCACTGCCGCTCGCCGGACGCGCACAGCCACCTGGCTCTGCAGTCTGCCCGTCGCGGGTGAATGGCGTGACGTCCCTCCCGCTTGCTGAGGCTGTGCCGCCCCGGCCTCCTGGCACTCTATCTCCCGTGGCCTCGCGGGCGGGGCACGGTCTTCCCTCCATTTCTCACGCGGGGAAGAGAGGCGTCTCCCCGAGGGGGAACGCCGTCTGCGCCCCATGACTGGGCCCCACAGGAGGTCCGCCTGGTCCCTGGCTGGCCCCAATCCCTGCCCCCTAAGGGCTCCTCACCTGGTCCGGGGGAGGGTGCTGGGGTGCCGGGCACTGAGGTGAAGGCCGGGCACTGCAGGGGAGGGAGGAGGCGGCCTGGCGCAGAGCCCTCTGCCAGGGCACAGGTCTTTGGAACCTGCTAGTGCACGCGTGGGCCCAGGCTGATGTGTCATTTACAGGTTCTTTGCCAACATGTGAGGCCACAGCGCTGGGTGGATGTCGGGCCTCTGTGCGCAGCCTTAGCCTCCCTGCCTCCCGGTCCCGGTGTGAACAGGCACTCAGCGCCCACAGCAGGCCGCACCCCAGAGGACAGAGCTCAGCAATCCCGCCGGGTGTGCCGCCGTGGCCTGCGGGGGGCCCGGGGGCGCATGCTGTGGCTGAAACGATGCTCACTGGCCAACTGGCATTTTGTGGGCGGGGCCAGGGGTGCGTGAGGTTCTGTGGCGGTGCCAGTCCCACGCAGACAGAACGGCGCTGCGGTCACCCGTGCCCCCCACAGCTGGTTTGGGAGTGTGGTGAGGTCTGAGTGTGGTACCCATCTGTGTTCTATCAAGCACCACACCATCCTTGCTTGGTTGAGACATACAGGAATTTTCCAGAATGCTACATCTGCTAAGGGAACGTCTAGACTCCTCTGTGCTAGGTGCTCTGAATTTCAGAAAACAGGAGCGCCGACAGGAGTCCTGGTGGCCGGGCTCCCCGAGGTGGCACCAGCCCTCGCCCCGCCGCATCCCGGAAGCTGTCAGGGGCGTGTCCCAGGCAGCTGTGCCTAAATATTCACCTTTGAAAGAGATGTCGTTCTAAATTACTTTTCTTTTATATTGTCATGAAGGCATCTATATTCTCTCTCTCCTCCATTTACCGGTCCATCCATCCATCGTCTACTAACACCCGTTGGTGGAGACACATATTTTACTTAGGAATCTCACTTCAGGGCCGGAAAGGGATTGTTGGAACCATCGTCATGAAAGGCTCAGCCTGCGGATGGAGCCGGCGCCTCCTCTGTGAGCCCGGGGGCCGGCCTGCGCAGGCGGCTCTGGCGTGTCCCTTGCAGTCACTCAGGGTCCACAGGAAGGCTGGGTGCTGACTCTCAGGGGAGCGATGGCCCTGGGGTGGGACCGGGGTGAGGGAGGGCATGGGGGCTGGCCCCCAGGCAACGCGGGGTCCCGGAGCCCAGGCCCAGCCGGCTGCAGCAGCAGCAGTGTTTCCTCCTGGGACTTGTCGGTGGTGTGAACTGTGTGCTGACACAGGCGATCGGTGGGAGGACAGGAAGTGGAGCAGGTGGGCTGGCAGCACCCGCAGGCACCACTGTGAGCACCCCTGTGGGCACCGCCCGGCGGGCAGCGGAAGGCCTGCTCACCCGGGGCTCCCCGCGTTAAAGAAGAACCTCAGAGCCACTTCCTGTCTGGCCGGGCTGCTCAGAGGCGGGCTTCCCGCGATGTGCGGCTGGTCTCCGCACCCTGCCCGGTGCCTGCTCCTCCGGCAGCAGGTGGGTGAGCTGGTGGCGCCGGCTCGGAGAACCGGCTCGGAGAGGGCCCAGGGCCTGGGCGTGAATGAGGGGCCTTCCAGCAAACCCCTGTACTCGGCACCTGCCTTAGGCGGTGTGAGTGGGGTGAGTTTGGGGAATGATGGAGAAGTAAGAAGATGCCTTCACTCAGTCACACGTCATCCTCCGGATGATTCTGAGCTCACCGACGTGTGTGTTCTCTCTGATTACCACGGAGTCCACCAGCCAGTCCGTCTTCGACGGGAACATGTGATGATGGAGGGTGTGCATGAGCAAGTGTGTGAGTGTGTGCCCTTGTGCATGCATGGATATGCGTGAACACGTGAGTGGCCATATACGAGTGTGTGTGCATCCAGAGGTCCTCTGAGGGGGAAGCTGGGTCTCCTGGTGGCTGTGGGCCCTGCGCCAGCCCTGAGGGGTGTGGCAGCTCTAGGCGAGTCTTCTAGAGGCGTCGCCAGGCCTGCGGACACCTCTGGGTGAAAGCCAGGTCAGAGCCCATGTGAGGGCCTGCTCTTGGGCCTGGCTCGGGAGGCTTGCAGTCTCCACCCCCCGGGGCAGGACTGAGCCCCCTGACACCCTGCTCCGGCACAGACTGGGCTCCAAGCGGGAGCTTTCCGTATGCCCTGCCCTGCGCACCCGGGAGTGTGGGAGCCCCCATAGCGATGTGCTCCAGTCTGCAGTGAAGTAAGGGGTGTGGATAAACCTGCGTGGCGTCAGGGAACCGGCCGGCAGACGCATTACAGAGCAGCTCTCCGCTCCCAGCGCTTCTTGGATTTGGAACGACTGACACAACCTGAAAAGACAAACAACCCACCTGACACAGCAGACGTGGAAGTCAGACCCGGCTTCTCCTGCAGCCGTGTGCTGTGTGTGTGAGCTCCCTCTGGGCCTCAGGCTGGTGGTGAGGTCAAAGGTCACTCCTAGATTAGTCTCCCCCGGGCCACTGAGAGTGGTGCAGCTGCCGCCCTGGCTGCGTGAAGAGCAGATGGCTCTGGCCCTGGGCGGCGGGTGGGGGCGGGGAGGCAGTGCAGGCGGCAGCCAGCTCCCAGGCTGCAGCCCTTTCTCCTCCTGCTCACCCCCCTTGACCGAGAGCCTGAAAAGATCAGTCGCTGCTGAGGGGCCCAGGGTTCCGGCACCTCGGTTGGGAGGTGAGGTGGGATGGGCGTGCTGCAGCTGCTCTGAAGGAAGGAGAGATGGCGGGGAGCCCTGTGGACCAGTGGGCAGTGGGTCATCCCTCTGATAACCTGAAGGCAGTGTGAGCAGAGGGTGGGGGGAGGGGAGGGGTCCTGCGTGGATGGCAAGGGGCTTCAAACAGAGGTGTCTGGGTCTGGTGCACTTAGCCAAGCAGCCCCCACGTAGGCGCTGTGGGGTGGGGCAGACACCAGCTCTTAGAGAGCACATCTGTGCAGAAGCGGGGTATCTGGCGCTCAGAGGGGGATGGCTCATTTGTCACAACGCCACCCTAAGCTTGTCCTCTGCAGCCACAGGCTGCCTCCTCCTCTCTGTGGCTGGACAACCCTCCTGTGTCTATGAAAGCCCGCTCAGTGATGTGGGACCTTGGGGAGGGATGCCCCCCATCGGGCCCGGGGCTGGGGAGACCCAGGCTCAGGCTCCAGATGTCACCAGGACTCTGCCGTTCACAGGAGCCCAGAGGCTCCACATCCTGAGCCTGGGGTGTGCGGCCTCTGAGGCATCTCCTGCAGCCTGGGTCCTGGCGGGAGGCACTCTGGGCAGGGATTGGCTTCTGCAGCCCCTCGGAGGGACGTTTTGGGGGTTGAGGGGCTTGCTACAGTGAAAATTCATTAGCTGAGACCAAGTCTATAAACCCCTTATCATTCTTTTCATTCTAATTGGAAATCAAAACAAATGTTTAAGATAATTCTGCAATAATTTCTACATGCAAGAGACTATAGTGACTTCTATGTGAGAGAGAATCTACATTAATAAAAGAGAAATATGCAAATTAACCACCACTCTGCTGCACCAAACCATGCCCACCAGCCAATCAGGAGTGACTATGCAAATTAACCCAACCAAGATGGTGGCTGGCTATGGAGCTGGAGCAAGCAGAAGGCTTGGGTTGCCCTGGCAATGGAGGAAGCCAAGCTTCCAGCCTACCCTGGCCAGCCCAGGCCTCCGCTCAAGGCTACAAAGTTTCAATTATAGAAGATAAATAAATCCCAGATACCTGCTTCAAGCCCTGGCCTCTGCTCAAGGAGGTTCTGGGGGGAAAAAAAGAAAAAGTAAAAAAGGAGGCGCTGGGACCTTGGGTCACCAGGGGCCAATCAGGCCAGGATGGGATGGCAGGGGCCATTGGAGGTAAGCAGACCAGCAGGGGGGTCAGTTGGAGGTGATCAGGACAGTGCAGGGACAGGGGGTGCAGTGGGCTGTTTCTCTGTTTTCTGGGTCCATCATGGGAAACCACAGGTTCCTGAGCAGAGGAGCTGGGGATTAAGAAATTAGAGAAAGAAAGAGACAAGAGGCAGAAATAGATTCATCAAGCTGGGCTCTAGGTGGGCGCCACCTCTCTGATGGAGAGGCAGCAAGGCGACACCCCAAGCCAAGCAGGTTTATTTATAGGGTCAAAGGAGCTTATTTGCATTCCTAACTAGGCCCTAGCATTACTGGATTTACATACCTAGACCCTCTGCTGACACCTGGACAAAGGTACTCTGCCAGTGCCTCGGGCTCAGCTACCAATTTAAAGAGTGTCCATGTGCCTTCTCAGGAGGCCCTCTACAGGGGGGAATTGGGGGTGATCAGGCCAGTGGGGAGGGAAGGTTGGGGTGAGCAGGCAAGCAGGAGGGTCAGTTGGGAGTGATCAGGCTGGCGGGGGACATTTGGGGTGAGCAGACCAGAAGGCAGAGTGGTTAGGGGCAATCAGGCAGGCAGGCAGGTGAGCGGCTGGAGCCATCAGTCCAGGCTGTGAGAGGGATTTCTGACTGCCAATTTAGGCCCGATCCCTATAACCAACAATAGGACATCTTTTGAGGGATCCCAGATTGGAGAGGTGCAGGCCGGACTAAGGAACACCCCCTCCCCCCCCCCCCCCCCCCCCCGGGGCGTGAGTTCTGTGCACCGGGCCACTAGTAGCAAACAGAGACGCTCTGGAAGCTCTGCCCAGGCTGCAGCGTGCCTCAGCAGCCCCAGCCCTTCCTCCATCCTCTGCCCCTCAGCTCAGGGAGCACACCCCGCACTGTGATATCCTTTAGCTCGTCCTGTTTCAAGTTTCACTGTATATGAGTATTTGCTAAGCAATAGATTGCTAAATGTTGCCAATTTTGAACTTTCACAAATGAAATAATATTGCATAAATTCTGACTCGCTTTTCTCTGCTCCTGAGGTTTATGTATGTTGAAGCATAGATCAGTCAGCCAGCTGTTTTCACTGCCGCATGGCAGTGCACCATGGGAATGTTTCTAGGCTTTCGGTATTGCAAACGATGCCCCCGAGGCAAAGAACCAGAGTGAGACTGCTTTGGTTCAAATCCTGCCTCTCAGGTCCAGCTTGTGTGACCTCAAACAAGCTAATGCACCCTGTGCCCCAGGTTCCGCTCCTGTAAAAGGTGGATAACAATGGTATGCACATCAGAAGGCTGCGAGGAGAATCAAGTGAGCCAATTTAGATAAACACTTAAAATGCAGCTGGCCTGGGTCAGTTTAAAGGATAGATATGATGATTATGGTGGTGATGGTAATAGCAATGATGGTGGTGATGATGATGGTGATGATGGTGATGGTGATGGTGATAATGGCAGTGAGGAAGGAGATGATGGTGATGGCATTAGTGGTGATTGTCTGAAGAGGATGGTGATGATGGCAACTCTTGGGGACATATGCAGAAATTCCCTATATACACCACCTTTAGTCTCCTCTTCCAATGACCTTGTCTCTGGGTCCCCATCTCTGACCAATATTAGCTCATGACTTCTTTCCTACCCCTTCCTCTTCTGAGCCTCTGGCCCTGCCCCAGGACCGCTTCCTGGCATCTGTGGCTGACAGAGTGGAGACTTAGGAGATCTGAGTGGGGATCCTGGCAGCAGTGCCCGCAGCATGAGGCAGAGCACGTGCAGCCTCACAGCAGCAGCTCAGCGAAGGAGAGCCCCAGTGGAAGGCCCCAGGACATTCTGAGGGGTCCTGCAGATAGTCTTTGGAAAATTAGGGGTGCCAGGGAGACATATGGCAGAGAATGGGGTGCATGCTCATTTGGCAAGACTGCTTAGGGCCTTTGCGAGTTCGTGAGGTAGTGAAAGGAGGGTGGGAGAAGGGGGCAGCCACCCCAGGTGTTCCTTCCTTCAGTCTCTTTGCTAGCTCCTCCCAGGCACCACCCTAGACCCCAGAGGGAATGCCACTGTGAGATGCTCGCAGCCTCTGCCCTCAGGAAGCACCCAGTGAACAGGGTACAGAGATGACGAGTGCTCCTGGGAGGAGTGTTGGGTGAGCGATGACTGAGGGCTGGGGGCTGGGGGCTGAGGGCTGGGGGCTGGGGCTGGGGGCTGGGGCTGGAGGCTGGGCCTGGGGGCTGGGGGCTGGGGGCTGGGGCTGGAGGCTGGGCCTGGGGGCTGGGGGCTGAGGGCTGGAGGCTGGGGGCTGGGGGCTGAAGGCTGGGGGCTGGGGGCTGGGGGCTGAGGGCTGGGGGCTGGGAGCTGGGCCTGGGGGCTGGGGGCTGAGGGCTGGGGGCTGAGGGTTTGGGGCTGAGGGCTGAGCTATATGGAGGCCGGAGAAGGCTGCTTAAAGAACTGCAGCTTCTGTGAACTGGCCCTGACATAGGATGAGGCACCTTTTGGGATGTGCAAGGCCTGGGAAGTGGCTGTGTGCCTCCAGCTGGGAACCATGGGTGCTCATGGAGGCCAAGGTGACGTGTGGGAGGGAGAGTAGGTGCGGCTGGAGACAGAGCATATGAGGCAGCTGGGAAGGGGCCAGGCGACGTGCCAGGACGGGAGTCACGAGAGGCTCCTGGGAGCGGGGGGGGGGGGGGGGGGGGAGCCAGGCCCCACCAGTTGGGTGATGCCGGCATGTGACAGCCTCTGTCCTGGGGGAGGGAGGCAGCCTGGCATCCTGCACAGAACGCCTTGGCTTCACGGGGCCATACACATCCCTGTTTGAAGTCACTCACTCACATCCAGACACAGGCACAGGAGGAGGCCGACGGGGGAGAGTGGCCGAGGTGTCCCCACAGCCATGCTGAGTCCTGACCCCGCCCGGAGCGGGAGCTTGTTTGGAGAGAAGTTCTTGCAGATGTAATCAGCTGGAATGCGGCTGTGCGGGTGGGTCCCGATCCAATAAGCCTGGGGAACTCGGAGGCAGACAGATGCACAGTGACCTGCGGCGTGGAGGGAAGGAGAGACAGAGGCCATGCATCTGCCAGCCGAGGGCCAGCAGCCCAGGAGCCGGGAGAGGCCCCGCAGCCTCCTCACAGCTCCCGGGGCCAGCCCGCCACAGCGTGATCCCAGACTTGCAGCCCTGTCACCGCCCCGTGAAATGGCGGAGTGTGATGGCAGCATAGGACACGAATGCCGAAGGGAAAGGCTTGGGAGTGATTTGTAAGAAAACTATTCTTTTGTCACTATCACACTTTTCTTTAATGAAACTCTGCTACCCAAATTCTCTGCTGAAAGGCAGGGGACTGGCTGAAACCGTTTTGGCAGAGTGAGGGTGCCAGCGTGGCAGAATTCCCCGGCTCTGCCTGCGCGGCGCAGGTGGGAGCCGCAGGAAGGACGGTGCTCACGGCGTCGCCGCTGGGACCAGACCTGGCCGGAGCAGGGGCTTGCTCAGCGGGTTCAGCAGGAAGCGGCCTCTGAGCCGGCGGGTGGCGGGCGTCGGAGGGCACAGGACGGCAGGCTGCTGGTTGGTGATGTAAGGAGCTCCCGGAGAGAGCTGGCTGCTGGAACGCTCCCCCGCCTCCTCCGGCGGAGCTGGGGCTTGGTCAGGTGTTTACTGGTCTTGCTGCTTGTTAAGCAACAGGCCAGACTGAAACGGGAGAGTTTCCAGAATGTGTTCTTGGAGTCATGTTTTCCAGGAACAGAGACCGTGTGAGGGGAGAACGGGCGGGAGAGCTGCCTGCTGGGGAACGAAGTGCAGCGCTGCCCTTTGGCCCTCAGACTCCAGGCTGTGCGGATGGGGCGGGCGACAGGCCGCAGCGGCGTCTCTCGGCTCCAAGCTCCTGTGGCTGTAAGGCCCTCTGGCAGCAGGGTGAAGGGGGTTAAGGTTTGGGGCAGGCGCCCGGCCCCAGAGAAGGGCATTCCCTGACGTGGGGCCGGTGGGCCTGTCTGTGAGGCGTGATGAAGGCCACCTGAGGCCGTGCCCGCAGACGCCACAGGACCCGGAGGCCCCGCCTGCTCATCTCCCCGGGCGTTTCCCGCCCGCCTCTGGCCAGCGTTTCCTCGGGCCCGGACGGTCCGCCTCCCTGTCCACACACACACCTTGTAAATGGACAGCACTGTGTGGAGAGGAAGCCGAGCTCAGGGCAGCGGACAGGCGCGGCCCTGTCCCGGGTGCAGAGTGCCCAGTGCTGGGAGGCCCGGCGGAGCGAAGATGCCCACGGTCGTGCAGGCTCCTGGGGGCAGCGAGGGGGCACACGGGCTGGCCTGGAAACAGCCTGCCGAGCACACGGCGTTTCCTTCATCCCCGTGCGTGGGCGCTGCTGCCCACGGAGGGTCCTCACTGCCACTGTGGGCTCTGCCTCCACCACCAGGCAGCCAGTTCTGCCCAGCAACCAGGCCACCCTCCATCTGCTGTCTGAATAATGAGTGCCCCTTCCCCCACTGCGCTGGCACAAGCCAACTTTCCTTCTCCTATTCACTGGATTACCCTTTCAGCTGATGCCATTGTTCTCCGCTGTTCTCCGCTAATGGCCTACAATGTGCCGGCCTGCTGGCTGCCAGGAGGAGGCAGGAATGCTGGCCAGTGCTCCCCTGTGGCCACCTCCCCGCCTCCCCTGAAGCCTGGCCTCAAGTGTCACAATGTTTTATGGGGTGCCCTCCCCCCTCTGGGCGGGTCGACACATGGCTGTCTCCTGTGTCTTCTCAGGGCCCCCCTCAGGGCAGCGCCTGGCTGTCCCGGGCCTGTGACAGATGGCCGGGCTGAGGTGGGTGAAGGCTGTGCCCAGTTCTCAGTCTGCCCCGGGGGTTTTGTCACTCCCGAAAGGAGGGGACAGTAGTGGTGTGTGACCGAGGTGCCCACTGGCTGGATCACTTTCAGCTCTTTCGGGGTGCAGGGCCAGGCCCTCAGGGGGCACGGAGCCGAGGTTGGCTCTGTCCCGTGCCTTCTTGTTACGCCTGTGCAGCCGGGCTAAGGGGCAGGAGCGGAGAAGCAGCCTCTGGGGCCCGGAGGCCCCGCTGCGGAGTACAATCGCCACCAGGAGCCAGGGCAGCCGCTGAGGTCGCCCTGTGGCCGCGTCCTCACACCGAGCTGCAGAGATGCACCTCAAACAGAGGAAGCTTTTATTTGAGAAGATGTCAGCGCACAGCCGTCGGGGACCCTGTCTGAGTTGTCGGCAGGCGGCTGCGCCCAGCCTTCCAGGGGGTCTGCAGGACACGGTCAGGGGCTGTGGCCCAGCCACTGCCTTCTCGATGGCCAAGCACTGGCCTCCAAGCCTCCTACACCATGCCGTGCGATCTGTGGGCACGGTCCCTCCGTGCCTGCCCGCGGAGGCTGAGCACCGGGCGGCTGCCCTTTGTGTGAGCACCCTGCTCTCTGCAGAGCTGTGATCTTCAAAGCAGCGACAAGCCCTGTCAGAGCTGCTGCTCCCGGCACGGGGCCCAGTCGAGTATGCAAATGAGTCGGACCTGGCCTCTGTGCTGGGCACCAGAGCCAGCCGCCCCCCCCCCCCGCCGCCCCCAGGCCCAGCAGGTGCCTGAGAAGGCAGGTGTGGGGACACCATATGCTCTGCCCAGGGTCAGCTTTCAACTCCCCGCAGGTGAAGGGGGGTGGAGAGAGGGGGGTGGAGGAGGGGGGTGAGAGAGGGGGCGAGAGGGGCTCGCAGCGCCTGTGCTGCGCTGTGGCCCCGCTGTGGCCTTGGGGCTTTGCTTGCTGTGCACGGATAGTGTTTTGTTTGTTACTCCGGTCAGGGCAGCCCTGAAACGGGGCCACAGCAGGCAGAGGAGGGACAGAAGCTGAAGGAGGGAGCTCAGCCCACTGTCAGGAGGCTCCAAGCTGGGTAAAGCCTCCTAATCCTCTGCACACTGAGTGCTGTTTGCGGCTGAATGAGGCAAGTGCCTTCCAAACGCGCCCTCATCTCTGCAGCGCGCACTGGCAGCAGGACCATCCGCGGCCGGCCCCGCCCCGAGCCCCCTGGGGAGCGTTAAAGACCCCAGCACTTAGGCTGCACCCAGAACCAGGGGCCCAGGCCTCTTCCCTCCGGCTCGCCAAGGATGTGGCCACAGGTGCCACCTGCATTGACGTTAATGACGTGGGATTTAACGTTAGTTTCTCGGAGCTCAGTGGCTCGGTGGCAGTGCAGGGAGCATTTCAGTATCGCAGGAAGTCCCACCGGACAAGGCCCCAGGCTCAGGCAACTCAGGGCTTGGCGGTCTGACCTCACTCCTCAGAGCCTCAGCGGCTGGAGCGCGGCCACCCCAGGCTCTGGGCGCCGCCTCCGCGGATCGAGGGTGCCGCGGGCCTCTGTGCGGCTTCCAGGACATCCTCTGAGCCCGCCCCCTTCTGACTGACTGCAGCCGCTCCCGAGAGCAGCCCCGCACGGAGCAGCCGGGCCTGCGAGGGGGCGAGGGCGCACGCCGGGCTCCGGGAGGAAGCTCTGGCTCTCACACGCGCCCGGCGCGCTCCGAAGGGTGTGGGCCAAGCGGGGGACACGGCGCGGGCTCTGCCGCGGGCGGCGCCTCCCAGCACGTGCTGCCAACTGTTGCAGAGGCAGCCGGCCCCCCAGGACGAAGAAAGAGGGGACGTGTGGCACTGCCGAGCGGCCCCCCGCCTGCCCTCATTGTTCCCGGCAGCAGGCCCGACAGCTGGGTATCACTAACAGCTGCTTCTTCCTGGGGCGAAATTAAAAGATTAGGGGCTGTGGGCACGTGCTGGCCTGGGGGCCCAAACAATGCCTGATTTAGGGTGAAACTTGTCTGGGGACCGGACAAAGGAGGAGGCCCGCGCCGGCCAGGGGTCAGGAGGGGGGCCGCTGGCAGAGACAAAGGGGGTGGGGGCGGCGGCGGCTGAAAGGAGGCTGCGGCAGCTGCTCCGGCTCCAGACATTTGAGCCGGTCCTTTCACAAACACAAACGCGGAGAAGAATGGGCCCTGCTTCGCAGAAATGACTCGTTTGCAAATGAAAGGGAGACAGAGAGCCCTCGCATTTTCCAAGTCTCCCCCCAGGAGGAGCAGAGTGATTAGCGCCCAGAGCACGGGGCAGAGGAGTGTGCCTGAGCAGATGGGGCCGCCAGCCAGCCTCTGTTTACATAACAATCGCGGGCCAGAGGGGTGCCGAGCCCCAGCCCCGAGTGTCTGTGAGGACTGAGCAAGGACTTCCTCAGGGCGGCCAGCGGGCGGGGCCTTGCTGAAGCCCGCGTGGGGGTGCGTGTCTGTGCAGGCCGAGAGCCACGCACACCTCACAGCCAGACAGCCGCCACGACGGCCGGAGGCCCAGCCGGGCGCCGGTGGCCGGCCCCGGAGGAGCGTCCGACTTCCTGTTGGCTGTTTCCTCCTGGTGACCGTGTGGCCAGGCTAAGTGCTAACGGGGTCCTGGCCCATCCCGCAGGAGGAGAGGCGTTTAACCGAGAGGGTGCACAGCTGGCCCCACAGGCAGGGAGGCTTGGCCGCGGGCGCCACCCAACGAGTGAGGCAGCAGGTGCAACCTCGGGGCCTCCCGTAGGCCTCCGGGTCAAAGGCCCAGACCCCGGGGCTTGCCCTGCTGCCTCCTCCTGGAATGTTTCTGCCAAGAAGGCACAGCGTGGACTCGGGAGGGGGGGCGGGAGGAGCCCACCCAGGGATGTCCCTCGGCTGTGGTCACCTGGGCGGTGCTGTTCCCGACGAGCATGTCCCCTCCACCACAGTCATCACTGCCTCCTTAAGCAGGGACCTCAGGACACCAGGGCCAATGCCGAGAGCCTGGGCCTTCCGTCCCCACCCAGCCCTTGCTCGGGGACCAATGGAGTTTGCCCTGCGAGGACAAGGTGAGAAGGCACCCGCCCTCAGACACCGAGAGTGGCAGGAAGACGGGTGGACTGCCTGGGTCCTGAGGGTGCCCGCCCAGGTCTCGCCATCAGCCCCGCTGAGGGTCAGAGGCTCGTGCTGTGCAGAGCAGCCGCCGCCACAAGCCCTCAGGGATTTACTAAATGGAGTTCAGGGGTCAAATTCTAATCACTTCTTCCTGCTAGTGTTTCTGGGGTTACCTGGGCTATCTTTGCTTTCCGTTCAGAGGATGCCATTTGCTGGATGTTTCTACACTGTCAGGTGCCATAGGATTGCTCTCACAGCACGGCGTGGGACTCAGGGACCACGGCTGGCTTGCCAACTGCGCTGCCCAGTGGGAGGCCCTGCGAGGTGCTCTCCGCGGAGCTGTGTGGAGGGGAATGCCTCCGGAGGCCGCCGCACAGCCCTGCCTGCACGGCCACGTGGCTCTGAACTCCCAAAGTGTGCTCTGCCCGCGGGAGGGCAGCTAGGCATGGCCGTGAGATGGCATAATGGGGCAGATGAGGTCCTTTGCCTGGGTCTCTGTCCACCTCACTGTGGGCCGAGCTTACACAGCAAACATTCGCTTCTCGCAGCTCTGCTGGCTTCAAAGCTGAGACCAGGGTGCCCCGGCCACATCTGGTGTGTGGGCTGCTGCTCCTCACTGTCCTCACGCAGCAGACAGCTCTGGGCTCGGCCTCTTCCTGTAAGGACGCTGATCTCCTCATGGCCCCACCAGCACAGCCTCCTTTAAACCCATCCCCTCCCAAAGGCCCGTCTCCTAATCTCCTTCCCACGGACCTTCAGCCTGTGGATTTGGGAGGGCCCTGAGCGCCAGCCGGATGACCGAAGGGAGCTGTGCCTCATGCAAGCGTCCCCTCACACGCACATGGAATCTGTTGGAAAGGGTCTGTGGAGGGCTGAGGGGACCTGAACACCAAGTCCAGGAGACTGCTGGTTACCAAACTGAAAAATATTCCGAGAAGCTTTAGCTGGAGAAGAGCTGTGTTGCTGCCACTTCAATCCTCCTGAGAGGTCAGCCCCAGCTCTCAGGTCACGAGGCACACTGGGCCTGGGTCCCTGTGGGTCCCTGTGCCAGGGGCCTCCCTGAAACCCCTCTTGCAGAGACACTGCCCGCCCTGCGAGAGCACTGGTGGTTTTAAGGAAAAGGAAGCGCCAGCACCTGCCTCTCATGTGGCTGCAGCCCCTGCTGCTGCCCTCCTCCGCAGTGAAGGCCCTCAGGTGGACCCACGCACATCATGTCCGTCTGAACCTGACTTTGTCCCAGGATGTTTGAGCTTCCCGAAAGCTCAGCAAAAGCTAAGGCTCCGCTGGCGTGGCTCAGCAGTGAAGCGTCCACCTATGAACCAGGAGGTCATGGTTGGAGTCCAGGTCGGGTCATACACTGAGTGGCCAGATTGTTATGATCTCTGAATGCATAATAATCTGGCCACTCAGTGTGTGTGTGTGTGTGTGTGTGTGTGTGTGTGTGTGTGTGTGTGTGTGTGTTTAGAGGCCCAGTGCGTGAATTCGCGCATGGGTAGAGTCTCTGGCCCGGGTTTGAAGACCTATGAGCAAGTGTTGTCCCTCAGAGGTGGCACCTGGTGATGGAGATGCCCGGGAGGGGCAGAAAGGCCGCCTCCGCCTCAGCATGCTTCCTGCGTGGTCCTGCCGACTCGGTTCGGAGCTGGACAAGCTTTGGTCTTGCTCTGGGCCTCAGGCTCTGGACGCTGGGCCCTGTGAGTGTCCAGTCCCCCAATGGGCCTTGGGGACTGGAGAGGCCTATGGAGGTCGGGGCAGATGGAGGTGGAGCAGAGGCCTTGGCACCCCCAAAGAGGGCATGACTCCTGGCAGCCTGTGCCCAGGCTCTGGAGGAAGTGTGGGCATCTCTGCAGCGCCCTCTCCGAGGCCCATGCAGACCCACTGGTTCTCTGTGACCTGCAGTGTGAACTCATGGATGTTGTGACCTCTGAAGGTATAGTTTCCAGCCGCTTCAGCAAAAGGCATGGGTTAGAGTTGGAGCTGAGGGCAGAGGTTAATTATATGCCAGTTTCCCACTGTGCCAGGAAAGCCGGAACTGGCCGCGTTCCTGGCAGAGGAGGGCACAGTGCCCATGCCCTCTGTCAGAGGTTGCAGTCAGCAGCTGGCAGGTGTGTGGCCTGAGGGGAGGGCTGCGGGGCGGGTGAGGCGGGGCTGGGCAGGCCTCTCTCTCTGGGGGGCACACTCTGAGGGCAGCGACATAGGGGAGAGGGACACGAAACCTGCTTGCGGCATGCCTGCTGCCTTCTGCCGTGCTGGGCTGCGGACCTGTGCAGGCCACAGGGAGCTGTGGTGGCTTTAAGAGGAGCCCCTCTGCTTGGCAGCACCCCTCCCAACGAGGGGCCTCTGTCCACCTCCTCCCCTGGCCCCTACGGGCCCTTGCGTGCTGGAGCCTGTGCCACCACACAGGAAGTCCCTCCAGCGAGCTGCGCTGGTGGGAGGAAGTGCAAACGAGGCGTTGGTGTGAGTGCAGGAAGGCCCCAGCCTGCGCTGTCTGCGACCCGGAGCAGCCGCCAGGACCCGGGCCAGGCCACCGCTGAGCCCACCGGCAGGGTGAGAAACCCGAAAGGGGCTGGTGGATCTAGGACACTACGTTTAGGGGTGCAGTAGAGAGCAGAACCCCGGTGCTCCCTGCCAGGACCCTTTCCGCTCCAGACCCAGGGACCCAAGCTTCCCTGGTGCAGGGCCACCTGGACGAGGTGCCCACAGCCCTCCCCTGCCGCCGCCCGCGGCTCCCGGCTGTGATGGCCCGGACGCCAGGCCTCGGGATCACGGACGGGGTGGCGGCAGGTGCTGGCCGCACACACAGGAAGCTAAAAGAAAGCCAAGGAAACTGGGCAACTTCAGTCCTAACGCTGGGGAGGAACCTGAGATAAAGCGGAGGTGGAGCTAGTTAACGGTTAACTCTGGTTTCCTGGACGGGCGCTGAGGGCTTTCTGAGAGCTGTTCTTGCTCGGGGGAGGGGGGGGGGGAAGCTCCTCGGGACCCTTCCGCCGGAGCGTCGGTGCTGGAACTGGCAGGACATGATGAACACTCACTGTCTCCGGGGAAAAGGCTTCTTCTTGTGGACGTGTTGGTGTCCTGCCGAATACAGTCTTGGGCAAGGTGGGAGGGCCACAGCGGGGAGGCCCGGGGCAGGGCCCGCAGGCCTGGCTGTGCTTTCGCAGGGACAGGGTGGCGCCCGGAGCAGGCACGGGCCCGTCCTCCACGTTGTTGGTTGACATCAGGTCCTCGTGCTCACACGCTGCGCTCCCTCCTGTGCGGGCTGGGCTCAGGCCCCGCGCGGGGCGGAGGCCGGAGAAGCTCGGTGGCTCCTCCCTCTGTGGGTCTGGATGGCTGACCCCTTCAGAGCGTGAGCTCATCGTGAGGGGCTCCATGGGAGACAGCCCGGCCTGGGCCTCGGGGCCTCGGAGCTGTGGCTGGGGGCAGCGTGGGCTGCTCTGCTGTACGGAAGCTGGGCGGCCTCCCCGCTCCGGCACCCAGGACGGCGCTGGTCCCAGCACAGCCGAAGCCCCACTTCCTCGGAAGGCAGGCGCGGGCAGTGCTTTCACGTGTTATTTCCCGGTGCCCGAATAACGGGCTTCTGCTCTCTATTGCACCCCTAAACTTTCCTGTGTGACCGGGGTCTTCTACGGAGTTACACATCTGCCTGGGCGGCTCCCTTCCCCCCCACGCCTGCCCACACCCACAGAGAGAACGTGGAGCCACACACGGTCTCCTGGACACTGGCCTCTGTGGTCTCCGGTCAGACCCATGCCCTGTCCCTTGTGGTGCCAGGGCCTGGCGTCCGGGGCTGGATGCTACACCTTGCACCTCCAGCGTTTTCAATGGGGTTTGCCCACTGGACAGCACATTGGACCTGGCGTGGGGGTTGGGCCATGTGCACAGGAACGTGGTTCGTGTGGGGCTCTGACTGTGTGGTCCCGCAGGAAACATGGGAACTCACCACCATGCCCTGGGGCAGGGCGGTGCTGGGCAGGTGCTCACTGCCCGGGCTGCCAGCCACCTGCTGGGGCTCCAGCTCTGACCTGCAGGGAGGAGGCCGCTGGGTCCCCCACACCAGCCTTGGCACCACTGTTTTCTGACAGGTGTAAACACGCGCTTCTTTCTGTTCCTGGCGCCTGTGATCCCTTTATCTCCCACCAGGCTGGCTCTTCACGGAGGCTTCCGGAACACCCAGCCTGATGCCTGCTGTGCCCCTCCACCAGGCGGGGCTGCCCCCTTCTCCCCAGGAAAAGCCGGGCCAGGCCCCGCCAGGAACGCACCTGCGGGGGGACCGGGCTGCTCTGTGTCTGGTCTGTGCTGTGGGCACGGATTCATGTTTGGGATCCTGATGGCACCTCCTCTGAGGGCTTCTGGGCACAGGTCCCTGCGGGGAGCCCTGCCCCTCCTGCCTGCACCTCGGGGTTCCCGACCGCTGCCTCTGAGGCCGGGCGCTGGGCGCTGCGTCTGTGGTTCTGGTTGAGGACATCAGGAGCGATGCCCCAGGCGCTGTCCCTCATGGCCGTCCCCCAGGGCCACACAGCGCCCCCTCTGGGGGTGCCTCGGGGAGCCACCACCCTGTTTCCTTGGGCCCCTTCTCACTTGGAAGCCGAGGTGGGAGGGGTTACTCTCACCTTGTATAGGAAGACCCCGGGAGTTACTTTTGGAAGCTGACAAAAAAGGAGTAGACATTTGAGAATATTCGTAGGTTCCAAAGGTAACCACTAAAGCAACTCAAATACTAAATGTAAGTATCAGACACGGAAACCAGAAGCCAATGGACTTAGCAAAATTCTCCCTTTTCAAGGGAAGGCCAGCGGTGACTTAGAGAGGAGAAGCCGGGCCCTGGCAGCCAGGCCGGGGACCGGACAGCCAGCACCCCTCCACGGCGGGGTGGCCGTCGCTGCGTTCTGATCATCGGGGATGTGTTACCGGGGCACAGAGAACCTGTCTTCGTGGAGGGCTTAGACATACAGAAAAGTGTAAAGGGAAAAGTAAAAATTATAATAATTCTACTAAGAGATGACTTGTTATTATCCTATGGTTGGCGTGTCCCATTGTTCATGATGGTAATTTTTCTTAGATAATTACTGTGTGTATTACTGATTAAGTGCTATATTACGTTATACCCACTTAATAACAACTTCAGATTCCTTTGTAAATATGATTATTTAAAAAATATATTTTATTGATCTTGTACAGAGAGGAAGGGAGAGAAATAGTTAGAAACATCGATGAGAGAGAGTCATCGATCAGCTGCCTCTTGCACACTCCCTACTGGAGATATGCCCGCAACCAAGGTACATGCCCTTGACCGGAATCGAACCCGGGTCCCTTCAGTCCCCAAGCCAACGCTCTATCCATTGAGCTAAACCGGTTTCGGCTGTAAATACGATTTTTAATAACTGTACCATATGCTACCATTTTATGTGCCAAAACTTATATATGAGTAATAATACCTTATTATTGAATACTTGGGTTATTTCTAATATATGTTACTCTGACAAATTCTGAGGTAAAATTTTAAAATAATGAATCTTCGCATTCCTAGTGATTTTCTTAAGACACGTTCCCAGCGGCGATTCTGGGCGAACGCGCATGAGCGTGTCTGAAGCTTTACGTTGTCAAATTGCTTTCACGTGAGATTCCACTCACTGTTTTCTTTTGAAGAGCAGCTGGGCCCCCGTGGCCATCATCTGTATCGTTCAGACCTGCAGGCTGTGCTCAAAGTTAACCACCGCTTTACCCGGGATCTGAGAGCTGGCTGGGAGAAGTTCCATGAGTGTATGGCTTTGTCAGCGTGCTGTAAATATTGACCTCCGTAGGTAGGTGTAAAACCACAGGACTTGTGAAGTCAAACCACTAATGAGTTCTGAAAATAGAAACTCTAAGAACTGAGTTCAGGGTTGACTTTATTGTGCTGACTGAGGGAGGGAAGACTGCTGACTCACGGAGACTGTATTGGCTGGGGTGGGCAGATGAACCCAGATTAACTGAGAACATTAGCAGCTTATCTGATTTCCATTCCTTTTCTCTCTCCTCTCCCCTCTTCTCTTCCCCCATTCATCCTAGCCTTTTCTCTCCCTTCCTCATGCACCCGTACACTCACCCTTTTATTCACCTACTCCTCTACTCACCCACCCACCCACCCACCCTTTTGTAGTCCATCCATCCTAGTTCTGAGAGCAAATCGCCTCTCACCTGCAGGCTGAAGGCCAGCAGGAGAGTGTTGGGATGGACACGGTGCCGCTACACCTGACACAGCGTTCCAGGAGCTGGTGGGAGGTGGCAGCGCGGTGCAGGAGTGCCACGCCATCCCCAGATCACTGATCTCCAAACCCCTCCTGAGAGCATTTCTCATGTGTATAGGCATAAAGACAATGAGGTTCTTATAGGCTCTGCCGACCTCGTGGCTCTGTCTGCATCAGCCTCAGGAACACTCTCACCTGCAGGGCCTCTGGAGCGCCTGGCTGGGAGATGAAGAGGATCAGGAGGGGACTGTGGATAAGGTTTCAGAGCTTGTTGGGAGAGGATGAGTGGGGGCTGAGAGGCAGCTCTTGACATGGGTGTGGACGTGCAGTAAAGCTTGTGGTAGAAGATGGTGGCCTAGGTAAACGCTGGTACTCCCTGCCTCCCAAAACGTCAAAATTAAAAATAAGATACAGAAAAGCCAGCACTCCGAGCTGCCTAAAATCTGGCTGAATGAAAGTCCAACACCAGAGAAGTAAAGGAGGAAGCACATTGAGGCTTGTAGAAGAGGCAGAGGCACAGAACGGGCTGGCCTGGCACCGAGGCAGTGTTTTCTTTAATCAGGAGGGACACCTCAAAGGCCTCCTGTGAGAAGCAGGTGGTCCCAGCCCCACCAGCCCCCCAGCTCAGGGTTCCAGAGCTGGGACAAGAAGTCCTTGTAATTACGGGTTGTGAAAACCAGTGGGGATTGTGGCTGAGTGACATGGAGGCTGCAGGAGTCCCAGCTGTTCCTCTTAAAGGACCCGCACACAAAGTTACATGGTCCTGATTACTCTGAGCTCCAGCAGAGGCGGTGGCTTTGGGGGAACCAGGGACATGCAGAGAGGAACTGGACGGCCTGGCATTGGGGCAAGGATTCAGGCGTGGCTTTGTCTAAGACAGCGGTGCTTGCAGGAGTCATTGTTTCTATGCTGGGACTGACTGGCAGTTGTCATATCTGAGTCTCCATCATCCTGGAGCACAGTGTTTGCTCTGTCCTGGTGATTCTCTGAGACCCTAACCCATCCAATTGCAGCCCCATCCAAGCTGTTTGTAGCTGCTTTTCCATATGAATGGCCTGTCCTGGATCAGGCTTCAGAGTTTCCTAAAATCTTTCTAACAGGCAGCAGCTGGTCTCAGCATGTCCCAATCCTATCAATAAAAGGCTCAAGACCCAGCATTAACACCAGCCTTTCCTGTTTCATAGCTTGGCCTTGCCTGGGTACATCCAAGCCCAATACAAATAGCAGCCTCTGCAGATTGCTCTGTAGCTCCATTGGCTCTGATTTTGTTGGAGTCCTGTGTGGCCTGTCACGGTGCTCACTCAGCTGAGAAGAAAACCATCAACCCCGGCCCCAGTCTAAATTCCGGAGCCAGAGTCTACCGTGCAGGCTTGTGGAAATGTGCCTCTGGCTTAGGTGACTTAGCACCTCGGTCCCTTCCTGGTGACACCCAGCTCTTAGGAGCTGGCTCCTGCCTCGAGTCACACCGACATGTCTTGGTCATCGCTCTGGTCTCCCAGCCTCCCCTGTGACCTATCCTGGAGAGGAGTGTGCAGTGAGCACCCCCGAAGGCTGAAGCTCCAGATGCCTGAAACTCCCCGCTTTCTCACTGCTGCTGAGACAGGTCCACGCTGCGGGGGAGCAGATGCTCAGAGAGAGCGAGGGAGGCCACTGGGCAGAGAGGCCTGGGGTCTGACAAGGGGTGCCTCCTCGCCACCACAGGACCTGCCAGAAAGTCTGGTGTGACTAGCCAGCTGGTGGCGTTACAGGCAGCAGCCGCCAGGACACCTGACTCCCTGCCCACCAGACTGAGGAGGGTGGTGAGGCTTCACTTTGAGTGTCAACCTCCCTGGGCCACAGATGTCCACATATTTGGCCAAACATTACTGGGTGTTTCTGCAAAGGTGCTTTTGGATGAGATTAACTTTTAAATCAATAGACTACAGATGCCCCAGTGTGGGTGGGCCTCATCCAATCAGTTGAAGGCAAGAGGAGCACAAACCTCCCGCAAGGGAGAGGGAACTCTCCCGGGCCTCGGGCAGGTCTTGTCACGGGCGGAGGCTCGGCAGGGCTCAGGGGGTGTGGGCGCAGTGCAGCTCCCGTCACCGGTGCCCTGAGTGCATGTGTAGCTGGATCGGGGACCGGAGGGGCAGTGAGAGCAGGCCCGGGGCACCCGAGCCCACTCACAGCAGTGTTGGTGCCGCCCCCCGCCCCCTCGGCCTGGCTCCTCGCTGGGCGGATCCGCACAGGCTAGGAGGCGGCTGCAGTGCCTTAGCTTCTGAACGGCGTGCACGAGCAGCCGCCACATGCTCTCAATTCCCCCTTGAAATGCACACCCGCAACTCAGAGGTTTGGGATTTTTACGTCTGGCACTGTAGGATAAGTGGGTGAAGGGACGCTGGGCTGTCCATGGAGGGAAGTGGGGAAATCACGGAGGTCAACCTGAGTGCCTGGCTTGCTGGGTCGGGCAGGCACGGTCACAGGCCCCTGACGGAGAACGCTGTTCTGAGAGGCTCAGGGCATGTTCAGATGCTTAGTCCCAGTCAGTGGAGCCCCGGAGCTAATGACTGCACACTTCGGATGTGACCCGTGTGCGCCTGTGGGCGTCCTGGGTGGGTGGGCCGTCTCTTCTCTCCCTCTGTGCCCAGGGGTACCACCCTCAGCTGCCTGTGACTGCTGCCCGGAGACGCACCCTCAGTTTGCATTATTAGTCCCGGCGGTACTGCCACTGCGGCCACAGAGGGCCAGGAGTGGAGCTGAGCCAGAGTGCTGCCCTCGCTTCATCAGGGCTCAGCTCCACTCCGGGCCCTTCTGTGGGCACGGGCCTGGGTGCTGGGGCAGGGCCGCGGGCGCGGGGCATGAAGGGGAGCTTAGGGCAATGGCTGTGACTCCAGGGTGTTCTCACAAGCCCCTGGGGAGCGCTCCAGAGCAGGTTCTGTGTAAGAGCATTCCTGCCCTCCCCTGAGGAGCCTGGACGTGGTGAGCCGCCTCCCCGGGTGGCAGCTGGGAGCCGGCAGGCGGCCCTGGGACAGCGGAAGCCGGACGCCGGGCCCAGTCCCTGCTGGGCCGCACAGTGAGGCTGCTGATCCACAGCCCTGAGCAGCAGAGCTGGCCCAACACTCGCCATAGATACACGTCCGCTTCTGAATCGTGGGTGCAAATCGGAGTGTTCTGTGCGTCCGTTTGTGTGGTTCTCTGCCCTGCGGGCTCCCCTCTGGCCTGGGTGCTGAGCGCAGGAGTGCGGGGTACGTGGCCGGCGGAGGTGGGAGATGTCCGGGGAAACGCCTGCCGCGCTGGGCAGGCTCCCCATGTGAGCCACGGAGCTGCCAGCCTTCTCCGAAGGCTCCGGGTTCTCAGGCCGCCGTAGCCTCAGCGTCCGACACCTGGACGGGGGGAAGCGCCGGCCTCTCCCTTGATGGCAGCCCCCCGCCATGTTCTCAAGTCCACACCTTCTCCCCACTTCCACAGTCTGCTCTCCAGGGCCACCCGCCCCTGCAGACCTGGCCCTAGGACCCACTGACCGACCGACCACTGTGGCCCCTGCTTCAACCCCCCCGCCCCCTCAGGCTTGGGGTGCAATGGGCTCCACCCTGCCTGCTGTGACAGGCCCGCACAGCCTCCCTCTCCTCGGACTCACCGTCTGTCCGCACACGATGCTGTGCAGGTTCAGTGCCTGGTGACCCAATGCCCGCAGGCTGCCCCTCCGGACCCTCGCCCGCTGCTGCCCAGGAGGGTGGCTGCACGAGGCTTTTAAGTGCCTGGCTCCAGTGGCACCTTCTCCCCCTGCCCTAGGACACCTGTCTTCCCCTGCAGTCCCAGCCGGGCACCTGCCACCTGCTCTCAGTGCTGCCCACACGCTTCCTTTCCCCGCATGCCCGGGCCTCCTGCTGGCACTCTGGGCTGGAGACACCAGGTGCTCCGCGGGCCACCTCCCTCCACAGCGGTTCCCCCGCCCCTCAGCCAGAACGATCCCGTCTGGGCCCCTCTTACGTTGCAGTTTACAAAGGGCACAGTTACTCCAGCGTTTACACATAAAACAGACAAGGAAACGTTTCTAAAAAGTTAAATCCATCCAATATGTCGCTGGTTAGAAAGCAGAGAGCGTCTCTGTCAGAGAAGTGACCTTTTGCCAACGATCCAGGACAAACAGAGCGAAGGTGTTAGCGTTTAGTTTGCGCTGACTGCTCACAGGGCTGCAGCACGAGGACTCGGCCCCGGGGAGAGAGCATGGGGCTCAGAGGTCTCCTTTCCGCAGTGACCCCGCGGGCCCTGAACACATGGCCATCTCCTGCCGACCTGGGCGTCCTGGCAGCTGACGCTGCATCTGAACAGCCCGCTCACTCTGCTGGCGGAGGCGGGCGGAGGCTGGCGGAGGGCATCCTCTGTGTGCCCATGGCCTCGCCAGGGCCTTGCTTGCGTCTGCAGCCCTGGAGCCGGAGCTGAAGCAAAGGCAGCATTTCTGTGCAGTTGGGGAGCAGGAAGTGGTGAGAAGCGTGTGGTGAGCAGTCAGAGCAGAGAATGCAAAGCTGTTTGCAGTCGGTGCCGCGTGGGGCTGCTCTGTGATTCCCCCGCCGAGGCCCAGCAGCTTTTCTAGGAAAAGCCCTGAGAATGTCGCTGCAGCAGGCCTGACTCAGATGAGGGACAGTCCCCGCGAGGCTGTGTGGGGCTGGCTGGGCGGAAGGGCTGCGTGGCTCTGAGCTGCCGTGGAGGTGGCAGCTGTCTAGGTGCCAGTGTGGGCACTCCTGTGCAGGCTCAGCCCCGGCCACCATGAACGGTGGGTGAGGTCAGCCCCCGGACTAACCACTTGGAGGCCCGGCCCGGGTCCTGGAGCCGTGTGCAGTGGAGGCTAGTGCGGGTGTGGTGAGGTGGCAGAGGTTGCCCGGGCACGCCTCTCGGGGGCCCTCGGCCCATTGCCGAGGTCTGGTGACTACACTGGGCTGGGATTGGGCTCGCGTCCATGCACCTCCGTCCCGCTCTCGCTGCACGCTGAGCCCAGGAGGGTTTGGGCTCTGGGTGACGGGTGGACATCTGCCTGTGCAGATGCCTGTGAGTCATTGTGAGAGTCGGAACAGTGTTAGACCGACACTCTGTGAGTGCAGGTTTTGCGGGCCTGATGCATGTACCACCTGGGGGCCTGCTGCTGAAAGGAGAATGCAAACTTACAGCACAGCCTGCTGGGCGGGAGGCGGGCCCTGAGGAGCCAGCAGGCATGGCTGCCGCCGCTCAGACCCCTCACTCACCCGACTCAAGGAAAAGCACCAGGACCACCATCGCGGCTCAGGGCTCTCTTCTGTGTGTGGCCTGCGCAGGGGAAGGGGTGGGCTTATCTTCAGGTAGGCCAGGCCAGGGCCCCGCCACAGCCAGCCATGTGCTCTAGAAGCTTCCGGAAGCACCCATAACAGCTTTGACCAGGATGTTCTTTTAGGATGATCCCCCCACGTGCTGGCACATGGCAGTGCTGCAGGGCACTCATGGTGAAAAGCATCCGTGACTGCATGCTCCTCGCTCCGGAGGCCCTCTTCTCAGTGTGAGCGGTGCTGAGGGAGGGAGGCCTTCCTGAGACAGATGCGAGACAGAGCCACAGACAAACAGGTGACCCGTAAAAATGAACAATGAGGGCAACATAGACAACAAGCCAACTCAACACCAGACCTGGGGGAACCTGTGCAACACAAATTGTAGCAAAAGGACCGATTCTCCTAATTTATAAAGAACTCTTACACAGCAAGGGCAAAAAGGCCAGTAGCCCCAAAGGAAGAGGAGTAAACCGTATTAATAATTCCTCTCAGACAAGCAATACACGAAGTGTCTAAGCACATGAAGCGAGACCCCTTCTCACTCAAAATACAGACACACATTAGGACTGTAGTGCAATGGTTCAAAAAAAAAAAACAAAAAAAAACAAGCCGTTTTTCTTTTCTCCCTTTTTCATTTTTGTGTGGGAGTTGACAGACTGAGCCTAACATGTAGGAAATTCAAAAGCCCAAAGAAAAGGTCATGTGATCCTGAGGAAGAAAAGCACGGCAACAGCAGGCCTCTGAGGACAGGGCTGGAGAAGCAGGAGCGAGATGCGCCCTGGGTGGGCGGCCACGCGGAGCGCACAGGGCACTTACCAGGCACACCCCTGGCACCTCGTGTGATGGTCCAGTGAACTGCGGGGCTAGAAGTGAAGGCAAAACAACAGGGCTTCGAATAAAAATGGCGGTGTAGGCAAACATCTGAACTGGGCACGTAGTCGCAAAAGGAGAAACATTAATAAATACGCCTCATCGGGGATATGGGTTTGTGGGCCTCACAGGGTGGCTGGACCGGTGACAGAGCCACCCACACGAGGGAAAAGACATCCGCGGTGTGCGGATCCAGAAGGCCTCCATCAAACTGTGTGAGGAGCTCCTGCAGGCCAGTAAGACAAAAGCCCAGCAGAAAACGGCCCCTTTCCCACACAGGAAGCCCACGTATTGTAAGCACAGACAGTGTTTGGCTGCATCAGCCACAGCCACCAAACCAGCAAAGTGCAGAACACTGGCAATGCCAGGACTTGGAGAGAGTGGAGCGGCGAGCCTGTGCTCCGTGCCCCACGCCCTGCTGTGGGGAGGGTGAATCCAGGAGGACTGTCTGGCAGGGGCCACTGCCGTCAGGCAGGTGCAGGGAGTGGGTGGCGGGGCAGCAGCTGGCCGGAGGCATGCTGTCACACTGTGCGCATGACTGTGCACACTCAGCATGCTGTCACACTGCGCATGACTGTGCACACTCAGCATGCTGTCACACTGCTCGCGTGGACTGTGCACACTCAGCATACTGTTACACTGTGCATGACTGCGCACACTCAGCATGCTGTCACACTGTGTGCGTGGACTGCGCACACTCAGCATGCTGTCACACTGCGCGCATGGACTGTGCACACTCAGCATGCTGTCACACTGTGCGCATGACTGCGCACACTCAGCATGCTGTCACACTGCGCATGACTGTGCACACTCAGCATGCTGTCACACTGCTCGCGTGGACTGTGCACACTCAGCATACTGTCACACTTTGCATGACTGCGCACACTTAGCATGCTGTCACACTGTGCGCGTGGACTGCGCACACTCAGCATGCTGTCACACTGCGCGCATGGACTGTGCACACTCAGCATGCTGTCACACTGCTCGCGTGGACTGTGCACACTCAGCATACTGTCACACTTTGCATGACTGCGCACACTTAGCATGCTGTCACACTGTGCGCGTGGACTGCGCACACTCAGCATGCTGTCACACTGCGCGCGTGGACTGCGCACACTCAGCACGCTGTCACACTGCGCGCGTGGACTGCGCACACTCAGCACGCTGTCACACTGCGCGCGTGGACTGCGCACACTCAGCACGCTGTCACACTGCGCGCGTGGACTGCGCACACTCAGCACGCTGTCACACTGCGCGCGTGGACTGCGCACACTCAGCATGCTGTCACACTGCGCGCGTGGACTGCGCACACTCAGCATGCTGTCACACTGTGCGTGTGGACTGTGCATGCTCAGCAGGGCGCTACGCTTCTATAAGAGTTCCCAGCGGAGTCACATCACACATAAACGGCCTGAGGTCACATCGGCGGGGACCTTCTCTCCGGCTGGGGGTCTGCACGGCGAGCCCTCAGAAGGACCGCAGGCGCCTCTGCGGCTGGCTCCCTCACTGGGAGGCGGGCCTTGGAGACCACTCCGTCTGTGAGGGCAGGGCGCGTAGTCACATCCGTGGGATCACACACAGTCGGCTCTTTGTGAGGGCTTATTCCACTCAGGAGGCCCCAGGCTCCCCTGCTGCGGCCTGTGCCAGAGCTTCTCTCCGTTAAAGCTGAACGCTGTCCGGCTGCACGATGGGCCCCTGCTGCTTGTCACCCCCCCTCGGAGCGCCTCGGGCTGCTTCCGCCTCCTGGCTGTTGTGAACAGTGCCGCTCGGAGCCGAGGCGGCACACGCAGTGCGTTTTTGTGTGTCTGGGTTGTGGTGACAGCTCCTCTCCTCCTGGGCACCAGGGACTCCCAGCATTCCACGGCTCGGCTGCAGCCTGTCCCGGGAAGCTGTGCTGCAGCAACCTGGGCAGAAACTGACGCCAGCAACTGTCCGGTGGACTCACGTTTGTGAGGCCCGGGCCCCCCAGAGGCAGCCATGAATCACGCGTAACTGGTTTCCTGACAGCCTTAGTTGCTGGCCCACCTGTTGCAAAAAAAAAAAAAAAAAAAGAGAGAAGTCTCAGGTTTCTTGGTTCAGGTCCGTCTAGGGTTTCCAGGCCCAGTTGTGCAAAAGCAGCAGCAGGGCCTGCGGCTCCGGCCTCCAGCTAGATTGTCTGCTGAACCCGCAGGGCAGACCCAGGAGCCCGAGGAACCCGACGGAGCAAGCGGAGGGCACCTCGTGCAGCCACGCCGCTGGACAGAGATGGGCTGCCGGCCCGGGCTGGCTGCACAGCTGGTTAACTGTGCACGGCCTGGGCCACCAGACGCGAGCAGCGTGGAAACCGGCTGTAAAATTTGATAAGCTGCTGGGGCTTGCAAGACAGATGGGGAGGGCGGAGGGGGTGGGAATGGGCCAGGGGTTAGCTCTGGGCAGCTTTCAGACCCACAGGGCAGTCTGGGCACCAGGAGCTCCTTCCAGAGCAAAAACAGAGGAAGGACGACTTGCAGGCCACCACCTGATAAGCGAGGGAGGAGAAGGCCATAACCTGTGGCGTTAGGAGTGTCAGGCTGCAGAAGCCAGTGGGGCAGGGAGAAGGGGCTGATTGCGTTTCTCAAAAGTTTAGCCCTGACATCCATCTCACCCTCTGTGGATCGCAGCACTTTTCCAGAGCAGATTGTGGGCGGTGCTCTGGGCAGGATCCGCAGCCCCTCACAGCGTGAGCACTCAGAGACGGTGACAATGCCACAGGCCAGAGCGCCTGCACCAGCCAGGAGGCCAGGAGACTCGGGCAGCCTGCGGAGACGGGAGGCTGGGCCGGCAGAGGCAGCTGCCCCCCAGCTGCCCATGCCCTCTGTCCCAGCAGGTCTCTTCCTCAGGCTGCCAGCTGGTTGCGTGGTGGCCCCACTCACAGATCCAGCTGCAGACAGGGTGCCGGGAGCCCCCTGAGGACTGCCGGCTGGGCCCGCACACCTCAGAGTGGGCGGCTAGGGGATGACCGACCCGGTCACATGATGGCCCTGCGACCACCACTTCCTCTTCTGTGAGTATTGGCTTTGACTTAAACTCACTTCAGCAAGAGAAGAGCCAGTCGAGCTAACCAGGGCGCTCAGCAGTAGACAGAAGCCACATTTAGTGTAGGCAGAGCCGTACGGCACAGCTGACTGCACGGAGCCAGAATGGCCCTGGGAAGGAAGGTTAGAACCTACAACTAATTAATACGAAACACATAAAATTGAGAGGATTTGGACCAAATACTAACCATGAGGCCACACAAAGGCTAAAGAAAAAGCGGAAAGGACGAAAAACAAATGCAATAGTTTCAGAAACATTCACTCAGTGAGAGACAAATCCAGTAGATAGCATCCATGGGCCACAATTCATATCTTGGAAAATAACCTCCCTCCCCCGAAGTACAAAAGCACCATCCCCTCACCCCCCACGTGCAGAGCTGAGCCGGTCGGATCAGCAGGATAGATAGGGGATTTCAAGCACAGAGGCTGATGTGCAAATTGTACATCACTACATTTGGAAATCCAGATAGAATTGATAATTTTCTCAGAAAATAAAGCCAATCAAATGGCCTCAAGAATCAGAAGAATTCTGAATGTAGAGACGGCGCCGGGGCAGAGGGAGCCTCGCCGGCGGCCTGGCTGGGGGCGGCTGCAGGAGCTCCAGGCCGCGGGGCGCCAGGCAGAAGGCGGAGCCTCAGACACGCAAACAGCGGAGTGAAGAATACTCCGCCCTCCCACAGAGAGGACGTGACTTTGGTAGACGAGACTGACGTGTAGGAAGAAGGCTTATTCTTTAGGCCAAGGAGGCAACTCACAGCAGCTGTTAGAGAAGCAGAAGGAAAACATGAAGGAACTGGAACAGAGAACCCTACCTGGGGCGCAGCGTGAAGGAAGCTGAGGACCACATCCCAGGTGCTGATGGCGCCCAGAACGGCTCTTCCTCTTCCCCCTTTGCCGGCGGGCCAGGCCCTGCGCGGGACATGGCCTCTGCTCTGCCTGACGGACATGGAGTGGTGCTCTGGTACCCCGTGTTTTCTTCGTCACCCCGAACCCCTGTCAAACCCCAGCCCTGTTTTTTGTCCTTGCTCTGCCCGCACCCCCCGAGAGAGAGGAGGGGGACCAGGACGGGCGGGGGGCTCTGCCAGGCCCCACTAGTCACGCTGGTCAGACCAAAAAAAGGCCACTCTGCTAAGTTTGCTTTTCTCCAGCCGACGGATGAGAACAGAGGCAGAGGCTCTCTGCCTGAGCTCCTTCCTGCCCTCTCTGGGGCTGGGGCCCTGCTCCTCTGCCTTCGCCACTTCTCTCTTCCTCTCTGCTCTTTCACGTAGCCCTCACGCTCACAGCCGCCAGCGAATGTGCAGGTAAGGAAGAAAGGATGGCCCGCAGAGCTGAGTGGAAGTGAGCAGGACAGGAGGCCCTCCGTGGCAGTCTGCTTAAAGGGTCCTTCCCTGCTTTCTTCCGAGCGTCCCAAGGCAAACTCACCAACAAACCAGCAGCACCTAAAAAAAGGACAGAAGAGGCGGCACATCCTGGCCCCCCCTCCACGCAAGGCGCTGTGGTCATGCGTGTGAGAGACATGTCACCTGGAGGCCTGTCCAGCACCACACACGTTAACATAGTTTTCAGGGGATTAAAAAAGGAGAAAGCTTTGCATGTAATTTTACAGCAGGAGAAACATACCCAATAGTAGAATTAAATCGAACAAAAAAGTGCACACGTGACGTGGACACGTGAAGTCACGTTCAATGATGCTGTTGGAAGCGTTTCCATTATTGCCAGGAAGAAACGCTCGTATGGCTGCCACCAACGCAGGCATTCAATGCCGCTTATGAGATCCCAGCAAGCAGGAGAAAACAGTGTTGGAAATATTTAAAAGGGAGAGACAATTTTAACTCTTTGAATGTAAAAAATTCAGGATAATAAATCGCACTCATTTGAACTATGTTTAATTATGTAGCTGAACCGAAGATAAATTTATAAACCATAATTATTTTTCCAAATGCCTGCAATAGGATGATGTAACAATATCCCAGGATCGTGCAGTTAACACAGAAGGTCTGGGGTGCGTGTTGCTAGGAACGGACTGCTCCTCCGGGTACAGACAGTGCAGTCCGCCGGGTCCCCAGGCTGGGGCCGCCCTGGGAGCACGGTCATTGCAGTGGTCACTGGTGAAGACCAGGCCATGTTGGAGACGGGTGGGCCCTAATTCAACACGCCTAGCATCCTTCAGGACAGGGACCATTTGGAGACACCACGGGAACGTGAGTTCAGGCAGAGGGCGGGTGTGGCTTCCGCAGCCGGGAACGCACACATTGCCACCCGGAGGAACCAGGGCCGCTCACACCATGAGTGTGGATGCGGGCTGCGGAGCTGAGAGCCGGCACAGGGCTGCGGCGGCCCCGGCCACGTCCCGCTCCTGCTCACGGAGCTCGGAGGGAGCTGCGCGGGGGAGTGCTCCACGGCGGCGGTGTGGGGGGCGCCACCTCGGGCTCCTCCCAGGGAAGTCAGGTTCCTGGAGAATGGCAGGGGTGCTGAGTCACCCTGGGGCCCCGAGTCGCCCAGAGCCCTGTGTGCCCCCCAAGGCTGGTGCCCTCTCTCCCTGGGCCTCGCTTCCCTCTCACCAGCCTCCTCCCTTCCACAGGGCGGCCAGCCCGTTCCCGGAGGCAGAGCCCCTGTGACCAAGGGCCCTCTGAGGCATCAGGCCGAGGAGCCTCCGCAGTGTCTCCCCTGCCACGAGGGGATGCCCGGGGAGAGGGCCCTGCAGGCTGGGAGGATGCCCAGCGCCGTCCCGAGGCCGCTGTGCCCGCAGCCTTGGCGTGGGGGCGTGCCGCTGAGCTCACCACACGTCCCTGCCCACATTGTCCTGGCTCCCTGGTCGCCAGATCAGACTCTGTTTTTCTCTCTGGAGCACATGCGGGCCTGATGCCGGGACCGGGCGATCCGAGGCTCACAGGGAGACCCAGATCAGCGACCTCCGCCCTGGGAGGGCCAGGGGGTGCCTGGCTGCCGGGGTGCTATGGGTGGTCTGAAGGCGTCTCCTGTCGAACCAGTGAGCAGCCTGAGGCCTGATCCACAGGAAGCAAGTCTCCCGCTTCAAGATGGCATTCCAGGTGGCTCCTAGCGGTTCTGATACTCAGTGTGTCTGTGGACTTACTGTGTGTGTGGTGTGGGGTGTGTGGTGTGTGGTGTGGTGTGTGTGATGTGGTGTGTGTGGTATGTATGGTGTGGTGTGGTGTGTGTAGTGTCGGTGCATGTGTGTGGTGTGGTGTGTGAAGTGTGGTGTGTGTGGTGTGGTGTGTGAGGTGTGGTGTGTGTGGTGTGGTGTGTGAGGTGTGGTGTGGTGTGTGTAGTGTTGGTGCATGTATGTGAAGTGTGGTGTGTGTGGTGAGGTGTGTGAAGTGTGGTGTGTGTGGTGTGGTGTGTGTGGTGAGGTGTGTGTGGTGAGGTGTGTGTGGTGTGGTGTGTGAGGTGTGGTGTGTGTGGTATATATAGTGTGGTGTGGTGTGTGTAGTGTTGGTGCATGTTTGTGAGGTGTGGTGTGTGTGGTGAGGTGTGTGAAGTGTGGTGTGTGTGGTGTGGTGTGTGAGGTGTGGTGTGTGTGGTATATATAGTCGGTGTGGTGTGTGTAGTGTCGGTGCCGTGTGCATGTGTGTGGGATGGTGTGTGAGGTGTGCACAATGGCGGGAGGAAGTGGGATCTCCATGGGTAACCAGTGATCCACTGCAGATGTTCTGGGGATCATTCTGCCTTAAATCCCTGGGTCAGGGCATAACCAACATGGGTTTTCATGTACAGATTAGGTACCAAATATGGTCAAAATGTGGAGTGATGCAGAGCTGTGTGTATAGTCTTCAACGAGAAATGGAATCCATGTGGGGTAGGATGCAGAGGTCAGTAAACTTGGGCCGTCTCACTTCCTGCCATCTCGTGAGAGGCTGCGGCAGCCCAGTGTCCAGCTTGCCCTCTTAACCCGGGTGTGGGTCTGCAGAGTGTGGCCAGGGTAGGCGTCCCTGAGCCTGCTTCCTGCCAATGCTGGGACAGTGGTCTCCTGCAGTCCGGAGCTGAGTGTGAACCTGGGACCGTGGTCTGCAGCCTGGAGCTGAGTGTGAACCTGAGACCGTGGTCTGCAGCCCGGAGCTGAGTGTGAACCTGGGACCGTGGTCTGCAGCCTGGAGCTGAGTGTGAACCTGGGACCATGGTCTGCAGCCTGGAGCTGAGTGTGAACCTGGGACCGTGGTCTGCAGCCTGGAGCTGAGTGTGAACCTGGGACCGTGGTCTCCTGCAGCTCCTAGCTGAGTGTGAATCTCCTGTGTTTCTCTTATGGTGGCACTTCCTGGCTGGCCCCTGGCAGCAGCAGGCCTGACCTCCATGCGGTAGCTCCCTGGCTTTGCTAGTAACTTCTAGTCTCGTTTGGTTCAATGAAAGTTTCTAGTTAACTTATTGAACATCAGATTAATTGCTAGATTAGTTTATGTAAGAAAATTCCAATAGTAGTGTGTCAAATACTTTGGTCTCTGAAAATTTATTTAATCTTTATTGGTGTATATATGAGTTTGTTGCACTGGGTCCTAGTTCAAGACATTCACCTGAGAGATTCTCATTTGCTATGTTCCTACAGGTGTCTCTGTCCCTCTCCTCCCTCCGTCTCTGTCCCCCTCTCTGCAGCACAGGACGTGCCCGGGCTCTCAGGGGCCAAGCTGTCCTCTGTGCTGCTCGCTCAGCTCGTTTCCCATGACACTGCTGTCTTCACGTCCCGTGGGAAGTGGTTCTCAGCTGTCTCTCCAGCGTGATGAGGCTCATGGTCCCCTAATCCCCCCCAGACCCCCGTTGCCACAATCCCCCCAGTCTGTGGCTTTATTCTGCCTTTTGGTGCACTCAGCCCTGCTCTCCGTGCACTCCTAGTGCACTGTGGGGCCCAGACGGTGGTCCCTGCAGTAGCTCTAGGCCCTGCCTCTCGGGTCTGCTTCTCACCCTCCTGCTGACCTGCCGGGGGGTCCTCTGGGCCCAGCACCCGAACGGCTCCTCCCTCCTCCTGCTGCCGCCTGCTCTTTTAGGAACTGTAGGTTCTCCCTGCCTCTTCTGCCTCTGGGTCCCCCTGGAGGTCATGGCAGGCCGTCCTCCGGGGTAAGCCTGGCCTGCTGGGCTCCCCTGCTGCCAGCACCAGGAGCGGGGAGAGTGTGCACTCTGCGGGCGCTGTGGGCCCCTTGACCGCCCGTCCTGTGGCTTTCAGACTCCTGGGTTTTGTTCACGTCAGCATGTACCCCAAGGAGGTGGGGCTGCCCAGCGGCAGGTAGGCGAGGTGAGCACCCCGCATCCAGCAGGCTGCAGAAGCCCGGGGCCTCACGCGGGCAGCGGAGCAGGTGTCGGGCGGGGCTTTGTCTGGAATATTCACACAAAGTTCCAAAGTGGCTTCCTCCTGGGCTCAGGCGTTCGGGTAGTTTTAGTTGGAGAGGAAAGGATCTTCCAGTGAAAATGCCTTTGTACTCGCCCTCCCTCTTCTCTGTCTTCAGGGAAAGCTGAGAGGAAGAGATGAGTCTGCTGCTTTGATGAGTGAGTTTGCCTTGCAGGTGGAGGAAGCGGTGGCCTGGGAGACGGGGAAATGTGTAAACAAAACCTCGGTCTCCCTCACCCCCGCCCCGTCCCCGCCCGGGCCTGTCCAGCACTTAGACGTGCACATCCCATTCTGGCGTGGAAACACCGCAGAGCAGCTGTGATTCTTTCCTCGCCGTGCCCAGCTGGCCTGGGAGAGGGAGTGGCAGTGCGCCCCGGACCGTGAGCACCACAGGGAGCACCACCACATCTCCGCTGAAAGGGGTGCGAGGCCGCGTTCCGGGGAGGCGGTGGTGGAGGGAGGGGCGCGGCCGCCGGGGGCGAGCCGGACAGCCGGAGGTCAGCGTGAGCAGCTGCCTGGGGTCCTGTAGCCAACTAGTGCCGGTGCTGTGCCCTGCGGCTGCACGTTTGGCGTGTTTGTGGGCTGACGTGCTCACAACCACAGGGAAGCGCCCCTCCCTTCTGAACGCGGCAGTTCGGGGGAGGGAGCTGCGGGCGGTGCGTGTGCCTGTCGCAGGCCGAAGGCAGCATCACAGAAACTCCCCGCGACCCCAGTCCGTTCGTGGGACTTGGTTTGCCAGGAAACTGCTGTCCTCGGAGCTTTGGGAACAAGCCCAGCGATTCAGTGCTTCCGGAGACTCCTCTCCGGTGCCCAGCCCGCTGCCTTCCTCTGGGTCCCTGCAGGAGAGAGGAGGTGCCGAGGGGACTCAGAGCGACCCGCACCCTCCCGGCCTGACTGCAGACGGACTCTGGGGAGGGGTCCTCCCCTGGCTCCTGGTCTGTGGCCTGATGGGAGAGCTGAGTTTCTCTCATGGTCACACACCTTGTCACCCAGTCTGGCAGCTGAAAGAGGCCACGGAGACTTCCTAGTCTTGGCGCCAGGGTGGGGAGTGTGGGCTGGGAAACTCCAGCTTCACTCTCATGGATCTCACTTCAGCGTTTCCTAGCTGAGCTGACGGTCCCCCTGTGGCCCACAGGAGTCACGGCTGTGCTGACGGTCCCGCCCAGGCCCATGGGAGTCACGGCTGTGCTGGCGGCACCACCAAGGCCCACGGGAGTCACGGCTGTGCTGGTGGTCCCCCTGTGGCCCACGGCAGTCACGGCTGAGCTGGTGGACCCACCCAGGCCCACGGGAGTCACGGCTGTGCTGATGGACCCGCCCAGGCCCACGGGAGTCACGGCTGACCTCTGTGTGACGGTCACAGACACTCATCACCATCGCAGCGTGGAGTTACTAGACCAGCCACTACCTTGTCATCCGCGTCTTCATGAAGAACATTTCAAATGGGCACGTTGCAGCTCTAGCTCAGTCTGGTTCCTTTGTCCTCTGTGCCTCCATTGATTTACCATTGCCCTGTGACAGGCCACAGGCCTCGCCAGACGCCCCCGGAACCCCCAGTGTGCCCGCCCAGAGGGGTGTGCTCTGGGAAGGAGGTGGGTGTACACAGCATGATCCTTTGTGTGAGGAAGTGCGTGGTGAGGGTCAGGGTGGGGCATGGGCACGGAACTCCTGCTTCAGTGAAACCCCTTTCAGAGCTGCTTTGCAGTCACTTAAAACTGAGAGTGCATTTCCTGCGCTCAGACGGGCAGGAAGGTGGGCGCTGGCACAGTGCGCCCGGAAGGCTGCGCTGGCCTGGCTCCGGGGCAGGGAGACGGCAGCCACCGGTGCGGCCTGCCGGAGCGGTGGCTGATGTTCACCGCGACGTTGCCGAGATTCCCAGTGATGGCGGCTCAGTGCAGTGCAGAGGCCCCCCAGCTCCGGTGCCGCAGGGCGCTGCCCACGGTGCTGGGCCGGCCCCCCGAGGGCCCTGTGTCCTACAGCTGCCACTTCCGTTTCCGGGAGAAGAACATGGCTGCGTGTTATTGTTAGTGTCGTCTTAGATATGCACGAGTAGCTTTAAACACTTCCCCGTCAGAATGCCCAGAGCCAGGCACACCGGCAGGTCATGAAGCACCCAAGCGAGGGCCCTGCGCTGCCGCTGCTCCCGCCAGCGGGAGGAAGCCCTTGGAAGGAAACGGAGGTCCCGGCTCTGTAGGTCTTGTCCTCTCTGCAGTCCCTATCCGGGCTTTCTGAGAAGGACAGCTTCTCAGGAGGAGTCTGTGGCCTGCCCGCCCACGGCCGTGACCCGCGTGCTCGGTGCTCTGTAGTTCCCGCCTCTGCGCAGAGGTGGCCCTGTCTTTGGTGACCTGCTCGGCCACTCTGGCCATCCGGGGCCCAGCCTGCCCGGCGGGCGCTCCCGCTGCCGCTGCTTGTAGAGGTGGGAGTGGAGGGCGAGGCCTCACGGTACCTGTGCTCGGCCGCGTGGCGCTGCCTCCTCTGTGAACTATGATGAAGGGGACATGGGACCCCATGGGCCAGGCAGCTCCTTGTACACCTGAAGCAGAGAGTGGTGGGGGCTTGGACTGCCCAGGACAGCCGCCTCCCAGGGGCTGGGGAAGGCTGTGGTAGCACATGCAGAGGCTTGGGAGGCAGGACACAGGCTGGTTCCCCACTTCCTGGGCACAGGCCCGCGTCTGGGGCCACTGGAGAAGCCTGGGTCCGACAGGGCCACCCCGCTGTGATGGGGGGCTGCCCAGGTGGGCGGGGGCTGGTCTCCGGGCCTCACCACAGGCCCTGCCATTCCAGAGGTGGGGGGTGTCTCACGGGGGCCTCAGCCTCGGCGGCTGCAGGGACGGAGGGACAGACAGTCCCCGGCAGCAGCACCCATGCATGACCTCAGGCCTCCACGGGCCGGAGTCCGGGGAAGCTCATCAGGGTCCCTGGTGTCGCAGCCGCGTGCACAGCTGTGCACATCTGGAGCGAGGCTGGAGAGGCGTCCTCTGAGGCCAGTCATGGTGGTGGCGGAGTTCCTCCTGTGGCCTCGGGCCCCTGTGTCCCTGAGGGCTTCCAGGCGGGCCTGAGCCCTTCCCAGCGGGCAGCACCTTCCTCAAAGCCAGGATACGGAGGGGCCGACTGCAGCCAGGGCCTCGTCCTTCCTGCCGGCTTTCCTCGGGTCGCCGAGCCCTGCCCTCCGGGTGTGACTGGTTCCTCCAACCTCCTGAGCTGGGCCTGCGAACACCTGAGCGCCGCCCTGTGTGCCTGAAGGCGTGGGCCGCGCACCGTGTAGGCTGGTGATGGGAAATCAGGCAGGCTTGTCTGTAAAGCAACCCAAAGCCGGCTGCAAGCTGAGCCTCAAAGACGGGACAGGTAGGCATTCAACACACCAGCTCTCTCCACTCTTGGCCGTGCATTTATTTGTCAGCAAGTACAGCTAATCCACGCTTACGCAACTGTTCCAGGCCCAAAGCTTCTCAGCTTGAACTTGGCAGGAGGAGGTTGCTTGGGTTTAAAGCTACGGAATCCTTTGTACTTTAAAGAGTGCCATGAATCCTTCATGTCTCTTGAACGCCAAATGCTCCTCAGCCAGAAGCAACTGTGCTGGGGAGGGAGGTGTGGCCACGTCCACGCTCCACCTGCTCCTTTGTCTTCTCGGCAGCGGGCAGGTGCTGCCTTCCCGGCTCCGGCCTTCTCCGGGGACCAGCGTGAGCACCGCGCTGCGGGGGCCAGGCTGGGCAGGAAAAGAAACCCGCAGAGTGCTGGCCAGTTCCCCGGGGAGTCACCCGGAGCCTTGCCCTGAGCCTGGTGTATGCTGCTGGGGATCAGCCCTGTCCCGGCAGCCCCCCTCTCCTCTGCTCCATGCGGAGCAGGATGGTGTGGCCTGTCAGATCGCTCCCCCACCTCTGCCTTCCTCTGGGCTGGCAGGAGAGTGTGGTGGGCGGCACGGTCCCCGGCTGCAGCTGATTCGGTGCAGCAATGACTCCCCGTCTGCCCTCCAGGCCGAGTGTGGCCAGGCTCCCTCCTCCTCCATCCATTCATCAGCCGAGGATGCTGGCCGCTGCTCCTTATGCAGGACAGTTACAGCTTCCCCCTCCCCTGCTGAGCCCTGCTCCTGGGGGCAGGTCCCTGCTCTCCACACCTGGCTGGGCCCCTGCCGGCCCCCACCACCCATGGACTGATGAGTGCCACCCCCCGGTTCTCATGCTGATGTCACTGTGATGGCATTTGGAGGTGAGGCCTCTGGGAGGTCACTGGAGTTGGAAGGGGTCACGAGGTGGGGTTCTTTTGAGAAGACACCAGAGCAGTGCTGCCTGCAAGCCAGGACCCACCACACTGGCACCTTGTCTTGACCTTCGACCCCCAGAGCTGGGAAGATCCGCCTGCTGCCTGAGCCAGGCCCGTGGTGTGTGTGACCGCGCCGAGCTGACTGAGACCTGCCCCCTGCCCCCGGGCTCACACAGTTCCGTCTGCCCAGCAAGCCCGGCTCTGCCTGTTCCTCCTGGCTCCGGATCCTGCTCAGGACCCGTGACCCTCTCTGCCTCTCTCCACCGGAACTCGCAGTGATGGCGCGGGGTGCCCACGGCATGGCGCACTTGGGCCTGACCCGCAGGGCCACGCGGTGGTCCTGCCTCCCCTCACACACGTCCGCTTCCTGCATCATCCCCTGCGTCTCCAGTCACGCTATCACGTTCCTGCTCCCGGCAGCTGCACCAGAGGAGACTTCACCTGGCTCCCTGTGATCCTCACCGCCGGACCGCCCGCCGAGTGCTGCTCCACAGACACTAGCCGGGGGGCTGGCCGGCACCCGGTGGCAGACCCCAGGCAGGCGGCATGGATGTGGGACAGTTTCTCTGCCTATGAGTGTTCCGCCCCCTTCTCCGTTTCCTGGATGTGAGGCAGGCTCTGCGAAGGGGGAAGCCCTGAAGGGTGCAGGGCAGAGCTCAGGAGGGCCAGCTGGCTCCTGGGCGGCAGGGCCACGAGGCCGCAGGCCGGCACCTCCCTCCCAGGCCCACCAGGCCGCTGCGGCCCAGGAGCACTGACATGCACACTTTGTCTTCGGGATAATCGCCATAGGGAGAATGCCTCAGAGCCCAGGCTCCCTGCGCGTGTCCAGGGGCTGTGTGGCTGGCGGGCTGTCCCTGCGGCTCCCTCCTCCGCGGCAGCGCTGCGGGGTCTGCGCTCAGCTCTCTGCCTTCTGCGGGTCCGTGTTTCTGGGGGCCTTGCTCTGCCAGGAGCTCCCGGCGGGAATGCTCAGGTGGCAGGTGGCTGTCACCTGCTGGTTTTGAAGATTTGATTTTTAATAGGATCCAAGTGAAACCACAGCCCAGCCCGAGGACACACCCAGCGCTGTGCCAACAGTCTGGATGCTGAGGTCCAGGGTTTCCTGAGGGGACCACCTAATCTCCGCCCCGCCCTCCCCCTGACCCATCCAAGGCTGGGAATGCATGGCCTCCGGCCTGGGAGGCTCCAGGCTGCTCTAACCCATCCCCAGTCTTGTAGGCTCTTTGAAAATCCCAGACTCTTGCTTTCAACTCTTTCCTCTGGTCTCTGATAAAAGGCAAATTAAGCATCACTTCTAACAGCCTGACTCTAGCGAGGGCTTGTCTGCACAGACAGCACATCAAAGCTCAGCTTCCTGTGTCTGACCTGAGAGCAGGAGGAGGGGGTGTCAGCATCGCCCTGAAGCCCAACCTCTCACCCCAGCCCCTCACTCCAGCCTCTCACCTCAGCCCCTCACTCCAGACCCTCACTCCAGTTCCTCACCCCAACCCCTCTGCCCAGCCCCTCACCCAGCCCCTCTGCCCAGCCCCTCACCCAGCCCCTCACCAAGCCCCTCACCCAACCTCTCTGCCCAGCCCCTCCCCCAGCCCCTCACCCCAGCCCCTCCCCCAGCCCCTCACCCCAGCCCCTCTGCCCAGCCCCTCACCCCAGCCCCTCAACCAGCCCCTCACCCAGCCCCTCATCCCAGCCCCTCTGCCCAACCCCTCACCAAAGACCCTCACCCCAGCCCCTCACCCAGCCCCTCACCCCAACCCCTCACCCAGCCCCTCTGCCCAGCCCCTCTGCCCAGCCCCTCACCCAGCCCCTCACCCAGCCCCTCACCCAGCCCCTCTGCCCAGCTCGTGGCGAAGGGGCCGTGCCTGGACACCTGACTCACCTCTGAAATGTGACCACAGGCAAACCGGGCTGCGGGCAAACTCGCCAGCAGCTCGGCTCCTGACGGCCGCGGCGGCCCTGAGGAGCGGCCGGGAGGGTCCTTTCTGCTGTTGGCCTCCAGCCCAGCGCCACACGCTGGCAGCGGCTGCGAGGAAGTTGGGGCCTAAAAGAGGCCACCGAGGGGGCTCCTGTGTGCACTCTGGTCTGGAGCCCAGACACCCACCCGCAGACAGCCTCTCCCAGGCCGGCGCCGGCCCTCCTGGCCCGCCTGGTGCGGAGGGGCTGGGCCGTGGGTGGTGAGTGTGCGATGAGCAGGCATCTCCCGAGCTCAGGCTGGGCTCTAGGTGACAGGGTCTGCAGTGTGCTTCCTTCCTCTTGACCCCGCCTCCGCGGAGGGCATGGACTCCGTCTTCCTCCGCAGTCCTTGCCGGCCTTTCCCTCACACACCGGCCTTCGCCTCACACACCAGCCTTCGCCTCACACACTGGCCTTGGCCTCACACACCGGCCTTCCCCTCACACACTGGCCTTGGCCTCACACACGGGCCTTCACCTCACACACCGGCCTTCCCCTCACACACCGGCCTTCACCTCACACACATCCTTCGCCTCACACACCGGCCTTCGCCTCACACACCTGCCTTCGCCTCACACACCTGCCTTCGCCTCACACACCGGCCTTCGCCTCACACACATCCTTCGCCTCACACACCGGCCTTCGCCTCACACACCGGCCTTCGCCTCACACACCGGCCTTCGCCTCACACACATCCTTCGCCTCACACACCGGCCTTCGCCTCACACACATCCTTCGCCTCACACACCGGCCTTGGCCTCACACACCGGCCTTCGCCTCACACACATCCTTCGCCTCACACACATCCTTCGCCTCACACACCGGCCTTCGCCTCACACACCGGCCTTCGCCTCACACACCGGCCTTCGCCTCACACACATCCTTCGCCTCACACACATCCTTCGCCTCACACACCGGCCTTCGCCTCACACACCGGCCTTCGCCTCACACACCGGCCTTCGCCTCACACACATCCTTCGCCTCACACACCGGCCTTCGCCTCACACACATCCTTCGCCTCACACACCGGCCTTCGCCTCACACACCGGCCTTCGCCTCACACACCGGCCTTGGCCTCACACACCGGCCTTCGCCTCACACACCGGCCTTCGCCTCACACACATCCTTCGCCTCACACACCGGCCTTCGCCTCACACACATCCTTCGCCTCACACACCGGCCTTGGCCTCACACACCGGCCTTCCCCTCACACACCGGCCTTGGCCTCACACACCGGCCTTCGCCTCACACACCGGCCTTCGCCTCACACACATCCTTCGCCTCACACACCGGCCTTCGCCTCACACACCGGCCTTCGCCTCACACACCGGCCTTCGCCTCACACACCGGCCTTCACCTCACACACTGGCCTTCGCCTCACACACCGGCCTTCGCCTCACACACATCCTTCTTCGCAGCATGGTGGCTGTGGGCATGGCCCTTCTTCTTGGGCCTGGCACCTCAGAGAGGGGGCATGGACAGGCCCAAGATGCCCGGCCATTGGGGCAGCCCCGGCTGCAGGAAGGCAGAGGGACCTTGTGGGGGTGACATCCCGTCGGGGGGCCATCCCCATGCTTCTCCCACAGGACAGAGGTGTCCCTGACACCCTGGTGTGGGGCTGGCGGAGAGGACGGCAGGCAGCAGGCACTCCAGGCTCAGGCCTTCCCTGCGGCCAGGGGAGAGCATATCCTCATGGAGCTCGCCCATGCCTGCCCTCCCGGTGCCCCCTGCGTGCCTGCCCCCCGGCCGGGGGCAGCGGGCGGCTGCCTGGGGACGCAGCTGCCAGAGCGCCAGCCTGGGGCCTCTCAGCCGCCACAAGAATGCCAGCGTGTGCCTCTTGGGGCTGGAATGGGCTGAACAGCCCTTTTAGCAGCCGTCTGGTGGCAGGTGCCTCTGCCAAGCCGACGGGCTGGTGCTCTGGAATGTGCCTGGCCAGCCAGGCTTCGGGGCAGGAGAGGCAGGAGACTGAGGGGAGGACGTGCCGGAACCTGAGGGGAGGACGCTGGGGCCTGAGAGGAGGACGCCGGAGCCTGAGGAGGGGATGCCAGAGCCTGAGGGGAGGATGCCAGAGCCTGAGTGGAGGATGCCCGGAGCCTGAGGGGAGGATGCCAGAGCCTGAGGGGAGGAAGCCAGAGCCTGAGGGGAGGACGTGCCGGAACCTGAGGGGAGGACGTGCCGGAACCTGAGGGGAGGACGCCGGAGCCTGAGGAGGGGACGCCGGAGCCTGAGGGGAGGATGCCAGAGCCTGAGTGGAGGATGCCCGGAGCCTGAGGGGAGGACGCCGGAGCCTGAGGGGGAGGATGCCAGAGCCTGAGTGGAGGATGCCCGGAGCCTGAGGGGAGGATGCCAGAGCCTGAGGGGAGGACGTGCCAGAGCCTGAGGGGAGGACGTGCCGGAGCCTTGGGGGAGGACGCCGGAGCCTGAGGGGAGGACGCCGGAGCCTGAGGGGAAGATGTGCCGGAGCCTGAGGGGAGGATGCCTGGAGCCTGAGGGGAGGATGCCTGAGCCTGAGGGGAGGATGCCGGAGCCTGAGGGGAGGATGCCAGAGCCTGAGGGGAGAATGCCAGAGCCTGAGGGGAGGACGTGCCGGGGCCTGAGGGGAGGATGCCAGAGCCTGAGTGGAGGATGCCCGGAGCCTGAGGGGAAGATGCCGGAGCCTGAGGGGAGGACGCCGGAGCCTGAGGGGAGGACGCCGGAGCCTGAGGGGAGGACGTGCTGGAGCCTGAAGGGAGGATGCCGGAGCCTGAGGGGAGGATGCCTGAAGCCTGAGGGGAGGACGCCAGAGCCTGAGGGGAGGACGCCGGAGCCTGAGGGGAGGATGACAGAGCCTGAGTGGAGGATGCCCGGAGCCTGAGGGGAGGACGTGCTGGAGCCTGAGGGGAGGACGCCGAAGCCTGAGGGGAGGATGCCAGAGCCTGAGGGGAGGACGCCGGAGCCTGAGGGGAGGACGTGCTGGAACCTGAGGGGAGGATGCCTGGAGCCTGAGGGGAGGACGCCTGGAGCTTGAGGGGAGAATGAGGGAGGACGCCGGAGCCTGAGGGGAGGACGTGCTGGAACCTGAGGGGAGGATGCCTGGAGCCTGAGGGGAGGACGCCTGGAGCTTGAGGGGAGAATGAGGGAGGACGTCGGAGCCTGAGGGAAGGATGTGCCGGAGCCCGGCTCCCAGTGCTGTGGGCGGTACCGGGCGTGAGCCTTGCGGCAGCTCAGCCGCCCGGGAGACTCCCAGGGCCTGGTTGGAGAGCCTGCGGTCAGTAGAGAATGGAGCGGGCGCCGTCCTGTCCTGTGAGGAGGGCCTACCCCTGCCCGCCTCGGCCAGCCGCCGCCAGCAGCCCAGCCGTCCAGGCAGCATTGCAAACGCAGCCGGAGAGGACCTTCCAGTGCAGCCTGATGTCCACTCGCTTCCAGCAGCTGCCTGATTTTGTCACTTTTCCTACTGTTTTGTTTGGGGTGGGTAGTGGGGACCCCAGGTGCCAGGAGGGGCAGAACCTCAGCTCCCCTGCCAGCACCTGCTGGGCTCGCAGCGACCTCAGAGGCGTCGCCTGTGAGCGGGGAGGGGCCGGCTCTCAAAGGGGCCTGACACGGTAAGGGGCCCTCTGGACGGTCAGGTCTCCTCCGAGGGTCGCATCCTTCCCAGAGAGGGGCACACACGCGTGAGCACACGCACACGCACGCACACACATGGTGACCTATGCCAAGAGGCCCTGTTTGGAAAGGAAGAGGGGTCGGGGATAGAGGAGAGCCCACAGGAAAAAGGAGCGGACCGCAGAGGCTGTCCAGTAACCATTACAGAAGTCTGTCCACTGTCTACCCACTCGCTTTGCAAACTCAAGGGCTGGTGACAGGCACCCCCTCGGAGAACGGTGCAGGCGGTGGAGGGAGCAGAGCGCCCACTGCCCCCTCCTCTGTGGCTTGGCAATGAGCAGCTGGGAATTTGGGCTGCAAGTGACCCAGGTTTGGAGAGGGCACCCAAACCTCAGGATGCCAGGCTCCGCCCTCCTCCCGCCGAGGCTGGCCCTCAGGAAAACCTGCCCAGTCCAGCCGGCGTTCAGTGGTTGAGCATCAACCCATGACCAGGAGGTGATGGTCAGAGCACAAGCCTGGGCTGTGGGCTCAGGCCTAGTGCTTCCCTCTCATCATTGATGTCTCTCTCTCCCTTCCTGTCTGAAATTAATAAAAACATTAACAAAATAAAAGAAACATAAAACCCACACATCCATGCATCCTGGGCCGGAGAGAGGCTGTGCTGACCGCCTGCAGGGAGGGAGGTCCAAGTTCATTTCCCATCAGAGACGGGAGCCTGAGAGTTGGCGGCTGCTGTGTGGTATGTCAAGGCACCTGCTCTGTGTCACAGAGTGTCTGCTGGGACACACAGCTTCTGGAAGGTTCTGGGCCCAGGCCAGCGCTGCTACCGCACAGCTCTGCCGTCTGCCTGGGGGGGTCTGAGGGCCTCTGGCATGTGCCCAAAGTAGGGGTCATTCAAAGCCTCAATCGCACCAGGTGGCCGGGCTCCTGCTGGGCACAGGCCTGGACGCAGCGTGCGGAGCGAGCCAGTCCTGCCAGCCCCCTGGGAGATGCCTGCTCCTGGCTCAGCACCAGGGCCCATGCTCCATCCCCCAGGGCCCTGCCCTGCGAGGCTGGGCACTCCGCACAAACTGCTCCTGAGTCTCCCGGCAGCTCGGGCGCCCAGATGCCAGGCCAGGGTCAGGCATAGCCCAGGGTCCTGCCCACCTCTCTCTGCCACTCCCTCGGGACCATGAGTGCTGGCTCCGTGGGTGGGAGCTGGACAGAGCTATGGGTGCTCAGGGCCATCGAGGTTTCTGTGGGTTTTGCGGGGACCCGGAGTCCCGAGAGGCTCCGCTGCAGGGCTGGCCACCTGGACGGGCTTCGGGGAGGCCACCCCTCCCGCCACCTGCTCAGGGAAGGTGGTCGGCCCGCTGCAGGCGGTGCTCCAGGGAGGTCCTCGATGAGCTTGGCGGGGTCATCCAGTGCTGCTGCTGGCCCAGGAGAAGTGCTCCTGGCAGGGCCGTGGCCACAGGAAGGGCCTGGCAGCAAGGGCCCCAAGCACTGGCCCCGCAATAAGGGCCATGCCAGGCTGGGCCAGCACCAGCTTCCACCGAGGGTGGGGCCCGGGGGGCCTGGTGTGTCGGTATCTTCTTTCCTCCGTGTGAAGAGTTGGACGGGGCTCTCAGGGCTTGTGAGGATCGGGGTTGGCACAGCACTTGGCACAGGGAGAGCTGGCCATTCCCGTCACTGCCTGATGTTTGCCTGAATTCCTCGTGGTGTTCAGTGCTGCTGGCCAACGGGGCTGGGGTCAGGGTAAGGGGCGACCACATCAGTTATCACAAACAGTGGCCTTTCCCAAGTTTGGTTGCCACTTCTCTGCCACCTCCCCATGTGGGCAGGACATGCTGGTTGCCGGCGTGGGGCCGGGAACTCTCTGGTTATGCCCACAGGTGCTGGGGCAGGAGCTGGGCGATGGCACGCCAGGTCAGCCCGTCTCTGCCCGGGGTGTCTGGGTCCAGAGGGAGGCCTAGAGGCTGGGGCGAGGCCATCTGAGCGGTCATTCTCTAACCTGACAGTCCAGGGGACCCCCACAGCTGGCGGCCGGAGGAGCCGCAGAGCCATGGAAGCGGTGCTGTCCACGCCCGCCTCGGCTGGCACACACGGCACTGGGCCTGCCCCGTGGCTGTCCCGCTGGCCCTCACCGCTCAGGGAGGCTCCGGAGGCCCGCTCCCACTGCAGCCCTTTGGCTAACCGGCCTGTGAGCCAGCCGCTCGGGCGGGAGTGGCCTGGCCAGGAGCGCGGACGCCGAGCCAGGGTTCCCCTTCCACCCGCCTCCAGTATCACGGGCAGCAGGGAGAGCACGCAAAGAGAGCCAGCATCGCAAACACGCACGCTGAGCCTGTGAAAGAACCACGTCAGGTGAGCTGTGCTGCATTACGAGAATGTGCAGGGCTCAGTCTTCCCCCCGAGTTTCAGGCTCACTGCCTGGAAATGGGTGACTGGCTGTTTATCAGGAGTCACTCACATTGATTTATTACTACCGAGAACAAAATGTAATGGCTTATTTCTTTAATTTGCAAAATTAAGCAAAATGATAAAAAAGTAAAATAAATGTTTTTTCATTTCTTTAGAAATTGAAAAACAAAAAAATAATTAATTTGATAGATTTAATTGAGCTTTCTTCAGGGATAGCAGAGCAGGGAGCAGATGGCAATTATGAAGCCGGAAATATCGTCAGCTGGTCATTCCCAAAGGCGCAGCTCTCCCGTCCTCTCCTGTGCCCCTGGCGGCGTCTGCAGGGACCAGTGTGGGAGCTCCGGAGCACAGGCTGCGCACACCACACCCGCCGGGCCGGGCCTGGCACCCGGGAGGCCTGGCACCGGGAGGCGAAGCTGCCCCCAGGCCAGTGAGCTATTGGGACCGCCCGAATCCAGCTGGCGCTTGGCCAGAAGGCCCTGGGCATGGCTGTGGTCCTGGGAGCAGATGCGCCCACACAGAGATCGGGGGGGGGCAGCCCCTGCGGCAGAGAGGACAGCCCTGGGACGCCCCGGCGCAGCTTTTCATGTCTCCTGAGTGGGCTTTGCCTGCCGAGTGTTCCGCGGGGAGCTTTTCAGTTTAGGGTTGGCTGGTGCATTCTCCCCTTTGCCCAGGAGAGGAGAATACTGGGAGCGCCGGCATCTGAACCCACTCAGTGGGGGAGGGGGGACTCACCTGCCAATGGCAGTGGTTTTCCTTCTCTCCCTGCCGCTGGGCTCGGGTTCCAGCCTGCCCACCCCCTGGAATGAATGCCCTGGGGCAGGTGGCCAGGCTCTCCCGTGGGTGCCCAAGGCCAGCCGAGGCCAGACAGCTTCCCCCACACGAGGCCCCAAGAGGACAGGGGGCACAGAGGGGCAAAGGGTGCTGGGTGCTTCGCTGAGGCTGGTGCCAGGGGAGGGGTGCTGCGGGTGGGGGCGGGAGTGCTGCGGGGCTCCTGGTAGACAGTCAAGACGTCCCCCCTCCCCTGCACCTCACAGGAGAGACCTCTGCTAGTCTCAGCACTCGGTGCTGATTCTTTTTCTTAAAAACATATTTTATTGATTTTTTACACGGAGGAAGGGAGAGAGATAGAGTTAGAAACATCAATCAGCTGCCTCCTGCAGCCCCCTATTGGGGATGTGCCCATGACCAGAATCGAATCTGGGACCTTTCAGTTTGCAGGCTGACTCTATCCACTGAGCCAAACCGGCTCCGGTTCTTTTTATCCTTTTAGGGATGGAACGCATCATGAATTTGGGAGTCATCCTTGCGAGGACCGTGCTAATCTCTGCATCCTTCCCATGCTAGTACACGTGCTGCCGGAGCGAGCACAGGGCTGCGTTTTGAAGTCCTCCCCGGCCTCCCATGGGACAGTCACTAACACACAGGGAGGCCCAGGAGCAGGCACCTGCCGGCCACACCCACAGCCGCCACGTCCTCACTCAGAAGCCCGGTCCATGCCCGGCAACCAGGACCCGGGATCACCCTGCCGTCCCGCCCCAGCCCCCGGGCACTGGCCTAGGCATGCGAGGACACCGGCACGCAGAGCTGCGGGGCCTCCGGTGCCGTCCTGGGCAGAGGCAGCCTCCATGGCCATCGGGGAGCACAGGGTGCCTGCGGCCGGCCTCTGCGGCTCCTCTCACGGCTGCTCCGGGGCGGGCGGGGCCGCGCTCCAATGGGCTGTGCCCTCAGGGCTGCGTGCGGGCCGACAGGCCGGCACTGGCGCTTCTTTGGGGCATCACCGCCTCGCAGCAGGGCTCCCGGGAGCGGACTGCGGGCAGGGTTTCCTGTGGGGTGGTCCTGTCGGCCCTGCAGGGCGAGCGGAGCTGTCCCCACGGCAGACCCCAGGACGCAGCCACCAGGGACCTCAGGGACAAGTGACCGCTCGGGGAGTGAGGGTCCTGGGGGTGGAATGTTTACCCTTTGACCTCCCTGTTGCCCCTTCATGGTCTGAGCTCAGTCCCCAAGCAGATGCAGGCACTCAGAGCCCTCAGACCTGCCCCTGGACGGCTGCAGAGCCGAGCCAGGGCTGCCATAGGCGGGGGCAGGCACAGCCAGGTCCCGCCGAGAGTTCCAGGACTCAGAGCGCCCAGAGCACCAGGGTGCGCTGATGGAGCGGCCTCCGGATGGCCTGCTGGCACACAGCGAGAGCGCTTCCTTCTTGGCTCAGAGGGGCAGGCACCCCCCCACAGCCCCGGGTCACCCCTTGTTGCCATGGCTGTTTACGAGGCTCCCTCAGCAGCAAGAGGACCCCAAGACCCAGCACAGCCTGCACTCATGGACTCTACCCCTCCTGCGAGGACTCCGGCAGCCTGACCGGAGACAGACGTGGCCCTGCAGCCATAGAGAGGCTGGCTGCGGGGCTGGGGACGCGGCGAGGACAAGGTGTGCTGGCGGCCAGTGGAGCGGCTTAGTTGGTCTGCACCCGCTGAGCAGGGCTCCGAGGGGCCGCCTCCAGGTCACAGGTGCTCCCACGTGACTGCTGAGGAGAACGGGAGCTAGTGAGCCGTGTGCCAAGGATGGGGGAGCCGGTGGGCACACGGCGTCTCGGCCTCCATGGAAGAGGGAGATGGTGAGAGAGGCATGTCTGGTGGTAAGATCTGCCCCAAAAGGTAACAGCACTCACCGTGTGTGCCTGCAATTCAATGGCCACGTTTTTGATTTCTAAGTCAAAATATAGAGTTAGGCTAACATTTTTTGAATAAGGAAATTCTCATAAAATTAAACCATACGTGGTTTTATGTGTAAAACTAGAGGCCTTGTGTATGAAAGTTTATGCACTGGAGGGGGCAGCTTCTCACAGTCTGGGAGCCCTCAGGGGCGGGAGGTGACCCGGCAATCAGGGGAAGGCGACGCCCCATCACACCTCTGCTGCTGCCGCTGCCGGCAGCGCTAGCCTCCGCTGGGCCTGGTTACCTGAGCCTTGGACGGCCCTGGGCAGCTGGGCAGCCATCATCCGAGGCTGCACCTGGACGTGGATGGCTGGGGCTGAGGAGACGGGGGAATCCGGAGGCAGACGTATGGAGTGGCCGGGCCCACCTTGTGCTGGGTGCCTGCCACCCAGGTGGGGCTGAGGGGACTGTGCACCACCATCTTGTGGCTGTGGGCACTGCCACCTTTGAGGGCATGGCAGTCAATTAGCATATCCCCTTTTATTGGCTGTGGGCACCATCTATGTGAGGGTGTGATGGTCAATGAGCACAGTCCTTCTATATTAGATAGGATATTTCCCCGAAGTGGTATCCTAGCCCATGGCCTCCTGGAGAGTTTCCTATGGGCTCAGATTGCTACCGAGCGATCCCATCAGCGTGGGACCCTCGGAGCGACCAGCTGGCAGGGCTCTGGGTGTGTCCTGTGCCCCTCGGCGGGAAGAGCTGCAGGAGGCCAGGATTCTGCCCTTAGAGGACACGGGACACGAATAAACAGAATTTTCACATGCAGTGCCGGCTAGTGCAGCTCACAAAAACATGGCTGGAATTCATCTTTAATGGAAAAATGAAATTGCTTTAGGTTAGGTCTTGTCACTGGAAATCGAGGTGAGGTTTCTGTCCCCATAACAGGTGCATGGAGGCGGGACTGGGAGCGGTGCGGTGGGGGAGGAAGGGCCTGGCAGGCGGAGGCAGCCTGTGGCCAGGCTGCCATGGGCGAGAGCAAGTTCTGATGACACCCGGTCCGGGCAGAGGCTCCGCCCTCGCCTTGCCCCGCCTCTGCTGGGAAAGAGCGTTCAGCCTGTTATACCCGAAAGGTGCAGCCTCTGGGGAAGCCTCATTCCCCCTGCAGCTCCCAGGAAACGCAGCGTGCAGGGAGGGCTGCCCGTGTGCAGGAGGCATTTGTGAGGGGATAAAATGTCCGCAGGTTCAGGTTAAACTACTTGGCTTAGCACTGACAGGGACTCCAGGGAGATCGCAGACATGCTCCTTTCCTGGCGGCTCCTGAGGAATCGTCTTTGGAAGGCGCGCAGCCGCCCCCTGCCCTCCGCCTCCGGCCGCTGGAGCACTCTGGCCTCACGCCTCTCCCCCCTCCGGCCGCTGGAGCACTCTGGCTTCACATCTCACCCCCCTCCGGCTGCTGGAGCACTCTGGCCTCGCGTCTGGCCTGGGGTCACGCTGAGTTTGGAAAACCCGGCCAGTTCCCCCGGGGCTGGCACTTATGTTGCGTCAGAAATCAAATCCTTGGCTCACTAGTGCTCGGGTGTCCGGCGTTAGAGCAGCCGGATGGGGCTTGGCTTGGGTGGTGGCTGTCGCTGTGTTTCGGTGACTGGCTCTTGGCCCCATGCCCCAGGGACCCCCGGGGCAGGAACGGAGGGCAGCGCCCGGCCATGTAGGCCAGCTCGCCTGGCGTTTGCCCCACGGCGCTGTGAGCGTTCTTCATCCTTCCTGTGCCAAACGCCGCGGTGCCATTGGAGAGGCGACTGGCAACCGTGTCTCCTGCTCCCCTCCATGTGAGCCACGGGCTGGATAAGAGAGAAGGGAAGCAGAGCAGCAGCAGCGCACACGCAGAACCATAAACGTCTCTGTTGCCATGGAGCCCTCCAGGCACAAGGTCTTGTTTACACAGAAGCACAGTGGGGTTTGCAGACACACACTCGTTTTATGTTGTCAACAAGCACTGAGACGCTAAAGAGCCAGAATGTTTCTGGAGACACGGGTTCAAGGATGAGCATGGCCGGGCGGTGACATCCGAGGTGCCGACCCCGGGCTGTCCTGGGTCGGGAGCAGGAGGAGGGCTGGGTGCTGGGCGACTCTTCTGGCTGGGGAGTGAACAGACGAGCTATTGCTCCGTTGATGGGTAATGGCAGCCTCCTATCCTTCGCTGTTTCCCCGAGGAAATGACGCCGCCTGCCGCCCCCAGGCCCCGGTCAGGGCACCCTGCAGACGCATTGGTTTGGAGCCAGCCAGGATTGGTAATGAGTGCTTAGTTTCTTCCCCACAGCAGCCGTCTCTGTGCTTACAAAACAAGATAATGTGCCACTCCTGTACCTGCCCAGCAGGCGCTGGAGAGGCCGCCTACGTCCCTCCCGGGCTCTGGCCTCACAGGCCTTCCGGCCTGCCCTCAGAGCGCTCTGCCGCCTCCGGCCTCGGAGCTGCCGGAAGGAGTCCGTCCCCCGCAGCGTCCTGGCTCCTGGCGCTCAGGGTGCAGCCCAGCTGCCTCCTAGGGTCCCTGAGCAGCGAGCCAGGCTGTTGGGGTCCAGGGCGCCCTGCGCACCGGGATAGAGCGATTTGATTGCCATGGGGAGGGGGTGCCTTCTAAAACAAAAACAAAAACAAAAACAAAAACAAAAACAAAAACAAAAACACACTCGTCTTCTTACTTTTTCGACGCTTCCACAGAGAGAAACAGGTGTTTTCAAGATTTAAGCCTTAAGAAGCTACCAAGACACCCGGAGGGCAGTAGCTGTCTGACCCCTGCGTTTAGAAATAGTGTAGTTAATGTTTCATCCAGGGAACCAGCAAGTTGTTTAAAAGCCATGCCTAGTGTTCCAAGAGACTGAAGTGACCTCCATTTGAAGTCCCATGGGCACTTGTCCAGAAACCCCGTCTCTTCCAGGTAAAGAGCAGGTCCTGTCCCTGTCCCTGTCCCCTTGGGGGGGGGGCAGAGGCGCCCACGCACAGTCCTTCCTAGTGAGGGGGTTGCCATAGTCCTCTGTCTGGTCCTCACAGAGCCCGAGAGCGGGTGTGTTCTGTGGCAGTGCTCCCCGCCTCCTCTCCCCGCCTTCTCTCCCCGCCCCGCCCCCGTAGCAGAGACCTGGGGAGGGGGTGGTGCCCGAGGTCACACAGCGTGGACCCAGGAGGCAGAGCTGGCCTCCACGCACTCACACACCTTCTTTTCTCTCTGGTTATTAAAGTGACCGCAGCAGCCTTTCGTAAGGAAACGGATATTCCCGGCAAAGGAAGCCTTTCGCAACAGGGATGCCTGCTTCCTGGAAGCATTTCGCCCGCTCCTCCTGCTCGCCTGGCCCTGAGGAGGCGGCGCTGATCCTGCAGGGCCTGTGGAGCCCCCCACACCTCCAGGAGGTGGTACGTTTGTCATCTTTGTGAGGACAGGGAACAGCTGGCTGCCTGCGACTCTCTCCTGGGCTTGCCGTGGAATTCAGATGCAGTACTGAGGCAGATGGAAGGTTTGGATGTCAGGTCTGTCTCTTCTCTCTGCTGCTCCCGGAAGCTTAAGGACAACCTGCACTTCTCAGAGACGTAACGATGCTTCCCAGAACGAGAAGCGTCAGTGCCAAAGCCAGCGCCTGGTGTGTAAGCAGGGAGCCCACTTTTCTTCGTTTTTGTCCATGTCCACACACGAGGTCTCAGGCCCATGCATTTCATCCAACAAGCGCTGAGTGCCTCCTGCACGCCGGGACCAGCAGACACGGGTGACAGAGTCACTCACGTGGACTCAGCAGTGCCCTCCGAGTGGACCGTGGGTTCTGTGGAGAGGGTATCCTAAGAGAAACAATGTCATCAGCAACAAATATTGTAACCTAACAAGTACAATGGACCTCTGAACAGCATGGGTTTGAACTGCTGGGTCCACAAAGATATTTTGCAATAAATACCTGTATTGTTGTCAATCCGAGGCTGGGAGTCTGGGGCTGCAGAGGGCCTGCTGTGTGCATTGATCGGTGCCATTTTATATAGGGGCCTGGAACATCTTTGAATTTGGGTGTCAGCAGGATGGGGAGTGGGGGTGGGGCAGGAACCAATCGCCTGTGGATACGGAGGTACACTGGGTGGCTAAGTGTTTAGGGAGTCAAAAGCTCTAGGTGAACTTTGACTGCAGGGTCAGTGCCCCACGCCCAGCATTGCTCAGGAGTTGCTGCGCTGAGGAGCAGATCAGGGAGTAGGGTGGTCCTAACGAGGTGTGAAGGGGCACCTGCTGTGCTGCGTGGGGTAGGGCAGCCTGTCTGGCAGGGGCAGCACTGAGATGGAGCCCTGAGAGGAGAAGGTGGGACATGCTGGCAGAGGGCCTGGCTGAGCAGGAAAGTGAAGGAAGGGTCCCTGGAACTTGGTGAGGTTGGAAGCCAGGAGTGGACCCTTCACATGGGGACTCAGAGGCCATGATGAGGGTCCTGGCTTTTATTGAAGGACTTCAGGAAGGAATGACCAGCTCTGACTTAAGTTCTAAGACAATCACTGGCTGTGGGTGGAGAGCTGACGGGGAGAGGAGAGAGCGGGCGGGGAGGGGGGCAATCAGGAAGCTCTGCGCTGTCCCGGGAGGTGAGCGGCCAGGCAGGGCTGCGCAGGCGGACACGGGGACGCACTTCTGTGGGGAGGAGCTGGGATGAAAGAGAAGGAGGCGTTGGCCCAGGAGGCGCTTCCTCTGGGAGAACGGAGGTGTAACTTACTGACATGGGGTGATGGGGTTGGAACAGGTTTAGAGAGAAACCTCAGGAGATCAGGCACGGATATCTTTCATTGCTGATGGCTGCATTAAAAAGCACACCAAAACTCACCGGCTTACCGCAGCGTCCGGTCTGTGGATCGGCTGGGCAGAGCCGGCTGGTTCGTGGTTGTTCCTATTGGGGTCCCTCATGCGGCCGCCCTGCAGTCCCCGGCAGCTTAGTCACATGTGTGGTGCCTCTGTGGGAACAGTGCAGGCCGAGCTGCGCTGGGCCTTTCCTTCTCCGTGAGGTCCCAGGACCCCCACACGGTCTCTCCGGGAAGAAGTGAGATTTCTCCTGTGGTGACTCAGGGCTCCCCGAAGTGCCAGGCCAGGAGCCCAGCTTCCCCCTATGGTCACAGTCCTCCCTGGTCCAGCACAGACTCCCTGAGGAGGAGAGGACACGCCCACCTTTCTGGGCTGGCTCTGTCCAGTTGGCATTTGAGTGTGAGTCGGCGTTGGGGTGAAGTCTGGACAGCAGAGACGCCTACACCTGATGTCCTCAGCATGAGGCGGCACTTCCTGCTCCGGGAATGAGACGGAATGTGACTCTGAGAGCATGTGAGTGCAGAGGCAAGGCAGTCAGGGCTGTCAGGGCGGAGTGAGCTCAGAGGAGAGGAGGAGCAATGAGAGCAGAGTTAAAATCAAGAGAGGAAAACCTTCAAGAAGGGGGCTGTGGCAACTCTACCTGCAGGCAAAGGTAAAATAAGATGCAACAGGAGCGCCTGCGCCTGCCCGCCCACGGGGTCCTGGGCGCACTCCCGTGGAGGGAGGGTGGGCGTGCACGCAGGTGCTGCAGACGCCGGAGAGCTGGGCTGGCGACGACAGCATGAGATGCGCCTTCCAGGCGTGTGGGGCAGGAGGCTGCGGGGGCTCTCCCCGCTGCCCTGGCGAATGCGGGAGCCGGGCTCTCAGCTGCTCCGGCCGCTCCCCTTTCCCCCTCTCCGCTCAGTGGCGATGTACTGCATTGGAAACTTGACAAGGGAAATCTTGGCTGCTGTTTCTCTTGGCAGAGACTGCACCGCCTCAGTCCCCAGCTGAGCAGTGTGTCCAGCTGGCAGCTTTGGTGAGGAGGAGGCAGGAGGAGGTTTTGGGTTCAGCTGCTTGGTCTCAGTGTGTGCAGGGGTGTGGGGAGGGTGCAGTGGACGGCAGGGGCTGCAGAGGCGGGCAGTGGCTGGATCACCCAGGACCTGTATTCTGTATGTCACACTTTTCCAGTTGCATCATAACTGTTTTATAATATTGGTTTTCTATTTTTATTAACACAACCATTGCTCTAAACAAAACTCCATGACGAAGCTCATTAGCAAGCAGGTGCGAGCTGGCTGCTCTGCTGCTGTCCTGGTGGGTGGAGCTGGGCCTGGAGGGCCGCCTGGGGACTCCTGGGACCCTAAACTGCGCAGCCTCCCCAGCCCTCCACCACGCGGCACCCGGGGCTCTGGGAGGCCTGGCATATCTGCAGGACCCTTATCCTCTTCTTTTATGCTTTCTAAAGAGAAACGACTTTCACTTCCTTTTTAAACATTTTATTTTTTTTTATTTCAAAGAAAAGGGGGAGATGGAGGGAGGATAGGAACATCAATGGTGAGAGAGAATCATCGATCAGCTGCCTCCTGCACGCCCCACACTAGGGACTGAGCCTGCAACCTGGGCCTGTGCCCTGACGGGGAATCGAACCCTGCCCTCCTGATTCATGGGTTGACTTCAACCACTGAGCCACACCGGCCAGGCAGGACTTTCATTTCTCTAATGCATTCGGAGTTTGCACAGTCGGGCAGGCGTCTCCTCTCGGTCTGGATGTGGAGACTGAGACTTCCCAGAAGCGCTGCTTCACTCCACACCTCGGAGCTCAGCTGCGATCGAGCTGACATCACACATGCCTGGATGGCTCCTGTCCACCAGGACTTGTGGCAGGGATTACGTTTAAACACCCAGAAAGAAGTGGGCATTTTTCAAAACTAAAAATTCCATAAAATGTAAATAATAAAAACAGAACAAATCCCATGAATAGGAGCAGAGAATTCATTTCCATTCCTTTGTACTTCCGTCAGTGGCCCATTGCCATCGGCTTGAGTGTCCTGGTGAGAAGTTTCCGGACTTTTGTCTCTTGGATGAGTCTGTCAGTCCTCCTAGCTAACGAATGAAGACTGAACTGCATGCGCAAAGGAAACGTTAATTCTAGGTGGGATCTACATAAAGCACCTGGCAACGTAAGGTCTTCAACTCTGATTTTACAAAAGACACGAAAACAGTCTTAAAAAATGAAGGACTCTTTAAATGAATGATTCTGATACAGTCACTTTATAAAAGCCCAGGAAATGTTATTAGGAGTCTATTTTGGGGAGGTGCCAATACAACATGGCAATATGGCCTGGTGTGTAGCTCTCCGAAGAGGGACAGCTAACCTGTCTCATGGGCTAGACCTCAATGTCCCATGTTTTGAGACATCTTTCCGTAGCATGAGTCCAGAGCACCCACGCTGACCCCTCGTTGAGAGCCTGCAGTGGCAGTATTGGGGCGGTGACAAGGAGGGGCTCAGGGCATTAGACGGCGGCAGGCAGGCAGCAAGGTACACGTTCTTGGGCGAATAGAAGAGTCTTGCTTGTGTTCTCACCAAGTGAGACCATGTATTTACCGACTGTGCCTGTTGATGGATTTAACTTAAACTATTAAAAACTTACTGAGGAATAATTTGCCTACCATTAATCCCCCCCATTTTGAGCTTGTGGTTCAATGATGTCCAGTGAATTCACAGAGCGGGGCCCGCGGCCCTGCAGTCCTGTTTGGAAGACCTCTGTCTTCCCAGGAGGGTCCCTCACGACCTTCTCGGGCGTGTTCTGCTCCTCCTTCCCCTGCACAGGCAACCAGCGAGCTGCTTCCTGTCACAGATCCACCTCCGAGCTCACTGTCTACAGCCAGAGCCCTGCCTGTGCGGCCGCGGCGCCTTGCTCCTCTCGCTCTGCGCGTTTCCAGCTCTCCCCGTGCTGCCACGTGTTGGTGCTTCATTGCTAAGCTCTTCCATTGCACAGGCATGTGGCATTCTGCTGACCCCTCTGCCTCTGATGGACGCTTGGGTTGTCTCCACTTTGGGCCTATTGTGACTCAGGCTGCTGAGCTGAGTTGATATTTTTTATTTTAACTGGTGTTTCACTTACTTATCTGCGCTGCATTCCTCACGAGTGTAGGAAATCCCAGCACTGACGGCTAAACTGGAAATACCAGAACCCGGCCTTGTATTTACTCTTTCGATCCTGGGGCTAATCATTGCCATTCTCCCCAGCGAAGAAGCCAGTGAATTACCGCCGACGTGCTGGTTGCTGGGTTTCCTTCTCCCTGAGCTGGAAAAACACAGCATAACATTTACCACCGTCACCACCTCTTAGCATGCCGTTCACTAGTGATCACGTTCACATTGTTCCACCAGCACCACAGCCACCTCCAGAAAATGTTCATCTCACAAAACTGATCTCTGTCCCCATTAACCACTAGCTCCCTCCTCCCCCAGCCGGGCACCCACCCCACTCTCTGTCTCTATGAACCTGATGACCCTAAGTCCCTCATATAAGTGGACCCACCAGTGTCTGTCCTTCGGTGCCCGCTCACTTCACTCAGCATGAAACGGCTGCAGTGTGTGTCAGATTGTCTTTCCTTTTAAGGTTGAATAGCATTTTAAGGTGTGTGTAGACCACGTCTTGTTTATCCCCGCATCTGGTCAATGGCTCTTGATCATTTCCAGCTCTTAACGCTGTGGATAAACCTGCTGTGAACCTGTCCCTGTGAAATGTCCCTCTGAGTCCCTGCTCTCAATTCTTTTGGGAATTGTTGGATCATAGGATGACCCCAGTTTATTTTTTTTGAGGGGCTGGTTAGAGGGATTTTAAGTAAGGCTTCAATTCTGATTATGTTTCTTTATTTTTATTTATTTTTATTATTTATTTATTTATTTATTTTTTTTACTGTGTTTCTCCTTCTTATAGTGTGTTCATTATATATATTATTCAGTATAATATTCAAATTAAGTACCTCGAGGGGCAATGAATGTTTTAACTGTTGTTGTTTGTACTGCAAGAAGTTTTGGCAACAATGACTTGTGATAAGTTGGGATGCCTGACTCTATTTCACAACAGGACTGTGTTAAGTCTCCTTTTGGGGTTAAGAAAACACCTGCCCCCTGGAGCCGACCAGAGGAGGTCACACTGGGGCCTTGGCCTCAGGCCCAGCACAGGGGCACAGGGTACCTTGGCATTTTATTATGGAGACTGCCAGGATGAGCCTTGAATTGTCTGTTAGAAATACTTCTTGGAGGACAATTTAGTGGGCTATGAGGCGCAGGTCCTCTGAACCTAAGTCTCGCTGCCACTCGGTGTGAGGCAGCCTGGTGAGCTCACAGCAATGGTTTCCTGAACTGTCCTTGGGAAATTCAGCAGCAGAAGCTGGTGACAGCTTTTCTGCTCTGATGGTGGGAAGAAGCCTAAGACCAGCACTCTGAGGAGGATGACCTACCCGTGGTTGGCAGAGGCGGGCTCCCAGGGTCACGTGCAGGAGCATGCGTCCTCAGCGTGGCCAGGGCATGGCCCTGCGTCTGGCCTCCCGCTGGGCCGTGCACGGGCCTCTCGGGCGAAGGCCAGGGGCTAAGAAGCAGGCCAGTGTTGTGCTCTGGGCGGCCCTCCGGGGCTGCTGTGAGAAGATAGAGAGGTGAGGCGTGTAAACTGGTTGGCACGATGCCTGGGATACAGTGTTCTTTCCAGAAACTGCAGCAGCCTGGCCACTCTGTTTGTGGAAGCTGTCAGGTGTGTAGGAGCAGAGGGGAGGGGCCGGATGTCCTTTGTAGTGAGCACTCGGCCCCTCTTGACAGGTGGGGCGATCGGGGAGCCGCCAGGAGGTGTGAGGAGGACACACTGCAGAGAAGGGCAGGGCCAGGCTCTTTCCAGCCGGCACTCGGCTCTGCTGCGGCTGCTGCCCAGGGTGGCCCGTGCAGGGGTCCATGCGCGCACGTCAGGCAAGTACCTGCCTGCGCTGTACTATGTCAGTGTGCACGGTGTGTCTCCCTCAGGGCTGGCTGGGGCGCAGGGTAAGCAGAGGCCACAGGCCAGCAGCTCCCAGGCACCGGGCCTGTGGGAAGTCCTGGCTAAGGGCAAACAAACGAGGGCAGGCAGGGCGTGCCATGGTCAGGCAGTGGATGGGAGATGGGGAGACACAGACCAGAGAGGGCTGTGTGCAGGGTCAGGTCTGCTCCAGGTGCTCTTCTGCAGGAGTGGGGAGGTGCGGGGTGCTGGGGTCAGGGAGAGGGCTAAGGGGGGCAGGCAGGGCCGAGGGTCACTGCTCTTGTGACCCCCACAGAACTCTCCGGCACAGCATGGTCTGGGAGTGGCCATCGAGGTGGAGGGGCTTGGGTGTGACTCCGAAGGCTCCCCCTCCATCCTCCAGCTTGGGAGCGGACCTGCCGTTCCCTCCGGAAGAGAAGCACATGCAGAGGAGACAGCGTGAGAACGGTCTCCTCCCGGTCTGCTCCTTCCCGCAGCTCAGCCCCAGGCCGCTCACCGCAGCTTCACTTCAGGCACCGAGTCTCTTTCAGAGGGAGAAGCAGAACCTCGACTCCCGGGAACAGCAGCTCCACTCGGAGTGCCCAGCTCCTCACCAGCAGGTGGGAGATGGTGGTAAGAAGCCCTTAAAATGAGAGGGTTCCAGCGGCTGCCTTTGGGACACACCGTGGGCCCCGAGGAGGCTGGAGAGTTCGGCCCCCAGGACAGCCTTCCTCACACCCGCCCGCCCACCCGCCCACCCGCGTCCCTCCTCCTCCACTGCCCCCCCTGCAGCCTGGCCTCATGGGCTCCCTCCTGCTCCTACAGCCATCTTAGTCCCCACGTCTGTGTCCCACACCCAGGGACATGCCTGGGCTCTCTCCTCCCCGGGTGCCTCTGAGGGGCAGCGTGGGTGCACACGCCCAGGAAGCCGGGGCCCCTGGACCCTGGGCCACACCAGAGCTGCTCGGCCTGGCAAGAAGGGCGCATCCCACAAGTGCCAGTGTCCCCGGGTAAGTCTTTGCTCCTGGGTGCTGCCTGCTGGTGGGAAAGGGACTGAGGGGGACTGAGGTGTGCTGCCCAAAGACAGAAGCAAAGCTGGGCCACCTGAACCCTCCGCTGGAGCCGAGCGGCCCCGCAGCCTCACTGAACCCCACAACAGCACGGCAGCCGAGAAACTGCATTTGGGGGCTGGTATGAAGCAAGGGGCAACGGAAGCAACAGAGCAAAGAACCACTGCAGCCGGCGGTAGCCTGAGCCTGACCCTGACCGGCCGGTGTGCGCGGCCGCGGGCAGCAGGCGGGCGGCAGCCACACGGCCCGGGAGCCGCGCGGCCTGGGCTGCTGGGGCTGACATCCAGCACAGCCAGGCCCGCCTGTCACTGCCTGGAGGTTAGCGAAGACAAGGCCTGAAGGCAAAACATCTCAGAAATGTTGTTAGAGCTCGCTGTTTCGTGTATTCTGTTTAGTCCAGATTGGAGATAAAGACAGCCAGGGCTGTGCTGGGAACTATATTAACCCCAGAAGTAGCCACACTGAGTAATGACTGCCTGCCCACTTCACAGATGAGAACACTGAGATCGGTCGGCAGGTTCACACCGCTGAGAAGAAGTGGGGGATTGTGCCCGATTCCTAACTAGCTATCCAGTTTGCATGTTGCTCTCATGCCTGTCTTTCAGGCCACCTGCAAACTGTTCTGTTCAAAGAACTTCTTAGGCTGCTGCCTTGAATTATTCTCTAACCTTACCCGAGTGTCAGTGGGTAGTTTCTCCTTGATTGAAATTCGTGGTCGTAAGGACTCTATTGTATTACCTTGAAGGCTTCGAGATCTCGTTTCTGAACCAGTGCTTCAGGGAGGAGGAGTGCTTTTTCTTGGTTTGCTGGAAGCCTCCATGCGGAGGAGACGGAGGTCTCGGCGTGTTTGTCCCAGGAATCACTGTTTCAGGGTAAGGATTATAGCAAACATTTGCGTCTCAGTTCGGGGGTTCCACACGGGACAGCCCGGGAAGAGCAGCCTTTCAGTGGACTATGGAGGCACACACAGAGCCGACGGGAGCGCCTCCTGCCCGGCACCCTGTGGCAGACCCAACTCTGTTGTTCAACCTGGAGACACAGGTCCTCACCAGGTCACCTCCACGCTCATTCCCAGTTGCATGACCCAAACATCACGTCTGGATGCCCGTGTCACGCCATTATGCCGGCAAGGACAGCTCTGGGGACCCGTCACTCTTACTGACTTCACCTTTAACTTCCGTTTTCAGAGACATGGTGGGTAGACCAGACGACTCATTCATTGCAGGGCACCTTTCTGGATGTGGCAGTGTCTGAGTGTTTGGGGTGCGCAGCTGTAGATGTGACAGTTGAAATTGTGCTGGAACCTGTATTGGATGAGAAAATAGTCATGTGGGGCTCCATCCCTGTGGCCCTGGAGTCGCAGGGAGGACTTAGTGACTGGCCGGGGGCAGGCGCACGTGGAGGCCAAGGCAGCGCGCTGAGCCAGGCCCTGCCTTCACCACAGAGGAGACGGAAATCCTGTTCGCTGGCTCACTGTTTGCCAGAGGTAGATGGAGGTAAATGGCCAGAAGGTTCCACCCGACTGCTCAGCGCTTGGTGACGGGAAGTCCCTCTGAGGAATTGCAGGCCCCCTGCTGAGCTGTGCTGCTCAGTGAGGGAAGAGGCACATGGAGTCCAGGTCCTGGGATCCTGCTCTCACATCCTGCCTCAGAGAGCAGATCTGACCTCTTCTTCCAGCCTGTGTCCTTCCTGAGGGGCCACCTTCTACTCCAGGCCCCTACACTGCCCTCTGGGCCAGCCTCTTCTCCGAGGGGAGCCCATCTTGCCACCGCACTCACCTTCAGTCCAGTTGGGGGGATGGAGCTGTCAGCAGAAGGTCCCCGGAGCAGGGAGAACAAGCCGGAGTCTGATCTCCAGGCCACGAGCAGGGGCTCCTGGGGCAGCTCCTCACGCGTTCCCCTGCTTTCAGGAATTGTCAGGCTGCATTCCAGCCGGTGTGGACTTGTCCCTCCACCTGGCCTGAGAGATGTTGGAGGCAGCAGCTCTGAGTGACTGCAGTCCCCGTGGTGGCCAGGCCGGAGGCACTTTGAAGCCTTTGGATGAGTCTCTGAATGAGCCCACGTTGCGTGATGTGTCCGCTGAAATCACAGGGGAAGGAGCTGCCTGTCGACCTTGAAAGGCCCTACTGTCCACATGTGCTGACCGCCAGCGTCTGTGAAGGGACGTCCTAGTGGCCTGAACCTCCCTGAGAGCCCGCAGAGAAGACCCTGCATGGCCACAACTCTGGGGGGCTGCACCTCCTTCATCCTCATACATTGCGTGTAAACGCCTGTGTGCATGTATGTGTGTGTGCATGTGCCTGCTTGTGAGATTCTACATGGACCTGGTCATATCAGGGACCAGGGAAACACTTGCATTAGAACTAAAGTGAAAGCAGAGCTTAGATGGCTCGCCCCAAGCCACTGTAATGTGGCAGAACTCTCCACATGGGGGGAGCATGCGTCTGCCTCTCAGGATGCTTGCTGAGTGAGTGGTAGCTATGGCAACGGGAAAACTGTTTACGCAGAGCAACAGCGTCAGGTTTCTGAGCAGCCTCTCCCTTGTTGAGAGGGCCCGCCAACAGGGCACCCCGAGGAGGCGAGGCTTGTTCTGTCCTCTGGCCCCTCTCCCTGTGCTGGGAACCTGGCGTCGGGAGCAGACGATTCAAGGGAGGGCAGGCCCCTGGGAACCCAAGGACGAGGACACAGTGCTTCTGGGCTGGGGGGGTGAGCGTGGGGACCACCCGGAAGAGAGGACACGAGTGTCCCTCTGGATGCAGCGCCGAAGGGGAATGTTCCGTTTTGTTCCGTCTAGACTAAAACAGAATTAGACATGCTTTTACTGTGTTTAGTGGGAAACACACTGTCAAAACCAGTGAGTTCAACTCCAGCTGAGTTTTTAAGAAAGCACTTCCTGCTTCCTGAATGTGCTGCTTCTGCTCTGGCAACTCAGTCCATCACCCTCCCCAGGTCCTGCTGAGGCTGTCCCCGCGTGGACTCCTGCCTTCGCTGGTCGGATCGGCTTCCCGCTGTAAATGTGCTGATTCCAAGGTGCGGGTCTTACCAGAGACCCACCAGCAGCACCTGGCAGCCATGGTCTTTCTCGGGGAAGCTTCCACTGTGCGTTCCAGACATGTGGGCCAGCCCACGTGCCTCGCACGGGCGCCTCTGCATGCAGGGCTCTGCTCCCGCCTGGCTGTGGCGTGCGGTGCCCTGTGCGGGTGGCTCACTGTCTGTGGAGTGACGGAGAGGACACCCAAAGGATATCAACTTAGGTCACCATCCTGTGTGAGGCCACACACAGGCAGGTCCTGAAAGGGTGGGGTTGGAGCTCAGAGAGGGGCGGGCTGGAAGCTTCTCTTTGCCCCGGGATTTGGAAGGAAAGGTAACTGGGAGTCACTGACCAGCTAAGTTCTTAGAGATTAGTCACCTTCACCCAGGCCTGTGAAATCAGCCTCCAGGGACCCTGCAGGCAGTACTGATTCCATTCTCACACAGGGGCATAGGGGTGGGCTGTTGCATCCCTTCATGTACTCGGTGTTGGGGTAGGGGTGTGCGGTGTTGGGTGGGGGTTAGGGGTTGGGTAAGGGTGTGCAGTGTTGGGTGGGGATGTGGGGTGTTGGGTGGGGGTGTGGGGTGTTGGGTGGGGGTGTGGGGTGTTGGGTGGGGGTGTGCAGTGTTGGGGTGGGGGTGTGGGGTGTTGGGTGGGGGTGTGCGGTGTTGGGATGGGGGTGTGGGGTGTTGGGTGGGGGTGTGCAGTGTTCGGTGAGGGTGCGGGGTGTTGGGTGGGGGTATGCGGTGTTGGGATGGGGTGTGGGGTGTTGGGTGGGGGTGTGGGGTTTTGGATGGGGGTTTGGGGTGTTGGGTGGGGTGTGCGGTGTTGGGTGGGGGTGTGGGGTGTTGGGTGGGGGTTTGGGGTGTTGGGTGGGGTGTGTGGTGTTGGGTGGGGGTGTGCGGTGTTTGGTGAGGGTGTGTGGTGTTGGGTGGGGGTGTGTAGTATTGGGTGGGGGTGTGCGGTGTTGGGGTGGGGTATGGGGTGTTGGGGGGTGTGCGGTGTTGGGGTGGGGTGTGCGGTGTTCGGTGAGGGTGTGGGGTGTTGGGTGGGGGTGTGGGGTGTTGGGGTGGGGTGTGGGGTGTTGGGTGGGGGTGTGGGGTGTTGGGGGGTGTGGGGTGTTGGGTGGGGGAGTGCGGTGTTGGGGTGGGGTGTGGGGTGTTGGGGTGGGGGTGTGGGGTGTTGGGTGGGGGTCTGCGGTGTTGGGGTGGGGTGTGGGGTGTTGGGGTGGGGGTGTGGGGTGTTGGGTGGGGGTCTGCGGTGTTGGAATGGGGGTGTGGGGTGTTGGGTGGGGGTGTGCGGTGTTCGGTGAGGGTGTTGGGTGGGGGAGTGCGGTGTTGGGATGGGGTGTGGGGTGTTAGGTGGGGGGTGTAGGTGTTGGGGGTGGGGACGTGCGGGCAAGGCCGCTGAGCCAGCCTCACAGAGAACAGCAGGGCTGTCCTTTCCCTGCGCCTTCTGTGCAGAGCTCTCCTGGGGATGCAGGGCCTTCCCCTGCAATGTGGCCATCAGGAGGCAGAGGAGCTGAGTGCAGGGCCCGTCTGACAAGCACACGTGTTTTTTATTTCCAAACACTTGACCTTCGGTCAGCTAAAGTCACCTTCGCCAGCAGCAAGGAACCCTGGGGTTTTCCTGGCCCGCATCTCGGAAGGATGAGTGAGTGACCCAGAGAGGCTGCACATACACAGCTACTGAGTCAAGAGAGGGAAGTGGGGAACTGATCATTCTGAGAGTGCATCACTTAAGTGTCACTACTTTTGGAAATTTCAAGAGTAATCTTATATGATAAAGAGGTAATATGCAAAATGACTCTCACACAAGATGGCTGCCCCCATGTGGTCAAAGATGGCTGCCACAAGATGGCCAGCAGGGGAGGGTAGTTGTGGGTGATTAGGCCAGCAGGGGAGGGCAGTTGAGGGTTATCAGGCCTGAAGGGGAGGATAGTTGTGGGTGATTAGGCCAGCAGGGGAGGGCACTTGGGGGTTACCAGGCCTGCCGGGGAGGGCAGTTGGGGGCGATGGGGCCAGCAGAGGAGCAGTTATACATCAATCAGGCTGGCAGGGGATAGGTTAGGGGGTGATCAGGCTGGCAGGCAGAAGTGGTTAGGGGCTATCAGGAAGGCAGGCAGGCAAGCGATTGGGAGCCAGCAGTCCTGGATTGTGAGAGGGATGTTCGACTGCCAGCAGTTGACATCCCCCAAGGGGGTCCCAGATTGGAGAGGGTGCAGGCTGGGCTGAGGGGTGCATGAATTTTGTGCACCAGGCCTCTAGTTTACTATGAAAGGAATTGTCTGCAGATTTTCAAAGCCCCAAGGATTCAAGTACACAGGTCTACTATTATAGTATGATAGGATTCCTGTGTGTGTGTGTGAATCCTCAACCAAAGATATTTTTTCCATTGATTTTTAGAGAGAATGGAAGGGGTGGAGGGTGGAATAGAGGGAGAGAAATAGAGACATGAGAAACATAGATCACGAACCTGGGGCTGGACCTGCAACCCAGGCATGTGCCCTTGACAAGGAATTGAACCTGGGACACTTCCAGTGCAGGCTGATACTCTAACCCCTGAGCCACCTGCCAGGACAAGATTCCTGGTTTGAAATCTCATTAAGGTTATGATTCTGCTGCTTGGGTCTCCCTGCTAAGAGGACGAGCAGGTGACCTGCCTTCCTGGAGGACCAGTGTGCTGTCTCCGTTCTGGGAGCCACTACCAGCTCATGTGCTTCAGGGCTGAACACAAGAGCCGCTGCCAGGAACTAGGGAAGGACCCACGCAGGGCTTGTCTAAGCCAACACTGAAAGGCAGGCCCACTCACACCAGGTCGCCCCTGGCTGCCCTGGGACCGGGGGTGCTGCTGCTTTGAGAGGAGATGAGGTGGGGTCTCCCCATTCTCCTGGGCAGTGTGACACTGAGCAGTGCGGGCTCCACGCCAGACTTGACTGGCCTAGAAAAGACAAAGTATTTCTTTCATGCAAATGTGTCCAGAGCCGTATTTGGGTTTCATCCAATGAAGGCATGAAAATACACCATAGAACCCTAGCTGGTGTGGCCCAGTGGATAGAGCATCAGCCTGCCGACTGAAGGGTCCCAGGTTTGATTCTGGTCAAGAGCACATGTCCAGGTTGTGGGTTTGATCCCCAGTGGGGAGAGTGCAGGAGGCAGCTGATCAATGATTCTCTCATCTCTCTCCTTCTCCCTTCCTCTCCGAAATCAATTAAAACATAAAAAATATAAAATAAAACGCATCCTGTAGCTAGCTGGAAAGCACCTAACTTCTCCGGATGAAGCGGAGAGGGAGGGGCTCGCACGGCTGTGCTGTCTTCCCTCCGCCCCAGGGGCGGGGTGGGAGACGGTCCGGTGCGGGCCCTCTCAGGCCATTTCCCAGCTGTCCTTGCTGTCAGCGGCCGTGAGGACGGCTCCGTGAAGGGCACACTCCTTACGAGGCCGCCTTCCATCGCCTGGTGGGCAGTAGCTCTGGCCGCACCACAGCAGCCGCTGTGGGACAGAGGATGAGGACGGAGTGAGGCGGAGGGAGAATTATCTGGGACCACCTTAGCACCTACTGGGCTGCTGCTGGAATGGCCCAGGAACAGTGAGCCACATTGTCCCCCGTGCGTGTGTCTGCAAATATATGTGGTCAGAACAAAATCGACATTCCCTGGCCCGGCTCACAGAGAGGCACCTTCTGTATTCACTCATGGCTCTCCCTCCTGCCCCTGAGCACTACTCCCTGAGGAAGGAGCCAGCTGATGGGGTCACACGGACAAGGTAGGGTGGGCAAAGGTAGGGTTACAGTTTTTCACCTGGAAAATAATATAATAATTAACAAATAATAAAGCAAGAATGAACCGCTCAGTACTCACAACTGTAAGCCTACTGCTGCCCCCACGCCACCCTCGTCTGAGCTGTGAGGAGCTGAGGGTGCTAGGAGCTGGCTCCCGGGACTCGGGGACACGCAGCCCTGGGACAGGGTGTCTGAGCACAGCGAGAGCGGCGCTGCCTCCTGTGCTGCCGCGCTGCCCTGCCGCTGGCCTGGGGGGCGGGATAGAGCCCGTGCAGACCGTGGTTTATGACCACTTACCCCGAAGGAGGTATTGTCTCTCCTGCCTTCCCGCCCGGCCCTCCTGCAGGCCTGGCCTCAGTCTCAGGAGAGGCCAGCTTCCTCTCCCTCTGCCCAGCCTGCTTGTCCCCGCTGGGCGCTCCTGCTTCCCTTCGCACACAGGGCGCTGACAGCCAGGGGGTTCAGCTGGCGGTGAGTTTTACAAAGACAGCCCCTGGCAGCAAGGTGTCTGTCCGGGTGACTGGGAAATCTGTCCAAAAATAATAAATCTTCCTCAAAGAGTCACCAGAGCATCAGGACTGGATCAGATCGCTGGGCCCACAGGCTGGGAACAAAGAGATCCGAGATCTTCTTGTCCTCCCATTTCACCTTCCCTTACTCCAAAGGGACGCTCTGAGCTGTGGCCTTCCCAGGCACGGGCACACAGACCTCAGACTGGCGCCACTTCCTCTCTACCGTGACCTCGGGCCACGTCCCGGACGCCGGCTCCTCTGGGCTGCCTCCCAAGAGCGCGGTGAGTGCTGGGCCTCCCGTGGCCCTGGCCTCCGCCCTCCCCTCCGTGGCCATGCGCGTGGTGTACCGTTGGCATCATTCATCTTGTAAATGAAACTCCCTCGATTACACCGTCTGAGCCCTCTGAACAGGGCCTTCTCTCAGATCCTAAAAAGAACAGGTGAGTCTCCTTGATCTCTCAGTCTTGTATCATTCCAGAGCTTCTTTGATCCTCAAAGCTGCTTTCAGACCCGCCAGCCGGGAGGGGGCTGGAGGGCAGATGCAGGGGCTCTGACACCCTGCAGGACACTGGGCAGCTAAGGGAGGAGGACAGTCCGAGCTGGAGGTTATGGCGACCATGTCAGTGAGGCTGTAACCCTGACGCACTGTGACTGGATTAAGTGCGCTAGCCACCAGGTGCCAGCTTCTGCTCTCAGCCCTGGCTGCGGTCCAGCTGGCCATCCCCACGGGAGCCCCCATCGCATTGGCAGGAGATGCATTACTGGTGGGAAGGAGTGCATTCTCCTCCCCTGGAGAGGAGAGAGAGAGAGAGAGAGAGAGAGAGAGAGAGAGAGAGAGAGAGGGAGAGGCATTAACACATCAAAGTGGAGCCATAGGGAGCAGCAGTCCCGGTGAGGTGAGCACTGTTTGCTGTGCAGACAGCCCAGAGCCAAACAGGCCAACCGGAGGGGACTTCTGGGGGGATGCTGAGGGTGGGCGTGAGGGGGGAGCACAAGCCGGGAAGACGTTTGGAAGTAGAGGAGAGAGGAGGCTGAGGGAGGAGGGGCATTGTTAAACACCACGCTTCTCCTCTAACATGCTAGCAACTCTTTCCTCTCCATTTCACAGAAATGATTCCTTAAGCTTCGCCCCTTTTTCAGAGTATCCAACTCTCCCCTTCAGCTCGGCACTCCCCTGATCAGAGGTCGTCTCCTCTCCTAGCTGTCTAGCCTCGCTCAGGAACACCAGACCTCCTTATCAAACGAGGCTCTCTCTGGATTTATACGCCATCTCACTGGAGTGCACCGTATTGATTGTCTCATGTAACTGTCCCAAAGGCACAGCGAGGTTGATACAGATGGAAAAGCTGAGGAACAGAGACATTAATTAACCTGTCTAAAGTCACACAGGTAAACTTGGCAGATTAGACTTGAAGAACACATCTGGGTCTGCCTGATACCATGATAGTTAACCCAGTTAGTAATGAATTAACGAACAGGCAAGGAGCGAAGGGAAGGGTGATAATATAGGATGCCATTTGTGCCAGAAAGCCGCAGTTTCACACTCTCCAGGCCTGTTCCCGCAGATTCTGGGGGAAGGGGCTGGACAAAGAAGGAACAGGCACAGCCCAGTGAGGTCTGAATGACGGGGAAGGTGATGACCTGTCAGTCACACCTGGGAGCAGGTCATTGCCAGAATGGGCGTGGCCACGCAAGGGCATGAATGGGAGATGAATAAGCTCCTGAACCAAGGGAGCTCCCTCCCTCGGCCTCCTGGCCCCTGGGACCTTGCTGCAGGGGTGCTCTCACGCTCCCGCACCCCACACCATGGACCAATGGACTGAGACTGGCCTGACGGGGTGCCGGACCCAGCTCCCAGGCATGGAAACTCTGACGCTGGCTTTGCCTCTAGCGCTATGAAGCCCTAGCTACACCTTCCCAGGACTGGTTTAAGGGAAAGGGGGCTTTGCAAACCAAAGGAATATAACTCTACACAATTAAAAACCACTCCTTCTCCTGTGCAAAGCTTAGAAAATTCTTTTTCTCATAAGAACTCTACTTCCACTAGCAATGGAGAAATTCCACCCGTGTGATTCTCTGATGACTCTGTTACCTCTGTCACAGGCTGACCTCTCAGTGGACACTGGACTAACCTGTGTGCAGAGCGTACTCTGTACCTACCGTCACCGGCATGAGTGTTCTTGGTCCAACCCCAAATTATACCAATTTAAGTTAAATTAAAAATTATTGTGCCATGCATAGAACATTACTTAATATAGAGGTATACCAACACAGTGCTACAGATGGGTCAGGGCTTTGAGTTGGAAAATAATTGGATTCAATCAAGAAAATAATAGAAAAACTTTTTTAAATTCCATTATTCATCTCAGTCCAGAAGCAGATGTGATTGAGAGACGGATAGTACCATGACCATGGTAATCCCCCTCATGCTTTGGCATTGAAAGGTTAGTTTTGGCAATGTTTGTGTTGCCAGGGAAATGGATTCTGTGGTGTCACGAGGCATTTTTGGGAGGATGAGGTCTGGGGTAAGATTTGGGTGGGAGTAGAGGCTGCCCCCAGGTTCCCAATGTCTCATCTTTGTCCATTGAAGAATCCAGCCTTGTCTTCATCAGGCCCAAAGGCCAGTGTCCAGAAGCTCTGCGCTAGCCCAGGTCGGGGTAGCCCAGGCCGGTGTAGCCCAGGCCTGACCCATCGGCCACGCTCCTGGCTTGTGCTCCAGCTGGGCGGCATTCCTGCACCCAGGCTGGCGCTTGGAGCTGGGACCCAGGGGCTGCTAGGCCTCATGGCTGCTATGGAGAGAGAGCACATGAGTGAGTGGGGAGAGAAGAGAGAGGAGAGAGGAGAGAGGAGAGAGGAGAGAGGAGAGAGGAGAGAGCGCGAGCAAGCGCACTTTGTTAAACTGGGATTACATGATCTCCATCTTGGGAAAGACCAGGCGCTTTGTCAAACTATCCAGTCAATTTCCAAATCCTTCCCTGGCTTGTACTGGGCCTGCCCCCCAACCAACCCATTTCCTAGATCTTCCGGGTTCCCAGTCCCTTATCCAATCAGGTTCTTTCCCCAGGCTTGGCTCTGCCCCTCGTGGTCAGCTCTTAGAGCCTACTGCACATGCTTCACAGCACAAGCTCCCCCCGCCCCCCCCCCCCCAACGGTCTTGATCCTGCGCCTGTGCCCAGAGGGACGTCTCCTTTCCTGTCTTCTCCCTGTGGTGCTGGGTGAGGGGCTGCAGGGCCGAGGGCCCAGGAGGAGGACCAGAGCTGTGCTCTAAGGTCAGGCCAGGAACTTGCCCACTGAGGCCAGACTCACGTGGGTGGGGGCAGGTTTGCTTTGAACTTGGGAACCACAGGTTCCAGATTCCTGGGACGTGTGGGAGAGAAGGAGCTGGGCCCAGGCCCTGTGGGTCTGAGCCCAGGGTCACTGGCTGCTTGGGAAAGCTCAGGGGGTACCTGGGAGATGAGGGTTACCCCTCCTGGTGTTGGGAGGCACAAGGCTCCTGGCAGGGAGCCAAGCCTGACCTTCCCCTATGGGAATGCTTACGTCCCCTAGGATCACACCCAGGCTTGTTTCATTCTGGGACATGGGGGTGCCATCCACCAGGCTGGCTCAGATCAGTGAGCATCCCCCCAAATACACTTCCCGCTCTCCCCAAATGCACTGTGTGCTTTTGAAGAGTGAAAGTCACCCAGCCCAATGAGGTAGACTGGGGGGCGTCAGCCAGAGGCCAAGAGGAAGCAGGTGCTGGTGGGATGTGGCTCTGGCGTGAGGTGGGAGAAGGGGGTCTGAGGAACGGAATCTCAGCCCCTGAGGGGCCTGTGCGGGCTCCTCCGTCCCAGGCCCACAGGCTGGGCCAGGGCTGGGACCAGGATACCCAGAACTCCTGCCATTCTGCGCCACCTCACAGTGGCCTGGGCGACTTCACGCCTTCTCAGGCAGCTGGAAAGTAGCTGGAGGTGCCAGGGGGTCAGGTGGTGTTTCTCTAAGTGTGGGCCCAGCCGACTGCATCGCCTCCTACCGCCCCATCTGCAAACCAGTTAGAAGTGTGGGGCCTGTGTGCATAAGCAAGCCCTGAGCCGGCTCTGGGAGGCTGCAGTCTGAGCATCACGTGGTTGGACGCAGGGGGGTAATTTGGGAGAGGTCCCTCCCCCGACAGACAAACTGGGTGAAGAGGCTCAGTGCCAGGGGTTTGAGCCCACCTGCATCTGTTCCACCAGCGCCCGTGGGCGTGGCTGCGGGCCACCTGAGCCGCTCGGCAGGTCCTGCAGCTGAGGAGTGCTCTGTCCTCCCCCGGCCTCCCCTGCCCGACACTGCCCCCCGAGCCAGACACCGCACAGTCTGGGGCCTGGTAGCTCCCGCCCAGCAGACACCTTTGTTGTCTTTTGAAGTTTTGTTATCTTCACATGTGGGATGTGTCCGGCGCTCTGGCCCTAGCCAGGCCTGTGTGTGTTTGCAAACGTGACTTCTGCTTGACCTGCAGCCGTGGGGAGGCGCAGGCTGGGGTGCGGCTCGCCGGGTGCAGGCTGGCCCGGGAGGGGCGTGCCCGAGGCCAAGCTGGCGTCTCCTCCACCCAGGAGCCTCTCCAGCTGGGGTGCCGGCGGCCCTGCACTGAGCACCTGCGAGGAGCAGATTCCCTCTGACTTCTTCCATTCGCCGGCCCCGTGAGGCGTCCCCTAGGTTCTGTGCAGAACGAGGGCGAGGCCCTGCGGTCCTGGCAGAGGACTGCTGCTCGGCAGGGACTGAGGGGCTGTCTCCGGTCTCCACGGGCTCCTCCAGCCGCCCTGACCTGTAGTCCTCAGCGGGGTGCTGGGAGGAGCACAGAGGACACGTTGGAAATTCACATCCTCCTCCTTCCCCGGTGGGTCAGGACGCGGGAGGTGGGAACGGGCTGTGCGGGATGGAGCAGTGAGTCCTTCCTCAGGGCAGAAAGCCCGCCCTGGACCCTGGCCTACGGACCGTGAAGCCTGTCCGTGAACGCTCCGCGGGCGGCGTGGGCGCAGGCACCCGCTCGGTGCGGCCTGGGTGCAGGCTCTCATTCCCCAGTGCTCCGCGCGGCGGGCCTTCGGGGAGCACCCGCAGGGCCAGGAGGGCGAGCCCCGGAAGCCGTCCTGCCCGGCGGCCAGGCCCGTGAGGTGGGGGAGGGTGGCACTGACGGCGAGGCCGGGCTCTGAGGCCAGGGGCTTGCTCTCTCCTGAGGGCAGGCTGGGCAGCGGTCCAGGCATGGCAGCATTTTTGCTTCTCCTCGAGCTGGAGAAGAGGCGGAAGGGTCATGCTGTCCAAATAAGGTGGTTGGTTCCCAGGAGCCCTGCATCTGGACTGGCTGTGGCCGGCTCCTGCCTCAGCCTCCAGGCCTCCGGCTCCCTCTGCTGCTCCTGGAACCCGTGCTGCAGGGCCCCGCGGCCCCGCGGTCCGCACCCAAGCCCCCTGGCGCTCGGTGCTGGCGGCAGGCTGCGGGCCCTGAGCGGTCGGGAGGATGCAGGAAATCAGATCTTATTCTAAAACTTCTCTTCAGAGGATGTGGGGGAGTCCAGGTAAGAATGATGCCCCAGAGCGACCCGGAGGTACAGCTCCCGCCCCCTGCTGTGGGCAGACAGTGAATTGCATAAACTCTGGCTCCTTCACTTGAGGTCCCCTGGCTCCACAGGACGGAGACAGGAGGAGAACGTGGGAGGGAGTCATTCTTCCACAAGCTGTCCGGGGTGTCTCTGGAGGGAAGGAGGGCCAGGGCACCCTCAGCAGGAGCGCAGTCCGCTTGGAGCAGCAGGCCTTGCTGGTGGCTGCGGGTAGACTCCTTGCAGGCTGCGTGGCAAGCTGAGGCAGACTCCGTGTGTGTGCACTGGGCCGAGGAGCAGGACTGCCAGGCCGAGAGGCCTCAGTAAGGGCCGGGCAGACCGGGCATCACATTGGGGCGCTGGGAAGAGTGGGTGGCAGCGTGCCCGGCAGTTCAGTAGATACCCTGCATGGGTGCCCTGGGCTGGGGGCTGAGGGCTGAGAAACTGGCCCCCACTTTGGGAGAGGTTTTTCTCTGCCAGGCTGGCCGTCACCCCCAGGACCTTCCTGGCCAAGCTGACGCTGCCATAGAGTCCCACAGCCGTAAACAGACACGCATGTCTGCCCGGTCCCGCAGGCTGGAAGCCCGGGGCCACCGCGTCCGCAGGGCTGGCTTCTCCCGAGGCCTCCGTGACTGGCCCACAATCGTCTTTTCCTCACGTGGGCTTCCCTCGTGGGTGCCTGTGCCCGAATCTCTTCTTTTGAGAAGAATACCCACCTTAACGGCCTCATTTTAAATTAACTTCCTCTAGGAAAGCCTTGAGTCTAAATACAGTGGAGAGGAGTGAAAGCAGAGTTAGGCAGCCAGGGAAAGGGGTGGAAGGAGGAATCATGGAACTAGCTGAAACCACATGTTTTGCAGAAACAGGATGCGTAGCAGAAAAACAGGGCATTTGAAACAACGATGTTTTCTTGCAAGTGCAAAGTAAAATGTTTCAAAAAGGCCAGGAAGCGATCAGAGAGAGGCTGTAGCCGACGTGAGGGGAGAGCAGGACGCTCTGGGGCAGCCGGTGAGGGTCCAGGGGGGCCCGTGTGCCTGCGGTACCCTCCTGCCTGTTCCAGCTCCTGGGCTGTGGCTTCGTTCTTCCATTCCGTGGGACACGCCCAGGAAACACTCCTGCTTGCCGGTTGTGGAACCTCAGTCACATTCTGGGTGCTGCGGATGAGGCCCACAGCATATGGATTGGGGGACCCTTTGGCCCCCGCACAGTGGGAGGGGCAGTCTGAGGGCTGCCACCTCCTCCCCACCCGCTCTGGCCTTGGATCCACCCCTATCGTCCTTCTCAGAGGGGCCTGAGAGCCCAGAGATGTGGACAGAGTGAGGAGAGACAGAGGCCCCAGCGGCCACTGCCTGGCCTCACTCAGGAGGCCGGTGCTCCCTGACCTCCGCAGCCAGCACAGTCTGTGCGCGTGGCCTTGGACGTGCTGTGGCTGGCGCGGTGCAGCCCACCCGGGTCACCCAGCTGTGGCCGCGGTCCCTGCTCGGGCTCCACCCTCTCCCTAAGCCTGAGCACCGCCTTGTCTTCTCTCACTTCCCTCCCCTCCCCTCCCCTTCCTCCCCAGATAGCTCCCGGCATTCAGGCTCCGGTCTCACACTCCTCCCAAATTATCCCAGGTCTAAGCAGACTAATAACACGCCTACAGCGTTTATACAGTCACAAACCCAACACAAATCAACACTTTAACGGTAAAACCGATGGAACTGAAATCGGCAGCCCTGAGCGTGTGCAATGAGCGGTAGTTGGCGCTCGGCGGCGGGCAGCGGGGAGGTCATGGTGCCGTGCTGTGCTGTGCTCCCTGAGCCGGGGCGGGCCTGGGGAGCGCTTACCCCCACCCCCTGCTTCCCACCGTGCGGTGTGTGCGCGCCCTGCAGCGGTGCCATCGTGGCCGAGCTGGGCCTTTCGGCTGAGTTGGAGCGTGGGCTCCTGTGAGTGTCCGCCCAGAGGCAGCTCGGGGACGGCGCGGAGGCACTCACAGGATGCCGGAGTGTGCCGGGCCTTTGTCCTGAACCAGGTCTTTCTAATGGAGGTGACGTACACACGGCATGGATGCCCTGACCGGGAATCCAACCATGACCTCCCCGGTCACACAGTTGTACCAACACTCACTGGTTTCCAGAGGACACTCTGTTTCCTCTCATGCGGCCCCCTGCCCCCAGGCCACACATGTCTCTGTGCGTAAAGACTCTTTTGAAATGAACCATGACACCTTGGTGAAAACAAAGCTGACAAACAGAACTTGAGTTACACAGCTCTTTCCTTCTATGGACACCAGGAGTACTAGCAAACCCCAGGTCTAAGTGCTCATTGCGTTGGATTTGTCACATTTCAAGATTATTCCCAACATGGCTCTCACAGACGACAGGTGTAAGCACGTTCCGACCCATTTCCTCACTGCGAAACGCGTCCTGGCCTGGTCCCTCTCCTGGGCCGGCGCATGGCATCTGATGTGCACATGGAGGCTGAGCCCAGTGCCCGAGTCCAGGAGCCCAGCAGGGGAAGCCACATGGATTATGGCTGCTTTTGTCACTATTGTTATTACTAACGGGGAAGGCGCAGCCACTGCCTCCAAGGGGATCAGCCTCTGACTGTGCAGGAGGCTCTGCGGGAAGCCAGCCCCACACACTTGTGCAGACATTGGATCCAACCATTTTAATAAGGTGAAGTATTTGGAAAACAAAAAAGCAAGAAACTTTACCCTGATCTCCCCCACCCCTTACATTTTATTCTTTTCTTTTTTTCTTTTCTTTCTTTTTTCTTTTTTAAGAAATGGCTTTGAAGTGTCCTAGTGCCTGGAGGTGGGAAGGGCTGGGATTCCTGTCTGGGAGCAGCAGGCCAGGGAGAGTGCAGATGGGTTTGGGCCCTGCTGATGATAGCAACAAATGTAGCGAGTCTTTCCTTTGATGTGCGAAGATTAAACGTCATGTCAAGTGAGCGCCAGGAGCTGCACTGAAATGTGATAATATGGAAGCCGATACTTGAGGCCGAAGCTCTGCAAAGATAAAGATCAGATTATTGATGGCCGTTTCCAGCTTTAAAAAAAGCCACACGTCAGATGTGTTTGATCAGCGGGTCCTGGCAGGCACTCCGGCTGCAGACACATGCAGACCACATGCTTGCCGAGGAGCTGGCTCCGCTGAGCAAAAGCCCTCGGTCTCAGCAGGAGGCTCTGCGGGAAGCCAGCCCGCCCGCTTCTCTGTCCTGGGTGCCCGGCTGGTGGGGACCCACACATGGGGTCCCGCCTGGTGGCCGCTCCGTGAGCTGGGCGGGTGGGAAAGCCCGCGGAGTCCGCAGCTCTCCTTGTACGGGGGCAGAAGGTGGGGAGGGCGCTCTGATCTAGCGGGTGTGTTTGGGGCAGACTGGAGGGTTGAGACTAGAGGGGCCTCAAATACCTTTCAATCACTCTTGTGCTTGGTATAAAATTTAAAAATTTTTACCAATTACTATGTCTTACAAATTTTGTTTCATCTGTAGCTTCCCTCTTTACCTTTCTCTCTTGCTCTCGCAAATTCAATCATTTTACTTACAGAATTCGCAAGTTTGGATTTTGTTGGCTGCTTCCTCAATTTTTATTTAATTTGTTTTTCTGTCCTCTACATTTCCTATGAATAGGTGCGTGAATTCAGAGGCTTTTTTTTTTTTGCATTTACATTTAACTAACTAATTAATTAATTAATTAATTAATTAGTTTGGGGCAAGACTACTTCATAGATTGAGTTGTGTACTTTAGCAGGGCGTACATAATGTGTGCTTGTCTTTCCCTGCAGTGTCAGAAGACACTGGTGGTAATTGCCCTGACTCATGCAAGTTGCCAAATTGTGGTGTTCCATTTCTAGTGTTCGCTTACACTCATTAGCTGGGGCATCTATAGACATGCAGCTTTCTCTCATTAGCTCTTCCATTCCCAGTGAGAGTTTTTATAGGAGAGGCTGAATAAATGTTTGGTTCTTTCCTTTATTTAACATTTTTCAAAATAGTGAGTTAATTACTGCAATAAATTTTAAAGCAACACCATTGTGTATTTAAGGATTTCAACATCTTGCTGTGTTTTAATCCATTGCCCTTGTGATCTTTGTTATTGCTCTTGCTCTTCCCTGTGGCCAATCAGGGCCCATTCTAGGTGGACTTGATGCTTCTTAATGGCCTCAATAGTTTTCATACTGTTCTTGCTTCTAGACGTGATCTGCTGTTCCAATGCTTCTAGTGCACTTGCTGCCCCGGACCCAGAGGCGGCCCTTCCTCCAGGAGACCCGGTCCCTTTTAGGGGGAAGCGTGGGCATTGGAATCTGCTGCTTAGCAGTGTTTGAACAGGAAGGTGGGAGCGGCATGCGGAGCCCACGCCTGAGCGGTCCCGGCAGCCCCTCCCCGCGGAGGCCTGGCACCGGTGCTGGGCTGCGGAAGCGTCCCCACGCACGGCGCTGTTTCCCGTGGGCGGGGCCAGCTCCACCCACGGGGCAGGCTCACATTTCCTGGCCGGAGCCCCGAGCACGTGGGAGTGCCAGCGAGGAGCCCGTGTACACATGGTAACGGGAGGTTTGACTTCTCGCGGGAAGCTTTCCTCCCATTCGAGCCCCAGGCAGGTGGCAATCTCGACACATCCCTCGCTGGCCGCTGGAGGCCGTCCGCCCGCTCTCAGAGCCGGGGTGGGCTCCAGGGAGAGCCCGTGCCCCCAGCCGGCGAGTCCACGTCCCACCCCCACCCAGGACGGGCGAGCCAGGTGTCACGGGCCTGCACCAGGGCGTGAGGCAGCAGGAGTGTGGTTTTGCTCCCTTCCGAGTCTCTGCTCCTTCTCTGGCACCGAAGAACGCTCTCTGATTTTGTGCAGAGAGGGAGGCAAGGGATAGAGAGTTGGAAACATCGATGGGAGAGAAACATCAACCAGCTGCCTCCTGCACACCTCCTACTGGGGATGTGCCCGCAGCCAAGGTCCATGCCCTCGACTGTAATCGAACCCGGGACCTTTCAGTCCGCAGGCTGACTCTCCATCCACTGAGCCACACCGGTTTCGGCCACTTGCTAGGGGTTTTAAAGACGGTCCAGTTCAGCATTTTCCAGTCTGTGTGGTCCCCTCTTACCCACCAGGAACCACACATCTGCACGTCCTCGGAGATTTCCGTCTGCCTGTCGTCAGTGGACGTGGAGTTTCCTGAGGCCGCACAGGAGGGGGTCTCCTGGGAAGCTTTATTGATGTAGAATTAAGGGGCTCCCCTCCGAAGTCTGGTCTGGCGGCTCCTCACGGAGGAAGGCCCCCCCCCCCCCCGGGTCCTCAGCGGGCGGGATAAAGGCACTGCCAGGGCCCCGCTCCCCGTCAGGTCCGTCCCGCCAGCCTCCTGCGGGCCGAGCAGCCGGGGCCCTGCGCCGCCCAGGCCGCGTGGCTATGGAGAGAGAAGGCGCACAGTGAGGGCAGCCACGGAGCCAGAGTGCCAGAGAGGGAGCTCCTGGCTGGGATTTTAACAGGAAGTTTCTTCACAGCACCTCCTTGCACCATCCTGCTCCCCGCCTGGTGCCTGCTCCCTCCTCTCCGGACAGCAGTGCAGGGGGCCAGGCGGGAGGCCGGAGGGGGGCCGGAGGAGGGCTGGAGGGGGGCCGGAGGGGGGCTGGAGGGGGGCCGGAGGGGGGCTGGAGGGGGGCCGTGCGGGGGGCCGGGCGGAGGGCCAGAGGAGGGCCGGGCAGGAGGCTGTAGGGGGGCCTGAGGGCGGCTGGAGGGGGGCCTGAGGAGGGCCGGAGCGGGGCCGGAGGAGGGCTGGGCGGGGGACCGGGCAGGGGGCCGGAGGGAGGCTGGAGGGGGGCGGGGCAGGGGACCAGGTGGGGGCCGTGGGAGGGGACCGGGCGGGGGGCCGGAGGAGGGCCAGAGGAGGGCTGGGCGGGGGACCGGGCGGGGGGCCGGGCGGGGGCCGGAGGGAGGCTGGAGGGGGGCCGGAGGAGCGGTGCCCTGGGCTGAGTGTCCTGGGGAAGGAGCCGGGGCGGTGCCGGCCTGGCCGTGCCCGGCGTCCCGTGGCTGGCTTCGCCTCTGGACGTCCACCAGCAGGTACGACTGGAGCCTGTGGGGTCACTCACTGCTTGTCCCCGGGATGGGGGCGGGCGGGACCACGTCTTCCTCTGGCTGCTGCCCAGCCGCTCCTGGCACAGGGAGGGGGAGGCGGCCACGCTCGGCGCCGGTGCTGTCCGGGCCATCGGAGCACGTCAGGTGCCTCGCCACCCTACCTCCAAGGTCGGCGAGTACCGTGTGTCCGTCCCTCACACCCGATGCCGAGAGTGGCCACCGGGTGGCATCCCCTTCAAAGAGGGAGCATGTGCCCCGTCTGGCACCTGTAAGGGGGTCTGGTGTCTCCCCCGCCGTCCCCATCCTTCACCAAATCATTTCTTACGATGTTTTAGGAGCACTGCTGCTCACACTTCGTGTTTCTCCATGACCTTGGCCTCCCGGGAAGAGACAGGCCCACCTGCGAGGTGTCAGTGCCACACGGCCGGGCTGCGGGGAGCGCTGGCCCCTGGGAGCCGGCGGACCGAGCGAGGACGCTCCCTGGTCTCTTCCCACCGCGGACACAGGCCTGTCCCTCCTGCATGCCCGTCACTGCCGGGCTGCCGGGCCTCTCTCCAATCCGAAGTCGCTGCGCGGAAATGGCCGCCTCCCTACCCCCAGCCGAGGAGGGCGGAGGACAGAGGGCACGGGCTTGGGCCTGCGCCAGCCTCACGCCGCCTCTGGGCGCAGGGCCTGTGCGGGCGGGCGGGACGGCCTGGTCCCCGGAGCTCCTGCACAGGCCCCTGGGGCCGAGGCCGGCAGCACAGGTGCTGGCTCTGGGAGTCTGCCGGTGGCGCTCAGTACAGGTGCTCAGACGTCTTTGCAGAAAAAGGAGCAATTTTCTGACTGCTGCTGAGAGACTGATCCTGAGAGCCGGGGTTCGGGAAGGGCATCGGTGAGGTGGGCAAACACCGGACCTGGAGACTGACCGTGTGGGCGGAATCCCGGACGGGAATCTTGGTAAGTGTGTTTTCCTTTCCCAGAGGCTGCCCGCTCCGCCCTGTCTCTGGGCAGGGAGGCCTCCTGGGAGGCGCTGAGGCTCACACGCCCGGGAGAGGGGAGTGCGCGGTGAGCCGCGCTGGGCCTCCGGGACCTGGCCGCGGGTGGGCCTCAGGGTGGCGTGGAGGAGGCACGGGCCTGCCACTGGGTCTTGGCCGCCAGCTGGCTCTTCAGACGCTCCTCGGCTTCCCAGCGCCGGCACCCGGCTCCGCTGGGCTCTCAGTGAGTGCGCTCAGGGAGGCGGCCCTCACGCCCCGGAGGCCGCCGCTCCGGGCACCTCCTGTCCACCCGCGGCCCTGGCGCTGAGGCGGAGGCCTTCAGCAAGGCCGCGAGCACGCAGGCCTCTGCGCACGGACCCTCTGCCGCCGCACCTGCCGGCCCTCCGCACAGGGACCCGGCTCCGCCCTGTCTGCGGCCGGATCCGCACGGAAGGGCCCTGCCCGGCCGGCCCTGACGCTCCGGGAGGCTCGGGCGGGTCACCCTGTTGTAATATAGACACCTTGGATCCATGGGTGCCGCAGCACAGTGGTTCGGTTTACACGTGGCCGGCGGGCAGTGGGTGGGGCCAGCTGGTGAGGAGGCCGGGCTGGTGAGGGGAGGGCCAGCTGGTGACCTGCGGCCAGAGGGCAGACCGCAGCCGTGCGATGCGTTTTGGAGGGAGAGTGGATGGGACTTGCTGAGGATTAGATGACGGTGGGGAAGAACCGGGGACGGTGTGGATGGTTGACTAAAGACCTAAAAGAAAACTTTCCAGAGAGGGAGAGCGTGGCCGAGGGCCTGCCCCCGGACGCACAGCCTCAGAGTCAGCGGCACCTCCCCTCAGGCCGCGCCGCGGGGCAGGCGTTCCGTGCTTTGTTTATTGAAGTTAAGATCCAGAAACACGGCCTAAAAAAGGAGCCCGGAGACAGCGTCATGCCCCAAACCCAACACAGCAAATCGGCTTCTGCAAACGACCTCTGCCGCTGCCGCTGGGAGCCTGCTCCGTTTCATTGGGTCTGCAGTTTTATAGGGCTTCGCTTGAAAACAAGTCTGGCTTATGGTTATATAAAAGTGTAAAGGGCAGCACATTTATACCAACTTGTGTTTGCTACATATTTAAGTCACATTATATCATTAAGTCAACACAGGCGATCATGATGAGTTTCTTTTCTTTGAAAGGGAATGAAGATCAGATTCAGGCCTGGCACCAGCTCCTGTGGTTCTGTAGTGGGTACAGAGATGGCCCCGCTGGCGGGGGTTGGAGGGGGGTGGGCTCCTGCCTAGAGATGTGGCTGCCTGTCTTGTCCCTGAGGGACCCCTGCTCCCCCCTGCAGGCTGGGGGTCACTGCAGCTCCTGCATGGGCTGTACTTGGGGTCACCTGGGAGTTTACAGAATGGATGCAGACTTCATTCACTTGAGCTGAGGCCTGGGCAAAGCCAACCCGGTGATAGGACTGTGCAGCTGGGGGAGAGACAGGGGACAGAGCAAACCGCCGGCCTGCGGCCCAGCCGATGGTCTCATCTCATTAACACGAGTCGGGTGCCTTGGGAGACAGACAGGCGGGAAGTGAGCAGCAGGCCACCTCCTGGAGGGTGGCCAGCCCCTTGGTGACAGGGACTCAGTCTCTCCACCACGTTTTTGGACTGAGGAAAGCAGGGGGAAATTCAATGTAAGGAGTTCTAAAGCAGAGAGGAAGTAGACAACCCACCAGCCTGGCTTTAACAAAATTTATTAATATTTTTATTAAAATCCCAGGTAAAGAGAGCATATTTCTGAGAAGATGATGAGGCAAACAGGCAGGCGCTGTCCCTCTAGGCCTGGGCCAGCCCCACCAGTGAGGGTGCCAGGGCTCGGAGCCGCCAGCACCTGTGCGTCCGGTCCAGGCTGAGGTCAGGCTCTCCTGTTCGCTTCTTTGTGGAATGCCATGATCTCCTCTTCCTGAGTCTCACTGGCATCTCCCCCTCTGTGGCCTGGAGGTCCAGACCCTCAGCATCCTCCCTGGGCCCCAAATCCTTGGCCCAGTGTTTGTACACAGTTGGCACCCAGCAGACGTTGATGAGTCTCACACCAAACCCATCCAGAGTCTCATTTTTATCCTGGGCCACAGACAGCTCCTCTCTGCTTTCCATTCCACCGTCAGCATGTGGTGGTCGCCCTTCCCGGGGACAGTCATGGGAGCCAGCCAAGCTGAGCCACCAGGACCTGGAAGATGCTGGCGCGGAAGATGCTGGAGCCGGGAAGATGCTGGAGCGGAAGATGCTGGAGCCGGGAAGATGCTGGAGCCGGTGGCCTGCCCGGACAGGGAGACTGAGCGTTCTGGAACTGGACACAGGCTACGAGCGGAGGTGGGAACAGACGTGGCTCAGGGGCTCAGGAAGGCTTACTGACGTTCCTGGCCTCCACCCCAGGGGCCGTCACACAGGGCTTGGAAAGACTGTCCTCTGAGTGGGGCTCTCACGAGATGTGGGGCCGCTGCTGGACCCACAGGACCTACTGAGTCGGAACCTGCTTTGTGGACCAACTCTCAGGGGACTTTGACCCTCAATTTGAGAACCATTGACCTAAAATGCCCTCCAGTTTTGTCATTCTGTCCTCGGCGTTTACTCCTGGGTGCATCTATGGGCATCCAGCTCGGGAGAGCTCTGCGGAGCTGCCGCTGTCCTGGAGGAGGCGTCCGCGGAGCTGGAGGGTGAATCCCGGAGATGAGGCGGGAGGGGGAGGGCCGGGGCGGGCCGCTGGGGCTTTGCAGCGTCCCGGGAGACTAAGGGGAAATGAACTGCCGTTGCTCCAGCCTCGGCAGGCTGGGCCTGTCTGGTGGAGGAGGTTGCTTATCCTGATAGGTCACATGTATGAATGGAACAATGTGCCAGCGCTGGCTTCCAGAGACCCGAGAATCCGCACTGCCTGCTGGGCACCTGCATGGACAGTGGAGGAGGGAGCTGACGAGAAAACCGCTCAGGGCGTTGGACGCTGAGCTCAGCTCTGCATGTGCCGAGCTGGGAGAGCCAGAGGCCATCACAGAGCAGCAGTGACCCCTGGCCACTTCTTCCGGAGAGAGGCTGGGGGAGCCTGCGGACTGGGAGTCACAAGTCATGTGTCTGTACGTCCATGTCTACGCAGACGGGAGGCTGCCTGGGGGACGGAAACAAGCCCAAGGCACCCGCACGTAACAAGTGGTGAAGAGCACCCACAAAGGCGGAGTGAGAGCACCCAGACACAGTCGGAAACAAGCGGGACCTCTCGGAGACCTGTGGTCAGCAGTGCCACTGCGCCAGGGGAGGGGAGGATCCAGAGCTGGCCCCTGGCTTACACGCAGGAGTGCCCCGTGGGACATCCGGGGAACAGTCAGGCAGAGCGGCGTGTTTGAAGTGCAGGTGATGAGACACCGAGAGCAGAGCTGTTCGGCGGGCGGGACAGCACCTGGGCCCCCAGAACGCAGAGCCCCGTGACCTGGGCTCCGGTCAGGCTCCCAGCGGACCAGCGTGCGGCTTGGAGTACTGCCCGAGCTCTGCACACGCCATCCCCGCATGTGTACATGGTGACAGTGAGATCAATCTCACCGCCACCGAAGGACCACAGAGCGTGTGTGTGGTGCACAGAACAGTCTGGCATGCCCTACGCTTCGTCTAGAAGAACTGTATTAAGTGTGGGGGACACTGACAGATCTCAGCGAGATGCCGCGTGAAAACTGCAGTGGCAGCTCAGCCTCACAGTGGCCGGAGCGGCATTACTTTTTAAAGCGGCCTGGTTAGTCACCTGGACGCCAGTTCCGATGGAGAGAGACCCTGGGGCTCCACCGAGAGTCTGACCCAGAAAGGAGATAATCCCGGAATCTATTTACACCGAGTCCCCAGGGATTCTCATGCTAAGATGAGGGAGAGAAACTCCTGAAACAAAGTGAGGCCGTGCACAGGGCTAGGGGCACACGGAGAGGGGGAATCCTGGGGCGGGGGCGGTGGCACACCGGGGAGGCGAGATGGCGGCAGAAAGGCTGCTGGGAAGCTCGGCCCTCACTTCTCTATGGAAACACCAAGGATGTAGCAGCACACAGACCACCACAACGTTGTGGGGACGCCAAAACCAGCCAAGGGTCTGCAGTCACCAAACAGACCCCCGAGGGAGGAAAAGCCATGCTCATAGCAGGGCGTCTGGTGCTGTGTGCTCACCTCGCAGCACCCTCCCCTGTGCCGCCCAGTGCAGTCAGGGAGAAGCTGCCCGCTCCCAGGCCCCCACGAAAGGGAGGAGGATACGCTTGCTCACAGAGCTCCGGCTTGTCGGGGCTCAGCTGGCCCCACCGCGCCGACCTGGAGCCCGAGGGGCGTGGTGGGTAGTTGGAGCCTGCTGAGAGCAGTGGCCAGTGTCAGGACACTTCAGAGCTGTAGGGGTCAGACACACAGACACCTCGGGGGCAAGAGATTATGGGCAAAGAAATACTAGACACCAACACAACTAGACGTAAAACAAACACACACACACACACACACACACACACACACACACACAAAACAACAACACAAAAAAACAAAAAAACACAAAACACCCAAACCAGCCACCTGAGAAGAAGCCAAAATGAAGGAAAAATTAAGACATTTCCAAACGAGACAAGTTTAGAGAGCTCATCACTAGACCTGCCCTGCAAGGAATGCTAAAGGGGCCAAGAGCTTCGCTCTAGGTTTAAGGACATGCACAGGCTGGACATGAAAGGATAAAAAAGATAGTCCATGTACACAGTAGCCAAAGGAGAGCAGGACTGACCACTCTAACTCCAGACAAAATAGTATTTAAGACAAAAACTGTTATAGAAACAAAGGACATTATCCTATATAATAAAGATGCAATATGCAAATGGTCGTTACACCATGTAGCGACGGATCACGGACCAGCAGGAGGGTGGGGCAGCGAGCTACAAGCCGGCAGCAGAATGCTACAGGAGGGGGCAGAGCAGCAGCCTATGAGGGGAGGGTGGGGGGCAAGGGGAAAGGGGAAGGTGGGAGAGAAAGGGGGATTGAGTGGGGGGAAGGAAGAGCTACAGGAGGGTGGGGCAATGGGCAGAGAGCTAGTGGAGGGCAGCAGCAAGCTACTGGCGAACTACTGGCACACAGATTTGTGCTCAGGGCTACTAGTATAATGATAAAACAGTAAATTGGTTGATGATATAACAATTATAAAGGTATATGCAACACAGGCCAGAATTCCTAAATGTATAAAGCAACCATTGACAGAACTGAATGAAGAACAGACAGCTCTACGATAATCGCAGGGACTTCAATAGCCCACTTTCAGTCATGGATAGAACCAAATTCCAAGATCAATAAGGAAGCAGAGGACTTGATAACACGATGAAACAGATGGATCTGTACGAAACATTTCATCAACAGTAGTGTTGCATTGTTGTGGATCTCTCACGTGCCCATGGAACATTCTCTAAGATAAACCACAATGGAACCATGTTAGACCACAATGGAACCATGTAGAGATCAACAGAAGAAGGAAAACTAGATAATCTTAAGCAACTACCCTAAAACAACCAGTGGATTAAGGAAGAAATCACAAGGGAAATTAGAAAATATTTTGAGATAAATAAAAATGAAAACACACATACCAAAACTTATGTGCTGCAGATAAACAGTGCTAACAGGAAAATTTGTAACTATAAAGGCTTATATTTTTAAAAAAGAAAGATCTCAAATCAACAACCTAACTTTATACCCTAAGAAACTAGAAAAAAAGGACAAACTAAAGCTAAAGGAAGCAGAAGGAAGGAAATAATAACAAAGTGAAGCTAAAATACAAAATAAAAAAGAGAAAAACCAATGAAAGAGAGTCAACAAAGTTAACAAAACTTTAATTAGAAAAAAAAAAGAAGACTCAAATAACTAAAAATGGAAACAAAGATAAGGACATTACAATTAATTTTACAGAAGGATTACAAGAGAAAACTGAAAATAGTTGTGGATAATCTAGATGACATAAAGAGATTCTTAGAAACACACAACCTACCAAGATTGAATCATGAAGAAACAGAAAACCTGAATAGATCAATAACTAGTAAGGATATTAAATTAGTAACTCAAACCTTCTAATAAAGAAAAGCCAGATCAGATGGTTTTACTGGTGAAATCTACCAAACATTTAAAGCAAAATTAGCATCAATTTTTATCAAATTCTCCCAAAAAGCTCAAGAGGAAAGAATATTTCCAAACTCATTCTATGGGGCCAGAATTACCTTAGAATTATCAAAGCCAGAAAGACTCTACAAGAAAAGAAAACCGAACTATTAACTTTTATAGATATTTATGCAAAAATCCTCAACAAAATATTAGCAAAAATACCTAAAAAACATATCAAAAGGATTGTACAGCATGACCATGTGGGGTTTTCCCCTGGAATGCAAAAATGATTTAACCAAAAAATCTATCAATGTAATACACGGCATAAACAGAATGAAGGCAAAGGAAAGCATGATTGACTCAACTGATGCAGAAAAGCATTTGACAAAATTCTCTACCCTTTCATGATTAAAACACACACACACACACACACACACACACACACACACACACACCCCTAACAAACTAGAAATGGAAGGAAACTACCTTAAAACTATAAAGACCATACCCATATATGTAAAGCCAACAGCTAACATGATACTTAATGGTGAATGACTGAAAGCTTTTTTTCTAACATCAGGAACAAGACAAGAATGTTTGCTTTTATCACCTCTATTCAACATAGTATTGGAAGTCTTAGCCTGAACAATTAGACAAGAAAAATAAATAAAAGGCATCAAAATTGAAAAGAGAGAAGTAAAAGTTCTCTGGTGACTTATATGTATAAAATCTTGCACGTATATATAGAAAATCTTTAAAATTCCACAAAAAAACCCCTGTTAGAACTAATAAATAAATTCAGCAGTTTCTGGATGCAAAATTGCATTAAAAAATTGGTTGCACTTCTAAATACTAACCATAAACAATACAAAAAATAAGTTGAGAAAAAATAAAATTTATAATAGCATTGAAAGTACTAAACTACTTAGGAATAAACAAAGGAGGAAAAAGACTTGTACACTAAAAGCCACCAATCATTGCTAAATGAAATAAAGAAGACACAAATAAGTGGAAAGACATTGTGTTTAACTCAACAATAAAAACCTCAATTTAAAAAATGGGCAGAAGACTTGAATATATATTTCCTTGAGGAAGATATAAATAGCAAAATGATGCTTAGCTTCTTTAAAAAAATTAAAATAGATTTTTAGAGAGAGAGAAAGGATGGGAGAGGGAGAGAGAAAGAGAAATGTTGATGTGAGTGTGAAACATTGATCAGCTGCCTCTTGCACCCAACGGGGCATGTGCCCTGGCCTGACCACATTTCAGCGCACAGGCCAGCGTGATGCTCAGCATCTTGAATGGCTTTGGACCTGCAAATCAGAACCACAATGAGATACCACTTCACACAAGTTAGGATGGCTACTATTAAAACAAGATAAAACAAGCAGAAAGTAAGTGTGTGTGAGGATATGGACAAATTAGAACCGTGTGCACTGCTGATAGGAATTTATGTGTTTCAGTTTCTTTATAATAATTCTTAAAAATCTTAGAATTACAGTATGAACCAAGTTCCTCTCCTGGCATATCATATACATAAAAGAATTGAACGAGAACCTCAGAGAGTTATTTGTACAGTGATGTTCACAACAGCATCATTCACGATAGCCCGCATCTGAAGCCACCCAAGTGCCCGTCACCGGACGGCGGTAAACAAAGTGGCTGCCTGCCCACAGTGAGTGTTCTGCAGCCTCGCTCAGCAAGGACCGGAACTGAGACCTGCTACACCACGGACAAACCCTGAGGGCTGTGTGCTGAGTGAAATCACAGTCACAAACAGGACAGGCTGGATGGCCATCTTTAGGAGGCAGAGCGGTCCGATTCAGAGGCGGAGGCAGCCGGGTGCCTGCAGATGGGGAGGGGGAGGAATGGGGAGCTAGTGCTTGACTGGGACAGAGTTTCGGTTGTTCAGGAGGAAGAGTTCTGCGGTGCCTCCAGTGCTCAGCAGTAGGAATGGCATGTGTTTAATACTACCAAGCTGAACACTGAAACAATCAGAATGGTAAACTTTCTGTTTTACATTTTACCACAGTTTTAAAAAGGGAAGGGCCATGGGAACCATGGGATGAGGCGCCTTTTCAAGGAGGCCGTGGAGGGGCCTCCCGGCCAGGAGAGGGGGAGCTGGCCGTTGTGGCTTCGGAGTGGTGTGCGGAGAGCCGGGGTCGGGGAGGAAGCCTCAGGACCGGGCACCGGGTGGGAGTCAGCCTCCAGGCCATGGCGCTCAAGCATCCAGGGGCATCAGAATGGCCCCAGCTGACTGGGGGCCGGGCAGGGGGCCCCCACACACTTGCATTCTAACACGCCCCCAGGTGACTGGCCCAGACCTCTGCTTTCAGCACCACCGTTCCGGGAGCCCGGCAGCCGGTCAGCAAGAGGCACCGCGAGCCACGCGGGTAGCCGGCCTCCGGCAAAGGGGCCGCGGCCAGGCCCCCGGCCCGCACATCGGTCTGCGCTGCTCACACTGGCCCTGCGTGGTTTACAGAGGCCCCCGGAGGAGGGCTTACAGCCCACTCGCAAGAGCCGCACCACGGCGCGATCAACCCCAAGGATCTGTTTCCTGGATCTCCCCTCCCCGCCCCTGGGAGAGAGGCTTCCTGTCCTTCATCTCCGGTTTATGGGCCCTGACACGCGTGGCCTTGCTGGTGAGACAGCAGCCCGCCCTCCGTGGACTCCCGCTTCGATGTCTCTCATGGCGACTGCGAGCGGCTGCTTTCAAAAGCGGTTAATCATTCCCCGGCCGGAGCCGGCCGGCACCTGGGCGGCTGGCTGTGCGGGAGTCTGCCACAGCTGGCCTCCAGGGATTCCCGGAGATGCGGCCGCTGCGGCCTCCTCCCCCCGGAAAGTGCTGGGTTCTGAAGACAGCGGGCTGAGTCTGGGGTCACCTCCCTTCAGAGCACCTTCTGGGGCCAGCCGCACCCCATCTGGGCCATGGCTCCGGGGTCTGGCTGGGGAGCCATTCACGGCCTTTGGCCAGCTCGCCGCCCTCAGCGGTGAGGCAGCCCGCACGGGGGGAAACACAGGGGCACTTGCTTCCGCTACAGTCACTGCCGGTACGTCTGACGTGCAGCAGGCAGGCCGAGGGCCAGGCCTTTTGGGGTTTTGTACTGAGATGACTAGACTTACCAGGTGACAGCGGTTTCAGATGTGTGTCCGCACCACTGGGAAAGGGTCACAGACTTCCTTGTGGCCCTGGATCTTTCCTCATTAATATCTATTTTCTGACAAGTGTGTTCAGAAGCCAGGCTGCTCCCAAGCGGCTCTTTCACACTCGTGGCTGTAGGCATGACTGGGCTGTGAAACCAGTTTAGTGGAGAGTGAGGAGTATTTTTTTAAAGTGAAATGGAATGGACCGAGTGTTAGCGTGCCCTCTGTTCTTCCATCCAACTCATAATCCGAGTGTTCTGTTCTCTGCCCGGCTGTGGCCTGCCATCTCTCTGACACCACCCCCCGCCTCTCACCCCCTCTCCGCCCGCCTCTCACCCCCTCTCCACCAGCGGCCCTCACCCCCCTCTCCCCAGGCGGCCCTCACACTGTCTCCACAGAAGGCTTTCCCCGCGCTGCCCTCCCTGCACCTGAACCCCACCCGGTGTCACCTCCTTGAGAATCAATCTGACCTCGCTCTTTCCTGTGAGCGAGTCACCTGAGAGATGGGTGTGTGTGTGTGTGTGTGTGTGTGTGTGTGTGTGCGCGCGTGCAGGCGCGCGCGCGCTATCGTCTGTCTTCCTTGATAGGTCATCAGCTCCCGGGGTGGGGATTTCGGTTCTCTGCCCTCTGCCCTCTGCCCTCTGCCCTCTGCCCTCTGCCCTCTGCCCTCTGCCCTCTGCCTAGCAACTAGGATGAGGCTTGGTGCACAGAGGCACCCAATAATACTTGTCATTATTGTGGAATGAATGAAAAAGGAAGTTGGTATCCATCCTTACACCACTGAGTTGTGGTGAAATAAAGTGAAATAAGCCTAACCCAGTGCCTGAGCATGGTTAGCTCTAAATGACCTCTGGTATTTTTGGTATTGTACGGTCTTGGTTCCTTGGAAACATACGCCATCCGCTGTTTTGGGCATTCTAAAACATCTTCCAGGAAAGGAGATGTGCCTCCTGGAGAGCAGTGTCTGGTGGGAGTCACGTGCTCTCAAAGCTGGGGCGGCCCTGAGGAGCCGGGAGGTGCGGTGGCCTGTGGCCGGACACAGCCTCCCGGCATCCGCGGGAGCCGGCTTCCCTGCCGCCGGCAGTTGGCACTTCTGTGGTTGAGAGCATCACATTTCAGAGTTCTCTCTGAAGACCTAAGGCAGGAGGAATTTCGAGTACGCGTTGAATATTTTCAAATCCACACATTCCTCGGGGTCCCCGGCTCAGGCTCAGAGTGCGGCACGTTCCCTATTTGGGAAGGGCTTCGGGAGCGGCATCCCTGACGCAGGAGCTGCCGATGTCACCGGAGGAAAATGCGCCTCCCGGTGCCAGCCTAAGAATAGAAGCTCGCGCGCACACGTCCTGCTAAGTCTAGCTGCGTCTCGGGACAGGGGTCACCTGCGCTGAGCGGGACGCCAGGGTCCGAGGAGCACCGGTGCCCGGCTCGCCCCGCAGGGGCGCTGGGTCAGGGTCCGGCCAAACTGCGCCTTGAGGTGGGCTTCCAGGCGGCTCCCTGGCCCTGGGGGAGCGAACCGAGCAGCGGAGACAGGACTGTTCCCCAGGCTGACCTGGTGGATATGCGTGATGGACAGACATTAGGACAGGGTCCTGCAGGAGAGTCACCCCATTACTCTACACAGACTGCGCGCGCGTGTGTGTGTGTGAGTGTGAGTGTGTGTGTGAGTGTGAGTGTGTGTGAGTGTGTGTGTGTATGAATGTGTGTGTGTGTGTGAGAGAGAGTGTATGTGTGTGTGTGTGTGTGTGAGTGTGTGTGTGTGAGTGAGTGTCTGTGTGTGTGACTGTGTGAGTGTGAGAGTGTATGTGAGTGTGTGTGTGTGAGTGTGAGAGAGTGTGTGTGAGTGTGAGTGTGAGAGTGTGTGAGTATCTGTGTGTGTGACTGTGTGTGAGTGTGAGAGTGTGTGTGTGTGTGTTTGTATGTATGAATGTGTGTGTGAGAGAGAGAGTGTATGTGAGTGTGTGTGTGTGACTGTGTGTGAGTGTGAGAGTGTGTGTGTGTGTTTGTATGTATGAATGTGTGTGTGAGAGAGAGAGTGTATGTGAGTGTGTGTGTGTGTGTGTGTGTGTGTATGTGAGTGAGTGAGTGTGTGTGTGTGAGTGAGTATGAGTGTGAGTGTATGTGAGTGTGTATGTGTGTGACTGTGTGTGAATGTGAGAGAGTGTATGTGAGTGTGAGAGAGAGAGAGTGTGTGAGAAAGAGTGTATTTGTGTGTGCCTGTGTGTGTGTGTTAGTGTGAGAGAGTATATGTGTGTGTTTGTGTGAGTGAGTATATGTGTGTGTGTGTGAGAGAGAGAGTGAATGTGTGTGTTTGTGTGAGTGTGTGTGAGAGAGTATGTGTGAGTGTGAGTGTGTGAGTGTGGGAGAGTGTATGTTTGTGAGAGTGAGTATATATGTGTGTGAGTGTGAGAGAGTGTGGTGAACAGCAGCCATAGACAGCCCAGGCTCGGGTTTGCCCATTTGGTGATTTGATGAAGGAGCCGCAGGCTCTGGGGGAGCCCTGCCACCCCCAGCCTGGCCAGCTCCCACAGAGAGCCTCTGTGCTCCATTGTGACCCTGTGACGCAGGGAGTGGCGGGAGGAGACGGGCGAAGCGGGATTCCGTTCCTCGGACAGGGAGGCAGCCGTGTTCCAGCCTGTTCCCGGCCTCAGCCCTGGCTCCCTGCGTGAACGCTCTGTCCTCACACGCCTGCCCCCACGCAGGGCCGCCCAGGTGTGCGGTACATCTCACCGCCTCGAACCCGGGTGCCAGCAGCTCCGGGAAACACGGGGCCCGCCCAGCCAGCTTGGGAGCGCCCAGAGCGGGCCGGCCAGCACCCTGTGATGCCTGGATGCCTGGAGTGAGGAGGCATCACATAGGAAGAAGCAGCAGAGTTCTGCAGACCCCGCTCCCTCCCACCCTGGGAGGCGCTGCACCTCCCCCAACTCCCCCCCCCCCCCGTCCTTCCCCCCTCTGGGAGGCGCTGCACCCCATCTCCCTTCCCCCTGGGAGGCACTGCACCCCCCCCCACTCCCTTCCCCCCTGGGAGGCGCTGCACCCCCCCCCCCCACCCGCTTCCTTCCCTCTCTGGGAGGCGCTGCACCCCCCCTCTCTCCCTCCTCTGGGAGTGCTGCACCCTGGAAGCACAGGCCTCCCCCTGGCCAGGTCACAAGCACCTGCAGGAAGTGCCCCCTCCCCGCCCTGAAGGCCTCGGTGCCCGCTCTCTGTGGCGCACACCACCGATGCCAGAGCGTGGGACGTGTCCGGCGGCCCCGTGAGGCCTGAGCGCCTCCCCGTCTCCCCCAGCTGCCAGCAGCGAGCGCACTGGGCAAGGCAGCCGCTCCCCTGGCTCCATGAAAACTGGGAAACCTTAGATGACGCCGGACAGCCTCAGAGGCAGTGAGATCTGCTCGTGAAAGTAAAGACTGTAGCTTCTGGAAAGTCATTCGTTCACCCGTCCAACGAAGGTGTAACAACGCAGGGGCTTGGCGAGTGCCTGGCTGCAGCCGCCAAAGACAAACCATGAGGCTCCTTCCCGGTGGGGATTGGCCATGGGGTCCCCCCACAGAGCCGCTCCCCGGACAGGCCATCGCCGAGGAGGACCTAGACCCGGGAGAGCGGGTGCCCTGTCAGAGGGTGGTGTGGGTGCCCAGTTTTGCCAAGCGAGGAGCAAAGGGCCCAAAAAAGCCAGCGGCACCAGCGCCGAGTCCCTGGGCTGGGCCAGCCCTGTCTGGCTGAGCAGCAGGGAGGGGCAGTGCGTTTGGAAGCTGGGGAGCAAAGGGACCGGGGTGAGACGTGAGCAGCACCAGCCGTGCAGGAGAAGGGGCGTTGGTTCCCTCGGCCACTGTAAACCGGCGGGCATTGGCCAGCTTGTCCCCCTGACGTGAGGCGATGCCCGCCTGACGTGAGGCCCTCTGGGTTGTGTGGGGCAGTGGGTGTGTGGTGAGGAGTGGGAGCAGGAAGGCTGGCTGGGAGGTTGCTGTTGGAGGCAGGGATGGCGTTGGCAGGGCCTCTGGCTGGAGCCACGAAGGGGGATCAAAGGGAAGCGTGTGAGGTGGACTTTGGAGCTGGGGTTGACGTCACACCGCTGAGTGAGCTGGGGGTGAGCTAAGTGAATGATGTTATCATTTCCAGAATGCTGAGGGCCAGGGAAGTAATGAAGACATGGGGGTGGGATCCAAAATGTTCGTTCTATTATACTTGGCCTGCCGTGGACTCGCAGCTGGGAGGGACGCTCCGGAGAGAACATCACCAGCAGCCACCTGAGCACAGGCGGTGGCGGTGAGGGAGGACGGAGCAGAGGACAGCGGAGAAAGCAGACCTAGCTCCTGCCATGGCGGTCCAGGGCAGAGGGTGGGAGGGGCTGGGCTGGGTGGGAGGTGGAGGAGGGTACCGGTGGAGGTAAGAAGAGAGGGGTGGAGTAAAAAGATTTCAGAATGCCAACTTGCCCAGGGAGGTGTGCTAGACTGGGGTGTGGGTAGGTGTGAGCTTTACTCGGTGAGTGGAGGGATAACCAGGAATAGAGAAGAAGTGAAAAGGGTCCAGGTTGGAAGGAACAGACACAATCTGAGTGTGGGAAGTTGAGTGAAAAGCGTATCTCCTGCACTTTGGAATCTGTGTCACAGGGTGCTAAGCCCACACTAGGGTGAGGTCTTTCCTCCAAGTTAGACATCTCTCTCTTTTACAAAACAGCATGCACCATTTTTCCTAACTATAAAAACAATCTGTAGTTACTGTAAAACATTTAAAAAAATAAAAAAACTCAAAATCTGACTGCCCAGAAATAACAAATGTTAATATTTGAAGTAACTACATACACACTGTGTATGTCCTTTATTTATAATTTTTGCAATATTTTTGTCATGTTTTTAAAACTAAATATATGGTGTGTATTCCCCTATGCCGTTAAGCACTCCTCCACAAAATGCCACTTAATGATGTCACCATCTTTCCTGAAGCTTAGAAAGTGGACACGGAGCTGGTCCCCACTCCCTTCCCCCGAATGTCCCTCCCCCTCTGAGGCCGCTCATGCTGGGCCCCTCCCTCCCCTACTTCGTGAGATGTGCTGAGAGGCCTACGCCAGCACCAAGGTCACACGGCCAAGTTACAACTCAAGGAAACCAACAGCCGGAGAAAGTTTTCTTGGAAGCGAGTGAGGTCTGCAGCCAGCAGTTGCCTCACTCTGATGTTGGCTCTTTCCCAGCTCACCCTTCCTTCTTCACTTTCGTTTTCTCGCACAGTGTTTACAGCTTCAACATGAAGGGGAGCAGGAAAGAGCACAGGACGGGCACTGGTGTCGCCCAGAAAGAATCAGGCTGTTCTCAGCTCCCAGGCTAACCCTCGGCAGAGCGGCCGGTCTTTCATTCATGTCCGCCAGGGTGTGGAAGCTGGGTCTGGTCCGGGGATGGAAGGAGCATGGGAGGAGGCAGAGGGCGGCTCCCAGGAGGGCAGTGTGGAGGCGGTGGCCCGCAGGCGGCAGAAGGAGCACCAGGGGGGACACACCCCTCCACCCCCTCGCCCTCTGCTAGGGGAGGGTCTCGGTGCGCCCTTGGCAGAGGGAAGCACCCTCCCTCATGGCACAGTGGTGAAGGAGGTGGGTGTCTATGGCTGCTGTTCACCACAAGGCTCCTAGGGGAAGCGACAGGAAGAGCTTTATGATTTAATCATACATTTTATAATAAGTAATTAGCTTTTACCTGGGAAATAAACCTGCTTGCAGGGATATAACTGTGCGTGTGTGTGTGTGTGTGTGTGTGTGTGTGTGTGTGTGTGTGTGAGCACTGGACCCTATGCAGCTGCAGGAGAAGCCGGGATTGCTGACGGCCTGGCAGCTGTGTGGGCAGCGTGGTGGGGCCCGGGAAGGCCGGGCTCTGTGCCGCCTGCAGGGCTGTGGATGGACGGCTGCACACGTGGTGGGGAACCAGGGCCCCTGGAGCGGGAGGGAGACCCAGGGACCCTGAGAACAGTGGGGACCCACAGGGCGAAGTGCCCTCCCACGCTTCCATGTTCCTGCGTCTGACCCCGAGGACACAGGCGGCCTGCGGTGAGCCTGTCAGGTACCAGGCCCAAATGTCCCCGTCTTACAAATAAGAGAGTTCTTCACAGCTACAAATGTGACCGCAAGCAAGGGCGAACTGGCTCTAAGGTTTGAGGCGACACCTGGGCACAGGGAGAGGCACCCCCGTGACTTTCTCTCCCCTGTGTTCTTCCGGCATCAAATGGTGCTGGAAAAGGTGGCCCGAGCCACCAGGTGCCTGGAGAGGCAGACCCGGTCAGAGGTAACAGCCGGGTCGGAGACGCACGGGCAGCGTGGGGGGGACTGTTCCTCACTGCGGCCCATTGAAAAATGACACCGCTGCCCAGACCGGGGCTGATGTAGTGCCTGGGAGCCCCCTCTAAGAATCCTGAACTTGTAAGTCTCTTTCTTTCACCAGATAAAGGAAGTTTTCTATCACTTTTTCAAATAGGTTTTCAATTTCTTGCTCTCTCTTTTCTCTTGCCAGCAACCCCATGATGCAAATGTTGGTACACTTGAAGTTGTCATACAGGCTCCTTATACTATCTTCGTTTTTTATATTCTTTTTTCTTTTTGCTATTCTGATTGGGTATTTTTTGCTTCCTCATATTCCAAATTGCACTGACTCTGGGGCCTCCTAAGAGGTGCAAAGTTGGCCAGTGCATGTGCCCCGCCTGGGGTCATCAGGACTAAACTACAGAGTGATCTGCAGATGGCTGCTACTTGTGTTGAGCTTGGAGATGCCCAGAGGAGGCCAAGCTATGAACCAACATAGGCTACTACTTGTGCCAAGCCTGGGGCCACTTATTGAGAGGCCAGCTGCTGTTTGTTTGACAGATTTTAGGGAAGTCTGAAGTCTGAGGTAAGAGAGGCCAGTTCTATGGAAAAGCCAGTGGAATGGTGTGGATAAGCCTGTTAGTTAGGTGGAGCAGGGCCTCAGGGAGTTATCAGGGGCCAGGTGAACGGCATGAGCCAGGTTGATAGAGCTTTTTGATGGGGAGGAATCAGCAATGAAACAACGACTTCTGCCAGCAGTTCTCTCTGGGAGGAAGCTGCTGCTCCTGCTCTTGCCCTATGCCAGACAATTTAGTTCCCAAAATGTCCAGTTCCTTTCAAGCTGCTGCCTATCCGATGCTGGAGCTCAGAGCGAGTGAATCCATGTAAGTCCACCTCTGAGCCCTAAGGGGAACAATAAGTGGATAAAAAAGCTGTGGTAGGTTTACACAACGGAGTACTATGCAACTCTAAAAAAGAGGGATCTCGTACCATTTGAAACAACATTGCGGGGGAGAGAGGGACCTGGAGATTATTATGCTCAGTGAAATAAGCCAGAGAAAGACAAGCATCACATGATCTCACTTAGATATGGATTCTAAGGAACAAAATAAACTAATGAACAAAATAGGTCCAGAGACATGAAAGTAGCAACAGACTGATGAATCTCAGAAGGAAAAATTAACCAATGAACCTATATGCATAATTGCATAACCCATGGATGCAGACAATAGTGTAGTAAAGGCTTGGGGAGGGGCAGAAGCAGAGTGGAGGGGTTTAGTTGTGGGGTGGGGGAGAGAGGGGCATCTGTAATTCTTTCAACAATAAAAACACATTTTTAAAAAGAGGAACTGCCTTGGAATCCAGCAGCTTTCGGGTCACCTAGCTACCACCCCACTGGTTGTACAGCCCAAAGACATGGAGACTTTCTCTCCCGGCCCTGGGACTCGGGCTGAAGCGTCTAGTAGGGGTCATCTACACCCACGATGTCCCTCCCGATTAAAAGCTGCTCCATGTCTTTAACTAGGAGGGGTGGGCCAGCCATGCTGCCCTCCCACCACATCGATGGGCTTCTTCAGTGCCCTGGCTGCCGGCTGCCCTTCGGCCAGGTTTCAGGCAGTTCTGAGTGGTGGTTGTTCTGTGGGTTAGTTGTGCTTTTGATGTGGTTGTGTGAGGCAGCGAATGCCACATTTTCCTATGCTGCCATCTTGATGGGAACTGGGTATGTTTATTGATTTGAGGGAGAAAAAGAGGGAGAGAGAGAGAGAGACATCGACATGAAGATGTGAGAAAAACATTGATCCCATATGTGCCCTGAACATAGTTTTAACCCAAAACCTCAGTTTGTGCTCTGCTCCGAAATCAAACCTGATACTTTTGGTGAATGGAGGACGCTCCAACGAACTGAGCCTCACAGCCAGGCTCAGACCTGACACTTCTGAGGAGTCCTGGTCAGTTATAGTGTCAGGTTCCCTTTAAGCTGAGCTTGTTTCATCTTTCTCAGGATTAGACTGTGATTACGGATTTTTGTGACGAATATAACGAAGGTGATGGGCCCTTCTGCCACTCTGTATTGGGTCCTATGGCTTCCCCTAGATGCATTCCTGGGCCTCTCGGCCGAGGTGGCGTCTGCCTGCTCCTCTGCTGGCTTTTCCATGTATCTGCTAGAACAGCCCACAATGAGGGGAGGGACCTGGACAGCCTCGGAGGGCACGTGTCCCAGGGTTTGTGGGGTTATTTCAATCCCCCGCAGCAATTAGGAAAGGTTGTTCATGACATGCTATTCTAATTAGAGGGCCATTCACATGATCAGCTTGGCGATTGGCCTGCTGTACTTCTCAACCATTTATTAACTCTTCCCTAATGCCTTGGCAGGGCCAGACCAAATGATTCTGTGGGCCTCATAGGGCTGGACGTTCCCCACCCCTGAGCTGCTGCCACAATGGGGAGGAAACCCTTCGGGTCCTGGCCCCCCCCCCCCCCCTCCAGGGCTAACAGTCTGTCTGCTGGCTCCTGAGGGGCGTGACAGCTGCGCGACTTCCTGCAGGGGCGCCGGCTCAGAGGCCCTGGGGCCCTTGTCCAGGGAGAAAGGCAGCATCAGTTCCCTGTGGGTTCCAGCCACGGCCACCCTGCACGGAGGACAGCTGCTGCCATAAACCCCAGCTCGCAGGTAGATGAGAGCTTGACATTACTTTCTGCACCTAGTGAGAGTCTCATGATTTGATCCCCTCTCGCTCCCCTCCGAACTGCTCACCGCATGCCTGCACCCTCACTTGACTCCCATGGAATGTGCTCGGGCTTTCTGGAATGGCTCTCTCCCAGCCCTCCCTCTGGGCAGTCTCACCCACCAGCGCCTCCCTGGCCATTCCCCACGGAGGAGAGACAGAGTGGGTTGGGAGAGGGACCTTTACGGGGACATTCTTTCTCCAGCCACCAGTTCTCGGACCCACCTCAGTCAGCAGCGGGACCGTGGACACGTGGGGCTTTGCTGGAGGGAAGGATAAAGGGTGTGAATGCCCACAGGGCTGGTTGGAGTGCAGGCTGAGACTGAGGCCCAGGAGCCAGGGGGTTGGGCAGAGGCTGGGTTGGGGCTGCAGCGGAGCGAGCCAGGGCTGAGCAGTACGTTCCTTCCAGGGGATGTGTGTGTACCGGCTCTTTCAGGCTCTGGATCCTGGCACCTCTCTCTCTACCTGCTCAGACATTGCTAGGCAGGGACACACTTTGGTCTCACCTGAGCGGCTTGGAAGCTTTTGAAGGCTAGGTAGTGGGAGGGCAGTGCACAGAGTGGCATTAAGCGAAGCCACCCTGGGCACTGTGTAGACCATGTCATATCAAATGAGGTAAAACCCCAGCCTGGTGGAACCCTTAACACTTCAGATTCAAGCTTAATTTTGGAATCTTATAAAGCAGAACTCTTTTTAAAGCCCGCAAGAAGCCCGAGGAGCTGGTTGCCCAGCAGGGGCAGGGGGGTGCGGCAGGAGGGTCATGGAGTCCCAGGATGGGGCTGGCAGGAGGCTGGGCTGCCTGTGGGCAGGGTGGAGTCCTGGGCCTTTGTGGCTGACAGTGTGAGGGCAGCTCTGGGCACAGAGGTGCGCACAGGGCCTGAGCTCACACAGAGGAAGCTGGGGAAGACGGAGAGTCAGGGAAACACCACTCAGAGCTCCTGAGCCATGGCCTTGGGCCACTCCGAGCTGGTAGAGAGCTCTTGGGCTGGCCGTGAAGGGCTCCCTCGGCAGCGCCATGCCAGGCAGTTCGAGTCTGCTTCTTGCCTGGGGCTGCTGGGTGGAGAGCAGACTAGAGCTGACACCTCTCCGTCTGCCCTGCCCCTGCTTTTCAGACGTCACGTTTTTCAGCGCCACGTTTGGCCGGCTCACCTGCCAGCCACACTGGAAGGGGCCGGGGCAGGTCTGCAACTTGACCAAGCTGAGCACAGAGCCATGCAGCCATGGGCACGTGTGAAGGAAGCGGGCTGGGCACCCAGCTTGCTGCTCGTGCCATGCCGTCCGGCTGCCTCGTCCTGGACTGGCAGAGGCCCCTGCAGGCCCCTCACACAGCAGACGGACGAAGGCATCGGTGAGAATCCCAGCCTCTCAGACATTGTCATTGACCCGCACCATGCAGTCTATTGTTCCTCCCTGCGCGAGGGACTGAGCTGTGTAGACACCTCCGAGGAGAGCAACTCTGCAGTGACCACTGCACCGGACGGTCGCCAGGCCAGGACTCGAAGGCTCTGAGTGTGTCCTCCAAGTGCCAGCCCAGCCAAGGAGCGGGGCTCCCCCAGTGACGTGGTAGGGATGCTTCTTAACCTTATCTCCTCAGGGAGCGAGGCCCCAGCTAGGATCAAGGACCAGCCCAGCGCGGAGTGTTTGTGTCTGAGGTTGGGGCCCAGGCCGGGCCCTGCTGTGCACACAGTCAGTCTGCGGGTTAGCAGCGGGGAGCCCCGCTGCAGCACTCAGGCGCTACGCCCTTTGTCATGCTGGGCAGGTCAGCAGGACAAAGGCTCCAAGGCTGTCCGGGAGAGCTATTGACGCAGCTCATCGCGGTCTCCACGCCAGCGGCCCGCCTGAGCGGGGGCGCAGGGAGGAGGGGGTGCTGGCAACGGGCTCAGCCTCCCTGGCTTTCCGCGGCTTGTCTGTGCCACCGCTCTGCCCTCCGGGACCGGTGCCCTCTGAGGGCCATCAGGGCTTTATTGACTCATGAGGATGTTTTGTTTGACAAGAGCAGCTGCTTTTGTGTCCCCCTTGGGGAAGAAGGCGGTTGCCCAGGCACCGCCACCTGTGGCAGCTAGTCCCGGTTCAAGAAACGGGCCAACAGGAGGAAATGAGATCTTGGGAAAGGATGGGCCAGGCATCTAGGCTGGGTCACAGACATGCCGCGGAGGCAATGCCTGTGTGCTCTCCCCTCCGCCCACCCCGTGCCTTTCTGGGCACATTCCTCCCCGGCTGCGCAGGGATGTGGTTGTTGGCCCGAAGGAGCTATTTTACACCCACTTCCTGCCCCTGGCAGGCCTCCAGTGACTTCCACTCTGCCTGCCATGGCCAAGGGCGCCCATGGGCGCTGGGAACCAGACTTTCCCCATTCACCTCGGCGCCCAGGTAATGGGGCTATCGGTGTTCTGGAAATCAGAAGCCACTGCTGCCGCTCTGATGCGTTGTGGCACAGTTAGGTGCATAGTGTGGAGTCCTCGTTCAGGGAGCGGTTCACGGAGTTAGGTATGGTTGGGTGGGCTCCGGGAGCTGGCCATACGTTGACCTACTGCAATGGGTGGTTGTTGTTCATTCATTCATCCATTAATGTTTCCTGCATTTCTGCTATACGTCAGGCATTTTCTTGGAGGAAAAGGCAATAAGCCATGGAAGCCTGGTCCCTGCCCTCAGAGTTTGCAGCCTGAGCTGGTGGGACCACAGTGAGGGCATGGCAGGGGCTATGGAGAGCAGAGGCCAGGTGGGGCGGAGAGCTTCCAGGGAGGAGCCTTGTGGGCGGGAAGCTGCAGGGACCCGAGGGAAGGGAGACTGCTGTGCGGAGGAAATGTTTCTCCCAGGCCAGACGTGAGTGCCAAGAGCCCAGTGTGGCCAAGCACAGAGCGAGGTGGAGTTTGGGGGGAAGCAGCAGGGAAGCGCACAGGGCTGTGCTCACTAGGCCACTGGAGGACAGCGAGCCCGCAGCTGGGGCCGGAATAATCAAGTGTATCCCACCTCGGAGCATGGTGAGATTTTTGTCTTAGAAAATGCATCTGGATGCACTGTGGACGAGAGGGCAAGTCTGGGCCTCTGGACAGTGGGCCAGAACCACGGCCTTCTGCGGAGGAGGTCTGGGAGGGAGAAAGGACAGAGCAGCAGAGAGGGGAGAGGCCTGGACACAGGAGGGCTCCAACTGGGCAAGGAGAGGGGCAGCTTTGATTTGGGGCTCCAGGTTGTTCTAATCTTGGATATGGGGTGGCATCGGGGGCTGGGCATTGTCATTGTCTACCCTCCCTTCCTCTCTGGGTTCCAGCAGTGCCCGGGGTCTCACCTTGGGCTTGGGGTCTTGGAGCAACAGTGAAGCCACATGGGCTCTAAGAGTCTGCCCGACGTGTCTGAGCTGGAGCAAGAGGTCACCCTAGGGACCTGCTCTGAGGGCATGATGGTGCCCTCGGCCTGCACACCTGGAGGAAGATGCCGCACGCCTGGCATGAGAGGGGAGGTGCTTGAAGGAGAAAACAGCACCGATGGCATTAGAAGGAAGGTTTGGAAGCTGAATGTGGAAGAGCACAGACTGATCAAGGTCAGGAGCCCATGTTCTGCGCTTGGTGCCTGGAGAGGCCCATGGGCTCTGGCCACTGTGAAGGCTGTGCTTCTGCATCTGGTGCTGGGTTCTCGGGCATGTTCAGTGTGTGACAATTAATTATCATGCTTACACACACACACACACACACACACACACACACACACGCTTCATTAAAAAGGTTTCTCTCTTGGCGTTCTCAGAAGCGCTCACTTTGCCTAGTTTGGTGTCAGGTGTGTAGACTGGAGATCTCTCTGATCCTAGTGGGTGGAGACAGCAGAGGCTGGGCCTGGAGGGTGGGGATCATGCTCAGAGGAGGCGGCCCTGGCATGGGCTGGGGATGGCAGTCCCGCACCCGCTTTCAGCTCTCAGCACCAGATGGTTTGCTGGAAGAGCCTTGACTCAGGATCCAGCGGTTGCAGGTTTGAGCCTCTGAACCGGAGGGTCAGACGGGGTTACTGCTGATGTCCAGACAGGGACAGGCAAGGAAGCCACGGTCTTTTGGAAACAACAGAACTCCTGGGCAAAGTTTTCCTTTCTGAATAGTTAACTGAGGAACTCAACAAGGGTTCCCCATTGCAATGGTCACACTTCCATCTGATGACAAGTGTAAAACTGTGTTTTCAGAGGGGAAAATAGTTAACCTCCAAGGAGCCCATGGTCCTGGGCCAGGATGCTTTGCTAGAAAGAATCTCATGTTAATAGGACCAGCATGCAGAGACCAGCCTGAGCTGCCAGAGCCAGCCCTCCCTCCCCCACAGGGCCAGCCCTTGCTGCACAGCGGCCATGGCCCCTGGATCCCAGTGCACTGCTGTGGGCAGGAGGCACTCTGGGACAGCTGTACTGCCAGACTCCACTCAGGCCCCAGCAGGTTCGTCACACTGTTTCCAACAGACCACAGATCTCCCCACTTCTGGCCTCAGAACTTACACCCAGACCAAAAGGGGTTTCATCAACTCAGTCCCCTTCCGCCTCATGGGATGGCCAGTGCCTGGGAGTAGAAGGCCAGTGACTCTCTACCCTCACCTGGTCACTAGTGTGTTCCGATGCTGGCTGCTCTGTCAGCTGTGTCCTAGAGCACAGAGGACACATGGCGAAGCCCAGCTTGAGTCCTCTTAGGCATGTGGATGAATAATAACCTCGAGGTCTCAGCTGCCACCATTCACCCTCTAATGCCACGCCTTCCTGACCCCAACTGCAGTGGCAGCGCTCGGACCTCCCTGAGCTACTCCCACCTTCCCCAGCACTAGTGGCCTATGTCATACATAACACCGATCAAGCGTCCCTTCTTTCCTTTCCTTTCTTTCTTTCTTTTTTTTTTAATATGTGTTTTATTGATTTTTAGAGAGAGAGGAAAAGAGAGGGAGAGAGAGATAGAAACAACAATAAGGGAGAACAGCAATTGTCTACCTCCTGCATGCCCCTACCGGGATCAAGCCTGCAATTCAGGCATGTGCCCTGACTGGGAATCGAACTGGCAATCTCTTGGTTCATGGATTGTCACTCAACCATTCAAGCCACACACACTGGGCAAGCCCCTTCTTTCTTGAAGACCTTTCTATTGCCTTTCACACTTAGAAAAATCCCAAACTCTTTAAAATATATATATATTTTATTGATTTTTTTACAGAGAGGAAAGGAGAAGGATAGAGAGCTAGAAATGCCGATGAGAGAGAAACACCGACCAGCTGCCTCTTGCACATCCCCTACCGGGGATGTGCCTGCAACCAACGTACATGCCCCTGACCGGAATCGAACCTGGGACCTTTCAGTCCGCAGACCTATGCTCTACCACTGAGCCGAACCGGTTTCGGCTTATCCATGACTTTGTCATTCACTGTCTCCTCAACCAGTGCATAACCATAGAGAGGATGGCGCCTCAGGGCTCCTTACTCGATTCCAATGTGTAGCTGTGGGGGAGGCTCCACACCACAAACAATTTATCGACACCACCTTGGTGTCCTCAACGCAACTCAACCCCAACACCGTCTACTGAAGAAGCATCAGCTTCCACATGTTAAGGGCTTAATCCTAGTAGATAGTTTCAACCCAGTCTCCACTTCAGACATCAGTCACAAGTCCAGGTCATCACCTGTGCTTCTACCAAGCTTCTATCAATTAGAGAGTCCCACCACCCCTCCTCAGGTTGGATTGCTTTGCTAGAACACCTCACAGGACTTGAAAAAATAGTCTACTCACTAGATCACTGGTTTATTATAAAAGGATATAACTCAGGAGCAGCCGATGGAGGAGATGCATAGACTTGGGTGGGGGAAGGGTGGAACTTCCATGTCTTCTTCCAGAGCATCATTCTCCCCACATCTCCCGGTGTCAGAAGCTCTCAGAGCCCCTCCTTCTGGGTTTTATGGGGATTTGTCAGATGGGCATGAAGGATTAAACCGTTGGCCACTGGGGTGACCCAATCTCCAGCCCTTGCCCCTCCCTGGAGGTCGGGAAGAGGGACTGGAAGTTCCAACCCTTCAATCACATTACTGTCCATCTGGTGACTAGCTTCCATCTTTAAGTCACCAAGGGGCTTTTCAAAAGTTACCTCACGGTTCTTTGGGAGAGATTAAAAATGGTGGCAGAGTAAGCAGATGCTACACAAACATGCTCCCAGGACCAAACTGGAATTACAACAAAACAACAACAATAACAACAACAACAACAACAACAACAAAATCCTGAATAGTCAACTGAAGACTGGCAGGAGAGAACCCTGATAACCAGGGATGGAAAATATTATAGAGATCACATAGAGACTGGTAGGAAGGGTGGAGGCGGGAAAGGCTAGCCGAGCTCCACAGACAGCAGTTGAGTTTCTGAGAGATATTTCAGCTCTGGGGAGTTGACAATGAGAACTCTGGGGTCTAATCCCCAAGCTGGGCTCCCTAGCAGAGAGCACCAGAATTAAAAAAGGTACTCTTGGTGTGAAAAGCAGTGGGGTTGCTTTCTACCAGGGAGAGAAGGCTAAGAATGCAGGCACTCTCTTAAAGGGCCAATGAACAAAATTCCATTTGCAGCCAGTCATTCACCTTGTGCTCTGGCAGAGGAAGGGCAGAGTGGACTAGAGCTGTGTGAGCAGAAGCCAGGACTGGATGTTCTGGGGTTAGAGCTGAGAAGGCAGACACTACAATTTTCTGTGCTGAGTCATTCCCTCATGCTTTGGAGGTCATCTTTCTCATGCACACATTTGCTATCCAGGAAATCTTGCTTGAGGGGAAGACAGTCAATCCTTCTATTGGCAAATACCTTTCCCCATAGTATGGAGTTTTTGAGGCTCATTATGACACTAAGAATAACAATTAGCTTCCAGGCAGAAGCAAATGCCCCACCTTATTGGCAAAACTCTTGACACATCTGTGGACAGTTGCTTGAGGGTTATTCAAGATAAAATTCAATCAGTATTCAGGCAGAGGTGGTCTCTGGAGGCTTTGAGTCTTTGACTGATCTAATTACAGCATTTGCCACTATCCTGTACTAGAGATTGAGATATGTAGCAGATCTACCTAATAAATAGTCACAAACCCAAATATTAATAGGCAGCATAAATGAGAAGACAAAAAACAAACAAACAAACCCAAACTGAAAGAACAAGAGAATTATCCAGAAGAAGAGAAAAATGAAAAGGAGATAAAGAAATTTATCTGATACCAGAGGCCTGGTGCACAATTTCTGTACTTGGGGACTCCCACAGCCAGGCCTGTGCCTTCTTGCAGTCTGGGAACCCTCAGCAGATGTCAGACTGTCAGTTTAGGCCCACTGCGCAGCAGGCTTAAACCAGCACTTGGACATCCTTAGCATTGCCATGGAGGGAGTAGAGGCTCCCGCCACCACTACTGTGCTTGCCAACCATAAGCTTGGCTTCAGCTGAGTGGAGATCCCCCTGTGGGAGCACACTGACCACCAGAAGGCAGCTCCTGCACTGAGTGGCTGCTCCCTGATGGTCAGTGCATGTTAGTTGATTTGCATACTAGCTTTTTATTATATAGGATAGAGTTCAGAATAATGATGGAAAATATGCTCAATAGCATGAGAAAATATATTGTAAATATGAAAGTGGAAATAAAGAATGGCATAGCATAAATAAAGAACATGTTGGAAGGAAAACACAGCAGATTAGGGGAAGATGAAGATTAGATCAGTGAATTAGAAGATTAGATCAGTGATTAGAAGGGTAGGAAAAAAAATCACTCAAATAGAGAACCAAAAAGAAAAAGCAATGAAAAATCAGAGGACAGATTTGGGACAACATGAAAGATGGTGGGTAGTAGGGATACCATAAGCGGCAGAAAGGGAGATGGGGATAGAAAATTTGTTTGAATGGCAAAAAATTTTCCTAACCTGATGAAGGAAAAAGTCACACAAGTTCAGGAGGCATAGAGAGTCCCAAGCAAGAACACAAGCAGGCCCATGACCAAACATAACATAATTAATTTCCCAAAAATTAAAGACAAAGAGAGAATCAAAAAACAGAGGAGAAAAGCAACCTGTTACCTACAAAGGAGCTCCAATAAGGATATTATATGATCTCTCATCAGAAACTCTATAGGCCAGAATGGAATGGCATGAATACTCAGGTCATGGAAAGCAAGGATCTGAAACCAAGATTACTACCCTGTTTCCCCGAAAATAAGACAGTGTCTTATATTAATTTTTGCTCCCAAAGATGCGCTAGGTCTTATTTTCGGGGGATGCCTTATATTTCACTCAGAAGGAAACCTGTGAGTAGGTCTTATTTTTGGAGGATGTCTTATTTTCGGGGAAACACGGTATATCCAGCAAAGCTATTACTCAAAATAAACTGTGATATAAAGATCTTCCCAGACAACAACAACAACAAAAAAAGGCTAGAGGAGTTCATTACAAGAAATAATAAAGATACTGCTATATTGAGAAGAAAGAATGGAGAGAGAAACCTAGGCATACACAATTAAATGGCAATAAATATGTACCTATTCTAAGTAATAAAGAGCTAATATGCTAATTAGACTGGACAGCAGAATGACGTTTCGGACAACTTTCCAGAATGACCAATGGGCAGGGCCATGGGGAGGAGGGACTGCTGAGGCAGCCAGGGCTGCAAGGGCCAAGCCCCTTGCATGAATTTCTTTTATCAGGCCTCTAGTCAATAATAATCTTAAATATAAATGGATTAAATGCTCCAGTCAAAATACATAGGGTAGCTGTATGGATACAAAAGCCTCAGAACAAAACAATCACACAGGATAAGAGTAAAGGGATGAATTTTTTTTCCCGTGCAAATGGAAATGATAAAAAGCCAGAATAGTAATACTATTAGTAGTAGTAATAGTAATACTCACATTTAACAAAATAGTTTTCCAAATGAAGGCTATTACAAGAGACAACAAAGGTCATTACATAACACTAAAGGGATATAGCTAACAAGAGGCTATAACCCTGATAAACATAGATGCATCCAATATAGGAGCACCTAATATATAAAATATATAAAAAACTTTTAGAGGACTTTAAGGGAGAGATTGACAACAATACAGTCATAATAGGAGACTTTTGCACCCACTGACTTCACTGGATAGATATTTCAGAACAAAAAATAATAAGTAAACAGTGACTCTAAAGGATGCACTGGATCAGATGGACTTAATTAATACTTATAGAACATTACACTCCAAAGCTTCAGGATATACATTTTTCTCAAGTGCCATGGGTGAGTCTCAAAGCTATGACACTAAGTCAGGACAGAAAATAAGTCTCTACAAGTTCAAGAATATTGAAATCATATCAAGTATCTTTTCAGATCATAGTGAAATAAAATTAGAAATTATCTGTAGTAAAAACACTAAAAAACATTCAATCACATGAGGCTAAATAGCATGTTATCATACCTAATAAAAGAGCAACATGCAAATTAACCATCACTCCGCTCAAGCCACGCCCACCAGCCAATCAGAGCAAGTGTGCTAATTAACCCCAACCAAGATGGCTGCAGCCACAGAGAGTAGTTGAGAGCTTTTGTTTCCCCGGCAATAGAGGAAGCCAAGCTTTCTACACACCTTGGCCAGCCTCCACTCTAGGCTACAAAGTTTAAATTATAGAAGGTACATAAGTCCCAATGGAAATGGCTGCAGGCCATGGCGTGAGCAGAGGGCTTTTCTCAGCTTCAGGTTACAAAGTTTCAATTGTAGAAGGTAAATAAATTCCAGATACCAGGGCCTCCACTTGGGTCACCAGGGGGCATGGCCGGCCTGCAAACCACCACAGGCCCCTCGCCCAGGCCTCCTTATGCCTCAAGGGAATCCCCACCCTGATACAGGATACTCTTCAGGACAAGCCAGCTGGCCCCCACCCATGCACCAGACCTCTATCCTATCTAATAAAGGAGTAATATGCAGATTGACCATCACTCCAACACACAAGATCAAGATAGCTGCCCCCATGTGGTCAAAGATCTTGCCCCATGTGGACACAAGAGGGCCACCACAAAATGGCCAGCAGGAGAGGGCAGTTGGGAGGCACCAGGCCTGGAAGGGAGGTAAGTTGAGAGGGACCAGGCCAGCAAGGGAGGGCAGTTGGGGGTGATCAAGTGTTCAGGGGAGGGCAGTTAGGGGTGACCAAGCTGGCAGAGGAGGGAAGTTTGGGGCAAACAGGCTGGCAGGGGAGCAATTAGACATATATCAGGCTGGCATGGGAGCAGTTAGGGGCAATCAGGAAGGCAGGCAGGCGAGTAGTTGGGAGCCAGCAGTCTTGGACTGTGAGAGGGATGTCTAACTGCCCATTTAGGCCTGATCCCACCAGGCAGTCGGACATCTCTTGAGGCGCCCAGATTGGAGAGGGTGCAGGCTGGGCTGAGGGAGACCCCCCCTACATCGGGCATGAATTTCATGTACCAGGCCTCTAGTTAAACAATAATGGGTTACCAATGAGATCAAGAAATAAACCAAAATCTTCCTGGAAACAAATGAAAATGAACACACAACGACTCCAAATCTGTGGGACACAGCAAATGCAGTCCTAAGAGGGAAGTTCATAGCACTAGAGGCCTACTTAAAAAAAAAAAAAAAAAAAAAAAAAAAAAACAAGAAAAATTAACAATAAACTATTTAACCCTACCACTTACATAATTAGAAATTGAACAAGAAAAGCCAAAAGTAAGTAGGAGGAAGGATATAATAAAGATGAGAGCAGAATTAAATGATATAGAGAAAAAAATACAAACAAAAAAAAATCAATGAAACCAAGAGCTAGTCCTTGGAAAGGATAAACAAGATTGCTGAACTGTTAGCAGAGGACCCAAATAAATAACATCAGAAACAAAAGCAGTGAAGAACCACTGATTACACAGAAATACAAAGGATTTGTATGGAAATATTAAGAGGAACTATATCCATTTCACTATGATCTGAAAAGATGTCAACAAGCTGGACAATGTGAATGAAATGGACAAATACCTAAAAACAAAACAAAAATCTTCCAAAACTGAATCAGGAAGAATCAGAAAACCTGAATAGGCCAATAAAACTGATGAAATAGAAACAGTAATAAAAGAACTGCCAAGAAACAAAAGCCTGGGTTCAGATGGCTTTGCAGGGAAGTTTTATTAAACATTCAAAGAACTAACACCTGTCCTCCTCAAGCTATCCAGAAAGTCCAAGTAGAAGGAAGACTTTCAATCCCCTTTTATGGGGTTGGAGGCCAGCATTATCCTAATTCTAACAGCAGATATAGACACTACAAATAAAGAGAATTACAAACCAAATTTCTGATGAATATAGATGCTAAAATCCTCAACAAAATATTAGCAAATTGAATCCAGCAATATATTAAAAAGATCAGACACAATGACCAAGTGGGATTTATTCTAGGGATGCAGGGCTGGTACAATATTTGCACAGAAATAAACTGAAAGATCAAAACCACATGATCATATCAATAGATGGAGAAAAAACATTCAACAAAATCCAACATCCATTTTTAAAATAAAAACTCTCAGTAAAGTGGGAATAAATGGAGTATACCTCAACACAAAAAAGGCCATATATGATAATCCTACAGCAAATATAATTCTCAATGGGCAAAAAGTAAAACCATTTCCCCTAAGAACAGGAATAAGACATGAATGTCTGTTTTAACCATTCTCATTCAGCATAGTACTGGACATCCTAGCCACAGTGATCAGACAAAAAGAAGAAATAAAAAGCATCTAAATTGGAAAGGGGAAGTAAAACTCAATATTCACAAATGACAGAATATTGTACATAGGAAGCCCTAAAGACTCCACCAAAAACTATTAGATTTAATAAATGAATTTGGCAATGTAGCAGGATACAAAATCAACACCCAGAAATCTATGGCTTTTTATACACCAATAATGAATTCTCAGAAAGAGAAACTAAACGAACAATTCCATGCATCAATAGCAAAAATAAGATAGTTAGGAATAAACTAAATAGAGGAGTTAAAAGATTTGTTATTTGAAAACTACAGGACGTTGAAAGAAGAGAGAGGAAGATATAAACAAGTGGAAGAATATACTGTGTCCATGGATTGGTGGAATTAACATAATTAAAATGTCCATATTACCCAAGTCAATCTACAGATTCAATGCAATCCCTTATTAAAATACCAATAACATATTTCACATTGAGAATAAACACTCCAAAAATTTACATGGAACCAAAAAAATCCCCGAATAGCTGCTACAATCTTGAGAAAAAAAGATTAAAGTTGGAGGAATCGCAATATTAGATATCAAGTTATATTACAATGCCACTGTAATAAAAACAGCCTGGTACTGGCCCAAGAACAGGCACATAGATCAATGGAACAGAACAGAGACTCTAAAAATCGATCTAAGCCATTACACTCAATTAATATTTGACAAAGAAGGCAAGAGCATGCAATGGAGTCAAGACAGTCTCTTCAATAAACAGTGTTGGGAAAATTGGACAGATACATGCTAAAAAAATGAAACTAGATCACCAACTTACACCATGCACAAGAGTAAACTCAAAGTAGATAAAAGACTTAAATGTAAGTTGGGAAACCACAAAAACCCTAGAAGAAACCATAGATAAGAATCATCTCAGGTATCTCTCATAGCAATAAGATTATGGATACATCTAGGGCAAAGGAAATGAAGAAGAAAATAAACAAATGGGACTACATGAAAATCAAAAGCTTTTGCACAGCAAAAGAAACCATCAGCAAAATAAAAAGGCAGCCCACTGTATGGGAGAACATATTTGGCAATGATACATCTGATAAAGGGTTAATGTCCAAAATATTTATGTGGTTATTGCCATTGTATTATTCATATTTATGATTCCTCCCGTTCCCCCCCCCCCCCGCCCGCCCCCCATTCTTAAAGAAATTCCCTTAACATTTCTGTAATACTGGTTTGGTAGTCATGAACTTTTTAAAAGGTTTTTCTTGTCTGGGAAGTTCTTTATCTCCCTTTTGATTCTAAATGTTAGCCTTGCTGGTTATTCTCCCTGCCCCTGCCCTCTTTTTTTAATTTTTTTTTATTTTAAATATATATTTATTGATTTTTTACAGAGAGGAAGGGAGAGAGCTAGAGAGCTAGAAACTCGATGAGAGAGAAACACCAACCAGCTGCCTCTTGCACACCCCCTACCAGGAAACTGCCGCAACCAACCGGAATCGAACCTGGGACCTGACCGGAATCGAACCTGGGACCCTTCAGTCTGCAGACCGACGCTCTACCACTGAGCCAAACCGGTTTTGGCCGCCCCCGCCCTCTTGATCTGGTTGTTAATCTATTGTTTAGTTGCATGTTATTTAGCCTCCATATGCTTGTCTGTTTTTCAGTTTTCTTCTTGCAATAGATTTCTAGTGATTAGAGAAAATTGTAGGATTTCCAAGCATTGTTATCTGACTGCTTCTGGGACACAGATAAAAGCTTTCCAATGACAAGAACTGATTAAAAAAAAAATAAAACTGGTGAATGGTCCAGAGAGCTGAGAGCCTCAAAAGAAGCTCCGCATCTCCAGAGGGTTCAGAATACAGATGGCGGTAGGAGGCCCCAGTTGGCCCATCACTCAGTTGGGCCTTGGGAGTAGGCCTGATGGGAAGGGTCCTTGGGGATAGAGAGCTGTGTGCTCCCAGGAGCAATTGGAACGTGTTCCTGCCAATTTGGACAGAGGAACTGGAGGTTCGTATGAACCCACAGCACTTGAGACCTACCAAAACCTTTCTTCCTTTCAGGTCCCTCTCCATGGAGCAGGCAGACTCAAGTATGGAGATAGCGGCCACTAGAATGTCTCAACAAAACCAACTTTATTCATAACTGACCCACAATGCCCCAAAGGGGCTGCTCCTACCCAAACCCAGGCCCACCCCCACCCTAATGGTCCTGCCTTCCATCTCTATTTCTCATGTCAGTAGAACAGCCAGGATCAGCACTGGGGGACAGCCAGGTCACATGAAGCATGCCCCGCCCCCTCTCCCCTCCAGCTGGCTATAGTATCACTTATTACTCCTCCCTGTGACCAGGTCACACTTTTTCTTTTGAGGCTTTGAGGAGCAAACCAGCTCCAGAGCCAGTGTTGGCCTCCCACAGACCCCCAGGTCGGCTGCTGTGCGGAGGGTCTTCTCAGCATGGGTGGGGCCTCCTCCCAGAGCACGCTTCCGAGATTTGGAAGCTGCAGATGAAGCTCTGCTGAGGCTTAGTGTCTGAAAGAACTGGGACTGGGCAGCGCCCCGGGGCCCCCGACCTCCAGGGCAGGCCAGGCCCGAGCCAGGGACAGGACTCAGAGAGAGCCCACAGGGCAGCAGGCTATTAGGAGAGCCCAAGAGGAAGGCCAGGCTGGGGAGGTCCTCCTCCTCCTCACTGAACCTGTCTGGCCCAAGCGTCTCCCTGACAAGAGAGGCCTCTCTGGGAACACAGGCAGCCTTGGGTGCCCGTGCCGAGTAAGCAGATGCGTGGCCCTGGGGAGGAGGAGGGGGGCATTGAGCCTGGAATGGTGGGTGCTCCTCATGCCCCGAAGAGACAGCAACAGCCTGGGGCCTTTGATGATCCTGGAAGTCAGTCTCTGGTGGACAGGCTTTGTCACTGACTCCCAGCTGAGGGCCATGGTCACATCTTTGGGCATCTTGGCCTGTCTCTGACTCAGAAGGACGTGAGTCACACAGGGGAGCACCATGACTCGAGGGTGCCTGCATGCCCCCCTCCTTGGAGGCCAGGAGTCGCTTCTCTACCAGCTGGAGGAAGAAGGGACAGTGACTGTGCTGCACAAGTGTGAGAGAGTAAGAGGAGTGGGCGATGGGGGAGGGGGTAACACCATGCCTGGAATCCAAGACAGTCAGGAGGCTCTCCTCCATCCCCTGTGCCACATTCCTACCTTCTGGGCTCCCATCCCCTCCTTCTCTCTATTGTACTCTCCTTCTTGTCATTCTGCACTACTCTCAACCAGAGCTGTACCCAAGCTGCCTACAGGCAGGGATGGCATGAACAGAGGCTGCTCCCTGCCCTGGTTTACCTGGGTGCTCCCTCTCATGGCTCCTTGAACCCCTGATCTACCTGGAGTTCCTCCCTCCCAGACTCACTAGGGCCTGTCCCTCTTCTAACTCTCCTGGGGTCCCTGGGTCCTATGGTCACTTGGGTTCCTCCTCCCATCTCCCTAAAGTCCCACCCTCCCCTGGCTCACCTGGGAAGCAGTGAGCCCTTCTTCCTGCTCCAACTCCTCAGCGAGGGCCAAGGGGTCCTGCTGTGCATCTGGGGAAATTATTTGTTTCATGAATTGAGGGTGGATGACCGCCTCCACCTGGGACAGAAGGAAGCAGCCATTAGCCCCTTGGCAGGGAAGGAACTGGGAGTCAGAGGGGCCTGGAGGGCAGGTGGGAAAGCCGAGACCCATCTCGTCCTCCTGCACAGATGGGTGTTTTACTCCATCATGGTCATTAGGTACACACACACACACACACACACACACACACACACACACACACAAAACATGCATATACACACAAAGGGCATACCCATATGAACACAGCATACACCACATCCACATAAAGCACACACATGCACACACAGACACACACACACTCTCACACGCCCAGCTCAGGAGCAAAGAGCAGAGCCCAAAACCATCAGCCTGGGCAGAACCTGGGTCTGGGGGCAGCAGTGCCACCCTCTGGGATCTTGTAGGCCCAGAGCTGCAAGCCAGCCCACCTGGGTGACAAAGTCTTCCTGGGAGCACAGCTGGTCCAGGTAGCTCAGGAGACCCTCATCCTGCAGCCACTCCTTCACTTCATCTTCCCATCCTTCACCTGGTGCCTCTGTGGCTGAGTGGGGCAGTCCCAGCAGATTGTCCATGATGTCTATGTACTCTCTCACAGCCTCTGGGGGGATCTCATTGGGTGACTTAGTCTCCTGGGGTCGTTGGTATCTTAGGATGTGCTGGGTGTTGGGTACAGCCTTCTTGGGAGTACTCGCTGGGCAGAAAGGGAAGAGGAGGGAGCGTGAGGAGATAAAGCTCCCACATCCAGAGCATATGATGCTGAGGGCATTGTGGGGGGCATTGATACGGGTGTGGTTGGATGGGGTCACCTGAAGCATTGTGACTACTAGTATGTGAGGAGAGTATCCAAGAAAGTCATGTGTGAGGATGTGTGGAACCACTGACTCTCCAAGGTGTCCTGTGGCCAGCCCATTTCATGTGGGCCCTTGTCAGGGAGCGGGAGAGAGGATGAACGTGTGGACCCGGTCCAGAGCACATGGGAACCCAGGGCTGCTGAGGTCCAGCTATCAGCTCTGTTTCCCTTGAAAGATTAAGCTCCCCACTGAAGGAGAAGGGCCGACGTGGCCTGCGCTGGGCCCTGTTGCCTGTGGCCACGGGTTCCATGGGAACATGCTGGCGTACCTGGCTGCGCGCCCACCACTGGGGCTGGGGGCCCCTGAGGACCAGGTCTCAGTGGGGCAGGAGGAGGCTGGGTCTGTGCCCCCTTCTTCAACTGCAACTTCTGAGCCTGCATCTGCTCCTCCGCCTCAAACTCCATGAACCTGGGGGGAGGGCACAGGCTGTGCTGAGAAAGAGGCTGCCAGGAGCCCTGAACAGGCAGCAGCAGGTGGAGAATGGAGAGCAGGGGCCTTGGGGCTGTCAGGGCCCGGACCCTGGGAAGGCAGGAGGCTGCTGAGCACATTGCTGCACAGCCCCTCTGGCTGAGTCTGGCCCCCTGGGTGGGGCACCCCCTCCCCAGCCTGTCCCGAGCCTTCATGTCCCACCCAGGACGGGTCAGCCTCAGAGGAGGGGGAGCTCCTGGGAGGTTGGACAGGAGCACCCACGCTCTGAAGCTGAGGGAGAGGCTTTCTAAGGAGAGAAGCAGCCCTGGGCTGCAGGGACCCTGTGCTGATACCCTCCCACCCCCTCCTCTCTGATGAGACCTCACAGCTGGACCCTGCCCCACAGTCAGCCCCCTCCCCCGGTGTGGGGACTCAGGACCCTGACTCACTTTTCTGCCATCTCATAATAGATCATCCGGTCAAAGTTGCTCTTGCGCTGCCATTCCTGCATGGCCCGCCACATTCCCTCCTCCAGCGTCATGGTGGGCTTCAGACGGGACAGGGACCGGAGCACTGGGCTATAATACCTCAGTGTCAATCACAGCTACAGCCTGGCCTCCACCCACCTGGTCACCCCATCTCAGTGGAACCAGTTTCCCACCCCCACCCAGCAGGACTCAGCACTGACAGGTGAAGAAAGAGGTCCCTGTGTGCAAAGACAAGCATTTCTGCTGCTGCTGTCACAGCCTCACATTCACACCAGCCCATGAACTGGGACAGGAGGTGACCTTGTACTCATACCCATCACTGGAACAGTCGGGCTTTGGGAGTGCTTCCTCATCAAGATTGCCCTTTTAGAGACAACAAAACAATCCCCAGAGAAAAGAAAAGGAGGAATCACCAAGAAAGGAAGTAAGTGAAACAGAAGCATGCAACATGACAGAAAATAAATTCAGAGTAATGGTCGTACAGTTCATGCACCTGATGGATCAGAAAATCAGCAACCTATGCAAAAATCAGAAAGAAATGAAAAGCGATATAGATACAATCAAAAACACAATGGAAGGTTTCAACAGTCGACTAAAAGAAGCAGAGGGCTGAATTAGTGAGTTAGAAGATAAAGTATAGAAACAAGCCCAATCTGAACAACTGGAGAAAAAATAATTAAAAAGCAGAAGAGCTTAAGGGAGCTGTGGGACAATGCAAAAGGAAGTAACATATGTATAATAGGGCTGCCAGAGGACAAGAAGAGAAGCAAGGATTAGAACATTTATTTGAAGAAATAATGACAGAAAACTTCCCTGATTTGAGGAAGAAAAAGTTACAAAAGTAGAGAGTCCGAAGCAAGATGAATCCCAAAAGACTCACACCAAGACACATCATAATTAGAATGGCAAATTAATAACAAATAGAGAATCTTAACAGCTGCAAGAGAGAGACAGAGCGTTATCTACAAAGGAATCCCTATCAGATTATCAAATGGTTTCTCAACAGAAACACATCAAGCTAGAAAGAAATGGAAGGAGGTATACAAAGTGATGCAGAGCAAGGGACTGAATCCAAGAATACTCTATCCAGCAAGTCTATCAATCAAAATTGAAGGGAAAATCAGGAGCTTCGCAGAAAAAAAAAAAAAAAAAAGCTAAGAGAGTTTATCATTACCAAGCCAGCAATGCAAGAAATGCTAAAGGAAATGCTGCAAGAAGAAGAAATAAAAAGGTTAGAAGGAACACAATAGAAATGGCTCAAACAAGTAACTTTCAATAACTTTAAATGTAAATTGACTAAATGTTCCAATCCAAAGACATTGAGTAGTTGAATGGATAAAAATCATATAATTACTGTCTACAAGAGACCCACCTCAGAACAAGGGACTCACACAGACTGAAAGCAAAGGGATGGGAAAATATCTTTTAGGCAAATGGAAATGAAAAAAAAAAAAAAGGTTGGGGTAGCAATACTTATATCTGAAAAAATAGATCTCAAAGTGAAGGCCATAATAAGAGATGAGGAAGGCCACTTTATAATACTAAAGGAATCTATACAACAAGAGGCTATAACCCTGATAAAAATGTATGCATCCAATGCAGGAGTACCCAAATACATACAAAAACTCATGGAAGATATCAAGGGAGAGATCAACAACAATACAATCCTAGTAAGGGATTTTAATAGACCACTGACATTACTGGATAAATCCTCTAGACAAAAAATCAGCAAAGAAATAGCAATCCTAAATGACTCACTAGATCAGATGGACTTCATTGACATACTGAGAACATTTCACCCCAAAACCACAGAATATACATTCTTCTCAAGTGCACATGGGACAGTTTCAAAAATAAACCACATATTGGGTCACAAGCAAAGTCTCCGCAAATTCAAGAAGATTGAAATCATACAAAGCATCTTCTCAGACCACAATGGCATAATATTAGAAATAAACTACAATAAAAACAATCCAAAAACACTCAAACACTTAGAAGCTGAATAGCATGCTATTAAATAATGATTGGGTTAGCAAATAGATCAAAGAAGAAATTAAAAACATCCTGGAAACTAGTGATAATAAAAACACAACAATCCAAAATCTATGGGACACAATGAAAGCAGTCCTGAGGGAAGTTTATAGCTCTACAGGCCTACCTTAAAAAAAAAAGGGAAAAAATGGTAGTAAATCATCTAACTCTACAACTCAAAGAATTAGAAAGAGAGCAACAAGAAAAGCCCAGAGTGAGCAGAAGGAAAGAGATAATAAAGATCAGAGCAGAAATAAATAACCATAGAGACCAAAATAAACAAACAAAAAAAAACAACAACACAAAAGATTAATGAAACCAAAAGCTAGTTCTTTGAAAGGATAAAAAGATTGATAAACCTCTAGCCAGACTTACCAAGAAGCAAGGAGAGAGGACCCAAATAAATAAAATCAGAAATGAAAGAGGCGAAATAACAACAGACACCACAGATATAAAAAGGATTGTTAAAAAATACTATGAACAACTCTATTCCAATAAACTAGACAACCTGGAGGAAATGGACGTATTCCAAGAAAAATACCACCTTCCAAAACTCAATCAGGAAGATTCTAAAAATTACAATAGGCCAATAACTATGGAAGAAATTGAAGCAGTCATCAAAAAGTTTCCAGCAAACAAAAATCCAGGGCCAGATGGCTTCACAGGGGAGTTATAAGAAACATTCAAGAAAAACTAAAACCTATCCTCCTCAGATTATTCAAAAAAATTTAAGAGGAAGAATACTTCCAAGCTCATTTTATGAAGCCAGCACCACTCTAATACCAAAAATAGATAAAGACAACACAATTAAAGCAAATTATAGGCCAATAACTCTCATGAACATAGATGCCAAAATCCTCACAAAATTCTAGCAAATCAGATCCAACAGTGCATCAGAAAGATCATATACCAGGACCAAGTAGGATTTATCCTGGGGATGCAAGGATGGTAGAATATCTGCAAATCAATAAACATGATAAATCACATAAACAAATTGAGGGATAAAAATTACATAGTCATATTAATTAATGAAGAAAAAGCATTTGACAAAATCTAACAACCTTTCTTGATAAATACTCTCAAAAAGGTGGGAAGAGAAGGATCATACCTCAACATAATAAAAGCCATATATGACAAACCCACAGCCAACATCACACTCTAAAACCACTTCCCCTAAGAATAGTAACAAGACAGGGATGCCCACTCTCACCACTCCTGTTCAACATAGTACTGGAAATACTAGCCATTGCTATCAGACAACAAGAAGAAATAAAAGGCATCCATATTAGAAAAGAAGAAGTAAAACTGTCCTTATTTGCAGATGACAAGATAATGTACATAGAAAAGCCTAAAGACTCTATCAAAAAATTATTAGACTTAATAAATGAATTCGGCAATATAGCAGGATACAAAATTATTGCCAAGAAATCTGTGGTATTTCTATACACCAATAGTGAACTTACAGAAAGAGAGACTAAAAAAGCAATCCCATTTATCATTGCACCAAAAAAATTTAAGATACCTAGGAATAAACTTAACTAAGGAGGTAAAAGACCTATATTCGAAAAACTATAGGACACTGAATAAAGAAAATAGAGGAAGACATAAACAGATGGAAGAACATACCGTGTTCATGGATTGGTAGACTCAACATCATTAAAATGTCCATACTACCCAAAGCAATCTATATATTCAATGCACTCCCCATTAAAATACCAATGGCATATTTCACAGACTTAGAACGAACTCTCCAAAAAATTCATCTGGAATAAAAAAAGACTAGATGCAGCAATCCTGAGAAAGAAGAACAAAATAGGTTGGATCTCAATATCAGATATTAAGCTGTATTACAAAGCCACTGTTCTCAAAACAGCTTGGTACTGGCACAAGAACAGACATATAGATCAATGAAATAGAATAGAGAATCCAGAAATCAACCCAAACCACTATACCCAATTAATATTTGACAAAGAAGGCATGAATATGAGTCAAGACAATTTCTTCAATAAATGGTGTTGGAAAAAATTGGACAGATACATACAAAAAACTAGACCACCAACTAACACCATACACGAAAATAAACTCAAAATGGATAAAGGACTTAAACATAAGATGGGAAACCATAAAAATACTAGAGGAATCCACAGGCAGCAAAATCTCAGACATATACCAAAGGAATTTCTTCTCCTAGAGCAAAAGAAACCAAAGAAAAAACAAGCAAATGGGACCACATCAAAATAAAAAGCTTTTTCACAGTAAAAAAAAAACATCAACAAAAACAACAAGAAAGCCCACTGTATGGGAGAACATATTTGTCAATGTGATATTGGAAAAGGGTTTCATCTCCAACATTTACAGGGAACTCATACAAATTAACAAAAAGAAGATAAACAACCCAATCAAATCGGCAATGGACCTAAATAGAAACTTTTCAAAAGAAGACAGAAGGAAGGCCAAGAGACATATGAAAACATGCTCAAAGTCACTAATCATTCAAGAGATGCAAATCAAAACAACAGTGCAGTACTATCTCACACCTGTCAGAATGGCTATCAACAAGTGTTGATGAGGATGTGGAGAAAAAGTAACTCTCCTTCACTGCTGTTGGGGATGCAGACTGGTCCAGCCACTGTGAAGAACAGTGTGGAGTTCCCTCCAAAAAGTAAAAATGGAACTCCCATTTGACCCAGTGATCCCACTTCTAACAATATATTCCAAGAAGCTAGAAACACCAATCAGAAAGGATATATTCACCCCTATGTTCATAGCAGCACAGTTTACTATAGCTAACATTTGGATACAGCCTAAGTGCCCATCAGCAGATGAATGGATTAGAAAATGGTGGTTTATCTACACCATGGAATACTATGCTGTGGTAGAAAAGAAGGAATTCCTACCATTTGCAACCACATGGATGGAACTGGAGAGCATTATGCTAAGTGAAATAAGCCAGTCAGAGAAAGAAAAATATCACATGATCTCATTCATTTATGGAATATAATGAACAACATAAACTGATGAACAAAAGCAGATCCAGATCCAGATCCTGAGGAGCATCCATCAGACCATTAAACCTCAGAGGGAAGGCAGGGGAGGGTGGGGGTAAGGAGGAGAGACCAACCAAAGGACTTGTGTGCATTCATATGGGCCTAACCAGTGGTCATGGACAACAGAGGGGGTGAGGGCATGAGTGAGGAGGTTGGGGGTGGGTAATGAGTGGATGAGAACACATATGTAACACCTTAATAAAAAATTTTTTTAAAAAAGATTGCCATTTCACAACAATAACCACTATCCTTAGGGAGACATGGCCTGCGCCAGGCAGCCTGCCTACACGTCACAGTTGAGCACAGACGTTAGGCCAAGGAGTCTTCTCCCTAGTCCTCAGAACTAGGTAGGATTGTCTGGTCCTGAGGGGCTGGAGGGCGAGAGGAGCTGCCTCTCATGGTTACATGTCTGGTAGGACCTTGGTCAGCCAAGTGCAGGTCGCGAGCCACATGCGGCTCTTTGGCCCCTTGAGTGTGGCTCTCCCACAAAATACCAGGGCCTGGGCAAATCTATTTTGAAGAAGTGGCATTTGAAGAAGTTTAAAAAATTTGGCTCTCAAAATAAATTTCAATCGTACTGTTGATATTTGGCTCTGTTGACTAACGAGTTTGCCGACCACTGGAGAGGAGAATCTGGACATTGAGCGGTGAGCTCAGCTGAGGTAAAACAAGTGAGGATGCCATACATGGGGCTGGTAATGGAAAGAATGTGCCTTTTGAGAGCCTGGACCCCTCCCTCAACCTTCCCGCCCTGTCCTAGGATCAGCCAGCCCACAGGTCCCTCCCACCGCCTCTGTGATGGGAGAGCTCCAGGGGCGCCCCCTGCCCTGCCCCGTGCACTCACATGAGGAAGCAGGAAAGAGCTTCCGCATCGGGACTCTGGGGAAGGTGCTGCCTGGCCAGGGCCTTGAAGCGCTGCCAACGTCGGAAATTTTTGTACACACTGTTGGGGTTACAGGAGTCCTCCAGCGAGGCCTTGGACTGGGAGGTGGCCAGGCCACCCTTCCTTGAAGCCCCAGCATTCACAGAGGGGACAATAGGGGCCAGCTGCCCAGCTGGCGGTGGAGCTTGAGGAGGAAGGCCGGAACACCAGCCTCCATCGCCGGCCTGGGTGCCTCCAAAAGCCGAGGCGGGCATGATTGTCTCCACCGCAGAGGCTTCCAAGAAGAGGGGTGCAGGACACACAGCACCCCCACAGGCGGCACCTAGAGCATTCCAGTTGGGTGGGGCCTGAGTCAGGACAATGGTCTGAGTCTGGGAGGGCTGTGGTCGTCCCCCTTCTGATCCGACCTGGGCCATGATGTTGTAAGCCGCAGCCCCAATAGGGCCTTGACCAGCATCTCCTGCCACCAGAGGTGTCCTGGGCCAAGCCGGCAGCACCAGAGGGCGGCCAGGAGGGAATGACAGGGTCCTGGGGGGCGGCAGGTGCTGCTCTCCAGGGGGCCGGTGTGCAGGGCCAGTAGAGGGCGGGGGACAGGGCTGGGCCATGAAAGGAGTCAGGGAGCCACCAGGCTTCAGGCTCACATCCGCTCCCAGAGCTGCAGATGCTGTGGAGACAAAGGAAGGGGGAATGGAGGAGGAGGCCCAGCAAACAGCACTGAGGCACTCTGGGCCCCTTTAGCCGCTGGGGAACCAGGGCAGTGAGTCTCACCAGGGAGGGCCCTTTGGATGGGCAAACTGGGGAGGTGGCAAATGTCCTCAGGTCATGGTCACGCTCTGACCTCCAGTTGGGAATTATTCCACTGGAGAGCTTGCCCCCCGTTAGCCAAGGCTCCCTGACCCCTGTCTGCGAGAAGCACCAGCCCAGCCAGCGCTGCCCCTGAGAGCCTCCCTAAGGACTCCCCGGCACCGACCCTGCCAGCCTCAGAGGCCTGGCCCTGGGCAGATGTCTGCTCTGGGGCAACAACCCTAGGCAGACCCACTAGCAGTAGTGACCTTGGAACTCACATCTCCGAGGTAAGTTCTAGGCACCCAAAGGGCCTCTGAGAACAGCCCACATTAGGGCCCATCTGCTCCTCAGTCTTCCTCTTCTCAGTACAAACCGCCCCCTTTCTGTCCTGGGCTTGCACAACAACACAGAAACACTCGAGTAATGTCTCTGCACAAGGAGGCACAGGAACCCTGATCTAACCTTCCACACACCGCCCAGCATGCACGTGTGTCAGAACCAACAGTGAACACTTAACACAGCCAGGTCCTGCCACTGGGCCCAGCGCTCAGGCTGATGGCCACCCTCAGGAGCTCTGTCATTTCACAGCCAGCAATGGCTGCAGAGAGTCAGAGGAGGGCCACGGAATGGGGCAGAGAGGGGCTGGCGGTAGGGGTTTCCAGAAACTTCCAGAGCTTCTGTCCTGTTAGGTGGGTCATGAGACTGCAGACTGTGTGAGGTCCTTCCTCTCCAGCTCCAAACAGTGGGAAGTGAAGGCAGTAGGAAGCAGGTGTGAGTGGTGACAGTGGGACACAGGTGTCTGAACACATCCCCGCTCAGAGGGACCAGAGCAGACCTCGTCCAGGAGAGCACACTGCACACCGCACCCTCATTACTCAGGACAGACAGCCTTGGCCATTCACTACTGACACAGTCATGGTCTTCCTGCCCCTGTGCTCCCTTCCCCCTTTAAAAAGGGACCTGCCTTCGCAGACTTTCCACGGAACACCACCCACGGTCCACATCTGTTTTCTGTCCCTGAAGCAGGGACGTGGTCTGTCAGCAAAACCCTCATCCCAGTAAAAGGCAGGGCAGAGGGTGGGCCATGAGATGCAGCACAAGAGGGAGTCGGGCTGCAGACCTGGGTGGCACGGGGAGAATGATTGGGGACAGTCAGGGAACCGGGCCCTGTTTTGGTGGAAGTTTCCGGGCCGCCCTGCCCGTGTGGAATCTCAGCCAATGAGCAGCTCCCTGGGCTGAGGAGCAGTGAGGCTGGCGGCAGGGGAGAAGCTCTGGGCGGCAGCAGGTGGAGGACCTTCCAGCTCAGCCCTCAGGAGGACATTTCATTGTGGACTTGGCCACACACAGCCCCACTGGACAGCTTTCTGGTAAGACCACCCTCCCACCGCCCCCATTCGCTCTAGTGCCCTCAGCTCAATCCCTTAGAAAGATGCTGCAGGGCCAGATCCAGGTGCCCCAGAACAGCACCCAGGACTGGGCTTTCCCGTGACCACCCTGTGCCACCCCCAGGACATCACCCACTACTCCCCACACACGTGGAAGTGGCTCATCTCCCCTCTGGGAAGAACCCACGTGCCTGCTGCCGGCTTTCCTCCACACCCAGGCATGTCCCTGAGCCCCCCTGACCCCCTCTGAGGAGCCCTCCCGGCCAGTGCCATCACAGGTTCCCACTGGCTCCCAGCCTCCCCGGGTGACAGGTCCTTGGAGGTCCAGTGCTCTCTCCCCACTACTTCAGTCAAACTGTGTTTCCCCATTGTCACATTTCAATCCCAAGTTTATCGAGGGACAGCTCAGTGTTTAAAACAACCCCCTCCAGTCTATAGTCCTACCTCCTACTGAAGCCATCCCCGTGGGCTCATTCAGGGACCACCGCTGCCTAGAAGCCTCCACAACGAGAAAAGTCAAGTGGAGGATCCAGAGAGTGACCTGCTCCAACAGCTGCTCAGCATCCAGTGGAGGGAAGGTTTGGGTTTAAACAGTAGAATGTGGGGCTCCTGACCTTCTGCAGCGGGGGAGGGGCAGAGGACCGGTGGGCTGGGGTGGGTTGGGTGGGGAACGTTCCATGGAGGGACTCTGGCAGGTAGACAAGAACCCACAGTTCCTTTCGAATTTAAGAGGCAACACCATTGGTGTGTGGCTCTTTGGCACTTTATACATCGGTGATTTTAGATTCACAGCCCAGAGTCTTTACCCGATGTGCCCTTTATCTCCGTTCTTGATACTCAACCTGCTTCCTATCTGGTCTTGGTTTACTTCAACACAGGCTACACTTTCTGAACAAAATTCAGAACATGGGGCCTGAAGAAATAATGGGAATGTATGGCTCACAGATTCCAGAGTTTGAAATTAGGATTGACCCCACAAAGACAGCATGCTGGGTTGCTGTGTGCACCTCATTCTTTAGGGAGCAGTCCTGTGGCCCCAAGTTCCGCCCAGTGCTGGGAGCCCTGCAGATGCAGCCAGCCCAGCCTTACAACCCATCCCCTTTGCCCCAGTCCATCAGGGCAAGGGCTGCAGCCTACAGGGCAAGGCCAGAAATCACTGCTTTTGTTTCTCAGAGTATTAGGTTGTTCAATGTTTACTTGTTAACCTTTGATTTTAATGCAATGTTTTAAACAAGTAATGCCTTTGCATTGTTCACAGCCCAATTCTGCAAAATGGAAAATGCAGTGAGGAGTCTCTCCACCTCCTTCTCCTCAGAGCACAGTTTCTTTCCTAATGTTATCTGTTTCCTGTTAGTCTTTCCAGAGATGTATCATGTAACCAAAAGCAAATGCATGCTATTTTCATTTTTACAAAATGCTCACAGCTTTTTCCTCCAGTTAAAAATTAATACATGTTCCAATACATTTATTTTATATGTAGTATTATTTATATATACTACAATGATTGTTTTTGTACTGGTAGCATGATTCCTCTCTTTATTTCTGGAGGCTAGATTCTTAGAACAAGAAGTCCTAGAATCCCTTAAAATTCAAAGTACATGAAAAAATAGGTGACCAGATTTAGCAAATAAGGGATGCACACTTGAGTTTGATTTTAAGATACACAATGAATTAGTTTTTAGGAAAATTGTGTCCCATGCAATATTTGGGACTGTAAATCTGTTTGCTGTTTCCTGAAATTTAAATTTAACTGGTATCCTGTGTTTATCTGGCAACTCTATCAAACAAGTAACTTATTACGCTATTATTAGTTAGTCACCCTGTAAGAAGAACTCTGATAAAGAGACTCAAGTATGTACTGTGGCTTCACTACAAAACACAATTGCACATGCACGTAACATATGCACACTCTTTGGAGGATATGGAATTTGTGAAAGCTGTCTAGGCTAAGTGGGGTTAAGGACAGAAATAAGAGACAGAGGACAAAAATTCTGCTTTCACAAGTTAATGGGGTTAACACCCTAAGGTTGGCTTTCCTATGTGTTAAAATGCACTACACATGAGGTGGATGTGCATTCTGAGAGAAAGCCAGAATTCTATTCACCATGTCAGGCCCCAATCATAAAAACCTGCACCCACCTCAGTCCAAGCTTGCCAGTGTGAGCCTAGATGTCCTGCTCATTGGTCTCCAAATGTTCTCTCTGCATCATATGCCCTTGCTCTTTGGAATCTAGGCTCATCATGCCATGCGGTCCCATCTGCATGTGAATCATGGTCACACCCCTTAAGAAACTTGCTTGATTCTCATTTTCATATTGTGGATAAATGTCAGTTCATCACTATCCAAATGATAGGAACAAGCATTTGTGTTTTGTGAGAAGAGGGGATTGTTAGGAAATTGATAAAAGGAGATGAGAGGTCACAACTTTGGAGGATTTCAATCTAATCTCTTGGGAGTCAATCTTTAATCCCCCTATAGCAGCAGAATTCCTACTGTTGGTAGGGTGTTGGGGAAGAGAAGAGAGGTTTAGAAGGTAGTTCCACACCGTGAGAATTCATTTAAAAAGAAGCCTTCTGTTGGCACTTAAGAAGTTCCTTGCTGCCTGGAAGGAAATAATGACTCAAAAGAAGCTGAGATGAGAGCAATTCAAGCAAAATTATGGTAGACTTTATTTCAAAAAAACTACTGGAGATTGAAAAAATCGAAAAACTTGAAGACATTTATCAGGATTTGAGCTTTTATCACAGAGGTAATCTTTTTTTAAAAAAATATATTTTATTGATCTTTTTACAGAGAGGAAGGGAGAGAGATAAAGAGCTAGAAACGTCGATGAGAGAGAAACATCAACCAGCTGCCTCTTGCACACCCCTTACCGGGGATGTGCCCACAACCAAGGTACATGCCCTTGACCGGAATCGAACCCGGGACCTTTCAGTCCGCAGACCGATGCTCTACCACTTAGCCAAACTGGTTTCGGCTCAAAGGTAATCTTAAATGACTTTGAACCGATACCTTTGTATTAGAGAGATGAGGAAATATTGTACTTAGTTACTCAGAAAAGGAGGCGTGTTGCTTCTCCCCCGTGTCCAGTGAGTGAACCGATTATGCACAAGACTCTTACTCATGGCTTAGATGGGCTTTTAATGACTCTTCTCAGGGCCAGAGATATAAAAATTGCATTGGGGAAATACTGCAATCACTTTGTACTACATCAAAGTCCTAGGCACAAGAAGCAGGTGTAATCCAATGAGCTCAAAGGTAGTCAGGGAGGACTGGCCATGGAAGGGGTAGTGAAAAGGGCCTTGGGCCATCTCTTGGAGGATTCCTGCAGATAGGCCAAGGGCGGGCACTCAGTGCTGAGGGAGACATTTTCCGTCCGGGTATGATCAAAGCTTCAGAAGACAGCTACCTCCCCCCAAGCAGGTAACATTGGAGGAATGGCGAGATGCCATGCTTGTGTTTTGTGCAGTTTTCATTCTGTGCACGTGGAGACACCTCTGAGATGTGCGTGCTCTTCAGAGAGCCTGGGGGGTGGAAATGCCTTACTGTTGCAAATGACCAGGAGGAGGATCGGAGGATTTCAGTTTTTTTGGAAAGCATGACAAACTCAAGTCAGTAAATTGATTCTGCTACTACATATATGTTTTATTACTCTGACACCAGGATATACAACATGTTTCAGGCCGGCCTCTCCCAAACTCTGTCCCGAGGGGGCAGCTAAGTGCATGGGCGGCACGTCTGCAGCTTAAAAAACCCAAGTGCTCCCTGCACACGCTCTGGGAGGCGCTGAGGAGGAGGACCTGCAGGAGGCTTCCCAGGGCGCCCCTCCCTCCACCTCCTTCCTCTGCTGCAGGGACAGCCTGGGCCTCTTCCCAGGGTGCCTCGCGCCAGGACACAGGAGCACGCCCACTGGGGGCGGGGCTCTGTCCTGCAACTGCTCCCAGCGTCCGTTGCAGCGGTTGGCTCCCATAGGCGCATGCGCTAAGGCGGTTGCTCCCATAAGCGCATGCGCTAAGGCGGTTGGCCCCATAGGCGCATGCGCTAACGGCAGGGCGTGTCCCCAACTGCAGCCTCTGGGGCTGCGAGTGGGCCTGGCATGGCGGCCTCGGGAGTCCGTTAGGTGAACAGGAGGGAAGGGGCGCGGCCTCCGCACCCCTCAGTGTCCCCCTCTTCTCTGCTGTTCCCCATGTGGGCTGTGTCCCCCCACCCGCTCACTTCCGGTGGTGCTCACAGGGGAATGGGCTCTGACAGGCGGGGCTGGGCGGGCGGTCAGTGTGCGGGGCCTCCACGGGTCCAGTGATGCCCGTGAGCTGTCCGCCCGGGGCTCCTCTGTGTCCCCGCTTCTGGACACGCAGCTCCCGGCAGTTCTTCCGGATCTGAAAGCGCCTCCGGGTCAGCAGGAAGCTGCCCTCATTGGAAATGAGCGGACATGGCGGAGCCTCCCTCCCCACAGGTCCCGGGGCTCCTTCCCCCTGGAGCCCCTCAGCCCGGGGCTTCCTTCCCCCGCACCGGCCCTGAGGGCAGCGGCCTTGCTGACCACATAATGTCTCTGCCCCGAGGCCTGGGGTGGGGGGCAGGCCTGGGTGTGTGAGGCCTGGGTGTGTGAAGGCTGGGGTGAGGGGCTGGCCTGGGTGTGTGAGGCCTGGGGTGGGGGGCAGGCCTGGGGTGGGGGTCAGGCCTGGGTGTGTGAGGCCTGGGGTGTGTGAGGCCCGGGGTGGAGGGCAGGCCTGGGTGTGTGAGGCCTGGGGTGTGTGAGGCCCGGGGTGGAGGGCAGGCCTGGGTGTGTGCCCTGTTCACTCAGTGGCGGGAATCTGAGGTGTGAATTCAATGTGTGCACTGGCTCTGTCTGTGGATGTCTGTGATCACGGGGAGGTCATGCCTGTGTTTCTGTGAGTGTGTAGGGTTGAGTGCTGGTTTTGGAGGGTGTTGAGATGTAGTGCATAAATACTCAAGCAGTGGGTGTCGTAATGTGTTTGTAATTTGGTGTTTGCTGAAATGTTACCTGTTTTGTTTTTCTCCCTTTGAATTTCTCGTTTTTTCTACTGGCCGATTTGGAAGGATTATAGGCATTCGCATAAGGCAATGTTAGGACTACTGCAGGCGTTCATTAGTTGGGTGTATGATCTGTGTTTTGTATTTGGGGAATGTAGACTGGTCATTGGTATTCGGGGCATGATGTAATGTTATGTGTATTTCTTTTTGTGATCTATGCCTGTTTCTGTGTGCAGAGGGCAGGTCTGTGACTATTTTTAGGACTGGTAGGTCTGTATATGCTGGTGCGCAGTAGTGTTAGTGCGATTTGGTGTGTGGTGTGTGTGGCTGTCTTCTGTAAGATGGAAGAGTGAATTCTGTGGGAATTTGGGAGTGTGGGGTTCTGTGTACGCAGGTGGTGTGGCATGAAGTGTATTTGGGCCATACGTATAGGGAGGTGGGTTTGCATATTTGCAGTGCTCTGGGTGTTTGTTGGTCTATTTGGGGCTTGTGGAGAGTGTGTGTATTCCTGTGTAGTGCAGGGCCATGGCCATGGGGAAGGGTATTTGCTGGACCTATGTGTTTGTATTTTTCAGTAAGGGCTCTAAGGCTTACATATTTTTGGTACCAAGTATGTGTGCATTTGACAGAGAGAGGTCTCTGTGCTTATACAGAGAGGGGAGTGGGAGGACTGTGTCTATATATTGGAGGTGTGTAATATGGTTATTTGTAGTATTTGTGGATGTGAGAGCTGACTCATTAGCTAGGGGTAATTTGCTATTTGGGACTTCTTATATGGTTTGCTGGAGATATTTCTAGTGTCTTGCACATGTATACTGGTGTGTGTGTGTGTGTGTGTGTGTGTGTGTGTGTGTGTGTATCTGACACCAGGTGTATAAATTGTCAGCCTGCTCATAGGTTGTTAGGTATTTTTAAAGTATATTTCTTTGGAGAATTCTAGAGTGTTCCACATGTGTTTGGTTGTAGGTAGTAAGCAGTGGTCTCTTTGTACATTCAAGGTAAGGGAATAGTGCTGGTGTTATACCTAGTACACTACAAATATGCCAACATAGGTCCCTATAGCTTATATCCCAGACACACAACCTACATATACATAACCCCACACTCCCAAATTCCCATACGGAATGAACTTTACCATCTCACAGAATACAGTCATACAAACACCACATCAAATTGCACAAACACTGCCTGACACCTATATACAGCACATACAGCACCCACCAGTCCTGAAAATAGTCACAGACCATACATATCTATGGTGTCCTTTGATATATTGAAGAGGAAGGTGATGAGATTGTATCTTGGAGAGGTGGCATAATGCATAGTGTTTGAGGGGTCTATATATTCAGGCAATATTTCCGTGTGTGTGTGTGTTCCCATAGGTGTGTGAGAGTTGTGTACGCACATTAGTGAGAGCTAAGGGATTATCAGCGCTTTTGTGTTTTGCATGTATCTGTCTGAGTGTGTGGAGTCGATATTCAAGAGTGGTTTGAGGTCTGTGTATTTGGGATTTGTGAGTGTGTCCGGAGGCTTAGGGTCCTCTTTGCATCTGTTCCAGAATGTAATGTTTGCAGAATTTGGTGGTGTTGCTTGTATGTGTCCTCTCAGTATATGTGGGGAGAACTTATATGTATTTGATAAGTAGTTGTTTGTAACTGTGTATGTATTTGAGTTCCTAGAGCTTATGGATGGGCTGTGTATTTTAAGGAATGTGAGAGTTCACTTTGCATGTTTGGGAACAAAGACTGTGTAGGGTGTGTGTGTGTGTGTGTGTGTGTGAGAGAGTTCGGGAATCATGGAGTGTGTATTTTAGGGCTGTGAGATTGCATATAGATTTTTTGGTGTGGTACATGAGAGTCTGCATGTGTAGGTATTCAGTGTATATCTGGGTGGCATGGTGATTGCCCATGTTTGTATTCAGGCCCATGTTGTATGCTTATAGTTGTGGGACTAGCATGTGAATATCAGGGTGATTAGGGTTTGTAACAATTTAGGGAGTAAGAGGTAGACTATCTGTATATTCAGTGAAGGTGGGGGTGGAAATGTACCTATATGTGAATTAATTTTTGTTTATATATTGGGGTTGGGTGTTGAGGGTCCTACTGAGTGTGTAAGTAGGTATGAAAAAGGATGGGGTGCACTGGAACTGGCTCATGCTAGCTTGAGATAGTCGATGTGCATGTCTCTCCTGGGCTCTGTGTTGATCAGGTAGGTAGCTTGAAATTAGTCATGCTGGGAATATTTGTACCAGATATTCACAACAAATGCAGTCTTTCCTGCATCCCTGAGTGATCAGCACTCACCAGCATCCCAGTGTGTGTGTGTGTGTGTGTGTGTGTGTGTGTGTGTGTGTGAAGCAGGAATAGTCAGGCATCAGTGGACATATACATGCGAGGCTCTCCATAAATTGCCAGTGAGGCATCTGGGGCTGGGAGCCTTGTATGTGTGCATGGATCCTGGTCATTCTGAAACATTGCATTGCTCTTAAACAGGTTGGTCCATTTCTTAGGGCCAAAGAATTGCACAAATGAATTGCCTCTTCATGCAGATGGGTTCAGGAGTATCTGAGCTTTAGGCAGGTGGACATTTCTTTAGCATTTGAATGGTCCTGACAGCAGGGACCCAGATGAGTGGGCCTGGTAGACAGACAGTCAGGCAGAGCAGAACCTTCCCAGGTGTGTTATTGGTGTGGCAGGGAGCAGTCAGGAAGTCTTGGGGTTTCCTGGTCAGAAGGTCAGATAGCCAGATGTTCCCCAGGCAGACTCCCTAAGAACCAGCTGGACAGCTACAGGCATTGTGGCCCTTCTGGGATATGGCTGGTTGTCAAGGACACCCTTCACATGAGGTCTAGGTGGTGAAAGTCTACAGAGCCTTGTCCCTGTGTCCATCTGCTCCAGAGTGGTATCTCAACTAGGTGTGTCACTAGTTCTCAACCCACCTACCTCCATGGAAACCTCAATCCTTAGGTATTGGAAGTGCTTTAGGGGTCAGTGAAGTGGCAGGGATGGAGATGGGGAGACTTTGGGCCTGTGGAGGGCTGGAAGCTGAGCCCTGGAGAGACTGGGGTATTACTCTGACATATATCTCTGACATTCCCAAACCCTTTAGACATGCTCTCCTTTGTTTTCTGAAGGTCCAGGATGCTTCTCCCACTGACATGAAGCTCATCTCAGTCTCATGTTTTACTGAGAGGATGCATGGCCCTCTTTCCTCTATTTCATGTTTAACTGCACACTCACCAGAGGGAACCATGTGAACAGTGTAGCCACCAGCTGACCCCACAGCTGCCTCCTGGCTCCCTTAGTTCCACAGAGGATTTCTGGGCTTCCTTATGGTGAGTCTCCTCCGGGCCTTTTCTCGCTCATGGTGAATCCTCCAACAGAACGTGCCAGCCTCATTTGCTTGAATGCCCCAATAACTGCTTTTCTTAGTACAAGCAGATTCCTAGTGGCTCTCACTGCCCCTTTCTAACCTGTCCCCAATAAAATGACCGTGTGTTGCACTGATCATATTGTGTGTTGTTGTTGGAATGGTCTGTGCCTGCTTTTATATTTTAAAAAGCTTTATATCTTAAATAAAAATAAAAATGTAGCATCTTACCTAATTATAGGCAAACATGTAAATTGACTGTACCTCCACTATGCCACCAGCCAATCAGTTATATGCAAATTAACCCAACAAAAATGGCAGTTATTTGGCATACTCAGCTGCCCAGTGACCAGGGGAGGGAGGAAGGGGGCGCAGGATGCAGGTGTTCTGCCCCACCTCCGGTCTCTCAGGGCCGCTGGCAGCGGGGATAGGAGAGGCTGGAGTGGAAAGAGGTGGCTCCTAAAGCGGAAAGAGGTGGCTCTAGGGCCTGAGAGGAAAGGAGATGGGCCGGAGTGGAAAGGTGATGCCAGCAGCCAGGGAAAGGACAAAATAGACTTTATTTTTAATTTAATTTTTAAATTTTTTTATTAAGATATTATATGTGTACATACCTTACCAATCTCCACCCCACCCCTATTCCCAAACATGCCCTCCCTCCCCATAGTTTTTCCTCCATTGGTTATGCTTATATGCATGTATACAAGTCCTTTGGTTGATCTCTTATCTCCCCCATATCTCCCTACCCTCCCTGCTGTATTTTGACAGTCTGTTTGTTTCTTTACTGTCTCTGTATCTATCTTTTTGTTCATCAGTTTATAATGTTTCTTATTATACATAAATGAGTGAGATCATGTGGTGTTTTTCTTTCATTGATTGGCTTATTTCACTCAGCATAATGTTCTCCAATTCCATCCAGGTCGCTGCAAATGATAAGAATTCCTTCGTTTTATGACAGCATAGTATTCCATTGTATAGATGTACCATAGTTTTTTGATCCAATCATCTGCTGACAGGCACCTAGGCTGTTTCTAAATCCTAGCTATTGTAGATTGTGCTGCTATGAACATAGGGGTGCATATATCTTTTTTGATTGGTGTTTCTAGTTTCTTAGAATATATTTCTAGGAGTGGGATTATTGGTCAAATGGGAGTTCCATTTTCAGTTTTTTGAGGAAACTCCATACTGTTCTCCACAGTGGTTGCACCAGTCTGCATTCCCACCAGCAGTGCACGAGGGTTCCTTTTTCTCTGCATCCTCGCCAGCACTTGTCATTTGCTGATTTGTTGATGTTGGCCATTCTGACAGGTGTGAGATGGTACCGCATTGTCATTTTGATTTGCATTTTTTGGATAATTAGTGACTTTGAGCATGTTTTCATGTGCCTCTTGGCCTTCCTTCTGTCTTCTTTTGAGAAGATTCTATTTAGGTCCATTGCCCATTTTTTAATTGGATCATTTATCTTCCTTTTATTAAGCTGTATAAGCTGTCTGTAGATGTTGGAGATTAAACCTTTATCAGTGATAACATTTGCAAATATGTTCTCCCATACAGTGGGCTTTCTTGTTGTTTTGTTGATAGTTTCTTTTGCTGTAAAAAAGCTTTTTATATTGATGTAGCCCCATTTGTTTATTTTCTCTTTAGCTTCCATTGCCCTAGGGGCAGTATCAGTGAAAAAGTTCTTTTGGCATATGTCTGAGATTTTATTGCCTGTGGATGCCACTAGTATTTTTATGGTTTCCTGTCGAACTTCTAGCCAGGCTAACCAAGAAACAAAGAGAGAGGACCCAAATAAACAAAATCAGAAAGGAAAGAGGTGAAATAACAGACATCGCTGAAATACAAAAGATTGTTACAAAATACTACGAACAACTCTATTCCAACAAACTGGACAACCTGGAGGAAATGGACATATTCCTAGAAAAATATAACCTTCCAAAATTTAATCAGGAAGAATCTAAAAATCTGAATAGACCAATGACTTTGGAAGAAATTGAAACAGTCATCAAAAAGCTTCCAGCAAACAAAAGCCCGGGGCCAAATGGCTTCACAGGAGAGTTTTACCAAACATTCAAGGAAGAACTAAAACCTACCCTCCTCAGACAATTCCAAAAAATTCAAGAGGAAGGAACACTTCCAAACTCCTTCTATGAAGCCAGCATCACCCTAATACCAAAACCAGATAAAGACAACCCAATGAAAGAGAATTATAGGCCAATATCCCTCATGAACATGGATGCCAAAATTCTAGCAAATTCTCAACAAATTCTAGCAAATAGGCTCCAGCTGTACATCAGAAAGATCATACACCATGACCAAGTAGGATTTATTCCAGGAATGCAAGGATGGTACAATATCTGCAAATCAGTAAACGTGATACATCACATAAACAAATTGAGAGATAAAAACCATATAGTCATATCAATTGACGCAGAAAAAGCATTTGATAAAATCCAACACCCTTTCCTGATAAAAACTCTCAAGGTGGGAATAGAAGGATCATATCTCAACATAATAAAAGCTATCTATGATAAACCCACAGCAAACATCATACTCAATGGTCAAAAACTAAAACCATTCCCTCTAAGAACAGGAACAAGACAGGGATGCCCATTCTCACCACTCCTGCTTGAGAATAGTACTGGAAGTACTAGCCATTGCAATTAGATAGGAAGAAGGAATAAAAGGCATCCAAATTGGAAAAGAAGTAAAATTGTCCTTATTTGCAGATGACATATTGTACATTAAAAAACTAAAAGACTGCATCAAAAAACTAATAGATTTAATAAATGAATTTGGCAATGTAGCAGGATACAAAATTAACGCCAAGAAATCTATGGCATTTCTATACACCAATAGTGAACTTACAGAAACAGATACTAAAAAAGCAATCCCATTTACCATCACACCAAAAATAATTAAGATACCTAGGAATAAAGTTAATTAAGGAGGTAAAAGACCTACGTATACGCGGAAAACTACATGACACTGAAAAAAGAGATAAAGAGGTAAACAGATACCCTGTTTCCCCTAAAAATAAGGCAGTGTCTTATATTAATTTTTTCTCCCAAAGTTGCGCTAGGTCTTATTTTCAGGGGATGTCTAATCTTTCCATGTGCTAGGTCTTATTTTGGGAGGATGTCTTATTTTCGGGGAAACTTAACTAAGGAAGTAAAGGACCTATATGCGGAAAACTACACGACACTGAAAAAGGAGATAGAGGAAGATGTAAACAGATGGAAGAACATACCATGTTCATGGATTGGTATCAACATCATTAAAATGTCCATACTTCCCAAAGCAATTTATAGGTTCAATGCATTCCCCATTAAAATACCAATGGCATATTTCACAGACCTAGAAAGAACTCTCCAAAAATTCATCTGGAACAAAAAAAGACCCCGGATAGCCACAGCAATCCTGAGAAAGAAAAATAAAGTAGGAGGTATCTCAATACCAGATTTCAAGCTGTATTACAAAGCCACTGTTCTCAAAACAGCCTGGTACTGGCACAAAAAAACCCCAGACATATAGATTAGTGGAATAGAATAGAGAATCCAGATATCAACCCAAATCACTATGCTCAATATTTGACAAAGGAGGCACGAACATACAATGGAGGCAAGATTGTCTCTTCAATAAATGGTGTTGGGAAAATTGGACAGACATTTGCAAAAAAAATGAAACTAGATCACCAACTAACAACATACACAAAAATAAACTCAAAATGGATACAGGACAAAATAGACTTTAAAACAAAGGCCACCACAGACAAAAAAGCACCCAGAAACTGCACTTCTGAATATTTATCCAAAGAAACACAGAACACCAATTCAAAAAGGCATGTGCATCCCTAAGTTCATGCAGCACTGTTTACAATAGCCAAGACATGGAAGCAGCCTAGCTGTCCAGCAATAGACAAAGGGGAAAGAAAAAGTGGTAACTATAGCCGAGATCGGTTTGGCTCAATGGATAGAACGTCGGCTTGGGGACTGAAGGGTCCCGGGTTCGATTCCGGTCAAGGGCATGTACCTTGGTTGCGGGCATATCCCCAGTGGGGGTGTGCAGGAGGCAGTTGATTGATGATTCTCATCGATGTTTCTAACTCCCTTCCTCTCTGTACAAAATCAATAAAATATATTTTTTTAAAAAAGTGGTAACTATAGACAGAGAAATGTCAAAGTCACTGAGCCGGAAAAAAAAAAAATGAAATCCTGCCATTGGCGACAACATAAATGGGCATGCTGCTAAGTGAAATAAGTCAGACAGAGAACAAATTCCTTATGATCTCACATGTGGAGCCGGAAGAGCACAGGAAACCAAAGAAACAGGCTGCCGGTTGCAGAGGACCTTTTGGTGGTGGCAAGGTTGGGGGGTGAGTGAGAGGGGGAAGGATTAAAGTTCAAATTGCCAGTTATAGGAACAGTCACATGATTGTAAAGAACAGTATAGGAAATATGGGCAATAATATTGTAAGAACTGTAAATGGTGTCAGATTATATTAATGTCTAACCACCATATTGTATACCTGAAACTAATACAACATTGAATGTCAACTATGACTGAAAAAAATTAGATTTTTAAAAAGCAGAGGCTTCCTTCTGTCCATGCAATGAAGGGGAATGCAGGGTATGTCCCATGAAATACACTCTAAAAAAATATCAGCCAGAGAATAAGCAATTCTGTCCAACCTCAGCCATTCCAGCAATTTACATTCATTTTGGTGGGATATTTTCTTGTTTTTTAATATGTTTTTGTTGATTTTACAGAGAGAGGAATAGAGAGGGAGAGATAAAAACATCAATGAGAGAGAAATTGGCTGCTTCCTGCATGCCTCTTAATTTTTTTTACCTCCCAGTCACCTCTCGTCTTTCTCAACCAGCTTCGGCCCTTCCCTCACCATGCAGGCATCTCTGGCTCAGGGAGCTAATGGCCTCCCATCTTTGCCTGCTGTGCTTTTCAGTAGCCTTCTGCACAGATGTGCAGGGTCACCTGTGAATCCTGTCTGCCTCAGCTCCAGCCATACCTGCTCCTGGTTCCTTCTGCTCCTAAGCTGCACCTTAATTCCTTTGCACGTTCATCCTCCCATTGAATACGGGCATTTCTCTACCTTCCTTGTTATGTGCAACCATAGGTATTTTTATTGTCAGCATCATTTTGGTTGAGGTTTTGGTTACTTGTAGATATTTGTATGAAGTCTTGGCTTCTGTTAACATTGATTTAGCAACTATACATACATTGATATCACCATGCTGGACTGATCCTCTGAGTTTCAAATTCAGAAAGGTCAGGGGATCACTACATAGTTATCTCAAAGGTTCTTTTAGCACAATATGCTAAAAGGCCAAGTTCTGATCTGTGCCCTAAAACCTAGAATTCTCCGACATTCTCTGCTTCAGCAAGCGTGTCTACCCAGTGGGGTATGCAAAAAGACCTACTCGCCTCCTTGTTACTCCTTTTCCTTTACTGCTCTTAGGGCATCAGGCACCTGGGCATACAGAGAGGGGGACCTCTAGGCTTTGCCATCACAGCAGACGGGCCCAGACGGGGGAAGAGATTAAGTGAGTTCCATGTGGTGGGGACATGTAAATAGGGATAGGGGATCCAGAGGAGTAGTCTTCCACAGTGGTCAGCAGGGAGGCTCGGAAGAGGAATTCTGGGCAGAGACATGGAGTGTGTGTGCATCAAGGACACGGGCAGAGCAAGGGAAAGTGTTCTTTCTCAAATTGTTTGCCCGGCAATCCTCACCTCCTGGGTAATCCCCTCCTCTGGAGTGTGGTGGGAACTGCGGCTTGCTTCAAGCAAACAGAATCGGCGAAAGTGATGGGGTGGATGTCATTCTGAGAGGAGCTGTAGAGGCACAGTGAATGCCTTTTGCTCGCTCTCAGGTTCACAGCCTGCTTGCTGCACCAAAGCAAAGGGCCCTGCTATGAGCAGCCCACGTGGCAAGGAGTGAACATCTCTTGTCACCAGCCAGAAGGACCCTGAGGATCTGCCAGCAGCCACAGGAGCGATCCTTCCCAAAGCAAGCCTTGGGATGCCGCCAGCCTGGCCAGCACTCACAGACACCAGCGGAGCCAGCCTGAGTCCTCCCCATGGGCGCCAGGAGACCATCAGTAGCGGTTGCTTTTCGTTACTCCGTTCCGGAGGAACTTGTACTCGCCATGACTCACATGGCCCTGCGCTGCATTGCTCTCCACTCTCCTGTAAGCACAGTTCATTGTCCTGGGTGGGCAACGGTTTGAAATATACACATTGGTGCTACCTTCCCACTCCAGTTGTTGCGTCTAGAATGGGCTACTGAGATCCCTTTCTAACGAAGTGCTGTGGAGCTGCTGCTGGTGGTGGTGAGGTGGCAAAGCCAGCCTCTTGCTGGTTCTTCAGGATCCTAGGACTACAGGAGCCAGTCTCCATGTTGAGGTTTGATTATTTCGCAACCGCTGTGCCAGGGGCCATGAGTAACAGTGTAGTTGACAGCTCACTCAGCTGTCACTGAGCAGCCAGCGTCACCTGCCGGCCATGTGAGTGAGCCATCACGGAGGGCCCTTTGCGTGGCACTCGCAGGGCATCAGCGGCCCCAGAGTGCCAAGCAGTTAGCTGGGTAGAGTTCAAAGGAGGGGCGAAGGGCTGGCGGAAGCGGGCAGGTCTGCCATGGCCGAAGCAGCTCCACAAGGTTCCCTAGTCTATCAGGCAAACTGCTGAAGTTATCCTGGTGCCCGTGAGCGAGTGCTGGCGATTTTGAAACATGCCTGTCTTGCCGAAACCGGTTTGGCTCAATGGATAGAGCGTCGGCTTGGGGACTGAAGGGTCCCGGGTTCGATTCCGATCAAGAGCATGTACCTTGGTTGCAGGCATATCCCCAGTAGGGGGTGTGCAAGAGGCAGTTGATCGATGACTCTCATCAATGTTTCTAACTATCTCCCTTCCTCTCTGTAAAAAATCAATAAAATATATTTTTTTTAAAAAAACATACATATACCTGTCTGGGTGGTGTACATACCACTTGTCAGTGAAACAATAAGGCAGAAACTTTTTGCAGATGGACCGAGTGGAAAAAGAACTGAATTGCAACTTAGGCAGCTTCTATTTAAGTCCTTGTGACTCACCCCATGATTGTGCAGAGGTTACTCAAGGCCAGTGCGCTCCCTGTAGACACCTGTCACTCCCTTGGTTTGCCGAGAAGCTGGGAGGTTAATGAGATCACAGGTATGGAATGCATATGAGCTTCTAAGAGCAAGAGGCCAGACACAGTGGAGTTATTCTTGTCATTTCCCCAGTCGCCTGGAAGTCAGCTTTCTAGCAAACCAAGGGTCAGGAGCCAGACACTTCAAAATAAAAGAAAAATAAGGGTATTTTCCCCCCGAGAAAGCAGGAAGCAGGTGGTGAAATGACTGAAGAGTTAGAGATAACACCAAGCGGGACACGCCTGGTTGTGAAGGAAACCCTCGAACTCCTTGGAGGAATGCCAGTAAAAGCCAAGCCATTGTACATAGATACCCAGCAAGTGGGTGATGGCTGGGGGGGGGGGGGGGAGATCAAGAAAGGAAGGGAGGACAGCACCCGGGAAGTGGCAGAGATGTGCAGGATGGGGCAGGCAGTCTGAGAGCCAGGCGAGCTGCGGGGCTGGCCTTAGAGAGCGAGTCCAGGAGGGTGTGGCAGCAGCAGAATGTCGTGCAGGTCATGGGGCAGGATCTTTGACAAGGATGCTGATGTTTCTAAGCAGTGGGTTGGAGAAACCAGATGTTGTAGGAGGAGCCGGTAGTGTGACTGTGGCAGTAGACACCAGTGTATGTGTGAAAAGAGGAGCCAAGCGACAACTTAGGAGCAGTTAGAACAGGCCAGTGAGACTAGCAGCTGTCCAGAGGCTCCATAAATGCTCTGAGTAACCTGTTGTTAATGCTGCTGGACTTAACATAGCGCCCATCCCAAAGACCCTGAACCAGGCTGCCCTCCTTTGCAAAGTAACCCCCCCCCCCCAAGGAATGCCAAGATTTTCCTGTGTACCCGCACTTTTCTGAATGCACTAGATCTGGGGCCCTCCTAAGCTCACATTGGCTAAGTCCTTGGCTGCTCACATTGTTAGGAGATTGTTAACTCCAGCAGCTCTTGCTGTAGCCTCCCACCTGCAGCCTCCCTCCTGCAGCCTCCCTCCTGCAGCCTCCCTCCTCCTGACTCCCACCTGCAGCCTCCCTCCTGCAGCCTCCCTCCTTCTGACTCCCACCTGCAGCCTCCCTCCTGCAGCCTCCCTCCTTCTGCCTTCCTCCTGCAGCCTCCCTCCTGCAGCCTCCTACCAGCAGCCTCCTACCTGCAGCCTCCCTCCTGCAGCCCTGACCTCAGAAGACTCTGGATCTTTGGAAAGTGCTTATGATATATCCACTTTTCCTGTCCTGAGAAAACAGGCGGCCTCTGTTCTTGGTCCCAGGACCCTGCATCATTCTTGCTCCATCTACCCTGGTGGTTACTCCCTTCAGCCAGGATAGTTGACCAAACTGGGCTGCATGCATGTTGAAATCGTCAGGGGAGCCCATGCCTCACCTCACACCTGTGCTGCCAGGATCCCTGGGGTGGGGCCTGGGTTGGGTTCATTTTAAGCCCCCCCCCCCCCCCCCCGGCGTCCTCCAGGAAGCACAGTTTGAATGGCCCCACGCCATGCTGGAGTTGCCCTCTCCTGCTCTTGACTGAGGTCAGCCCCACAACTCACTCCAGGTTGGTAACGAAGAATATTTCTCCAGTTCCTGCCACTTGTCCTCTTTGCAGCTTTACATTCATTTGCATCAATTACTTGATAAATTTTTGACGATCTGACAAAAATAGGTATAATTTTGATTCATTCACACCAGATGGTTATTGTGTCGATTGTTGTCATTTTTATACTTTTCAGTCTAAGAGAAAATAGGTCAGGTATTAAATGTTTTTAAAAAAATTTTTTTGTGGCACACCAGTTGAAAATTGCTATTGTATTATAACTTAGAGTTTTAAAATGTATTGCAGGTCCTCACTCATGGGCTAGATAAATCTTAGTGGCTTCCTGAAGTTGACTGAACATGAAGACAATGATGTGTGTGGGGGGGGTATTTTAAATAAAATCAACCTAAAGAGAAAGAAAAGTTAGCTAAATAGCTTCTTAAGCATAAATATTTATTTTCCAGTTTTTCTGGGGGAAAAAACCAGTTTTGGGGTTTCGGGGCTGATGCGCAGTAATGAATATGTAATGGGCCTCTGTCCTGGAACTTAGCATTCAGCTCCTAAAGCCTGGGCATTTCCCAATGACGAGGGCCTTGATTGCTGGTGAGTGAGTGGGCCAGAGCTTTAAAACCCACATTTCTTAGCCTGCAGCGGGCCCTGCCTGAACTCGGGCTACTGATTGAAGCAGCAGGCGTTCTGGAACTTCAGGAGAGCACCCGAGGGAAGGAAGGAGAGCAGACTCCCTCTCCGCCTTTCGCCTTTGTCCTCCTCCCGGCCCGGACACTGACACGATGGCTGCCCGCCAGCAGTGGAGTTGGGCCAGGAGATGGCCTTGCAGTGGGAAGCCACTCACTGAGCAGTGAAATGGAATGAGAAGGAGCCTGTGGCTGACTTGTTTGGATTTGTTTATGCAAGTTAAAGATAATCCCTGCCTTCCTTAACTGCTGACATATGACTTCTGTGCTGTGCACTTGATCTGATGCTAGCTGATACATGGCACCACGTTCAAGTACAAGAAATGTCACGTTATTTTTCTCAGCCAATGAAAATGCATTTCAAGTGCCACCAAGCTGACTGGTATGAATATGGTGTCAGCAGTGTTCAGGGGCTCTCCTGCATGTCTCCGGCTTCTTGTTCTGCCCAGACAACATGGTGAATGCTTCTGCTAGTTGGCTCACTTGGATGCCCATCTGGAGGGAGGCAGAAATGATCGCAGAGCTCCAGGCCTGGACTGGCACTGAGGCCATGGGCCCGGTTTGTAGTCCAGCAGCCCAGCCCAGTCCGCATGGGTGCCTGCCTTCTACCAGTCCCCTTGGGTTCCAAAGGACTGCAGCACTGACCCCTGAGCTCCCGAGAGCCCCCTGACTCACAGCCCCCCTAAACTCGATTTCCTCCCAGGGCAGCCCCATGCCTTCAAGTTCTCCCTTTCCCTCCCTCCTGGAAGGCCCCCACTAGCGCTGGGGGGCCTGAGGGCGGGCACTGCTCACCCTCGGGGGATTTCTGACTTTGTCCCCTTGTGATGCAGAGCCTCTCCCGGGAGAGCAGCACTTCCCTGGACTCAGGAATGGAGAAGAACAGCATGTGGAATAGGCCCGAGACCTCCTTCAGATTTCCATGCATCTCCACATCAACATCCCATGAGTCAACCTGTTCTGTATCAACAACATATAGTGATAAGGGCTAAAAGCTTAGAGCATGGAAAAACTAAAGGACAGAATGAAGGTGAAGTAGAAAACCAGAGGTTCGAACTGGAAGGAATTTGATCTCACTGTGGCAAGAAATGGAATCAGCACCCCCGGGGAAGGTGAGCCTTGCTCACAGCCAGGGTTCGGAGCAAATGGCCTGTGCTAGTGACTGTTTGCCTTTCACAGATGGGTTGAAATTATCATTGATTGCATGCCAGCATATTATATAAAACACAGACATCTTACATAAACAGTTATAGGACCTCTTGCGGACTGAAATCAGGGATGAACTGGAGTCTGATGTAACATGTCTGTCAGTCCTGATAAAAATCTAACACGTTCCCTCAGGAAAAGGGCGGTGCTGTGGCCAGCGGTTGGCGAGGTGTGGTCAGAGCTAAGCGTGCCATGGTGAGGCTGCCGTGGACACACTGTGGTGTCTGCCCTCAAGGTCAGGGGACTGCCAGTGTCCCCAGCCTCTGTCTCATCTGGGTTTCTCTGATGATGGAGCCGGTTTGGCGTGTGTGGGGAAGGTGGAGGTACCAGGAAGTTAGCACCCACACTGTCCTGGGCACCTGCTTTAGCCTATGACTGGTGGGAGCTGGTGGACAAATGCCCTGACTCAGAGCAAATGTTCTAGAGAGTTCCCCAAGGGGATTGCAACCCAGGGATCCTCACAGTTACCTGCTCAATAGCATGTCTTCCACCAGGCAAGTGCTGACGGCCAGCTCTCCAGCAGCTCCGAGGCCTGGCTTACAACATGTGCATGTTTGCAGTATGCAGTGCGCCCCCTCTGGCTGATTCCAGATGGCAGGGCTGGTCTTCCACTTCCGAGTGAGAGGCAGTGACCTTGAGTGTGGCTGGTGGAGACACACCCCAGAGCCAGGAGCCCTCGCGGTAGCAGCGCCTTGGCTTTCATATAATTTACCTAATTGCATGTGGGTAAAAGTGTTTTTTTTTTTTTTTTTTTTAATAAGAGCTGGCCTAGCAACCAGTTCACAAAACCAGGACAATTGAACAAGCCGCTCCCACTTCTCCCATCGCAGCCTCTGTCCATCCTCGTCACTGGCTGCGTCCCAGAGCCCCTTCCATTAGGGACTCGAGTTCACGCCCTGTCCCTGGGTTTGCTTCCAGGGGAAGCAGCCTGAGACAATCCCCATTCAGAAAACGGGCTGCTCAAGGCTACTTCACCCGACCGTAGGCCGCTCCTGTCTCCTGACACAAAGCAGTACCATCCCGCTCTCATCCGCTTCTCCTGTGCGAGGAACAAGCAGCTCCTCTGTCCTCACAACTGCGAGTGGGCAGTACCCTCCAGGGCGCTGGCCGCCAGCTGCACACAGCCTCCGTGAGGGGCACCTTCCCCTCACCAGCCCTGCCCCCGAGCCGGCCCCCGGGCGTGTCAGTGTGTGGGTGTGTGTGTGTGTGCGTGCGCGCACGCGCGTGCTTCTGTGCATATGTGTATGTGTAGGCATGCATGTGTGTGTGAGTTGTATAGGTGTGTGTACATGTGTGTTGAGGGTACCAGTGAATGTGTGAGTGTATATATTGTATGTGTGTATGAATGTGAGTGTGAATGTGTGTATGAATGTATGAGTGTGTGCTATGTGAGAATGAGGTATATAAATGGTGGTATGTATTGTATGTGAGCATCTGTATAAATGTGAGTATTGTGTGTGTATATAAATGTGTGCTGTGTATGAGTGTTTTGTGTGTGTGAATGCATGTGCATAAATGAGTCTGTGCATATTGTATGTGAGTGTGTATATAAGCATGAGTATTGTATGTGTGTGAATGCATGTGTGTGAATGTTAGTGTGTGTGTGGAAACATGAGTATGTGAGTGAATGTGTGTGCATGAATGTGTGTGTTGTGTGTTTGAATGCGTGTGCATGAACTTGTGTGTGGTCTCAGCACTTTCCCCTTCCTCTAGCAGCAATACCCCATATTCACTGGGGTGCCACCCTGCACCCCACATGGTCCCTGAAGAGCTGTGGACAGAGGTGGGCTTCCCGTGGGCAGAGAAGGGACACAGGGCTGGGGCGGCTGACCAGCCTCTGGCCGTGCCCGGGGAACAGGTGACTTGAGAGGGCTCCTCGCTGCCTGGGAGACTCGCTGGGGCTCTGCAGGAAAGAGTCCCAGGACAAGGGCCCCTGGCTTGGGAGGGAGGCATGGGGTGTGGGGAGGCAGACTCCCTCTCTGGGGGCAAGGCCTGCCGCCTGCCTCTGGCTCCAGGGTGCAGCCTGTCCGAGTCCTGCCCATCCGGCCGGGGCCTTCTCTGCCCTCCCTGGGCCGCCCACAGAGCACGTGCTGGCAGGCTGAGGGCGGGAGCCTGAGGGTCAGCATGGCCTTGAGCAGTAATCAGCGGCCAGCGTCCGTGCCGAGCGCCGGGAGCTGTGGCAGCCACCCCATTTGGACCTGGCAGCAGAGGCTCCCAGAGCACAGCCAGCCGCCGACACGCATTTGTTTGTTCCAAGGCGAAAGGAACAGAACATGCAGGGGCCAGGCCTGCAGGCAGCTCGCGTGGCAGACACAAACAAGCTGTTTCTGAGATGTTCTGAGGAGGTGACTGGCCTTCCAGGGATTGCTCTGCTCTGTTTCTGTCTGTGAAAGTCCCTTTTCTGGTTGAAAACATGTCTTCATGCTCCTCCCTGGGTAAGAGGAGACGGCGGGGAGAAGACTCATTGGAAATCTTCCCCCTCTTCAGAGTCTCACCTGCAGGCGCAGCCCTCTCGCTGCTCCCACCCTCCTCTCCCAGCCTGTGCCTCCTCCTCAGCTGTTTGTTCTTTCATTCTGTGTCCTCTCCCAGCTCCCCTGACCCTGCCTCTGCGGGGGCGGGCCCCTCTGGGGTCATGGGAAGCTCAGCCTTCCTGTGTAACCTGGGCTCACACATCTACAGAGCCATCTCTGGGGCTCTCCTCTCAGCATGAGAAGCGTCACTCTGTTTCTCTAACGAGAATCTGAGATCAAAGCCCCCCAGCGTCTGGGCTAGCTGATCTTGATGGGACCCTCAGGCGGGAATCACAGCCGGTCCTGCCCTGCTGCCACTCTCCTTCCCCTCACTGCTCGCTGTGTTCTTCTCTCCAGGTGACTCCCGCTTCTCCCACAACCCCGTCCCTGCCCGGTGGGTGGGGGCGGCCCGGAGACAGGCATGCACAGTGGGTGCAGAAGCACTGGCTGCAGCTGCAGAAGCTGCCGAGCGAGGCTGCGGGTGGGGCAGAGCCTGTCCCTCCAGGGGAGCTGTCTGCAGGGGGTGCCCCTGGCCGCCCCCGGGTCAGGATCAGGCTTGGGTTTTCCTTTCTGCCTGGACCACCTCCATGCTGTCCCTGCCTGTGTCAGGACAGACTTGGGCGGTGACCGGCAGAGATGGAAGGGAAGGCTGCTGGGAGAAGCTGCAGAAAGTGTGCTAGAGCTGGGGCGTGGGTACATGAGGACGGGGCCTGGGGACTGGAGATGTGGTGGGACACAGGTGGGGGCACGGAAGGTGGACTGCAGCTCTCTGGGCCTTCAGAGGCCCTCGGCAGTGACGGACGGGAGGGACGTTCCAGGCCCGGGTGGGGCTGCCTGGCAGAATGTCGCAGAGGACACGAGGGCCCCATGAATGCAGGGCGAGAGCATCACAGTGGGCACTGCATTCCTAGGACACGGCGCTCCCCTGCCTTGTGCCCTATTGGTGCCATTCTGGACAAAGCTCTCCCTTCCCCAGCCCTGCGGTGTGTCCCTGACTCCATTCCATCCTGACACAACAAGTTGGCACAGGCTCTGCAGCCCAGAGCTCAGGCACGGATCAGGGCCACCACCTCTGATCAGCCAGCCATACTTTCAGCGGCTCCCAAGCCTGGCCTCCCGACTCAGTAATTCACAGGAACTACGCTCAAAACTCAGAAAAGTGCTTTCCTGCTGCCGCTGGTTCATCACAGAGGATGCAGCTTGGGGCTGGGGACGGAAGGAGAGATGAGGGGCAGGTCCTGGGTGGGGCTCCGGGCTCGGTCTGGGTGCACTCCTCCCAGCAGGCGGTGCTCACACCACAGCTCTGAGCCCTGCGGTGGATCTTCTGGAGGTTCTAGCATGTAGACATAGTTGCTTACGTCATCGGCCACTGCTGCATACGCGATACCCAGCCCCTCTTACTCTCATTTCTTATTCCACCACAGTGTTACATCCAGAAGAGACCAGAAGACCAAGAAGCAGGAGGCAGTTGCCTGATTCAATCCTGGCACCGGGCACCGCCCTGAATGATGCTTAGACCACGTGTGGCCACGCAGACACATCCTGGTTGAGAGCCCGGGGCTGGGCAGACCCACCTTGATTCCAGAGGGAGCAGCTATTTGAGGGCAGAGAGTGTGCAGGAGCCTGTGGGGTAGGCACCTAGTTTGTGGCGTCCACCAGTTTCCAAGCTGTGGACGATCCATCGCGGCCGAGTTCCCGCTCCCAACCTGAGGTGTCCAAGCGGGCAGCTGGCAGAGGCCTGCAGTGCCCACCATCACAAAGCCAGATAGGGCCACGAGCAGACACACAGCGCCCAGAGGTGAGGTGGGCGATGACGTGTGAGCACTTATTACTTTGGATTTTAACATAACGTATTTAATTGCAGGTGAATTCATTTTAATTTTTTAAAATATATTTTTATTGATTTCAGAGAGGAAAGAGAGGTAGAAACATCAATGATGAAAAGGAATCATTGATCGGCTGCCTCTGGCATGCCCCCCACTAGGGATTGAGCCCCGCACCCTCCCTCCCCCCAACTGGGAATTGAGCCTGCAACCTGGGCACGTGCCCTTGGCCAGAATTGAACCTGGGACCCTTGAGCCCACAGTCTGACGCTCTATCCATTGAGCCAAACTGGTCAGGGCTACATTTTAATTTTTTATAATGGCCATGCCTAACAGCTCGTCCCCAAGTCCATGAGCACTTGGCAATGGCTCCAGCCGCTGGCCCACGCCAGCCCGAGCTGCCGGGCGCACAGCCGTGTCCTGTTCCCTGGGCGAACTGCGCCAGAGCCAGCAGCGGTGGGTGGCCGGCGGCTTGGGGCGGCCGCGTGCTCATTCCAGGAACTCCTCTCGGCGGCTCCTACTTGAGCCTCCGTGGCTGTTTCCTGTCTTTACACGCTGGTATTAGTTTATACTGTGCATTGCTTCTCCCGTTAACAGCACCCAGGGGTGCAGTACGCTGACATGATGGGCAGAGGGAACGCCCGGATATTTTTCTGAACATGGTAAGGCATTTACATGTACACATACATGTTTACATATGTATATCCATATCTAGGTGGGAGCTTTCGGACTCTTAAGCATAACTGGAAAAAAGGGCAACACTGAATCCCGCTGTGCAGGAACGCCCGGCCAGGGTGATGGTCGGACACGGAAGTGGAGAAGCCGTGACCGGCCGGCCGGGCTCCCCGGAGGGCGGTCAGGCAGCCGTGTCTGGGAAGGCCGTGGGAGCAGCAAGCTTGTCTCATAAAGCTGCGTTAAGCTGCGTGTTTGCTTTGTGCACTTTCTGCACTTCTGGTGTGAGGCATGTTTAATGATGAACGTTAAATAACACTCATATACATACATATGTTATACACTGGTGTGTGTGTACATGTGTGTATTTATATGCGCGTGCACATTGCTTATGTATACACATAAATATAACCATCTGCATTGGCAAACGGTTTGTCCCGGGCTTTGCGGCTGGGCCTTGCCAGGCTGTGCCAGCTGCCCTCTGTGACGGAGGCTGCGAGGCCTGGTCCCAGTGCTGCCCGCCCCTCCGAAGGGAGCCGTGCTGCCGGCAGAGCCCAGCCCGCACCGTCGCGTGGGCACTGCCCTCCTGACAGTGGGTCTCAGGTCCCAAGTGTGCAGGGGAGCAGGCTGGGCCCCACGGCGCTCCTCACGGGGGGAGAGGAAGGGGGGAGGGACCTCAGCTGGAGGGACCTCCCGGGGAGCTGCACACCAGACCCGCCCACAGCAGGCCCTCCTCCGGAGCGGCTCCCTTCCCTGGCCCGGGCCAGCGGGCTGCGCTGACAAAACAGAGCTGCTTTCTTGCCCAGAAAGTGGAACTGGTTGAGAACAGGCTGAGTGACTGGGAATCAGTGAGGACCCATCCAGGGGGCATGTGAGAGCCCAGAGGAGGGGTGGAGCGGCCGAGCGGCTGGTGCTCCTCTGGGAGGCGCTGCCCAGGCCTGGTGTCCTGGTGGTGGTGGAGGCAGTGGCCATGGCGGTGGCAGTGGCGGTGGCGATGGTGGAGGCGGTGGCAGAGGCGGTGGTGGTGGTGGAGGCGGTGGCGGTGACCCTGGCGGTGGCGGTGGTGGTGGCTGTGGCAGAGGCGGTGGCCGTGGCCATGGTGGTGGCTGTGGCGGAGGTGGTGTCGATGGCGATGGAGGTGGTGGCGGTGGTGGTGATGGCGGAGGCGGAGGTGGAGGCGGTGGCGGTGGCGGTGGCGGTGGTGGTGGTGGTGGTGGCAGCGGTGGCAGTGGCGGTGGTGGTGGCTGTGGCGGTGGCGGAGGCTGTGGCGGAGGCAGTGGCAGTGGCGATGGTGGTGGACGTGGCAGTGGTGGAAGCATTGGCGGTGGTGGTGGCTGTGGCCCTGGCGGTGGCGATGGTGGTGGCTCTGACGGTGGTTCTGGTGGTGGCAGCGGCGGCAGCGACAGTGGCGGTTGTGGCGGTGGTGGCAGCTGTGGCCCTGGCGGAGGCGGTGGTGGAGGCGATGGCACAGGCGGAGCTGTGCTGGGCTCCGGCGGCCTCGGTCCAGCCCGTGTCAGCATGGGTGACTCCTGCTGCTTCTGTCACAGAGGCTGGCAGGTGTGCACGGGCCCTCGGGGACTCGCTAGGGGCAGTCAGTGCCGCTCTGCCTGAGGCTGTGACACACCGTGCTGTGCTGGTGAGGCTGCACTACCAGTATTTGCAAGTTCATTGCTTTCTTTTTGTTCTCTTGGATGGCTATTTCATCATTCTGAAGTACATTGTTTTCTGCTGTTTCATCATTTTGGACAAATTTTTGTTTGAATTGATTTTCTATTTACTTATTTATTTATTTAAAATACATTTTTATTGGTTTCAGAAAGGAGAGAAAAGGGAAAGAAGGAGAGAGAAACATCAATGATGAGAGAAAATTATTGATCGGCTGCCTCCTATATGCCCCACACTGGGAATGGAGCCCGTAACCCGGCATGTGTGTTGACCAGAAATTGAACCATGACCACCTGGTTCATGGGTTGATGCTTAACCACTGAGCCACACCAGCCAGGTATTGGTTATGATTTAAAAGTGGGATCAGGAAGCTGTTTTTTATGAAGTGCCTCCTATGTCCCTTGCTATCCTAGGTGTTGTGCCTACATTACCTTCTCTAGTAACTTTACATAGAAATCTATGTAAAACAATGAAGAATAAATAATGGTTCTTAATTTTATTTCCCAGAAAGAGTCATTTCTTACTTTTTTTCTTTTTCTTTTTTATTGATTTTGTACAGAGAGGAAGGGATAGAGATAGAGAGTTAGAAACATCGATGAGAGAGAGTCATCGATCAGCTGCCTCTTGCACAGCCCCTACTGGGGATGTGCCTGCAACCAAGGTACATGCCCTTGACCGGAATCGAACCCGGGACCTTTCAGTCCCCAAGCCGATGCTCTATCCACTGAGCCAAACCGGTTTCGGCTCATTTCTTACTTTCAATGCCACTCGTTACCGTGTGTTCGGGTTTATAGGTCACTCTCTGGCAGCACAGCACTGTCTCGGTGCTGTTTTCCGGAACGTGGGGCGCTGTGTGTGGAGGGGAAAGCGGACAGCAGGCTCCCATGCCAGCTCTGAGAATCCTAGAGGGAGACAGAATGCCCTCCACAGTCTTTGGTCCCATCAATGTCCTGTGTTGTCTTTCAGCCCCACCAGGCTGACATCACTTTCCCACGTTACTCCTTCCGTCAATATTTGCAGGCCTGTTTCTGTAAATATCAGCGACAGGTAGGACTCCCTGCAACAGAAACCCTTCACCCCAGTGACATATGAACAGGCACTGGCCACGCTCAAGCCGCTTCCGGGAACTCGTGCGCTCAGACCAGCAAGGGGAGCCGAGTGATACCAGCTGGCCCGCCTCCTCCCACAGCCTGACCTTCAGAGAGCAAACAGTGCCATGCACACCTCCACTCCTACGCCCGCTCCCGTGAGCACCGCCTGCTATGGTGTGTGGGGGGGGTGCGACCGGAGCCCCCAGTGCTCTGGTGGGCGGCCTGCTGAATCTGGCTTGAGTCTGACATTGCCAAAGTAAACTGAAATCAAGGCTCAAGGACGTAATAAAAGATCTCACTTTTCTATATGGGACTTCAGATACACCGGGAACAGGGAACAGCTTTCCATAAAGGATCAGGCCCTTACATCGTTACCTTTAGTGGAAAAACAGTGACAGGAACAAGAACAGGACTAAGAAGGGCACACTTCTCTGACCACACGACTCCGGAGCCGTGGGCACAGGGCGGGTGGGGCCATGCTGCGTGCTGTCTCTCCTGCTGGCCCAGAGCCGCGGGGTTGCTGCAGGGCCATGGCCTGGGCCGCCCCTGGGTCCGCGCTCTGCCCTCATGCAGCAGGCAGCCGGCGGCTGCTGGCGCCCGCGCCCTCCACACAGGCTCCCCTCCCTCCGGGCTCCCGGGCTTGCCTGCTACAGGCTCGGAGGGGCCCCAAGGCTCTGTTTCAAAAGCAAGTCTTTAGTCATCAAACGTTTTCATTAGGAGAGTAGCCAAACTAACATCCCAACAGTGGAGAAGGACAGCACGGCCCAGAGCCGGGACAGGCTGCACATCTTGTGAACGAGGCCCACAGCCTGCCCGCGCCGGCCCGCTGCTGCCTGCCCTCCTCCCCGCGGGCTCCTGGCGGGCGGTGAGGGTGCCGCCGCCAAGTGCCCGGCTCCGCTGTTTCACTCTGGGCGCCTCTGCTGTGGCCCCAATGCCCAGGGGAGTGGGGGGCAGGGCGGCCTGCAGCCTGCGAGGCTGCGGTCTGGAGACTGAATCACTAACTGGTGGGCATGCAAAGTGAACATTGTTACCATGGAAACCCGTGGAGAGAGGCCCTGGAGTGTGGCTGACCCCGCAGATGCGCGTTCTGCTCTTACATCTCTTGTTACCCTACCCACAGCGAGGTCCTGTTACACGCGGTCTCCTGCTGAGCGGCGGAGCTGAAACAGACTCATTCATCCCTCCGTCCTCACGTGTCAGGCTGATCCTGTGCTGCAAGCCCAGCCCCCGGAGAGCACCCTCCGCTGCAGGCCGGCCCCTGCTGCTGCCCACAGGCTGTGCTTAAGGCCCACACCCCAAACTCGGAGCACTGGGGTTTACGGCCAGCTGCTTCGTGCTCGGGCAGCTGTTTTCATCTGTGAAGTGCGTGGAGCGTGTGAAACCTTATCCCGCCTGAGGGGCAGCGGTCTGCCTTTGCTGCGGCCGCACGTGCCAGCGGGAAGGATCAGAGGGATTTGCGCCCGGCCTCCGCGGGGCCCAGACGTCAGTGTCAGTCAGGCCGGCAGGCGGTGCGCCAGCGGCTGCGTCCGCAGCACAGCACAGCGCGGCCTGAGGCTCCGGGCGAGTGTGTGTGTTTACTCGCCGCTGGCAGCGTTCGGAAAACAAAACGTGAGTGGCAAACAGACACGTGCTTTTCTGCTGAACTTTGTACAGCGGGGACGCTGGCTTCACGCCAACAGGGAGCATGGCCACACCCGTTGCCCAGGACCACGGCAGCCTCCCCTCGGGAGAGCTCCGGGAAGGGCCGCATCGCGCTCACCCTGTCCCAGGCCTGGGGTGTCCGAGGAGCGGGAGGGCGGCGCCTGGTGAACAGCTGCCCCTCGGAGCCCGTTCTCCCACAGCGGCAGGTGCCCGTGCCCAGGTGCCGTGCTTGCTGTGGCTTCATCACTTGGGCTATGTCGAAATATGTTTTTCTTTTTCAAATTTAAAAACAACAACTTATAGAAAACCTGGCCAACACAGAAGAGCAGTTGGGAATATAGTCTCCCAGCCTACGATAAGGAGTCCATCCATTCGGGGTGTCAGCCTCTCAGGGCAAAGGCCGGGGTCACTAAGAGCCCCCGGCTGGGCTATGGGAGCACCAAGGGCGGCTTCGCTGCGTGCTGCGCGGTGAGTGCCGAGGAGCCCGCTCAGCAGCCTGGACCGGTCACTCCCTGCTGGCCTTGCCTGGGACGGAGCGGAGGCCCAGGGCCTAAGGAGAAACCCAGGGGCACTGGGCTGGGCCACAGCGCCTCCCTCCCGGAGGCTGCTATAGGCACCTGGAGCTCAGAAGCTTCAGAGGCCAGCGGGAACAGGGACGCTCCCAGCTCTCCCGCAGTCTGTGGGGAGGGACAGGAAGGGGGAGATCTGTGGGACAGGCTACTTCTAATCACCCCACGAGCAGCTAGGGGGACAGCTCCAGCAGACTCGCCTGCCGCCAGCCAATCCCAGGGAGCCGGGCACTGGGCACCGGATGCCAGGGGCCACATGCGGGACAAGACCTGCAGGGCCCAGGCGACCACGGAAGCAGGCGTGGTACCGCAGTGCCTTCGTGAGCCACCAGGTTTGCATGTGTAAGTCAGTAGGGTGCACCATGGGAATACTAGGTAATTTGCCAACACTGTTCTCACCTCCTCCAGAGCTGGCCTGGACCTCCTCCTCCCTAACAGCCCCTCGCCTTCGCCGCACCCGCACCCGGAGCTCAACACGTTCCTCTGAGCATGGTTCACGCGTGTTTTTAAAAAGTGACGCTGGGCGTTGACTTCCATTACTTTTCAGAATTCTCATGATATGGACATGCGTGTGCTCCTTGGCGCTCACTGAGGGTGAGAGTGCAGTCTCTGTCTTGTCTGGCTGAGTATGAGGGCCACTCTGACGATGAGCTGCATTCTTTGCCTGCCTGCTTGTGGTGTACGATTTTACACACAAGTTATTTTTCTATTCAAAGGGGTTTACATTTATCTTTACATCTTTTAAAATATTTTTTATTGATTTTAGAGAGGAAGGAGAGGGAAAGATATCAATGATAACAGAGAATCATTGACTGGCCGCCTCCTGCACGCCCACCACTGGGGATCGAGCCTGCAACCTAGGCCTGTGCCCTTGACCGAAGTTGAACTTGGGACCCTTCAGTCCACAGGCCATCACTCTATCCACTGAGCCAAACCGGCTAGGACTGTCTTTCCATTTTTAACAACTAGTTTGGTTTCTGAGTTTTATGTTTTATAAAATGAAGGGAGTAGTGACTGATGTTGTAGCTCAGTGGTTGAGCATTGACCTATGAACCAGGAGGTCACAGTTCAATTCCCAGTCAGGACACAATGATTCTCTCTCACTGTTTATGTTTCTGCCTCTGTCTCCCTCTCCCTTTCTCTCTGAAATCAATAAAATATATTTTAAAAATGAAGTGAGTAAATTTTTTGACAGTGGAAAATATGCACCCAGCACTGAAGTAAAAATAATATGATAATAGGAAAAAGAACAGGAAACCTGAGAAGCATGCCCAATCAGGATGCCAGGAAGTGGCAGAGCTGTGGCTGGGCAGTTTCCTTCAATGAGCTGTGCTGGGAATGTGGCTTCCCTCAATCATGATTTCTAAGAAATGTCAAAGATATTCCAGCTGCTATAAAACTACCGCACCAAGCCAGTTTCACTCCAGTATCGGGCAGATCCCGCTCACACCAGCATGGGAAGGCAGAGTGCCAGCAGTAGCCCGGCTTGCCTTGCGGTTTTCCAGTGAGAAACGGTAGGACCTCCCCAGACCCTGTCTGCACACCTGGACGCGGTCTCTGCAGAGTGGCGAGGCTGGATAGTTCCGTAGTGACATCCCTGTGTTCGAACCTGGCCGCTGGGAATGAGCACGGCCACTGCCCACTGCCTTCCTGGGAAACTCACCTCCACTCCCTCCTCGGTGCAGTGGCAGCTGGCACGGTGCCTGCCTCCAGGCCGGACACGGAGCCGCGGAGTGTTCGGCAGCTGCACCAGCTCCAGGTCTGAGGGCACCCGGTCGTGGTTCCGTTAGCCCCCGGCTTCCCAGACCATCAGCGATGGTGCGACAGGTGAGCAGGCTTTAGTAGCGCATCAGACGGGCTTTTAAACCTCTGGCTAGAAAACAAAAGTGTGTGGGAACACGCCATCTAGATGCACCTCAGCAATTCAAGCTTTACAGCAAGACACCACAGCTGAGTAACTCGTGGCCCCCTCCCCTCACACCTGGACGTGGGATGGCGGTGGGGGATCCTTGGCCCTGGGTCCACGGCCCTGGGACCCTGAGCTCCTCGTCTGCACCCAGCAGTTTCTGAGGCTTCAGACCTGCCTCCTTCTCTCGCACCCTGCCTGCTCACCGCCGGCTGCGTATGTGGAGCTTATTGTACTTTCTGTCCCTGGCGTGCTGTCCTGTTGGTAAGCTGCCTTACATCCCTTTTGGGGTGGGGAGCACCCGGGCCCAGGATGGACAGGGTGATAGGCCCGTCGCACCTGCAGCGTGGCCGGGAGCATGGGCTGCCTGTCGCTGCTGCTGACCTCTCCTGGCACGGGGACCTGTGCTCTGTCCATCTCCAGGCCTGCCTGCTGGCCCCCCGGCTTCTGTTTCCGCTTCTGCCATTATCCCAGGTGGGGCACATCCAAGGCACATGGCAGGACTCTGGGGTCGGCATTCACTACCAGACCAGGGTGAGAGCCCCACGGGACAGGTGCTTTCTGGCCTGGAGGACCCTGGGGCAACCACCCTCCTTACAGACTCTCTCCTCCCAGATTCCAGAAGCCTCACGGGGGTCCGCCATGTTCCCAATCTTCATGTCCCCGTGGCACGGAGGAAGGCATTAAAGTAACACAAGCCCAGCCTTCGAACCTGCTGTGTGTCCACTGCCGTGAGCAACATCCCCTTAGCCTTCGTGACTATGTCCACTCCTCCCTGTCTCTTAACCGGGTGGGCGGACCCTCGGCACCTGCTAGCCCTGCATTTGTCCTGATTTATGTTGTTTGGTTCCGTTCATGCTGAGGGAATTTCACACTTGTGAATCAAAAGAACTGTGTTTCCAGTTTTCCTGTTCCGTAATCACCAATATTTTACATAAACTCATTTTATGTTGTAATAGGTAACTAGCAAGATGCTCCTCCTCCTCATGAAACCATCGCTAGCTGGGGAATTAAACTATGCTAATCAGATTGCATGCTAATCAGACGTCCTAGAATCTGAGAGCTCTAGGCAGAATCAGCACGGACCGTGGTGTCTGGACGTGAGGTTAGTTAACCAGCCACCTGGCACGGGCACAGGGAGATCCTGGACCGAGGGCGCCCCTCAGCCCAGCGCCTCTCCCTTTGTGGGACAGGGTCAGCAGGCGCCAGCCACTGTCCACTGCAGCCCTGCCTGGGCTCTGGGGTCCGCACCATCGCCTCCAGGGAGGGCAGCCAGGGCTGCAGCCTGCCCAACGCCCTCCAAATGGGCATGCGGAATGCTGTCCGTCTGAAGGCCGGCCTGAAATTCCTTCGGGTTCTGCTATGAGAGCACCAGCTAGGAGTGGAGTGGTCTGGTCTTCAGTGTCATAGGTGCCAGAGGGTGGGCATGCCCTGCCCTCTGAGGGCGGCCATTCTGCCGTCAGAGAGGGAGGGCATGCTCCTGCCCCCTGAGGCGCCGACTCCCCTTCATGGCCTGCGATCTGAGCCTCTGCCTGCAGGGAGGCATCTGTGGGCACACAGCGGGAGGAGGGGACTCAACGCTGAAAGTTCAGGCCCTAAGATTCCAGCGAAACTCATTCACTGAGTGTTCAGGTCACAGCCCGCTACAGGCCCTGTGGTCACATCCCACCTTCTGCTTGGCGGCTGCCATTCTCTTTGATGGAAAACTGAAGACTGCCACCATGAGCTCCCTCATCACGGGGCCCCCGCCTCGCTGCCCCATCACACCAGCCTCACCCTCACCCTCACAGAGGCTCTGAGCTTCCCCCGTGCTCTGGCACAGCGGTGGGTTTGCCCACACCACATGCAATTCTCCGCTTGTCTGCAGGCGCAGCTGGCACCAACGACTCCATTCCATTCTGGCACTCTCTGGCAAGCGTTGGTATATAATATTGCTCTCCGTTTCATTATAGTCTTTTTTTTTGAAAAGCAAAACATGTTCAGGAAAAATTCAATCAATCTTACTTATTCCCTCTTCTATTTCCTCTCTCCATCACTTGAACTTGCCATAAATTCGCTTTGAAACTGGATATAGTGGTGACAATGCAAGCCTCTGGGAGAAACAGGAAACCAGTTCAAAGTGACTGAGCAGGCCCGGGCTGCGGCCAAGTGACAGCTCAGCGAGGGCCGGGGGCAGGGCCTCCGTCCGTCCGTCCGTCCGTCCGTCCGCCCGCAGCCTCCGCAGCAGCTCCGCAGCAGCATGTCCGTGGCTCTGCCCACGTCCAGACACGCCCTTTCCCGGGGAGGCCCGCCTCCCTGCCACAGCTTCCTCCGACGGGAGCGAGGACGGAGTGGATGGACCATGGAGTTGCCGCCGGACATGCCTTTCAGGACGGGGCCCGCCCCCTCCAGCGGCCGGGAGTGGGCTGACCCCCGCCTCCCGGTTGCTCTGCCCGGAGGAGGCTGCGCTGTCCTTGGGATCCAGCTGTGGGGCTTCAGATGCCGGTTATTGGCACCAGCTCGGACTGTGTCCAGTCATGCCCCCCTCCGCCCGCAGCGGCTGCAGGAGGGCTGCTCCGGCTCTGTATTCTGTGAGCGCAGCCCAGGGTCCGGCCTGTTCCTGGTCAGCAGGGCCACTCTGACCTCACAGACGCAGTCTGCTCACTTCTGGCTCTTTCCCCAAAGGCCCGTGCGGCTTCCTCAGCTAATTCTCCTCAGGGGGCAAGTCCAGAGTGAGAAGAATCCAGGATTCTCACCCAGAAATCCCCTGGGAACATCTCCCCCGTCGGTTGGGAAAGCTCTGGGTCAGGTGCCTACTCCTCGGCCCGTGCCCGATGGGAAGAGTGGGTGTCCCTGTTGGATAAACCGGTTTGGAGGAAGGGACGGATGCAGGGAGCCAAGCAAACGAGCCGCCGTGGCTGCGGCCCTCTGTGACCAGCACGCCGCCCCTGATGCCGCCCTCCCTGCCCCTGCCGCGGGCACTGTGCGGGTGGCAGCTGCCCTGCAGGGGGCTGGCCATGTGCCCTCCTGGCACCTGCCCCTCGGGACCAGCAGCTCTGGCGTGGCCGGGGCCTCAGGAAGGCTTGTATCGGCGGGGCCTCTGTCATGTCCGCTGATCATGTGGGTGAACAACTTAAATGTCTAAGTGCTATGGTCTCCCTCCGTAAAAATAAGCCTCCAATGCTTGGTGCCTTAAACCTTTAAAAATTAGCCAGTTAGCCCTGGCCGGGGCTCCGTTGGTTGGCGCATTGTCTGTACACCAGAAGGTGGTGGCTTCCATTCCTGGCCAGGCACATGCCCTGGCTGTGGGTTTGGTCCCTGGTTGGGGGCATGTGAGGGAGGCAACCTGTCTCTTTCTCTCTCTCTCTCTCTCTCTCTCTCTCTCTCTCTCCATTCCTCTTTCTAAAATCAATTTTAAAAGTTAACAAGTTAAAAAAAATACCACAGGTGAATTCAGGTCTCAGCTTTTCTGCTCCCGCCCTGAGGATTTACTCTCGTGTTAGGATTTTGGATACCAGCCGGGAAGGCACTCTGCTCAGAGGATGCACTGGGAGCACTCTGACCCAGAGCTTTCCCAAAGGCACGCATCATGTTCAACAGCAAGGAGAAAGTGCAGCCCCCGCCACCAGCAGCTGGGAGAAGGCTGTGTCCTCCGGGCACACCCGCCCCTTTCTGCTGCAGCCCCGCTCCCAATGCTGTGGCCCCGCCCTCCTGCTGCGGCCCCGCCCCTCCTGGTGTGGCCCCGCCCCTTCTGCTGCGGCCCCGCCCCCAATGCTGTGGCCCCACCCGTCTGCTGTGGCCCCGCCCCCAATGCTACGGCCCCGCCCCTTCTGTGCGGCCCCGCCCCCATGCTGTGGCCCCGCCCTCCTGCTGCGGCCCCGCCCCCATGCTGTGGCCCCGCCCTCCTGCTGCGGCCCCGCCCCTCCTGGTGTGGCCCCGCCCCTTCTGCTGCGGCCCCGCCCCCAATGCTGTGGCCCCACCCGTCTGCTGTGGCCCCGCCCCCAATGCTACGGCCCCGCCCCTTCTGTGCGGCCCCGCCCCTCCTGCTGCGGCCCCGCCCCCTTCCGCTGCGGGCCCTGCCCTGCAAGCCCTATAAGCCAGGCTGCCACCACTCAGCAGACACAGCAGGTCTGAGTCCCGCCTGCTGCGGGTCCTGGCCGGCCTTTCCCAGCCAGAGAGGCCTTGCAGGTCCTGGTCACAGACACGCGGCGCTTCCCGCACAGGCGTCTGTCTTTCCTCGTCAGGAGTCAGAATGAAAAGATCTCCGTTAGAGGACACGTCCAGGGTACTCCCCGGGGAGGGCCGGCCTCGGGCCTCTGCCTCTGTCTCAGGGGCTCTGAGACCAGCTCACGTCCTGTCAGCGGTGCCTTGTCTGCGCTCCCTGGCACCACACTTGATCACTATCCTCCAGTATCTGTGTTTGTTTAAGAAAATCAACAGCAGGATTCTTTGCAAATTGCTAAGGATCTGCTGAAAATGTGTTTTTTCAATACATCGATCCAAATGATGCATTCTGAACGGTTGACATTTTTTAAATAAATGAAATAAAAGCAGTTATGCTATGCAGCTTTATGAAAGTTTGAACCTTTTGATTACCTCCCAGTAATTTTGTTTCTTTCTATGTGTTTGTGAATTTTTTCAGGTTTCACCAGCGTAGGTGGGCAAAGGAACAGAGTCGGGGACATCGGCGGTGCCAGCTGCAGCGGGTGTGAGGATGACTGGGAAGGCCGCAGAGCCGGCTGTCAGGCGGGCGTGCACAGTAATCTGACACGAAGCCTCCCTGGAGGAAGAAAGCACCCAGGATCCGACTGCAGCTGCTCACGCACCCTGACCACGTCATGGAAATCGCCCTGAGAACACACCAGGTCACACAGTGGTTTCCAAACGGCTCCAGGCCCAGGAGCGCACCGCATCGAAGCGTGTGCTGCAGGTCCTTCCTGGATCGCATCCCAGGACTGTATTTCTAGAAAGGCGTCACAGTCTGTCACTCTCTGTTCAGGACACGCGGGGACGGGAGGCTCCGAGTGCCACGGGCTCAACTTCTCCCCCCAGCGGGGTGAGCGCTGGCTTCACTGTCTTTCCCGGCGGCCCTGGCCCATGTGGCTCAGTAGTTGAGTGTTGTCCCCACGTTGCTAGGTCACCCTTTGATTCCCAGCCAGGGCACATGCCCTGGTCCTGGGCTTGATCCATGTTTCTCTCTCTTTCTCCCCTCCCTTCCTCCATGCCTAAAATCAACAAAACCCATATTAAAGAATACACCCTTGCCCATGTTGGGAGGGAAGTTGAGCAAGCTGCCTCCTTCCCCTGTCCTGGAGGGCACAGTGGCTGCCAACGGCAGAGCCCAGCGCAGGGTTTCAGCGCTGGAAGGCCTGGCAGACCGGTACTTACACAACAAAACAAACAAATAGAAACAAACAAAACGCAGTTAAAGGACAGAATGTCTCTCTGGGCATCTGCTTTCCGAAAAACGTGGCCCTGATGACAAGAAGCAAGGGTGAATGTTTCCAAGCAGACAGGCCTGAACCCCTGAGATAAATTTAGAGAAGAGCCGGAGCAGATCTCCCTCAGTCTGCCTTGCCAAGGGATTTGGGATCAAAATCTAGTTCATTGTCTTCCAAGAATCCTATCAGATCCTAAGATTTTACCAAAGAAGACAGATTTCCTTTGATAATTCGTGCTAGTTGGCTTGAGTCCCAGGGATAAGGTGTGAATGAGATGTCACCGCCTGGATGTCCCTCATCAGATAGCCTCTGAGCAGCGCTCACAGGCTGTGCCCAGGTGTGTGGACGGAATGTTTGTGTCCCCATCCATATGCGGAAGCCCGACCCCAATGTGCTGTATGTGGAGGCGGGTCTTGAAGATGTGATTAAGGTTAAATGAGCTCATAGGGACACAATACTGCTGGTGTCCTCATGAGAAGAGACACACCAGGGAGTTCTCTCCTCGCCCACATGCACAAAAGAGAGACGCCCGCCTTCTACACGCCAACAGAAGAGGTCTTGGAATAACCCTGCGTTACTGGGACCTCGACCTTGGATTCCTGTTTCCAGAACCGTGATAGGAGCATTTGCCTGGTCTGTGCTGTGCTGTGCTGTTACGGCGTCCTGAGCTCACTGATATGTCACATGAACAAGCAGGCCTCTGCTGGGTGCCTGGGTGCCACTGATAATGATACAGCACTGATAATAGACTTGCCATTCGGTGATCACTGGGTATGGACCTGGCGTTGATGACCACTTCTCCTTGGTTGCGGGTGAATTCCCTCATGCACTGGTGCATCCTGTCACAATGGTAGGGAGTCTTGCTTGTCATCATGAGGGCAACATGCCCTTGACTGAAACCGGAGCTGAAGCCTCAGTTGTATGTATTGCATTTCCCTTTAGATTTATATAAATTTAACAGATTTAGTTCTATTTTATTTTAGTATTGGGGCTTGTGGAAACCCTTGTGTAAAAGCTGATCACATGAGTGTTCTGGGCTCGTGTTTGTTCAAGGCCCTCCCAGAGGGACTGGTGTCATGTGGTCACTTACGCCATGGAGTTGAGGGAACAGAAGGAAAGAGTCCCATCTGGAGACTCTTTGCCGCAATGACATTTTTCTCTTTAACACTTCACTCATCTGAGCCTAGAAGATTCTAGATGATTCTGCATTGAGTAGGTGACCCTTGACTCTTTCTCTACCTGCTCTACCCCAATGGGGAGCAGAATGGTAGGTAGGAACAGGTTGTGCCACATGGGCCACGGGACTGGTGCCCAGACAGAAACGAGGGTGCGGGAACTGGGTCAGAGCTGAGGAGAGGAGATGTGGCAGTGCCAGGGCCTTGCCTCATTGGCTCGTAAAACAAGATTCAGATGGGATAATACCCTTTGCTCCACTTTCAAATGGCCCTCACACAGGCTACCTTTCTCCCTGCTTCAGACTCACCTCCCCTCTCTCACCACCCTCTTGCTCTAGTTCATTTCAGCCATTACACCACGCATGTCAAACTCAAAGGCTAACATGGGCCAAATAAATCAGGTTTAAGTTTATGTGGGCCACAAAAATACAAAAGCTTCCATTTTCATAGAAATATAGATTTATTTTATAGATATATGCTGAATATAAAGGGCTGAAATAAATCAGTAATTGTTAACATAAAATAATAGGACATTTTAATAAAAATTAATATTTTTTCTTGAACATAAACTTACCACTGAATAACTTCACAAATTAATAAGCGTAACGCAAATAAACCTAATTTTCTTGTTCTCCAAAAGCAAAATATTTCCTGTTGCGCACACCAAACAAGTCAGTCCAAGACTAATGACATGGTAATTGGCTGCCAAAATATTCACTGCCATTATTAATGGAGAGAAATTGTGTGCCTGCATGTAAGGTGTGTGAGGGAAATGAATGCCACACGATTCCAGTAATCAGTCATTGGTGAACGATGTAGCTCGTTATTATAACTAGAGGCCTGGCGCATGGGTTTATGCACTGATGGGGTCCCTCAGCCTGGCGTGCGGGGTTTGGGCCTAAAGCGGCTCTCCTATATCTCCTGAGGGGTCCCGGATTGCGAGAGGGTGCAGGGCAGGCCAGTGGACCTCACAGGTGCACCATCAGGGCCAGGGAAGGATGGCAGGAGGGTGTGTCTGGCCTGTCTAGCCCAATCCTGGTCAGCAGGATCCCAGCAGCAACCTAACCTATTGGTTGGAGGGTCTGCCCCCTGGTGATCAGTGCATGTCATAACGTCTGGTCAAGTGAATGGTCAGACACTTAGCATATTAGGTTTTTATTACATAGGATTATGTATAACAGGATACTGTAAAAATTAAGTTATGAAATTTTTATTAAAATGTTCCTTACATACCGTTATATTGGCTGGGCTGCAAAATATTTGTTGTGGGCCACATGCGAGTTTGACATGCTCATGTTGTTACACTCTTAGGCCGTTTATGTGGCTGCCAGTCCTGAGGTGGATGAGGCAGATAGAGCCTCCACATTGCATCATGAGGTTTTTTCGAGAAAGTTGCCAAGCCAATCTTGCTGAACCATGTTTACTCTCTGAGGTCACAGGTGACATGTCACTCTGCCATGCGCTGACCCAGTAGGATGACTGGGGACAGGGCAGCATTGCTGTCTCACTCACGTCTCTGCACAAACTAGACCATGACCATTAGGAGGCTGCTCTCCTGGTAACGCCAGCATTGCCAGGCACTTTCCTAGTGTAGCCGGATCTCTGAGTAGTCAATTTGCAAGAATGAGCCTCATCTTTAGCACAAGCCACCAATTGTCTTTCCTTTCTAAGCATAGTCTCAGCAAGTTGTGCTTCTCTGGAAGACACTGGAGCAGATCAGCATTATATCACTTAAAAAGCCAAGTTCAATAGGTCCTGATCAGGTAGCCGAGTTGGTTAGAGGATCATCCCCATATGTCCAGGTTTTGGGTCCAACCCAGGTCAGGGCACTTACAAGAATCAACCAGTGAATGCATGGGTAAGGGGAACAACACATCACTCTCTCTCTCTCAAATCAATCAGTAAGTATTTTTTTTTTTAAGAAATGGTCTGATTTTAAAAAACCAAGTCCAGCAGTCAATCCTACCAACCTGGAGCGGCTCTCAGACTAAGGAGAGCTGTGCTCCTTTCTAGAATCTGAGACTGATTTGTTTGTTAAATTGGGCCAACAGTGGAACGGTAGCTTTTCATGCTTTGGCTGGCATCTAGGTAAGAACTGGAGAACTCAGACTTGGGTCTAGAACATGTGCCAAAAGAATGGCCCCAAAATCTATTAGAAACAATGGAAATTTGTCAACTGTAGCTTTAGGTTTGAACTAACATTTTTTCCCATTCCTATGCCATCTGCCATTTTCCTTTTTATACCTATTCTCCTCTCCTTATCTACCCCAACCTCCCTCTCCTCCACTTTCCCTCCCTCCCTCCTTCCCTTCATCCCTCCCTCCCTCCTGCTTTTTTGCCTTCCTGCCTTCCATCAAATATGGCAAATATGCCAATATTATGCTAGGTCTCAGAGAAACAAAGACAAGAACTCATGGTTTCTGTCCTCACCAAGCTCCTTGTCTTCTCAGTGAATTTCTGTTTGATTCCTAATTTATTTTTTTTAAAGACATTTTCTTGATTTTTTAGAGAGGAAGGGAGAGGGATAGAGAGCTAGAAACATTGATGAAAGAGAAACATTGACCAGCTGCCTCTTGCACACCCTCTACTGGAGATGTGCCCACAACCAAGGTACATGCCCTTGACTGGAATCAAACTTGGGACCTTTCAGTCCGCAGGCCAACTCTCTATCCACTGAGCCAAACTGGTTAGGGCCTGACTTATTTTTTTAAATATGAAACGCTTCATGAATTTGCATGTGGTCCTTGCGCAGGGGCCATGCTAATCTTCTCTGTCGCATTCCAGTTTAGTGTATGTGCTGCCGAAGAGAGCACACTTATGGTAAAGACGGCAGGAATCTGTGCAGGGACCGCAGGGCAGCACAGAAAACTGCCAGGGGTGGGCGTGGGCGGTTGCATCTGGGAGGGAACTAGCGTTGGGGCCACTGTGAGCGTGGGGTCTCACAGCCGGCACCAGCATGCCCAGGATGGGTTTCAGTGGGATAAGAAGCTCAGAGGGAGAGGCTGAGAGGCACCATCTGGTCTCCGTGGAGAGTGACCCAGCCCTGAAGGAGGCTCAAGATCTAAAACAACTGGAGGGCCAAACAGCATCTGTCAGAGAGCAGAGCCTGAGGGGTGGTGGTTGGCGCCCAGCAAACCCTCAGAATGCCTTTGCCTCTTTGAGTCACTGATAGGTGAGAGAGCCACCAGGGACAGAACATAATGGGATCGCTCCCCCACCGCCGGGTCTGGTCTGCATGCTGGGGCCTGCCCGCCTGTGGTAGGGCAGCAAGGCCATGCTCAAGGCCTGGGGGTGTCATCTGATGGAAAACAAACACAACACAGGGACCTGCGGACAGAGTGCCTCTCCTCTTTAACGCATGGCACTCACTAACCTCAGAGGATGATATAAAAGCATCAAGCACAGAGGCAGGTCCAAAGTAGATACTAAATTAAAGAATCCAACGAAAATGAGCTGGATCAGAAAAGTGATTAGTTCCTAATCTCAGGTTCACCTGGGAGACAACCACTTGTGTTAGTGGGTGGGAAGTGAAGCACAGAAAGTGTCACCAACTTGTCCAAAGTGTCAGCTGGCCAGCCGGAGGCTGCCGTCCACCCAGTCACTCCCCTGGTGCTGCCCAGAGGGGAGTGCGAGATGGAAGGACCGCCTGACGGCCCTGAACATGCTTTTTAGTGAGAACCTGTGTCTTTCCCTCAAGGTATTAGCTAGATCAACCTGGAACATTTTATCTTTTTCCCCTATAGACCTCTAGGGGGGGGCGGGAAGTGGAGGAGGAGAAGGGGTGGTCCATTTGATCATCCTATATAATAGAAGCCGAATATGCAAATTGACCGAACAGCAGAATGACGGGTCACTATGATGCCCACTAACCACCAGGGGCCAGATGCTCAATGCAGGAGCTGCTCCCAACCACAGGCCCCAGGCCAGCCCAGGAGGGTGCCAGCAGGGGGCCTGATCACCCGGCCCGTTGATTGCCCAACAGAGGGAGGCGACCGGCAGCAGTGATGGGGACTGGCGAACAGTTGGCACCAGGCTGCCAGGAAAGACCGGTGCCAGCAGGGGCTCCCCAGTCACCCTGCCAGTTGCCCCACAAATTGGCTTAATCACCAGCCAGGCCAAGGGACCCTACCCTATACATTGAGAACAGTCCCTTAGATTTAAAAATTAAACCTGGCAGGGCTACTCTAACATTGAAAAACAGAATGATGCAGCGATGACATGCATGGACTCTGGCTTGCACATTTTGTGGTCAGCCCTGATTCTGACCCTTATAACTGTGTGGTAAAGCCAGTTACTTACCTTCTCTCTACTTCAGTTTTCCACCCATAAGGTGGGGGAAATGGTACCACTGCCCCACAGGATCATGTTATGGACCACTTTTTATAATCAGGGCAAAAGAATGTAGCTGCCCATACAACAGCAAGATATCTCACCTGTGTGAAAAGCATGGTCACTGGTGCATGCAGTGTCCTGGATTGTGAGAGGGAGGTCCGATTGCTGGTTTAGGCCCAATCCTGGCAGTCGGACAACCCCCCAAAGGCCCTGGATTGTGAGAGGGCGCAGGCCAGGGTGAGGGAAACCCACCCCCCCCCCGCCCTGTGCATGAATTTCATGCATCGGGCCTCTAGTTTAGTTATAAATGTCCAAGGGTCAATCCCCTGCTCGCCCCGCCATCTTGTGAGTTCTCGGACAGGTGCGCCTACCCCTCCCGGTGGCCAGGACACATCCACAGACTTCATTACCCATGAGGCATCACTGAGCACTGCAGCAGGTACCAGCCTCTTGGCGACCCCACATGCACGATTTGGAGATGTCCACATCATGGGGCTGTGTAGAAGGCTTGCTGAGCTCATCCCTTGCAAAACATGTGGTTCTCTGGTTGGCTCATGTTGAGTCAAAATGAGTGAGCAGCTCGCCAGTATTATTCCTCCGGCGTGAGTGAGAAAGCCTCGTCATGTGAACACTGCCATGCTGCTGTCAACACTGAGTGTTGGAAAGGAGCCCGGACCTCCTAGGGTGGAAGTTTGACAGCTGGGGACAAGCCTGCGTGAGGGCTTGAGGAGGTGAGCTGCAGAAAGTTGTTAACGTAAAAAACATTGAAACCTGTAAAGAATTTTTGTGAGTTTATTTGCTCTGACATGTGCGGAGAAGTAGAACTTCAAGGAATTGAGATAATGCTCCAGAGAATGGTGGGTTACATTTGATTTATACATTGCCATCAAAGGAGGGACATAAGTGGGTTACATGAAATCCACTGGGAGAAAGCAAAGCAGGGAAACCCCTGGGATTGGATAAAAAGTAAAATGATGAACACATACTTAGGTGGGTGCAGGAACAATTAACAAAGCAATGAAGGAATTTGTGGTCTCTGTCCTGGCACCCAGCACATTTGGTTGTGCCCCAGTGGGTATAGAAAAAAGAAAGTTACAAGTTACCCGGACATTTCACGGGTGTGTTATCATAGATGCAAAGATAGACAGGCTCAGTTAAGGTAAAGGTTGACCTTGTCAGTGAAGATACCGGCCTAGGACGTAACTGCCCACCATAATTGCGTTTAATTAAAGTTTAATTTCAGACCCTCCGTTGTGGTTACTTTAGGTCTCTGAGTTTGCAAGACCGCCATGTAGGCCTCCCCTGAGCCTGTCAGGTCAGCATGTGGCCCCTTTCTGTCACAAAGTATTCAGGGATCAACAGACTCTTGGCTACGGCCAGATCCTCAAGCCACTCATGTGTCCTGGCTGGTAGAAGCTATTCATCATGGGGTGGGGCCAACATGGCAGAGCCAACGCACGCATGTGAGGCTGCTCACGTCCCACTGACTGCGATGTGCTTTCAAAAGGACAACTAGTGCCCGCCTGGCAGTCACAGGCTCTGAAAACGTGGCTGCGGATTTCTGTGCTCTAGTCCTGCTTCTGATGCCCACCCCTGTGGCCTGACGTGAGTCATTGAAACTGCCCCCATTCTGGGAAACCAGTTACATAAACCCAATGCCCTGTGAGGCCCCACGAGAGTTGCTTAAAAGCTTTGCTCCAAGTCAATCAAAGCTTTGCTCCAAGTCAATAGCTGGGGCGGGGGGGTGGGCGGGGGGTGCTGGCACAGTCTTCAGTGGGAATTACGTTAGTGGAGGCCTCGTTAGCAATGCTGAGAATCATTTCGCAAGAGACAGTGTTCATTAAAATGTAAATTGCCCCATGCCACCCTCTCCCCTGCAAGCTTTGGAAATCAAAAAGAATTCTTTATTTTAAGACAACTCTTCCCCCAGCCCTGCTGAAGTGCTCTACACCTTGGCAGTGGGAACTTGCTTTTGACCTGCCTTTTGGAAAAGAAACATCAGCAGCATGGCGTTTGGAGCCGTCACGCCAGGCTGGGCACAGGTATCTGGTGCAGATTGGAGAGTGTGGACCTGTGCGGGCCAGGCAGCCGCCAGCCTCAGCCAGGAGCACCGCCCGTGCAGGGCTGGGGCAGTCGCCTGCGTGCAGCACACGGAGTTGTGCACAGTTCATACAGAAAAAGAAGAGTCACTAATTAATGTTTGCTCTGTATTGATTACATGTTGTAACGGTAATATTTTGGCTATATTGGTTAAAATCGCTTATAATAAAAATGAATTCCACCTGTGTGCTTTTTTAAGACTTTTTATTTATTTTATTTTTAATGAGTTACATTTATTTGGCTGGCCATGGTTAATAAGATCATGTAGGATGCAGGTGTACATTCTATGGCACATGATCTGTATATTGCATTATACAGATCAGGTCATCTCCCGTCACCATAGAGGTATGTGGCCCCTTACATGTCTAGAACCTTTGCAGATGTGTGTGGGTGGAATGTGGGCCCTGGTTCGGACTTTGCCTTCTTGTTGGAATAACCACCTTCCAGGGCACTGCCTTCCCAGGAGCTGCCTGCAGCACTTCCAGCCCTGGCCCAGAGGCCCCGCTAGGCCAGCCCATCCTCAGCCCAGACCTGCTTGCCTGATGCACCTTCCCACCTTCCAGGCCCTTTATGTCCGGGTTACTGCTCCTGTGAACCCGCTCCTCCTAAGACCGTGTCCCCTGGCACCTCCCCTGCCCCTGGGTAGACTACGGTGCTCTCCCACATTCTCACTGACGCACTGACACTGTCGGATGGTCTGTTCAGGGCCGGTCTCTACACTGTGTTGTGCATGAAGGGGCATCACATCTCTGCGTCTGTCTCCCTGGCGCATGGTGCACATTTGCTTAAGCACATAGAGTGGCAGAGCCAGGACAAACAGTGCTCGCCCAGGGGCCTATCTGCACCCTGCAGTAGCCGAGGCAATTCAGGCCTTGTTTTTATTGTCATGTTTAACCATTATCCTATCTAATAAAAGAGTAATATGCAGATTGACCATACCTTTGCTACACCCACAAGCCACGCCCACCAGACACAATCAGGAATGAGTATGCAAATTAACCCAACTAAGATGGCTGCAGCCACTAAGAGAGCAGGAGGTTTGGGTTTCTCTGGCCATGGAGGAAGTCAAGCTTTCTACCTGCCCGGGCCTGCCTTGGCCTCAGCTTAAGGCTACAAAGTTTCAATTATAGAAGATAAATAAATCCCAACAAAAATGGTGGCAGCCACAGAGATGAAGAGAGCAGGAGGCTTAAATTGCTCCCAGCAATGGAGGAAGCCAAGCTTCCACAGCCCTGGCCTGCCTTGGCCTCAGCTTAAAGCTACAAAGTTTCAATTATAGAAGATAAATAAATTCCAGATACCAGGGCCTTTGCTTGGGTTTCTGGGGGGCGTGGCCAGCCTATAAACCACCACAGATTCCCTCACACAGGCTGCACCATGCCCCAAGGGAACCCCCACCCTGATCCAGGACACTCTTCAGGGCAAAGCAGCTGGCCCCCACCCATGCACCAGGCCTCTATGCTATCTAATCCTTCTATCTAACAAAAGAGTAATATGCAGATTGACCATCACTCCAACACACAAGACGGGCTGCCCTTATGTGGTCAAAGATGGCTGCCCATGTGGACACAAGATGGCCACCACAAGATGGGCAGCAGGGGAGAGCAGTTGCAAGGAACCAGGTCTGCAGGGATGGGCAGTTGTGGGTGATCAGACCACCAAGAGAGGGCAGTTGGGGGTGATCAGGCCTGCAAGGGAGGGCAGATAGGGGTGACCAGGCCGGCAGAGGAGCAGTTAGGCATCTATCAGGCTGGCAGGGGAGTGGTTAGGGGGTGATCAGGCTGGCAGGCACAAGAAGTTAGGGGCAATCAGGAAGGCAGGCAGGCGAGCAGTTGGCAGCCATCAGTCCTGGATTGTGAGAGAGGTGTCTGACTGCCCATTTAGGCCTAATCCTACCAGGATTGGACCTAAATGGGCAGTTGGACATCCCTCAAGGGGTCCCAGATTAGAGAGGGTGCAGGCTGGGCTGAGGGACACCCTCCTCCCCTCGTGCACACATTTTGTGCACCGGGCTCTAGTTTTTAATAACAATGTAGGAAGTAACCTGGTGCCCCTTCAATGGGGTGCCCACTCTCCCTTGGGCACCTGCACCAGCCCTGGGTGGAATGCTGGTGTGAGTGTGGCTTGATCACAGAGAATGACCACAAAGTGCCAATTAGCCATCTGTGGGGAGGAGAACCTCGTTAGCATGATGCTCAGAGGGGCTTGGCTGTCCTGTTTACCTGGCAGAAATCTTCCTGCCTGCAGATCCGTGTTTACAGGTACGGAGTTGAGTTGCAAGTCTGTTTGGGGTTGAGGCCCTGCAATCCAAAGGCCTTCCTGGGCTCTGGGAGGAAGCGCTAACCCCGCTTTCCCTTCCTCCAGGCAGGCCCTTATGGCCATATCAGTCAGGGGTCACGTTCAAGGTTCGAGGCCGTCCTGTTTCAACAGTGCAGTGCCAGGAAGCCAGCCCAGCCCGGGGTGGACGGGGCCCGCCCGCTCCCTGAGAGGATGCTCCGGGCAGTACTCTATCCTTGAAGGAGGAACATATGCCTCGTTGAGAACACGCTTCGCTTTGGAACGTGGGCTACTCAGCTTTCCAGGAGTACACCGTTCCACAGGCAAAGACCCGCCTTTTCTTTGGTCGGAAAAGAAAGCTTTATCTGTTCAAAACATATAAACCAACCTGAAACCCCACTCAAAACAAACCAACTTGGCCATTTTCCTAAAAAGTACAGGAGACTGCCCACGGGAGCTGAAAGTAGGAGAGGAACACACATGGGGCTGCGGTTGTCTGGCCTCTGGCGGTCGCGCTGGCCGGGGCCTCCCGGGGCCCTCCCGGGCGGCCCACACCACAGGGCACTCTCCAGGAGGGGCCTCTGCCACCAGGACCAATAAGACGTTGCTTTTGTTCAGTGAGACCAGATTGAAAACTTCAAAATATGCGGTATTTTCCTCGAGGACTCAGGCTGTGGTCAGACCGCACGCCAGTCCACTGGGCAGGACTGCAAGGTGCTAGAGGCCGGTGCACAAAATTCGTTCATCGAAAGGGGCCTGAGAGGGTGTCCCGCAGCCCAGCCTGCTCCCTCTCCAATCTCGACATCCCTCTTACAATCCGGGACCGCTGGCTCCTAACCTCTCGCTTCCCTGCTTGCCTGATCACCCCTAACCTCTCCCCTGCAGGCCTAATTGCCCACAGCTTTTATTAGTAAGGATAAAGCTGAACAAATGAAGTGAAATGAAGTGTTGGTATACATTTTGAGATAAGAATCTGGCCTACTGTGTGGGGTGTAATAATAGGAATACAGTATACCAAGTATGATGATATTTCACAAAAGCAATGCTGCAGGGCCTGTAAAACCGAGGAGCTGAGCTCGTGGTGGGATTGGCCAAACAGGTATTCAAGGTCAGCTTCTGTGATGAAGAGAAATGGAGCTTCTTCCTCTCAGTGGCACTAAAAACCAGCCAGATATAGACAGACAGGTGTGCATGGCACACACAAACACACAGACACGTATGCATGCACACATTATTGTATTGGTACTACTTTCATGCAAAGCGGAAGGCACTGCAGCTGAGATTGGGGTGATTCTGCACCGGTGCACCGGCTGCCGGGCGCGGAGCGCTCTGCCCACAGCAGGCCCGGGGAGGGCCCAGGGGGCACCGCCACCGGCAGCTGGTGTTTCCAGGGCCAGTCCCTCACCTGTCCCTCAATGACATCTTTCCTCTCTGTTTCCACACCTGCCGTAGCTCACCCTTCTCAATGGCCTGGTGCTTGAGAGGGGCCTGTGCAGTCACTTTGGCTGCCCAGCAGGTGCAGAGCAGGTGAGGGGTGCAGGCCCCTGGCAGGGCCCGATCCCGCCCCTCCAGGAAAGGCAGGGGCTCTGCCTCCCACGTTCTCATAACAGTGCTTTGCAAGGCCGCCGGTTGGTCAGAGTCAGAGAAGGTTCCGCGGGAGCTATCTACAGCACAGCGTGGAAACCGGGCAGCAGTCTGCGGAGCGCGGCTGGCAGGTCCCGGGCTTGTTCTTTCTCGCCTGGATTCTCACAGCAGCGGCCCCGCACTGCCCGCTCACCTGACACCCACCCCAGGACAGGAGCCAGTGGGACCGTGCTAAAGACAGCATTACCCGGCCCCGGTTCTGGAGCAGGACTCACACTGAAGTGGGGGGATATAATTCAGATATCAGGGATGGGCTTCTGCCATAGCCCCTGTGGATGCCACACTGACCCAGCAGGACCTGCTGACCTGGATAGAGCAGAGCCCCACGTGGAGGCCTAGCTGAGAAGCAGCGCGGAGCAGCCCCGTGGAGAGACCTCCCGCCCTGATGGACGTTGCACACCCTCCCTCCCCCCCGGCCTTGACTCTGGGGGCTCCTTGTGCATCCACAGGGGCTATGGCAGCTGCCACGGGGACTAACAGCCCGGCTGCGGGGACTAACAGCCCGGCCGCGGGGACTAACAGCCCGGCTGCGGCAGTGGAGCAAGGACAGGCTTTCTAGGGACCCGCCTGGAGCTGCTGGGAGGAAAGGAGCTGCTTCTGAGGCGGGAGTGGGGTCTCTGGAGAGCTGTGCCTGCCCTTCTCGGTGCTCCTCCCGTGTGTGTGAGGTGGCATGGCCCTCTCCCCTCGCCCTCCTTCCCTCCCACCCCGGAGGCCAAAGCCACATGGGGATGTGCGAGGGGAGGGAGGTCAGACTCCCCTCCAAGGTCAGGGGGGTGGGGGAGAAGCATTGAGAGAATCCCCGGAAGCTGGGCGGTGTGCCCCTCAGATGGGTCTCACCCGTGGGTGGAATCTCAGTTAAGAGCTGGCTGGAGGCTCCCGGGTGGAGTGGGAGAGCCTGAGCAAAGTGGGTCCGCAGGCCAGAGGGAATTGCAGGCGTGAGCACACGTGAGGCACCCTAGGAGAGGGTGACGGGGCTGGGCTCCAGGGGGCATAGGGACGGAGGCCATCCTCTAGGCCCGGGGTGCTCCCGAGGGGAACGTCTGAGGGACCCGCAGGCAGGAGGAGGCGGTGGCTGGGCGAGGGGAGCGTTGTCAGGGCAGCGTTTCTGCTTGGGAAGCTGCAAAGCTCGGGGCGGTGATGGTTGCTTAACGGTGTGAACGTCCTTAATGCCCCTGGCCTGTCTGCTACCCAGTGGCCCGCGTGGTGAACATCCGTGTTATGTAATCATGTATTACGTTACGGTGATCTCACCACATTAACGAAAGAGGCACAGGTGGGCACCTGCCACCCAGTGGCCACAATGTCTGACTAAGACGTCACCAGTCACATCAGGACCACGAGGCATGGCCCTCTCCCCTCGCCCTCCATCCCTCCCACCCCGGAGGCCAAAGCCACGTGGGGATGTGCGAGGGGAGGGAGGTCAGACTCCCCTCCGAGGTCAGTCCTGGGCCACGGCAGGGGGAGTCCTGCCTGGAGCAAGAGGCAGAACAGGGTGCCAGTTCCTGGTCATCAGCAGCCGGTCCTCACGGCCGCCTGAGACCTCGCTGGCTCTGAGGAGAAAAGGTTTGACCCGTGCGGTCTAAGGGGAAATTGAATCCTGATCCTGCTCGCCAAGTTACACATATATGATGATAGGATTTCCTTTCTTTTTTTTTTTAAATATATTTTATTGATTTTTTACAGAGAGGAAGGAGAGAGATAGAGAGCTAGAAACGTCAACGAGTGAGAAACATCGACCAGCTGACTCTTGTACACCCCCTACTGGGGATGTGTCCGCAACCAAGGTACATGCCCTTGACCGGAATTGAACCTGGGACCTTTCAGTCCGCAGACCGACGCTCTATCCACTGAGCCAAACCGGCTCCGGCGGATTTCCTTTCTTTTAAAAAGGTGCAGCGAAAGGAAGCCCAAGCAAAGGCCAAGGCGATGGTGAAGGGGTGACTCCTCGGGCTCCAGGGGCCCCATCGCAGCTCGGCAGCCCTTCCTCCTGATCACAAAGCCAGCACTGCAGACGGGTGCTCACAGGCCCTGCCGGAGACGCCACTGCGTGGATAACCCTAAAAGTCGCCGGGCGTGGAGGCCGGGAGAAGCGCGCGGGAGGAGGCGCCAGGCTCTGTGCTGGGTGCGGCTCTCTCTCTTCCACGGAGCCGCGCCCTGTCTGCTCAGTGAGCTCAGCAGGCATCTGCGGCGGCAGGTCTTCAGCACGAGCCCCTGAAGGGGAATGTGGGAATAAATCGGCACCTGCCTTGCGTGGAAGCCACTGCGATATCAGCCGCGCTGAGGCAGAGCCGCGCTGTGGCGCTGTGGGCAGCCGTGCTGTGGAGAAAAGAAGCTGCACGCTGTGCGTGGGATGATCGTTTTCTGAGATACAGGCCCTGGCAAACTGCATCATGCCAGCGCCATTCTCTCCTTCCGCCTGCCACGCCGGTTCCCCTTCCTGATCCAGCTGAAAGGCCTTTGCCTCACTTCCTGCACGCCCCAGGCCTAGCCTTGCAGATCTTCTGGGCACTGCCCAGCATCTCCGAGCCCCGAGGCAGCGCACCTGCCCATGCCCCAGCCCCAGCCCCAGCCCCAGCCCCAGCCAGCCCAGCCCCGGCCCAGCCCTGCCCCAGCCCCAGCCCCAGCCCCGGCCCAGCCCCGGCCCAGCCCTGCCCCAGCCCCAGCCCCGGCCCAGCCCCGGCCCAGCCCTGCCCCAGCCCCAGCCCCGGCCCAGCCCCAGCCCCGGCCCAGCCCCAGCCCCAGCCCCAGCCCCAGCCCAGACCCGGACGCTGTTCGCCCCGGACACTGTCCGCCCGGGATGCTGGCGCCCCGGATGCTGTGGACGCTGTCCGCCCAGGATGCTGGCCGCCCCGGATGCTGGCCGCCCCGGACACGCAGTGCAAATGTGGAGCCTGGCTCCCCTCTCGGCACGGTGCTCTCTGGGGCATGGTGTAGTCCAGGTGCAGGGTTTCCCTCCTCATGGAGCTGCAGAATACTCCATCCCACTCGCTGTACACGGTGTGCGGGTGCCACATGTTTATTCATCCATCACGGTATGGGGCTGCTGTGGATAACGCCCCTCATCCATCACTCTGTGGCTGCTGTGGATAACGCCCCTGTAAACACGAGCTATTTTCACAGCCATTTGACCAGAATACAGTGTTTCAGCTCCACTCCCCTCTCCAAGGACACAGCCTCTCTCCAGCCCTCAAGCCACCGAGGAATAGACAAATCAAGATGGAGACCACCTGGGAACAGACCCACTGCGACTCTTCTCTGCCTGCCCTCTTCCTTCTTCTGTCTGTCACACCCGGGTCTACGCCATGGGCCGCATGCGGGCACAGCCATGAACACAGCAGCACGGAGCCTCGCCTCTGGCAGGGAGGGCCCACCGCCCTGGGCTGGGCTGGGCTGGGGCTGGGCTGGAGCTGGGACTGGGGCTGGGCTGGGGCTGGGCTGGGGCAGGGGCTGGGGCTGAAGCTGGGGCTGGGCGGCCAGCGTCCGGGGTGGACAGCGTCCGGGGCGGACAGCGTTCAGGGATGCGTGGGGAGGGTGGTGGACGTTGGTGCTCAGTCAGGACAGCGCTGCAGTGGGGAGTGGAAGTCTGGAGATGGGGATGGGAATGTAAGCAATGCCACTGAACTGTAATGGTCGAGAGGTAAATTTTATGCCATGTTTCTACCCCAATTAAAGACGTGAAAAATAAAGTGTCTGAAAACAGCCTTGGACATTGGTTTACGAGGTGACCAAGCTTTCTCCCCCGGCCTCCTTTGTGGCTGAAAACAGAAAATTCATCTCCTAGTCCGGTGGCTGGCACCTCCTGGGGGCACAAGACACAAATGGGTGCTAGTGAGTGTGTGACTGCCAGGAGGAAGCGGCAGAAATGACAGCCGACAGCGACAATGGGACAAAAGCATTCGAGGGAAGGCAGACGGAGCTCCGAGGCTGGGCAGACAGTGGGAGGGAAGCCAGGACTGCCCGTGCGCTTGGCCTGGAGACCAGGGGTCCCTCTGCCCTGTGCCTGCGGACACGGACCCTTTCAGCCGTGCCCTGGGGCACAATAGTCACCCACGCCTCAGCGAAAGGCGATGGTGAGTCACTGGAAACTGGACCGTGCCCCGGTGCCTCACAGAAGGTGCCACCCCGAACAGCACCTCTGTTCTGGTTTATTGACAGCGGGCAATAGGTGCGAGGCGCCACTCAGCCTTTTTCCAAAGCTCCCGCCCTCCGCCCCCAGGAAGCCCATGGGGAGGGGAGCGGGTGGAAGACACGGCAGGTGCTGCTCGGGCTCTGGGAGAAGCGGTGTCCATCGCTGAGCCGAGCGGACACGGTGACATGGAAATTGCATGTCAGTGTCTCCTGACGATGCCTGTGCTGGTGAGTGTTTTGTGGGATGGGGTAGCTGAGAAGGTGTTAGGGGGTTTGAGACCGTGCGGTGGTGCTCCCTGTCTGCTGCTGCACGGACCTTCCTGGCTTCGGACAGCGGCCTTTATCCTGTCCGGCTCCGGGCCGGGAGCAGGGCGCCTGTGCCTGGCTCAGCAGGGGAGCGGGGTCTGGTGCGGGCGGCTCTGTGGCTCTCCGGGCCGGAGGAGAGGGGCCTGGCTGTGGGCTCTGGGCGCGGTGGTGCGGCCTGAAGGCTCTGTTCCTCGCCGGCCTCTGTGGGCCTCTCCGGGCACCTCCCCGCAGGGCCAGGGGCACCCCGCAGTGAGCCGACAAGAAGCAAGAGGCTGAGAGAGCTGGGCCAGTCTTCTGCGGCTTCATCATGGAAGTGCCTTCTCCTCACTGTTGAGCAGGGAGTCGCTGTCGGGGCCTCCGAGGAGGGCCAGGCCCACAGGCTGAGCATCAGCCGGACCTTCTGGGAGCTGCTGGCCACGGCCACAGGCACAGGAGGAAGGACAGCAGCAGGTGATGGGGGAGAGGCTCGTGGTGAGGGAGAGGGGCCACTGTGAGTGTGGGGGTCCCCTCATCTGACGGGGGGGGGGGGGGAGGGCGAGAGCGAGGTTCCGGGCCTGTGGGCCTGGCTGGGCGGAGCAGGGGCAGGGGAGGCAGCTCACCTTCGCAGGAGCTGGCTGTCTGGCGCCCAGAGGCGGGAGCGCTCAGGGAGAGGGAGGCGGGCGGAGGGGCCCAGAAGAGGGGTGTCCAGAGCCCAGCCCCGGGGTCGGTGCCTGGAGAGAGGCAGCCCCTCTCGTGACCTGAACCCCGCAGCTCGGCCAGGGCAGCCACTGCCAGCACTGCCTGCTTCCTGAGGGGAAGACGCCCTCCCTCCCCCTCCCTCCCCCTCCCTCCCCCTCCCTCCCCCTCCCTCCCCCTCCCTCCCCGTCCCCCTTCCCACCCTCCTCCACACCCTCCTCCACACCCCCTCCACACCCCTCCCCACCCTCCTCCCCACACCCTTCCCCACCTTCCCTCCCCACCTTCCCTTCTCACCCTCCTCCCCACCGCCTCCCCATCCCCCTCTACACCCCTCCCCATCCTCCTCCCCACCCTCCTCCCCACCCCCTCCCCACCCTCCCTCCCCACCCCCCTCCACGCCCCTCCCGACCCCTCCACAACCCCCTCCCCACCCCCTCCCCACACCCATCCCCACCCCTCCCTCCCCTTCCCACCCTCTGGAAAGCAGAGCACTGACTGGCTTGGGGTGGGAGACCAGCAGGCTGAGGCCGCCCCCCTCCCTGTGGGCACCTGAGTGGTCAAGCTGATGTGACAGGAGGAGCGGGAGTGAGTTTGCCCCGCCCCCCTCCCTGCCTTCCCCAGCCTGTGGGTGTGGCGCTGGCAGGTGTCTGTGCCCACCCACCAGGCTCCAGCCACACTGCCCGCTCCTCCTCCGAGCTCTCCCTCTCCACCCGGCTCCGTGGACCACGTGGAGTGGAGGAAGGGGTGGGGGTTGGGGAGTTTAGGGGGCCCCCCCTCACAGCCTCCCCCATCACGTCCTGTGGGGCCTGGCAGGCAGGGAGCCAGATTTAGCACTAAAAAGCATCGGCTGCAGTGAAACAGGAACCCGTAGACACTGAGTAACGTCTCAGCACAGGTGTCTCAGCCTCTCTTTGGGCTCCTTCCCAGCACAGCGGCGAGTGTTCATCTAAACCGATTTACCGGGCCGCCTGTCTGCTCAGCGGCCCCTCAGGAGGCACAGGCCCGGCTCTCTGCTCTGCAGACCAGGGGCCACCCAGACCAGCCCCTCAGGATGCAGACCTGAGCCCCTGCCTCACCCCCTCCGAGGCTCCTGGCCACTCCTAAAGCCCTGGAACCCACACAGGACTGTCTGCACCCCGTCTCCTCCCGGGGAGAGGCCGGGCCTGGGCCTCTCCCCCCCACAGTGATGTGCCGGGCGGCTTTACCGCAGCCGGCCTGGGCGGCAGCCGGCCTCCCTCCGGGCGTCCTCAGGCCGGGACAGCCCAGGCTCTGCCCTCATCCTCACCTTCTCCCAGGCCCTGTCTTCCTCAGGCCTGTCCCTAAACACAGGCGTGTGTGCACACATGTACCTGCACACACAGGCGCACACACACACAGACATAGCCATCCGATTGAAGACAGACACACAGGAGAGATGGCGTGAAGACACAGGCGGACATGGGAGTGAGGAGCCACCGGTCCCCGGGCCGCCGGGAGCCACAGGGGCCGGAGGGCCCTCCCGGAGCCTCCAGAGGAGCACGCCCAGCCCAGCCCAGCCTTTCGGACCTCGGCCTCCAGAACAGAGACCATGACCTCTGCTCCTTTAAGCCGCCCGGCTTCGGCGTTTGTGATTCAGCCCCTGGCAGCGGTGATGCCCTCAGAGACGCAGCGCTAAGACCCAGCATCAGCGAGGGCCTAGCGCTGACCCAGATAGCAGCTAAAATTGGCAAATCTGATAATGGACCTGGGCACTAAGCTCTCACTCAGACACAGTAAGCCAGGCGGGAGCGGGCCCACAGCCAGCGGGAGACAGCAGAGCCATCTGGGTCACGCAGGGAAACGCCCCTGGTTCTGGGAAGCCTCCTTCGGGGCTGTGGGCGCCTGCGGGTGGACGGGGAGGGGGCAGCTTCGGGAATGAGGGCATGGCAAGGTCGGGGAGCAGGGTGGCGCTGCAGACCGCCGTCCGGCAGAGCTGTCTGCAGGCTTCTATTTCAGAAATCTCCATCCAGGGTCACTGGTGCTCCATTCGGAGCACACGCTCCGATAACACAGTGCAACGAGGCCCGGGCCTCTGGCTCCCATCGCCTTACAAAGGCTCCCGTTCAGGGGTCAATGTTCCTCCTTTAACTCGGCATCTGTTGGTTGTCAACTCCAACACTCGGAGCGTGTGGGTCCCAGGACGCCGTTGGGTGCTCTCCCGGGCATCTCACCAGCAACACCTGAGTGGGAGCTCACCTGTAACCACAGGGACACGGGCTTTGTCTGGGCGAGTCCCTGGCACCACCTGGGGGGCCACACGGCCACTGGTCCTGGCAGCAGGGCCGCCTGGAGAATTGGTGGCATCTGCCAGGGCGGTCAGGTCCCTCGGCCCAGACAGGTGCCCTGCATCACTTGGCAGGCGACTAACCACCGGCCCGTGTGGCTGCGCCTCCAAGGGAGCTGGCGTCCGGAGGCGGGGCTGGTCGGCTGATCCTGCCACGCCGGCCCCCGCTCCGGCATCCTGCCCGTCTCCCACCCAGCCTCCGACCCTGCTCTCCCGTCTACTTGAGCTGTGTCCCACCGAGTCCATGAAACCTCTTGGTGCAGGTACTGTCGGCGAGCATTCAAAAGAGCTGACCCCTGCCTACAGAGATTATGTGTGCTGTTCTCATCCCGCCCTAAAGTTATCGGTGCTATTAATAAACTCGGAGTAACAGGAGCCGCTGGCTAATTCAGGAGGAACTCTGAGACCTGCAGGCCGCAGGCACGATGGAGAGGCGAGATGAGAGATTTCAGCCTGGCGGCGTTGTCCCTCGCCGCTCTGATTCCGGCCAGGGCACAGCCTGGGCCGTGGGCTCAGGCCCCAGAAGGGAGTGCGCAGGAGGAGCCACTCGATATTTCTCTCTCAGCCTCTCCCCTCCTCTCTCTCTGAAGATCAATAAATGATTAAACATGAGCAATATCATTATTTTTAAAAAGGGACTGGCCCTGCCCGGTATCACTCAGTGGTTAGTGTCACTCTCACACAGAGGGGTTTGTGTTTGATTCCCGGTCAAGGCCACATACCTGGATTTGCAGGTTCCTTCCGGGGCCCCTGGAGGTGAGTGTGGGATGCAGCCAGTCGGCATTTCTCTCCCCTGCTCGGTCCCTCGCTCCCTCCTTTCTCTCCATGCTCTCTAAAAAAACCAGTGAGAGGAAGTCCTGGGGAGGACTAACAGACAGAAAGAGATGAGAGCTGGAAGCGCCCACTGCTCAGCCCTGGAGCGGGAGCGGCTCTGCCGCCAGCGCCATCACTGCAGCCTGTGACCTTAACGGGAACTTTCTGAGCCGCCATTGCTCGTAAGTAAATGTGAGTAATAACAATAGCAGTAATTGCTAATCAGTGCTCCATTAACAGCAGCTGACCCTTAAGCCAGGAACCTTGTTGCTCTCAAAATATCAAAAGTAGCCCTAACCGGTTTGGCTCAGTGGATGGAGCATAGGTCTGCGGACTGAAGGGTTCCGGGTTCGATTCCGGTCAAGGGCATGAACCTTGGCTGCAGGCACATCCCCAGTGAGGGGTATGCAGGAGGCAGCTGGTCGATATTTCTCTCTCATTGATGTTTCTAACTCTCTCTCCCTCTCCCTTCCTTTCTGTAAAAATCTTATTTAAAAAATAAAACATATTTTAAAAATGGGCCTTCCCTGTGTCCCTGAGGGAAAGGCGATGGTGTCCGCTGGCTCCCGTGCTGTCCGCCGCCGCCCTCGTGGCTGCCTCACGGGGCCACCAAAGCGCTGCCGGCAGGGGCTGTTCCACCAAACCTCTGGCCTTCCCGTTCCTGTTTCCCTCCTGTTCTTCTGCTTCCGGTTTGTCTCTTTCTCCTTTCTCCTCCGAGCACCTGTGCACAGGCCAGCCTCTCCGCAGCCGGTGCCATGGCCCCTGGCAGCTGGCACATTCAGCCGGTCCGCAGTTCGGCACCTCCCACCCCGCCTGCTTCCAGGACCCGCTTCTGCCAGCACAGGCCGGGAGAGCCCAGTGACTGTGAGGAGGCTCTGGTGGCAACGGCCTTAGACTCCACCTTCCGACCGCCTCTGCCCTCTGGCCACCGGGGTGCAGGCTCCTGCTGCCGGTCAGCGCTCCCCGGCAGCACCGCCTTTCCCCTGTCCCAGCATCAGCCTCTGTGCCTTCACCCGATTTAGGGAATTCTACCACCTCATACCCCCCCCCCCCCCGCCTGCAAGGCCATGCCTGCCTCCTCTTAGCTGCCCCCGTTCCCTGTCCTGGTTCCCGTGGCCTCGGTGCTCTGGCGTGGGACCTGTGGCCGAGACCCATCCGCCCTCCTGAGTGAGCTCCCTCCCAGAGGGAGCGGACAGCCTGCCGGCAGTGCCTCCCGCAGGTGCTCCCCCACCCAGCCCACCCCTCCTGGGAGGCCGGCCCTGCAGGCCAGTCCTGTGCCCAGCCAGCCCGGGCCAGCTGCCAGGCACGTGGGCCAGCACCCCGGTATCTGACGTCTGCAGGCTGGCCGACGGGCCTGCTCTCCTGCTTCCTCTCCCTCGCTGTTCCTTCCGGGAAGGCACATAAAGGCCCCTGTCCACGCTTCCCTTGCCCCTCTGCCTCCGTCCAACCCGCCTCTCCCACATGTCCCCACAGGGCCCTGGCCTGGCAGCCCTGTCCTTCTGAATCTGTGACAAACTTCCTCACCAGTGGCCGTGGCCTCCCGACCTGCTGGCCTCACCAAACCTGGACAGCTCCCAGCGGCCGTGGCCTGGAGCCGGGCTTCTCTTCCCAGGAGCCTCCTTTGAGGAATGACGGAGCGGAGACCACAGGCCGGAGGAAGCAGAGCACTGGAGGGAGACAAGACGCTCAGCCGAGAGGGCAGACGGAGGCGCCGGGATTCCTGACGTGGGGAGGTGTCAGCCACCAACAAGGACAGCCAGAGTCCGCGGACCCCGACTTCCTGCTGCTGCACGGCAAAGCCCACTCCTCAAAGTCACCCACCGTCCATAGCAGCCACTACAGACCCCCCTCCCCCACTGTGTCCACAGGGAGCAGCAGAGGAGGCGGAGGGGAGGCGGAGGAGAAGGCCCTGGGCGCTGGCCCGGGACACTGGGCTTTCACAGCGTGGCAGGGGAGTGGACAGCACCGTTGTCGTGGGGTTATGTGCCCGCTAGCACCTGTTTTATAACCATGGTAGTGGGGGAAGCGGGGTTTTGGTGTCTTCCTGAGGGTTTGGGGTGTCAGGCATTTATACAGGAAATGTGTACAATTATTATGACTTAAAAGTAAGACCAGCACCAATAATGAATAACAATTACATAGTAGGTACTATTTGTTCGGAAATATTCTAAGAACTTTACACGTTTGATTCACTTAATTATCAAAATAACCACGTGAGAAAGTGAGGCTGGAGGTAAAGTAGCCGCGGAACGCGGACTGGCAGGTGCTCCCTGGCCCGGCTGAGACAGGTGAGCTGGAAAAGGTGAGAAGCCTGCTCTTCTGAGGAAAACGCCCTGGCTTGAAGCACTTGCCAAACCCTAGGTGGAAATCCTTCTCGCTGCCCAATCAGCTGGCTGGGCTCTGGCCTGGGCTCCCGTGGCTGTCACAGCGCTCGGTCTGCAGGGGGCGCCACAGGGGCCAGCGACAGGGGCAGCCTTGGAAGCACAGCCCGCAGTGAGGCGACTGACTCTGAGTGGTCAGTTGTATTTATTAATTTGGTTTCAGTATGTTCCGTGCTGTTGTGAGGTTCTGCTCGCCATGAGATAGTTGCTAAGTTTATTGACTGTCCTGTAAAATCCCAGACAGCGTCACAACTGGCTCCTGTGACCAGTCCGTGCTGGCACTCGCCACCACTGCCCGCGTTGTCTCTTTACAAACAGCTTAACTGCACGGCATGCGCCTCTGCTCCGTAAACATGCTGTCTTTTTCTGACTCCTCTGCCCGCCTCCAGGGAAGAACAGGAAAATGGAAAGACATGCCAAGCCCCCAGTTCCCAAGGAGGATGATAAGGCAAACATTGCTCTCCTGTTTCTTGCCAACTCCTCCTGCCTCTGCCCACCAGGTGCAGGTGATTACCCAGGAGCAGCAGCCCCTTCAGGTGAGGGCCCTGCCGCCTAGGAAGGCTGGTGCCACAGGGTCAGAAGGGCCCCTTCTGGGAGGCAGCCGCGGAGCCTCTCCTCAGCCTGGGGAGCTGCCTGCGCCCTGCGGCCCAGGCTGAGGACCCCCGCGGCCGCGCTGTGGCTCCCTGGGGGCTGCAGCGGGGAGGAGGCGGTGCCTTCGGAGCCCGCAGGAAGCAGGCGCTGGACAGGGCGGCTCAGCTGCGCCCCGACCCCTAGAGCCCTTGGCATCCCAAGAAGATTCACTACGAGCGCTCTTTCTTTAACACCGGCAGCTGCGGGCCTCGCCCAGGGGGTGGGAGGTGCCCTGGATGCTGGGCAGACCTGGCCCCTTGAGTAGGAAAGCCTTCTGTGTCTGCAGCACCTGCAGGGTCCCCGCGGGAGCCTCCGGCCCCAACAGACTGGCCTCCTGGGCTGGGCTCTGCTCTTCTCGCCCGGCCTTCCCCACAGGCACTGCGGTTGCCGTGGGCGGGCCTCGCGCTGGACTGTAAACTGTGAGTGGGCTGTGGTTGTGGGCTTTTGTTCCTCTTAAATGGTCTGGCACCAGAGAGATGCGAGGTCACTCAGCACAGCTGCTGAGTGGAGAGACGGGCCATGGGGCTTCCCCCATGAGGACAGCTGCCCGCAGAGCCAGAGCCAGTGCGTGCGGGCTGTGCCTGGCGGCCCCGCTCTGGCACCTGCTGCACCGAGGGTTCCCGGTCAAGCTGAGCGGATCTGAAGGTGCCACAAAACGGGCAGGGGGGCTCCAGCATCGAAGTCTGCACATCCCGCTCCCCCCGGAAATACGAAGGAATCTCCAGATCCTGAGGTCAAGGGTTACATTCAGGAGGCTAATTTAGTTTGGGGTTCCCTAAAAGCAGACCCCCAAAACAGACTTGAATGCAATTTATTTGGAGGTATGATCTGAAGGTTGAAATATTAAAAGAAGAATAAATTCGTAGCAGTGCTGAGGCTAGGGTTTGGGTCATCATAGACTTCTCCCAGCCTTCGTCCCCATAACTGATTCCTCCCTGGCCTGGGCAGGGATAGCTCACAGTAGCCGGGCTCCTGAAACAAGCGGTGGCCGAGGCAGGTCTTTTCGTATCTGAATCTCTGCGATGTCTCCCGTTTCCCTCTCCACTGCTTACAGGCCAAACCAACCTGCTGGCGACAGCCTCACTACACAGAGGCCTGCAGGACGGCCTCAACTGCTGGCGAGAAGCCAAAAGTGAATGATGGTGGAGGAAACCCTTGTGAGTCTCTATCGACTCTGTACTTTATTTGTCAGCATACACACTAAGGGGAAGATCAAAGGAGGGGAAGGAAGGAAGGAAGGAAGAAAGGAAGGTAGGAAGGAAGGAAAGAAGGAAGAAGAGGAGGGATAGCTGAACAAACAGGATTGGCTCCAGAGGAACAAAGACAATGCAGGGGAAGTAAGAAATATTTTAAAATCTCTAGTCAGTTAGGGGGGGGATGGCATCCATAAATTAAAAATAGATTACTGTTTGAAGTGGGAAAATCAGAAAATAGAATCAGTTTATGAAATTAATAACATAATACTTGAATAAAACAATAATGGAATAAAATAAAGAAACATGTGATAGCATTTTCTAGTACACAGAGATGAGAGAGATGAGAGAAAAAAAAACAATTTCAGAAAACTTAGAATAAAGATACTAAACACTTCTAAAAGCAAACGGCTGACTGCATGGCGGAAAACCAAGATGGCAGAAATGTTTTCACCGGCAGCACTGGTTCTTAGAAGATGACGGGACAATGATTAATGTTCTTAGAAACAGGGTTTAGGACTTAAAATCCTATTCCCAGCCAAGCCACTGATCAAACACGAATGCAACATTTTGGACATACAAGCAACGTTTTGAAAGTGTCCTTCCCATCCACACACCTTTCTGAGATCGGATTGGAGGAGAAGGTGTGGGAAAATGACAAAGTAAAAGGATGAGCAGCCTTCCAGCGGAGGCACGAGGCACAGCCCAGGGCAGCTGACAGGCCCTCGAGGAGGCAGGAAGGAGAAAGCTGCTCCCCTTTCCCTTCCTCTGGCACCAAAGTGAGGCATTCCCCCCCAGTGTGTTTGTGCAAATATTCTGAGCTCACAGGAGAAAACAAACGGAATGATCCACACGCAGAGGAAATGCATGAAACTTGCATGGGAAGCACACCAACATCTGCTAAAGCGGCTTTTGGAAAATGACTTGGGGAGGAAGGGGAGGGAGGGATCGGAGCGGGGAGGTTTCTGCGGTGTTTCTATTTCTCTTCCGGAAAGAGGCTGGCGGGATGTTCAGGGACATGATGTGGGCTGTGATGGACATTTTAAAAGACAGTTCTATACAGCATAATGGCCTTCAATAAAACATACTGGACGCGTGCACTGGGTAGGTCTGACAGATGTGCACTCTATAAATTCATTGCCACTTCGAGACTATGACCCAGCCACCACCTCAGAGGTCTCCTTGCGATCCCTCCTCCATCAGGTAAATGCCACCAGGCAGTTTACATTGTACCTGCTCGGTGTGATGCAGAAGGCATGTCTGCTGTCCGGGTGTGAGTAAGAGCAGCACCAACTGTCCAGCCTGAAAGCTAGCTGCACTCCACGCAGCCTGTTCGCAGGCAAGGAGCTGACTGCAGGAGTTGCCAAGTCCTGTTGCTGTTTTCGAACCGGAGGCCAATGCGAGCCTTCTATGTCTGTCTTTCCACTGTTCACCTCTGGGCACGCACCAGGTTTCTGTCCAGTGACTACTTGGACTGCTCTCACTTGAACTCAATGGCCAGCATGGAGCACTTCAATCATTTTGACAGTTTCAATTTCAATAGCTTTGGGCATTAAACTAGTCTTGTGCATAAATAGCCAATGTTAGAAGCTTAGAGATACTGGTGGTGAAAGTCAGCAATCTGGAATCTCATCATCAACAGTAAAGCTGAGCAAAGGGAAGTAAGGAAGAAAGATTCCGGACTCCCTATTGCAAAGGTGGTCAATGACTCACCTTTGGGAAGATTTCTCTCTCGTGTCCATCAGGGCTCTCCCCATCCCACAGGAAGTTAAAGGGCCAGCCAGGCACCGACCACTGAGGGCTTTCACAGCGGGAGCTTCCAGCTGCCGTTCTCAGGGCCTCACACGAAAGCCACCGAACTCCAGACACGCCCAGCACAGACGTCTGTGAGGCCCAGGCTCCGTCTGGGAGGACTTGAAGCGGGAGGTGGCTTGACGGGCTTGGCATGCTCTCTCACTCACTCCCGTGTTTGCAGGCGGATCGGAATGACTAGACCAAGAGTGGCTCTGGGACCCTGCACCCACCATGACCTCTCCACGTAGTTTGGAGTTTTTAGTGTGGAGGCTGTTAATCTCTCTGTCTATCTATCATCATCTATCTCTATCTACTTACCTACCTACCCATAGATAACTTTTGTGAGAAATTCTGGTGTCAAAAACATCCCATTTAAAATTTTAATCTGCCTGGCGCTGGGAATCTGGTAATGGCATGTGTGTGGGCCTTCGGCACACCTTCATTACATTGCTCAACAAGTAAGCCGCACTTACTGTGCCCGAACAGGTGGCATTTGGTGTCCACTCCTCTCTCCCTTCTTGATTGACAGGGTGAAACACACCAAAGTTAACGTGCACAATGCCCCGGCGGGGGCAGGCGCTGAGGGCGCTGAGGGCAAAGCAAGAGAGCGCAGGCCAGGCCCACCCCACTCCGGTCCGCAGCGCAGTGAGAGGCAGGGAAGCCGCCACGCAGTGCACGCAGCGGTGAGCGTGCTGGTTCCAATAAAACCGAGCTTTGAATTTCATGTAATTTTCACATGCCGTGGAGTGGGATTCTTCTTCTGATTTAAAAAGCATTTGCAAGTGTGCATGCCACCTTCGGCTGCTGGGAGTGCGAGCGGGCAGGAGGCTGTCACCTCCTCACGTCCGTGTGGAAGCACAGCTTTCCCTGCCGGAGACGTGGGCAATGAGACTGATCCCATTAAACTGAAGCTCACGGTTCATTGGACAAAACTTTATTAAGTGTCTTCATATGTCAGGCAAGCATCATGAATAAGGCTGACACGTTGGCTGCCTTCACAGGGCTTCCTGTCTTCGCTCAGAGGAGCTTAGCATGGCATTCTCAGGAATAAATGCTTTACTTTGGACTTCCACAAAATCAGTAGACAAGACAGACAAACAAATTGCCAGGTGCAAAATGATGTGTTAAGAATTGGGTTAGAGGTAAGCGCTAGGCCTTGTGTGAGAAAATCCTTAGAATGAGATGATACAAGAACCATGGAAATGTTCGTAGGAGAGATGATTATGAGCAGCCTTCTGAAATACAAGAAATATTTAACAAAAAGTGGAAGAATTTTTGAAATCAAAACCACAACAAAACCACGTCACACCTGTTAGAATGTGGCTATGATCAAAAAAGGCAAGAGATGACAAGTGTCGGTGCGAATGTGAAGAAAAGGGAACTGTGATTGCTACAGGAAGGGATGTAAACTCGTGAGCCACTGTGGAAAACAGTTTGGGGCTCCTCCAATAATAAAAAATAGAGCTACCACTTCTGGGCATTTATATGAAGGAAATAAAACCCTATCTTGAAAATTCATGTTCATTGGAGCATTATTCAGCTTTGGAAGCAAACTAAAAGTCCATTAATGAATTAATGGATAAAGAAAACGCGATACATATATAATTGGTGAAGTGGATGGATCGTGAGGGCATTATGCTAAGTGAAATAAGTCAGAGAGAAAAAGCAAACACCATTTGATCTCATTTGTTTATATGTGTAATCTACAATAACAACAACAAACCAAACTCACGGTTTCAGAGACCAGGTTAGAAAGTTGCCACGGTGGCAGGTTGGGGAGGGGCGAACGGGTTTAGGTGGTCAAAAGGTACAAACTCTGGCTGTGAAGTGAGTCCTGGGAGTACAGTGGGCCGCACGGGGGCGATGACATTTGTAAAGGGAGATAAACAAGGCAGTCAGCAACATCAACCTGAATGTGGATTCACATCCACTGTCACATGGTATTCTTCAGGGTCAAATGCAATTTCAATCGGAATCCAATCTCTTGTTTTATTTCTTTTGAGGGTGGGTAGGGCAGCCCTGATTAAAAATAATTTTAGCCCACGCAGCAGAAAAACAAGTCTGAGGTTTATTAGGAAGAATAGAAAATAAGATGTGTGTGTGCATTGTTTAGGGAGAGGTTCTGATTATATTACACAGCATCTTGCCTTCTGCTGGTCTATAATCTCAACAAGCCATCTCGCTGCTGACAGATGGGAATGGCGTGCGATTCACATTACAGAGCAAATGTTAAGTGAGGACAGTGTTCACAGAAACACAGCTTGGTTGTACTTGACTTCCTTTAATATAGCTTTTGAATTACTATTGAACGTTGTTTCTCAGCTATAGGTTTATTAAATTATTTGCAAGGTGAAACTGCCACAGAATTTTAGCTAGCCGGAATGTTGAAAAAGGTGATGAGACTTGATGAAAAGAAAACATCCATGTCCTTCATGCCAGTGCGTTCGAATTTTTACACTATGCAATTTAAGACATCCTTCCAAAATGAATCTACAAATTTGCTATTGGCCAGGGTTAAATTAATGAAGATTGATAATTTCTTGTTGTTATTAATCTGAATAAATAATTGATAAAATGTTTTGAATAATATTTGGGAAAATACCCTCCAAATTCTATTTTTAGGCAAGTAAGTACCAATATGTGAGTCCTAAATTAGAAATTAAAATATTAGAAATATGAGCCCATCCTTAAAAAGGCCACCGATGCTTCAAACAATGTATATTTGAAGAGTGAGCTGCAGACCCAGGAATTCCCCTGTTTCCTATGTCAGGCTCAAGTCTGTTGTCTGAGTCCAAAGTCATGGATGCAGCCGACACAGGGTGCGGTGGGCTGCACAAAGCTGTCCGGGGCGTCCAGGTGCGCCTCTGCACAGTGCTCCATGCTGCTCCGGCCCCAGGCAGCCAGCTGGCCTCTCTGCTTAGTGTGCAGCCCCCGCCTGGATTGGCACTGCCCCTGTGGTCTGAGCTGAGAGATTTATTGTATTGACAGGGCTGGCTGTCTGACCCTAGTATTTTTGTTCCCAGCATCTCGAACAGTTTTTGCATGGGCTGTATTTACTAACTCCAAATTTATTTTGCTAAGATATTTTTCCTCTTAATCTTTTAATCCATCTGTGTTTTGTGAGCAAGTAAACCCATGAATGGTTTTGGTTTGTTCCTGCTTAAATTTGTCTGGGCAGTGTTTGATGTTAGAGGATGTCCCAAGCCCTCGGGTAACAACAAGAACTCACTGTGATGATGTGAGTCAGGTCGCTAAGAAAGGGTCTTTGCACCCATCAGTCAGCGGCCTTGCTACGATGCATAGAGCAGCTCTCGTTCATGGTCAGGCTGGACTCCAGCGCTTCACATCCATTCGCCCCAAGGAGTCCCAGGCCGCATGGCCTCGGGTCACAGCATGATCCTGCATCGTGTGCTGTGGGCCTCATTCCCCTGGAGGAGGGGTACCCTAGAGCCGTGGTTGGCAAACTGTGGCTCACGAGCCACATGTGGCTCTTTGGCCCCTCGAGTGTGGCCTGGGCCAGTCTATTTTGAAGAAGTGGCCTTAGAAGAAGTTTAAATTTAAAAAATTGACATTTCAATCATTGTACTGTTGAATTTGGCTCTGCTAAGCCTTTCACTGCTGTCCTTGGAGGAGAGAGGTAACTCATTTTCTACCAAATTGATTACACAGATGTTCTTATTGTGGTCTGTTATAACCAGAGGAATAATTCTTGTCTTGGAAAAGGAAAAAAGACCATGCCTGATCAGTTAGGTTTGGACGCACATTCTCAGAAACCGGAGGGTTCAACATTGCTTAGTGAAGTCGGTCTTTGAATATTGTCAGACACGAATAAACTGACCTACTGAATCAACACACACTTTCACACACACACACACACACACACACACACACACACACACACACAGTGTTTTGAAAAGAATGGCAGTTGATGTCAACTGGAAACATTTTATAAACATTTTCAACTTTTATTTTGGGCTTATTGAAAAATTTTAGATTGAGAGACCAATCGAAATAATCTCATTTCCACTTTGTGTTTGTGTGTGAGCTAGTTTAGTTAATTTTACTCTATAATACTCAGTAATATTCTACGTCTAACATTACAGAGTCCTGTTGCTATTCCTAAATTGTACCTGAGCTGGTAGGGCAAAATCCCTAGAAGTTACTCTTGCTCAGCTCCCTAGGTCACTGGTGAGGAAATGAGACTAGAAAGACTCAAGTGTTTATCCAGACACAGCTTATAGCAAAGCTGGCCTAGGACAAGGTCTCTTAGGTACTGGTCTTGGGTTCTTTCTATTCCAGGCATTTATATCAGTGTTTATGTCTACACACACACACACACACACACACACACACACACACACACAATACAGTCACATACACACTAGAAATCTCCTTGGAGGGAAGAAGAGGGAAACTTGCTAAATCCCAGAATTATTAGTGGGTCTCTTTGAAGGTCATAAAAAGTCATCCTACTCCTGCCACCTCTCTATGGTAACCAAAACACAAGTTTAGGAGCCTACCACAATGAAAGCCAAACTGTTGAGACAGGTGTTGCTGCAGAGGAAAGAGGTTTATTCAGGTGCTGTGACCTGAGAGAATGGAGGGTGCCAATCTCAAAGACCATCCCCCTTTCCTGATGAAGCAGTTCTTATAGAACAGGAGGGGAGGGACTTTTTCCTGTCCAATTATCTTGCTAGGTTTTGGAGTGCTGGGGCTTTCTCCATTAATCTTCCTAGCTTTTGTCTCGCTCAGTGTAAGAACGTCCCCCTGCTCCATCCTGGCCAATGGGGGAGACTCCCCGGTGCTCCCCGACTGTCTGCAGTAACACTATCTGCCCTTTCTCCCCCAGTCTTCTATGAGGTAATTTCTACCTGGAATTTATGTAAATAAAACTCTCCGTTTACTTTAAAAGTGGTCCTGCCACTCTCACGGTGCAAGAGAGTGTGGTTTCATTTTCCATTGGTGAGGATGAACCTCTCTGCCAGCAGACAGTGTGCACCTTTGCTGAGTGAAATCCTGTTCTGACTGATGTGTGGAGACAGCCAGGGAGAAATGAAAGTGAAGACACCATCATCAAATGAGAAAAGCACAATAGCAGTTTCCAGAGAACAGGAACAGCCAGTGTCCAGTGCTGTCTGTAATCGCTTGAGTTAGCAGGTGTCTGCAGTCTGAACTGATTCTTCTCGAGGCAAAGTAATAGCCGGCACACTGTGCCTGCCCTGGTGGAATTCACCAGAGAAATAAGTCACAATTTAGCCGCAATTCAGCTTTGAGGCATGAGAGAAATCTGCTTCTCATTGTCCGTTTCTCTCACCCCACCAAGGGAAGAGTTGTCAGCTGCTAAGAGCCACCAAGATGTGGTCAGGCTGCCTGGGTCTTACTGAAAGCCATCCCGAGTCAAGCTTTTGTACCTTCATTTGTGGAAGCTCTGGGCAAAGTTGAAGCAATTACCTGCTAATGTTAAGCTTTGACTTCTAGGCATTTAGAAGGCCAATGGATCCTCCTTTTTTAATTTAACTTTTCATTTGGAAATAATTTTAAATTTACAGCAGAGTTGCAAGATAGTACCACGAGCTCCTGGTCCTCCATTTAGCTTTCTCTAGAGTAGACATCTCACAGAACCACGGTGCGTTTATCACAATACACAGCACTACGCAGTGATAGATACACAACACTATGCTATGAACTGAGCTATAGACTCTTCATACTTTACTGGATTTCCGTTCATGGCTTTATCTCTACCAGAATCCTATGTAGAATGCCATGTTCCTCGTAGTGTCATACTTCTTTAGTTCCCTTCAAAACTAAAGGGAACAGTGCCTCAGTGTTTTTCATGACTTAACACTGAATAATGCCAGTCAAGCATTTTCAGAATTTTCCTCACATTGGGCTTATCTGTTTTCCCCTCATGATTACAATGAAGCTATTAATTCCGGGGGATCAAGCCATAGAGGTGATTGCCTGTGTCATGTCGTCATACTCAGGGGTACGCCATCGGTTGTTACCTCTGACGGTCACCTCGATCGCTGCCAGGTCTCTCCACTGGAAAGTCATTACCTTCCCCTTCCTCAGAGGAGGCAGTCCAGCTCCCTGCCTGAAGGAGGGTGCTGAAGAGGGCGTGAACATTGGTGACAGCTCACACAGAAGTTAGTAAGTATTGGGGGTGGATACTGTGAAGTTGTGAATGCCTTGCTTCTCCAACAAGTTTTGATCTTGCCTGCAGCAATCATGCCTGTGATGTGGCCATGGTGCTCTCTCTTTCCCTCAGTCCTGCAGTTGTTGACTGGAATTATTCTATATGACGCTCCTCCTCTCGCATTTTACTCATTTGTTCAATCATTTATTTATATCAGTATGAATTCATTACTATTTACTCTATCCTTTGGGGCACAATCAAATACCATCATTGTTAATTTTTGTTGCTAATTTTTTTCTTTGACCATTAATAGCGCTTTTAGATTGGTTCCTTTGACTTGCATCCATCCCTCCCCACCTCCCTGCTCCCCCCCCCTGCCATGCCCTCAATTAAAAAAAAATTACTTTCTTACTTTTTGGCACCACAAGGTGCTCCAAGATCATCTTATACTCTCCTTGTCTCAGCCCTACAGCCAGCCATGTTTCTAAGGAGCAATGGTTTCTTTTATTGGAGAAAGATGTGAGAAATCAAATTCTAGGTGCTGGGTGTGCTTATTGCTGCTGGGTGTCAGAGCTTCTAGGCCCTCTCTTCACACAGAAATAGAAAATGTATAAGCATATTAACATATGCATGTATGCAAATTTATTTCTCTATCTATTTATTTGTATACATATTAAAACAAACAAGACTTCAGGCTGATATCTCAGAGGCGAACCCAGAAGAACAGTTTTCACTCCAGCATCTTCTCCTTGCTTATTTGTAACTTCTTTCTCTGCAGTGAGAATCCTGTGTCTCATTATCTACTGATTTATTTAGCCCAGTGTACAGGGAAGGTAGTTCCAGAATGGCTGACCCCTATTCCCATGAGAAACACAGACCAGCAGAGCACAGTCCCAGGAATACTCTTTTTGTCTTCAGTCTTACAGTATCTGGTCAGAAATACCCTTTTAAAAATAGCCACCCCACTTCCAACCTCTTAATCCCCCTTGACTTTGCTCACTGTTTTCACAGCAGTGAGCATATCCAGGTGCCTGAGCACTTCATGGTTAGTCAGTCGTGTTTGTCTCCCTGGGTGGTGGGAGCCCCCCGGGGCAGAGGGCTGTGCAGGTGCTGTTCACTGCCGCCCAGGACCTCAGAGAGGCCCGCACACAGTGCCATCAGCACATTCACTGAGCCATGTGAGCGCCGGCCGCCGGCACCCATGTGCACCCAGGGGACTGCTCCTATAACACACCCAGACAGGATCTACCGTCCCCACCAGGAATGTGGGACAGTGTCCAGAACTGTCCTACTTCCCCTATTTTCTGCACATCAGCTTCTTTAAGATGAGCACCAACCACTCCATTGACATCGCATGGAAACCTACTGATGTCCGTGGCGTGGGAATCCCCAGAAGCTGTGCGCGCTCTGGCTGCCCAGTGGGGCCGTGCCTAGGGTTTGCGTTCAGGAATACTGAGCACACCGGGCTGATACAGGGTCTGAGCACTGAGACTGTTTAACATTCTGGTAACGTACACATGGCACACAGTGCAGCATCTTAATCAGTGTAAGGCACAGGCCAGCAGATACATCCCCATTGCTGTGCAGCCCTCACCACAGCCCGCCTCTAGATATGTTTTGTCTTGAAAAACTGAAACTCTTCCCATTAAACAGCTTCTCATTTTCCCCTTCTCCAGGCCGGAGGCACCACGCTCCTCTGTTCTAGGACTGGGTGACGCGCGGCACCTCACCTAAGTGGGATGGTACAGCATTCAGTTTTTGTTTGCTTGTGTGTGACCGGCTCAGGTCACTTAGCAGAATGCCCTCAATAGCCCTGCATGGTGGGGCCTGTGTCAGATTTCCTTCCTCTAAAGCAGCAGTGTGCCGCTGCGCCCACACGCCACATTCTGTCCTCCGTGTCAGCTCCCACATGGGGTCATTGTGAGAAGGTCACCGTGAACATGGGCGTGCGAGTCCCCCTCTGGGCAAAGCGCAGAGGTGAGGCGGCCTGAGCTTTGAGCTCGCCGCCTGGCTTTCCAGCTCGTTGGGGAGTGCAGCCCGGTTGCGCCCATGTGCCATGGGCTTTATGTTGCCAAGAGGGGAGGCTGGCTGGCGCTCCAGGGTCACAGGCTCCCCGCGTGCCTGCAGAATGGGTGAAGCTATGATAAAGGTGCCACACAGGAACGCCCACAGTCCTGGGGGAGTGGCCTGGGACGCGTGACGGGAGGTATTTTGGCCCCGGGTTCCCGGCCCGGAGCCGCGTCCGCTGCCCGCAGGCCGCAGGCGCCACGGCCGTGCACAGGACAATGCAGGCTGGAAGGTGAGTCCAGCCCGTCCGGCCACTTTTAAAAACACTCTTTCTAACTATGTCGTAGTTTGGTGTTTTCCTCCCTCAGAATGCTCCTCAGAATGCCTTCGCAAGGACAGGGAACTGAGTAAGACCTCCCTCTGCAGAGGGACAGGGACGTGTTCCTGCTGAACCACCGGCCAGAACCAACAGAGGGGAGGAAAAGGAAGGGGCATAAGACACGCCTCTTTTCCATCTGCGGAGACTCTGGCCTCTCAGAGTTTGGGTGGTGACAGGAGTGACAGGAGCTCTGACAGCGACCCTCTGCCCGGGAGACGTGCCCATCGCCGTGCCAGTGCTGGGCGGGCATCCCCGCGGCTCCCGTGCGGTCAGAGGCAGGCTCTCGCCGCCAGCAGCTGCCCAGCGTGCACAGTGGGTCCGGTCCTGCCTGCCAGCAGGTCCCTGGGAGGCGATCAGCAGCCTCCCGGGCAGGCCTCCCTCCCGCCTCCCAGGCAGAGCCTTCAGTTCTTAGGAAACACAGCGGCAGCCCAGCTGGGAACACACCTCCTGGCTGCAGCTCTGAGCTCTTCTGCTCAGTGACCTGTTTCAGCCAGTCAGAGGCATCTGGAGCTGCAGGGAGGGAGAGGCGGAGGGGGAGGGTCTGGGCAGCGTGCCCTGCTGAGCCTGCCTGCACCATGTGGTGATCTCATGGCCCTGCTCCCCACGGAGCCAGGTGAGGGTTCAGGGAGCTGTGCTGTGCAGCTGGCGGCCTCCCCGGGCTCTCCCCCAGTGCCAGCTGCACAGGGCGGGTGTGTGTGTGTGCGTGTGTGTGTGCGTGTGTGTGCACTTTCTCTTCACACACTCAGGTGGGCCACTCTGGCTGGGGTTCCCTCCTCCCCGGACACACACACACACACACACACACACACACACACACCCCTGCAGCCTTGTCTCGGCCTGCCTGACTCTGTGTCTCTGTTTCTGTCTCTCTCACACACTCACCAACCCTGCCTCCTGATGCCCCCTGACCTTAGCCATTCCCCCCTAATGGAGGGAGGAGACCATGGTAAGAGGGGTGAGCAGAGGGGGCTGTTCTCTCTTCTTTACCCACAAGCTCCCCCCACCCCTTCCCCCAGGCCCCGCACTCCTTCCCCCGGCCCCCCACTCCTGCTCCCCAGGCCCCCCACTTGTTCCTCCCGGCCCCCCATTCCTGCTCCCCAGGCCCCCCACTTCCTCCCCCAGGCCCCTCACTCCTGCTCCCCAGGCCCCCCACTTCTTCCCCCCGGCCCCCCACTCCTGCTCCCCAGGCCCCGCACTCCTTCCCCCGGCCCCCCACTCCTGCTCCCCAGGCCCCCCACTTCTTCCCCCCGGCCCCCCACTCCTGCTCCCCAGGCCCCCCACTTCTTCCCCCCGGCCCCCCACTCCTGCTCCCCAGGCCCCCCACTTCTTCCCCCGGTCCCCCACTCCTGCTCCCCAGGCCCCGCACTCCTTCCCCCGGCCCCCCACTCCTGCTCCCCAGGTCCCCCACTTCTTCCCCCCGGCCCCCCACTCCTGCTCCCCAGGCCCCCCACTTCTTCCCCCGGCTCCCCACTCCTGCTCCCCAGGTCCCCCACTTCTTCCCCCCGGCCCCCCACTCCTGCTCCTCAGGCCCCCCATGGTCCCTTGGCCCAGCAGCAGGTCCCTGAAGCCTCTGGCATCCCCTTCCCTCCAGCGAGCACATGGCTGTTGCTGTCTGCTCCCTGTGGTGCCATAGATTCCGGGCTGTGACGTTGGGGTTTATAACAAGATGTGTCTGGGCTTTGTCCCGATGGCACAGAGCTCCTCAGACCGGGGGCTTCCAGGTGCTGGGGTGCAGGGGGTCTGTGTTATCAGTGACGAACTTTACCCCTCAGCTAAGGACGCCTCTGGGCGCAGGAGCCTCCGGAGAGGGGGGCCGAGGCTGAGCCACCACCGATGGCCAGTGACTCATCCTCCCCGTGTGAGAAGCCTCCACAGCAACAACAAACAGTGGGAATGGGGGGGGGCATGTGGGTGGTGTGCACAGGGTGGTGGGGGAGACAGTGGGTGTGCACGTGGGGGGGGGGTGCCCGGAGAGCCGGTGCCCTTCCTGTGCCCCTTCCGGTGCCTCGTCCACGGCACCCCTTCCCCCGCTGCTCCTGAGGCCCAGCCTCTCCTGGGAGCTGGGGAGCAGCCAGCAGCAGCCTCCGAGTTCCAGGAGCTGCTCCAGCGAGTTAATTGCACCCACGGGCGGGCTGTGGTCTCCAGCCTGCTGGCCCAAGGCACAGGGCGGCGCGGGGTTCGCCTCCTGCAGTGCGTGGGGCCCGCGTGTGGCTACGCGAGTGAAGCAGAGCCCCCGCTGTGTGAGCGGTATGTCCCTGGGCAGTGACAGGGTTGAGATACTGGTGTGGAGACCCTACCCCCTCCCCCTCCCCCTCCCCCTCCCCCTCCCCTTCCCCTACCCACCCAAACAAATCAGAATGGGGCGCAGAGCCATCCCGAAGCTCAGGGAACAAGGTAACCATGGCTTTTCTCAGTGACAAACGGAGGAAGGCAGCACTAACATCTAATACAGTGCTTGCCAATTTTTGTCTATAATTCTGGGGAAAATGTACAGCAGTCCCCCCACCCCATCTTTGGCTTCAGTTGCCCATGGCAACCGCTGGTTTCATCCCTGGGCCCAGCACATGCCATCACTGAGCAGTTGCCAGGGTGACTGCTGAGTCCGGGTTGTCCCGGGCCCTCCTGCTGGGAGCAGCCTCCGGTGCAGGAGCAGTGCTGCGGCCACCCACCCTGAGCGCCGCGGCCTCCTGGGGTGTGTCAGAGCCCTGGGGACCCCCACCACCCTGTGCCTCTCAGAGCAGCAGCGCCCGCCCGCGGACCTGTGCCTGCCCCGAGGTGAGGGCAGCGAGGCTCAGGGAGGGCCCGGGGCGGCAGCAGGCACAGGGTTACCTCCGGCTCCCAGTGAGCGAGGCAGCAGTGTGGCCCGCACAGGCCACTCCGGGCAGGTGCCCCGTCCCCCACAGCACGGTCTGGGCTGACCCCGCTCTGAGCCAGGTGCCCCTGTCCCCCACAGCACGGTCTGGGCTGACCCCGCTCTGAGCCAGGTGCCCCGTCCCCTGTGGTCCTCCGGGAGCCACGGGCCCAGCCAGGAGCTTTTGGGACAGGGCAGAGGGCAGGGCTGCAGGGCCTGGAGCCTCCCACCCACCTGCTCTCACTCCCTGTCACTGGGTCCCTGGCAGTGCAGGGGGGGGGGGGGAGGTGTCAGTGGGTCCGGGCGGTGGGGGTGGGGGATGTCAGTGGGTCTTGGTGGGGGGGATGTCAGTGGGTCTTGGGGGGATGTCAGTGGGTCTTGGGGGGATGTCAGTGGGTCTTGGGGGGATGTCAGTGGATCCGGGCGGTGGGGGGGGATGTCAGTGGGTCTTGGGGGGATGTCAGTGGGTCTTGGGGGGATGTCAGTGGGTCTTGGGGGGATGTCAGTGGGTCCGGGCGGTGGGGGGGGATGTCAGTGGGTCTTGGTGTGGGGGGGGATGTCAGTGAGTCTTGGGTGTGGGGGGCTCAGGAACTTATGGGGTGCCAGCCGATCCCTAGGGACTGTTGGAGGGAGGGCGAGCAGGTGGTGTGAGCATCAGGAGGGCTGGGCTGTCTGGCTTGCTGTTAGGTGTGGGTAAGGGTGTTGTTATTGCCACCATCGTGGGGGACCCTGCACGGGCATCACTCACTCACAGGCCCTCACAGGTACAGTCACTTCTCTCAGCATCGCTGCTGTAGTGTGGCCTCGGGTCCTGTTTCCCGGCTGCGGGAAGCGGCAGGTAGGGGCTGGGATTCCATGTGCCCTCTGCACCACGGGGTCTGTCTGCACCCGTCTTTTCATGCCTTTTTGTCTGCAAACCAAATAGCATTTAATCTGGAAGTGTCTGACCAATGCCCTCCCAGAACCCACTGCCCCTCTCACAACTTGTTTAGTCACATGCCAAGCACACAGGTGGGGGCAATTTCCCAGTGTCAGTGTGAAGGCAGGGCAGGAAGGTGAGGATGGCACCCGCCCTGCTCCGGAATAAGGTCACACAGAGTTCGCTACCCCCCCTGACCCCCCCATGCAATGGCCTGGCCCCCAGCAGGAAGCCACAGTACAGGGTAGAAGACAAGAAGCACTGCCCCCTGGTGGTGAGATGGCAGAAGACAGTGGTACCTAATGGAGGTGCACAGAACCCGCCTCCCCCTCCAGAGGAAACTCCAAAAGAGGAAGGTAGCTCAGTGGCCAGCCCTGGGCAGCCAGTGGGAGCCGGAGAGCCAGGCCTGGAGCCGAGGGAGGTGTCTTAGGCACACAGTCCCCTGCGGGCCAGTTGTGGGCTGTGACCCCGCCAGCCCTGCTCAGCAGGCAGTGAGGACTCTGAGGGAGATCCCCACCCCACTTCTCAGGGAGCAGCCGGTAACCAGCAGGGCACCCCAGAACTGTCTTCCTTACTGGGCCTCTCTGGGGAACTGGTCAAGTAAAATAGCTGAGCTTCACACATGCACACATATGCGCACATACACACAGCACATATATGCACACACAAACACATACAGGCATATTCACAAAACACACATATACACACCCAAACACACAACAGAAACCTGCATACACTGACACCGCCCTCTCACCCTCCCAGACACACACTGAAGGAGAAGCCTTCCAGCTGTGAGTCTCTGCTGCCACCTGGAGGCACAGAGAGGAAAAGCCGGTGAAAGGATGGAACCACCTCCAGACCTAAAACTGGATCCTGGGACTAGAGCTTGGGCTGTTTCTCCAGACGCAGGGCCAGAGCGCTGGCGAGGAGGGGAGGGGACCTGCTATTGGATAAGGAGCCTGCAGCAGCGATTTAGTCGGATCACTTTCCACTCTTCTGAGTTCTGAAAATCACATGTGTTGATGTGTGTGTATAAGCTGTGTGTCCATGTGCACACATGTGTGCAGAAGACCACCTGTGTTTTGTCTGTGCTCATGTGTGTATGTGAGAGACCGCATGCTTGTGTGCACATGTGAGGTGTGCTGTTCCTGGGAAGGCACCCCACAGTGAGGATCAGCCAGAGGGCATGTCCGGAGGCGGGGACCTCGGAGCGAAGGGCGAGGGGCGAGGGCGGACAGCGGAGCTGGGAACACAGGAGGAGGCGGTGTCCACCGCAGCTGTGGCACCCCTGCCTGCAAACAAGGTACATGCCCTTGACTGGAATCGAACCTGGGACCTTTCAGTTCTCAGGCTGACGCTCTATCCACTGAGCCAAACCGGTTTTGGCCATTCCTCTGCCTTTTTCCTTGAGCTGCTGTGCAGGTACTGACCGTGTGAAGCACACTCACCTCAGCAGGGCCTGTGCCCGCCAACACCTCTCTTTGGGTGCTGCTGGTGAAACCCATTGGATCTGCTAGCTCGTGGTGAATGGCACTAGATGCTAGACCTCAGTCCTTGAGTTTGGGCTTAGAAAGAATTCAGAGCCAAGACTCAGATCCAAGCATAAGTTTCTTTAGAAAGTCACAGAAGTAGGAGAGGTGAGCCGTGGAAGAGGTGACACAGCTGGGCTGTAGACTCAGGAAACAAGTTACAGAGGCAAAAGAAGGGCCCTTGGAGCTTAGGAGAAAGGCAGGCAAGAGGCCACGCCTGGGGGAAGGCGAGGGGGAAGGTGTGGTTGTGCTCTAGAGAGCGAGCGAGCAGGCAGGCATAGCTCCGTGTGTGAAGGCTCCATGCTTTTCCCAATGTCAATGTTTGGGGCCTCCTGTTAGGGACTGAATTGGGCGCCCCCTCCAGGGCATGTGTGGAAGCCTAAACCCCAGTGTAACTAACTGCCTGGCGACAGGGCCCTCAGGGGGGTCATTCCTGCTGAAGGAGGCCATAAGGCTGGGGCCAGGTGGTGTCCTGCTCTCTCTGCACACAGAGGGGATGCGTGTGAGGGCACAGCGAGAGGCGGTCATCTGCAAGCCAAGGAGAGAGGCTTCCCCAGAAACTGACTCCGCGGCACCTTGGTTTTGTATTTCCAGCCTCCAGAACTGTGAGGGGTAAATGTCTGCTGTTTAAGCCACCCAGGCTGTGACATTGGAGACCTCTGAGAGGTGTCTAACTTTGCTCTAAAAAACTATTTCCTACAAGAGCTGAGTCCTAAGACGCCCTTACATTGTACTCTGGTCTCCTTGACAACACCTGTCAGCTCTGCCTGAGGAAGCCCTGCCTGCTGCTGCTGTCCGTCTCCAGACCAGGGCCTCCCGCCACGGGTGGTGGGGACACAACTCCATGCACACCAACATTATTTGAGAAGTTCTGCCAAAGAAACCCAGACTTCTGGGGGAGTCCATGTGCAGTTCTGGCTGAAACCCTGGCCTCTAAACCTCACCGAGTGTTCCAGGGACTCTAGAAGCTTCTCTGGAGACTATGCTATGTGGTGGCTGGGGCTGTCACAACAGCTGATGACTCCACTCAGCGGTGTGCCCCAGAGTAGAACATGAGAATCATTTGGGAACATGACCTGGCCTACATGGTGGGCCTGAGATCATCACAGGGCCCGCACTAGAGGGAAGCAGGAGGTCTGAATCAGAGGACATGCGGCAACAGGGTCGGAGTGATGAAGGTCCACAGGCCAGGAAAGGGGAAGCCTCAGCAAAGAAAAAATTCCTCTTAAAAACTCCAGAAGGAACACGCCCTGTTGACACCTTGATTTAGCCACTGGAACCGTGTGGGCTTCTGACTTGCAGAGCTACAAGGTCACAGACTGTGTTGTTTGAGCCACTAAGTTTACGATAATCTCAGCGTGGCAGTCAGAAACCACCACGCCCCTTGGAGTGGAACATTGGTCTCTCACTTCTTGTTCCTGCTTCCCCTTTTGAAGAACTCCTCAATTTATAAAATCTAGTTTGTATTACTGTCAAGTTAATTTCAATAATGTATAAAAACATTGCTCCTATATATCTATATTCCTCCTCCATTTTTCTATTATTGATACAGATTACATCTTTATATGCTGTGTTTCTTCCAACCTTTTTATAATTACTGTGTTATGCAGTATTCTTTTAAACCAGGTAGGGAAAAAATTATAAAAAGAACATTTATGCTGTCTTTTATTTTTACCCTTTCAGTTACCTTCATCAAAAAAGAACATGGTATTTTCTTAGTTTGCACAGTAGTTTCCTCCCACTTAAGCCTCCTGTAATCTCCTCAGTATCTCTTTTGAGAGGGAATTGAGAGAAAATTCTTGCATGTTGTTTCTTATGTCACAAAGACTCAATTTCTATTTTATTTTGAAGGGTAGTTATGCTGGATATAGAATTCTTCCTTGATAGCTTTTCTCCTTTCAGCTCTTTGAATATACCACTCCACTGTCTTCTGACCACTACTGTTCTAGAGGAGAAATCAGCCTTGAATTTTATTGCATGTGATGTGTGGCTTATGGTACTATATTGACAACACAAATTTGTACCATAGTCCTAAACGTGTTGTTTAATATGTTCTATTCCACTTGATCGTATTATATAGATAATGCAAAGAATGGTCATTTATTAGGTCATAGGGTCACATTACATAAGAGGTTGATGGCAGAGTGCTTTGAAGGCAGCCTGTAAATGGGCTCTGAGTTGCATGTTTTTAGTGTACTTTCTTTGATCTGGAAATGCAAAGGAAAGCAGAACATTCACACAAAAAAATCAATCAACCCCAGTAAAATATTAGGACTAACTAGTGTGGTAAACTAGATTATTTTCAGAAACGTTTAGTTCTTTCCCGTCACCTCCACGGAGGGTGTTCCTGATCCAAGATGTTGACTTGGCCGTTCAATTTGGGATGCGAGCATTCATGGCACAGCACAGGCTCAATGGGCGTGGGCGGGCACTTGCCCAGTCGGGGTCCTATGCCTGGACAACCTGCTGGTCTGGGAACTGAGCATCAGACACAGGACACAGAGCTGCCTCCATCACGCCTGGTCTGCTGTATCACTCCAGTCAATGCCTGAGTATCAATACAGCCTATTGGCTGCTACTGTGACTTTATGGTTGTCTCTTATGCAGCATTGAAGATTGTTAGCAAAATAAAAAGTTGATTCTGGAATGCTATTGTGAGTCAATGAGCAAACAGGTAAGTATATTAGTCAGCGTTAGTCTGAGTAAGTCCCATGAAATACTTGGGACGTCTTTAAAAAATAATTTAAATGTAACTGTGTGTTGTATCTTCTATCTGACAGCACTGTCTTTCTGTGGTCCCTCATTTCCTGAGTGTATTTCCTTTAGCCAGCCATGCTGAAGAGAGCAATGTATAGGGTAGTTAGTTTATTTCCTGGGCATTTCCAGGCTGAAGGCAGAGCCGTGATCTGGGACATGTGGTACCCATGTAGACAGTAGGGGCACAGAGCATGCGCCCCAACTAGCAAGTGTGTTTACGTTTTTGCTCAGACAGACATACTCACGCCCAAAAAGCCAGTTTGTGAGACAAGGATGTATATCTTGCAGGGGCTGGTTGGTGGGGGAGGGGGCGATGAAGGGAATAATACTTCCTGAGCAACAAAACCATCCCCCACCAAAGTCACATAGCTGTTCAGTTAGCACCTTTTTGTGAGCAGTTTGGTTACCCTACATGATGCATTCTTATACACATGGTTTGATAATAAAAACAGGGCTAATATTAGCACTGTTTGCTGGCAGCTTCCCTGGGGCCGTTTATGCTCAGACACTGTCTCCAGGTGACTCATTTGCAGGAAAAAGCTGAGTGAGCAGCCCGCTCACAGAGGAAGGCGCAGGAGGGAGGGGAGCATCACCGCGTCCACCTGGAGGAGCGAGCTTTCAGTTAGAATAAACCAAACAGCTTTTATCCTTTAATAGAATCTGTCTTCTTTTCATGTAAAACTGCTTCCCAGCTAAAACCCCCGAGGTCCCAGGTTCGCTTCTTTTAAACTGTGTTTTTATTGGTTTTGGAGAGAGAGAAATATCAATGGGAGAGAACATCAACATCGATCAGCAGCCCCTTGCTGGGGATTGAGCCTGCAACCCTGCCATGTACCCTGATTGGGAATCAAACCAGAGACCCCCCCAGTGTATGGGTCCACACTCAACCACTGAGCAACACCAGCCAGGCTGACCTCGCTTCTTTATACAGACACTATTTAAAACCTGGCAGTGAACTCCTTAAAGAAACCAATGGCAATTACACATTCTTATTGCTAGGACTTTTAGGTCAGAGATGCACCTCTGCAATTGCCAGACTTTTTTTCTTCTTTTTAAATATATTTTATTGATTCTGTACAGAGAGGAAGGTAGAGAGATAGTTAGAAACATCGATGAGAGAGAGTCATCGATCAGCTGCCTCTTGCACACCCCCTACTGGGGATATGCCCGCAACCAAGGTACATGCCCTTGACAGGAATCTAACCCAGGACCCTTCAGTCTCCAAGCCAACGCTCTATCCATTGAGCCAAACTGGTTTCGGCTGCAATTGCCAGACTTAATAAATAAAAATACAAGTAATTTTTAGTCTGATTAAGTCCCATGGAGTACTGGGGACGTCTTTAAAAAATAATTAAAATGTAACTGGGTGCTGTATCTTCTATCTGACAGCACTGTCTTTCTGTGGTCCCTCATTTCCTGAGTGTATTTCCTTTAGCCAGCCATGCTGACGAGAGAGTGTATAGGGTGGTTAGTTTATTTTTGGAAGGTGGGGAGTGGGCCGGAGGAGGACCAAGAATGATTACAAATTGGAAAGACCCTTTTGGTCTTCAAACCTTTCAATAAGTAATTTTACAAACCTTCCTCAGCCAGCTTCCCTTAGTTATTGCTTTATGTATTACTCCTGCATTCTGTATTCTATGCCTTTTAAAAATATATATATTTTATTGATTTTTTACAGAGAGGAAGGGAGAGGGATAGAGAGCTAGAAACGTCGATGAGAGAGAAACATCGACCAACTGCCTCTTGCACACCCCTACCGGGGATGTGCCCGCAACCAATGTATATGCCCCTGACCGGAATTGAACCTGGGACCTTTCAGTCTGAAGGCCAACGCTCTTCCACTGAGCCAAACCGGTTTCGGCTGTATTCCACACCTTTGCTCAGGCAATTTTCCCTCCTGGAAAGCCCTCTTACCTTCTCTAGAATATTTTGCCATCTGTTCACCTTTTTGATGATTTCTGCCACTTACCAGCGTCACAGTTCTTCCCACAGCGTTTGGCAGGTCATGCTACTACTGTGTATTACCATCTCTTCTTAAACAGAGGAACTGTTTCCTTAAAACTTATAGGCCTAGGAAGTGCATTAAGTCTTTTTTTCTTTTTAGATTCAACCATGAGGTCAGGAAAGTGGTAAGTCAAGCCAGCCCCGAAAAACGCTGTCATCTCTGCTGGCTTCTTTTGCGGGTTCCTGGAAGGGTACTGTCATGCCGTGACCTGCCCTGGCCGCCCTGACACAGTCGCAGTCACTGTCCTTCACTTCCTGACCACGGCGGCCCTTCCTCATGCAGTGCAAGGCTCATCTCCACTCATTGGCCAGACCACCCTCCTTAGGCCTCCATTCTCCCTCCCCCCCTCTCCCCCCCTCCCCCCCATCTCTCAGACAGGGCCCAGACCACCCTTCTTAGGCCTCCATACCTCCATCCCCCCCCTCTCCCCCCCCTCCCCCCCGTCTCTCAGACAGGGTCCAGACCACCCTCCTTAGGCCTCCATCCCCCCCCTCTCCGGCAGGCCCAGCAGAACTGCCCGCGGTGGCAGACAGCCTGGGGGCGGGGCTTCCCTGTTCGTGTCTAGGGACTGGGTGCAGCCAGGACACTTCTGTCTTCATTGGCTTTTGCTGTTTTGAGCCAGAATAAGAGCTGGTGTGACTTAAAAGCAAAAGCCTGTGTTGGCAGGCAAGTAGAGCAATAAACAAACAGACTGCCTAAGTATCAGTCATCTCTTAAAGCACTACCAATTTAATGCCAATTTCTTGCCTGGAAAATTTTTTAGCTGCAAAAAATAAATTACTTTTAGGGTCTTCTCCTCAAGCTTTGGACTCATTTCCAAATGCAGGGAAGGTTCTTCTCAAGAGTCTGCATTTCCTTAGAAAGGTGGAGGATTTCAATGTACGCTGAGTCTCTCTCCAGCCCTGGCAGAGTGTCCCTGGCCTGGCTCGTGGTAGAGTGTCCCTGGCCTGGCTCGTGGTAGAGGGCCCCATGGCCTGGCTCTCAGGGACCGAGGAGACCAGCGAGGAGCCGAGTGGTAACTGGTGTCTGCAAATGGGGAGCCCTGTGAGAACAGCTCTTTCTTTCTGTCTGAGTCTGGGCAGACCTGACGGGACACCAGACGCCAATGCTCTCCATTGCCTAACGGGGTTTCATGCTATGGACACTGCCTAGGACAGGAGCAGACCAGCCTCCGGAGTCAGTCCCGAGTGACATGGCACTGGCGGACAGCACGGCAGGCGCCTCTCGGAGCCGCGTGGTGGCAGCAGGCCTGGTCAGCACACCAGGACACCGCCTGAGCAGAGGCATGTGCTGAGCATCTCCCCATCGCTGCAGGCCCTTCTCCCGTCTCTGAAGACTCGGGCTGCCTGGACCCTGGCTCCCTGCCAGGGTGGCCCAGGGGAGGCTGTGAGGAGTTCTGAGGGCCGGCTCTGCCCTGCCCCGGCATTGCGGGCGTGGAGTGCGGCTTGGAGCTGTCAGCAGCTTCCTCCCCGCGGCCTGTGCTGGGCTGCCAGGCGGAGCCAAGCCCCCCGCTGCTGCCTCCTCGGCTGCGAGTGCCGCCCCGGGCACCTGTGTTGATGTCCCACACGGGCCCACGTGCTTGTTGGAAGCATTATCACACTGTACTGCCTGCGAATGTCATGCCTTTCCTGCCTAGGCCCTAAGAGAAAGAAATAGTAAACACCCTTTTTCTAGTTTCCTTTGTCGCTTGGTACAAAGAGACTTGCATAGTTTCCAGCATAACCGCCCATCACCAAGAAGATGCCGCACGTCTGTTAGCCGGAGGCAGCAGGCAGGCCTGTGCGTGGGGGAGGGGCGAGGAGCGGGAAGAGACAGCGCGACCTCACCTGTGTCCTCACCGTCCACACCGTAGATAGCCGAGGCCAAAAATGTTGGCAGACCAAAGAGAAAGTTCAACACATTGCCAACCTGCATCACACAGGTCATCATAGTATCCCAACGGAATAAGGGGCCCTTCCCTAAGTCAGTGCAAGTGTGAGACCATGCGTGTCAAACTCAAAGGCTACCATGGGCCAAGTAAACAAGGTTAAAGTTTATGTGGGTGGCAAAACAACAAAAGCTTCCATTTTCATAGAAACGTAGGTTTATTTCGATAGAGACATGCTGAATACAAAGGGCTGAAATAAATGAATCATTGTTAACTTAAAATAACAGGACATTTTAATAAAAATTAATATTTTTTTTCTTGAACAGTAACTTACCAGACACTGAATAACTGCACAAATTAATAAGTTTAATGCAAATAAACCTATTTTTCTTGTTCCCCGAAAGCACAATGTTTCCTGTTGCGCACACCAAACAAGTCAGTCCCAGACTAATAGCGTGGCCATTGGCCGCTGACATATCCGCTGCTGGTGTTAGTGGAGAGAAATGGTGTGCCAGCGCGTAAGGCGTAAGGGAAATGAATGTAACAGGACTCTAGTAATCAGTCATTATGAACGTTGTAGTTCATTGTTAATAATTGCATACACTTTTTTCCTGCCCCTGGGACCCTGCGGAGGCCTGCTGGGAACAGACCTATGTGTCTGGAAGGCCGTGGTCCAAGGCCATTTGTGCTGGCTATAAGCGGGGTCTCTGGAACCAGAGGGAGCACAGCTCTTCATAAAACTGAAGGTGCTTATGCTCCAGAAGAAACAGAATCTATTCTAGGGAAGAGATGTGCTATGTGTACAAAGCAAAGAACACCATAGTGACCGCTTGTGGCGAACCAAACAAAACCAGTCACCTGGGGAAGGGTAACTGGTGACCATGGGAACAGTGGCACGGTCTGTGCTAAGTTCCGAAGCCACCGTCCTGCTAAGGCTATTGGACACAGAGTCCGTGAGATGCTGTGTGAGGATTTAAACTTACTGAAAATAAGTAAAATGTATTTGTTTTCCTGTGGGAAAAATAATTATGTATAATAAGATGTAAAAATTAAGTTACAAAATTTTTATTAAAACGTTTCTTGTTAATTGTCTGGGCCACAAAAATACTTGTCCACAAGTTTGACACGCTTGTGTTAGACAATAAATGTAACAGCTGAGCGATGGTGATGACAGAGCTGGGATTAGGAAGGCTGCACACAGCTTTTTGAATAAAGATATCAACTGCGGGAAGGATAGATCCAACACAAGTTAAGCATCTTCTACTCTTTCTAGGGAAGGAGCAAAACGATGACTGGAAATCACTGTGCGTAACGGCTGCTTCACATCACACCACGAAGCCATCACCAGCACTCCCTCCGGCGGCACAGGTGTTAGCTCTGGAGGGTCCGGAAGGCTGGGTGCTCTCTGCAGCAGGCGGAGCTCAGGCAGCACCGGGTCTCAGGGACCTTTTGCATCATTAAGGAGCGGAGAGACTGAGAAAAATACTTGAAGTGGTCCCTGTTCTCCGACGCAGCCTGGAGGGGAAGAAGCCTTGACAATGAACCATGAACACTGACTCTGTCTCGTGCCAAGCAGTCATCAGACTATTGGCACCGTGTGTCCATGAACGCCCCAGGACTCAGCCACCATCCTCTGCAGCCCTGGGAAGGGGATCGGCCAACTGGTCCCCCTACTTGCCTATCAGCAGCTTGAAGACATGGCCACGAACGTCACATTGTTTGACTTAAAGTTTCCTGGGACAGAAAAGAGAGGTGTGAACTGGTGAGTACATGCATGATTTCGTGTGCCAGAGGAATTCACATCGTGGTTAGGAACGTGGCCTGAGCTGTGACTGAGGTCTGGAGTGTTCCATAAATGGTTCCGCATAGCTGCATGGTTGAAGCATGGCGGAATCCACCGGCGCATTCCATGAGTTCTTATTTGTCAACCTGAGATACTGCCCATCTATTGACTCCGTCAGGCTACCGTGGGGCTCCAATTCCTTCCAGCCTCTCACCATTTCCCAGCAGCGATGGAGAGGAGTGAGCAGCCTGGGTGAGGCCGCTGGAGCACAGGTGGCCTGCGGGCATGCAGGTTAGAGGGGGACTGGGTCAGAGGCCTCAGGGCGGTCCTGTCTCCCCGTGGAGGGAAAGATTGCGACATCACAAATGCCAAACATTTGACCCAACACTTACCACTCTGCTGCACTCAGGAATATACATCACATATGCCGTGTTTTCCGGCGTATAAGACGACCCCTAATATACAGTTAAAACATAGGTTTAGGCCTATATTCACTGTATAAGACTCCCCCCCGCTTCCGAGGCAACACCAGTTCTTTTTTTAATTTTTTAAATTTTTTAATTTATTTTTTATTTATTTATTTTATTATTATTTTTTAATCAATCTTTATTGTTCATATTATTACAAAGGTTCCTCATTTCTTCCCCCCTCCACCAGGTTCTCCCCCCACCCTCCGCCCCCCCCATCCCCCATTGTCCTCATCCATAGGTGCACAGTTTATGTTCAGTCTCTTCCTCCCTCCCTTTCCCCGATAGTAAATCCCTTTTCAGACAGTAAATCAGTTACTTAGCATTTTCTCATATCAATAATACCTCCACATGCCCAATGATACACTTCACACAAAAGACATTTCCCAATAGGTCCACCAGCCTCATCCAGGCCCCACCCAAGGCACTCACAGATCAACACCCCAGCCCTATACTAACTCAACACATCCAGATCTAAGCCTTCATCACTTGATTCAGCAGACCCTCAAGTTCCCGCAAAAGTTTCCAGCCATGTCTGAGAGGCAGTCGTGAGGCAGGGGCAGGCGAGGAGCGAGCTGTTCTGGGCCTGGCTGCTCAGGGCCTGGCCTCTGTTGCTCTGGTTCATTCCACAACCAGCTGCCCCGGGTCTGGTCTCTGCCGCTCCCGACCTAGTTGCTCTGGACTTGGCTGCGGCTGCTCCGGGCCTGGCCGCTCCCAGCCTGGCAGCCGCTGCTCCGGGCCTGGCCGCACCCGACCCGGCTGCTCTGGGCCCGGCTGCCCCGGGCCCGGCCGCTCCGAGCCTGGCCACTCCCGGCCTGGATGCTCTGGGCTTGGCTACTGCTGTTCTGGGTCTGGCTGCTCCCACCCCGGCTGCTCTGGGCCTGGCTTCTCAGGGCCTGGCCACTCTGGGTCTGGGTGTTCCTGGACTGGCCACCCTGGGCTTGGCCGCCTCTGCCTCAGGCCTGGCTGCCACTGCCCCAGGTCTGGCTGCTCCAGTGCTGGCTGTTGATGCTCTGGTTCTGGCTGCTGCTGCTCTGGGGCCTGGCCGTTGCTGCTCCGGGCCTGGCTGCCACTGCCTTGTGCCTGGCCACTCTAGGCCTGGCCGCCGCTGTTCCAACATTCTGTCCTTTTTTTTTCTTTTCTTTTTTAAAACGCATTTATGTTGCAATGTTGGCTGGTAAGTTGAGTTCTTAGTCTTTGATTTTTCAAGAACTTCTTTGTATTCTTTCTTAAGTAATTTTACTATCTTTTGCTCTCACTTGATTTCTTCACATTGAGAACTTCTTTGGTTTCTTCCTCCTTGTCCTGGGAGCTCAGCAGGTTGGCCTGTGGCACCCCTTTGTTCTCCACGGGGTCCTGCGCTGCTTCAGCCTGTTGCTGGGGGACGGCGCCGCCCAGGAAGCAGCCCCCGGCCTTGGCTCCATTGCCCGCGCTCAGTGGTCAAAGGCTCAGGGGCACCCCCCCCAGGGACCCCGCCGCTGGGCTCCTGGCTGGTGCCCGGTTGGCCGGCGTCCGGCAGGGGCTCCCGCTCCCCGCCGCGTTCCCCCAGCCCGGAGCTTTTTTTCTCCTTCCTGCTAGGGGAGTCCAGCATCAGAGTCAACAGACTGTCCTCTGCGTGCAGTGTGTGTGAGTCCGGGGGCCCGGCCTTTCGCCGCTCTCCCCGGACTCCACCTCACAGCCCCGTCTCCCTCTGCCTGAGCCTGGGTCCCCAGGGATTGGCCCAGAACTGGGGTTCGGAGCAGTCCGGACTGAGACCCAGCGCCGCCGGAGGCCTTGTTTCTTCCGGCTAAGGTAACCCATCATCAGAGTCAACATTCAGTCCTCTGCGCACGCATTGCGCGCAACTCCGGGGGCCCTGCTTTTCGCCGCTCTTCTGGGATTCCGCCTCACAGCCCCGTCTCCCCCTGCCGGAGCCTGGGTCCCCAGGGTCTGGCCCATAACAGGGGCTCAGCGCTGCTGGTTCGGGGGGCTCAGCGCTGCCGGTTCGGGGGTTCAGCTCAGGCTGGGAGTTTTATTTCCTTCCTGCTAGGGAACGCCAGGCAGCACCCAGCCCTTTCCTCCTCTCCGGCTGCGACCCCTCCATGCGCGCGTGTGGGCAGGCGCGCAGCATGTCTCCGTACCTTAGGCTTTTTTTCAGCTCCTCCGATTTTCCTTCTGGTCCTCTCCCTCCTTCTTGTTGTAGAATTTTCAGTCAGTCGACTGACTACCTGTAGCTCTGGGCAATGTCCACTCTACATTTTAGTTGTATTCCATTGAAATTGTTGTGTGCTGCCGCAGCTAGATGTCTACCCGAGCAGCCATCTTGGATCTCTCCAGTTCTTTTTTTTAATAGACCGCCCCTCTGACTCTGGCCAATCTGAGCAGGCTTTTTTTCGTTTCAAAGGTCGTCTTATACACCGGAAAATACAGTACATCACAGAGAACATGCCGGAGAAGGCGGGCCTTGGATCTCAAGCTGATCATTCCTGCTCACAAGTGAGCGAGGCAGGCGCCTCTGTGGACCTCCAGACCTCCGTGGCCCTTCGCTGAGGACTCAGGCTAGAGGCATTGCCACCTGCCCGCCTTTGCCTCCACAGGGGCTGCACTGGTTCCTGTTGCTCATTTCAGCCCATCCTGGCCACCATGCTGGCCACAATACAGCCTGTTTCTAAACAGAAGGCACCCTCACAGCTGGCCCACATCCTCTCACAGGTCAGCAGTGCCAACTCCATAACGCTCTGCAGTCCTGTGGTGGCTGGAGGCCTTGCCAGGTCCCCAGACTCTCCCCACAGTGCCAGACCACACTCAGCCAGCACCAGACTCGCCTCTCCTTTCAGAGTCTTGTGCTCTCATACTCCACCGAAAGCTGCTTCCTTCAGGCAGTGCTGTTCTTGGGCATCATGTGGTGGCCATTCCCCACCCCTTTCACCCCAAGCCTCACAGTGGAAAATGCAGCTCCTGCCCCATTATGACGTCGTGACTCCCACCCTCCCTCCGCACTAAACCACCCCAACTGTGAAGCACATGCCCTCAGGCACAGCACCTCTGCCCTCTCTGTTGTAAGTAGGTGCCCCAGGCTCCCATCACCCCTAAAGAGCACCTGCTTCCTGCCTTCTCTGTCATCGGTCACCATATCTGATGACTCCTGCCCCTAGCCTGCCATTCCCGCACCTTCTCCCTGGCCTAGCTCTTTCCTGCCCTTTATTTGGAAACCCACTCTCCTGGTGAAATTCTGGGCTGGTCTTTATCAGTGGCAGGGTTTCCTCTATTTGACTGCTGTGGAATGTTTTACTCTGTGGGACACTCCCAGCCAGCAATTACACCTCCATTTTTCTGACCACCTCCCCTTTTCTCACAACAATCACCCCTTGCAGATCATCTCAATGTGCTTGCCCCTTTCTGCTTTGTGTACTTGTCCTTGAACAATCAACTTCACTTAAAGCATCTTTCTAAAAGTGTCTATTTAGGTCCTTTGCCCATTTTTTATTGGATTGTTTATCTTTCTTTTGTTAAGTTGTATGAGTTTCCTATAAATTTTGGAGATTAAACCCTTATCGGACATGACATTGGCAGATATATTAACTCATGCAACGGGCTTTCTTGTTGTTTTATTGATGGTTTCTCTTGCTGTGCAGAGGCTTTTTATTTTGATGTAGTCCCTTTTGCTTATTTTCTCCTTAGTTTCTATTGCCCTAGGAGCAGCATCAGTAAAGATACTGCTACAACATATGTCTGATAGTTTGCTGCCTGTGGATTCTTCTAAGATTTTTATGGTTTCCCATCTTATGTCTAAGTCCTTTATCACTTTTGAGTTTATGTTTGTGTATTAAATAAGTTGGTGGTCTAGCTTCATTTTTTTGCATGTATCTGACCAATTTTCCCAACACCATTTATTGAAGAGTCTGTCTTGACTCCATTGTTTGCTCTTGCCTCCTTTGTCAAATATTAATTGAGTGTAATGGCTTGGGTCAATTTCTGGGTTCTCTGTTCTGTTCCATTGGTCTGTATGTCTGTCCTTGTGCCAGTACCAGGCAGTTTTGAGAACCGTGGCTTGGTAATATAGATTAATATCTGGTATTGTGATCCCTCCAACTTTGTTCTTCTTTCTCAAAATTGATATGGCTATTTGGGGTCTTTTTTTATTTCCTATTTTTGGAGAGTTTGTTCTGGGTCTGTGAAATATGCTGTTGGTATTTTAATAGGAACTGCATTGAATCTGTAGATTGCTTTGGGTAGTATGGACATTTTAATGATGTTGATTCTACCAATCTGTGAATACAGTGTATTCTTCCATCTGTTTGTGTCTTCCTCTTCCTTCTTCCTCCTTCCACCCTCCCCCAATGTTCTGTAGTTTTCTGATTACAGGTTTTTTACTTCCTTAGTTAAGTTTATTCCTAGGTATCTTAATTTTTTTTTGGTGCAATGGTAAAAAGGATTTTTTTTTTTTTTTTTAGTTTCTGTGAGTTCATTGTTGGTGTATAAAAAAGCCATAGATTTCTGGGTGTTAATTTTGTTTCCTGCTAGATTGCCAAATTCATTTATGAAGTCTCATGGTTTTTTGGTGCAGTCTTTGGGGTTTTCTATGTACAGTATCATGTCATCTGTGAATAATGACAGTTTTACTCCTTTTCCAATTTTAATGCTTTTTATTTCTTCTTGTCTTATTGTTATGGCTAGCACTTCCAGTACTATGTGGAACAGGAGTGGTAAAAGTGGGCATCCCTGTCTTGTTCCTTTTCTTAGGGGAAGTGGTTTTAGCTTTTGCCCATTGAGTATGATGTTGGCTATAGGTTTGCCATATAAGGCTTTTATTATGATTCCTTTATTCCCACTTTGCTGAGAGATTTTATCAAAAAAGGATAAAGGATTGCATCCCTGGAATAAATCCCAGTTGGTCATGGAGTATGATCTTTTTAATAGACTGTTAAATGTGACTTGCTAGAATTTTGTTGAGAATCTTAGCATCTATGTTCATCAGGGATGTTGGCCTGTAATTATCTTTCTTTGTAGTGTCTTTATCTGGTTTTGGAATTAGGATAATGCTGGCTTCATGGAAAGAGCTTGGAAGTGGGCATTACTCTTGAATTTTATGGAAGAGTTTGAGGATGATAGATTTTAGTTCTTTGAATGTTTGGTAAAATTCCCCTGGAAAGCTATCTGGACCAGGGCTTTTGTTTGCTACCGTGTTTCCCTGAAAATAAGACATCCTCTGAAAATAAGACCTATTTACAGGTTTCCTTCTGAGTGAAATATAAGGCATCCCCCCAAAATAAGGCCCCCCCCCAGGCTAAACATGAGAGATTTGGTCCACTGATTCTGAAAGAAATGAAGTCACAAGAAATTCACCAGAAAATTCAGAAATTGGATTGTTATGATGATGTTCCAGAAGATGATAACATGATTGTCATTGAATAAATGAGTAAATTCTTGATACTGTAGTGTTCACAGTTTGTCTGGTTTATGTTGACAACTACTGTACTACCGTACCGTTTACAGGTAATAAATTTCCTTTATTTTCATTTAACAATAAATGTGTACCATATTCTTCTTCATGGAAAAATAAGACATCTCCTGAAAATAAGACCTAGTGCATCTTTGGGAGCAAAAATTAATATAAGACACTGCCCTATTTTTGGGGAAACAGGGTAGAAGAGTTTTGATTACTGCTTCTATTTCATCAGTAGTAATCAGCCTATTCAGGTATTTTTACTCTTCCTGTTTGAGTTTTGAAAACTTGTATTTTTCTAAGAATATGTCCATTTTGTCTAGGTTGTCCATTTTGTTGGAGTAGAATTGTTCATAGTATTATTTATTTATTTATTTATTTTTAAAATCCTTTGTATTTCTGTGGGATCAGTTGTTACTTCACCTCTTTCATTTCTGATTTTGTTTATTTGGGTCCTCTCTCTCTCTTTCTTGGTGAGCCTGGCTAGAGGTTCATCAATCTTGTTTATACTTTCAAAGAACCAGCTCTTGGTTTTATTGATTTTTTGTTTGTTATTGTTGTTTTGTCTCTATGTGGTTTATCTCCTCTGATCTTTATAATTGCCTTCCTTCTGCTTACTATGGGCTTTTCTTGTTGCTCTCTTTCTAATTCTTTAAGTTGTAGGGTTTAGTAATTTATTACTTTTTTTTTTTTTTTTTTTTTTTTAGGTAGGTCTGTAGAGCTATGAATTTCCCTCTCAAGACTGCTTTCACTGTGTCCCATAGATTTTGAATTGTTGTGTTTTCATTGTCGTTTGTTACCATGATGCTTTTTATGTTTTCTTTGATCTCTCTGGTAACCCAATCATTGTTCAATAGCATGATATTTAGCCTCCAAGTGTTTGATTTTTTTTTCATTGTTTTTATTGTAGTTGATTTCTAATTTTATGCCATTATGATCTGAGAATATGCTTGATATGATTTCTATTATATCTTCTTGAATTTGAAGAGACTTTGCCTGTAGTCTATCTTTGAAAATGTCCCATGTGCACTTGATAAGAATGTACATTCTGTAGCTTTTGGGTGATCTGTTCTGAAGATGTCAATTCCATTTTATCTAGTGAATAATTTAGGATTGATGTTTCTTTGCTGAGTTTTTGTTTAGAAGACTTATCCAGTGGTGTCAAAGGGGTATTAAAGTCCCCTGCTATGATTTTATTGCTGTTTATCTCACCCTTGATATTTTCCAGATTTTTTTTTTCAATGTTTCAAGTATTGGGTGCATATATGTTTACCAGATTTGTTGAATTGCTCACTTTAGTATTACCAAGTGGCTATCCTTATCTCTTGTTTTGACCTTCACTTTAAGGTCTATTTTGGAGCAAGGTCTGGTGAATATGGCAGGTGGATTAATACTTCCCAGGCAAGATCTTTTAATGTGTCTTTAACTGGTTTTGAAGTGTGTGATGGTGCATCACCATGAAGCAAAATTACTTTGCTGTGTCCTCTGGTCCATTCTAGTCGTTTTACGATTAAAGTGTTTGAAATTGATTATTTGTTGTCGGTAGTGATCAGTATTAATGGTTTCACCTGGTTTTAAAAGCTCATAATGTACCACACCTTCCTATCCCACCAAACATAGAGCATTGTCTTCTTTCTGAAGCGATTTGACCTTGCAGTTGATGTCGATGGTTGACACGGATCAACCCATGATTTTGTGCATCTGGAATTCTCAAAATAAATCCATTTTCATCGTCAATTACAATTCAATGCAAAAAAAAAAAGACTTTTTTTATGCAGTTGAAGCAACATTTTACTGATGACTTTTCGGTTTTCCATTTGTCTTTCGTTCAGTTGATATGGCACCCATTTTCCTCCCTTTAAAACCTTTCCCATACTTGTAAATTATTGGAAATTATTTGCTCAGCAACCTTTAATCTTTCTGCCAGCTGTTTTTAAGTTTGAAAAGCATCTTCATCCAATAGTGCTTATAATTGTTGGTCTTCAAACTTTTTCAGTTGACCTGGACATTCTTAGTCTTCCACATTGAAATCATCACTTTTAAAGCATTTCAACCAGCATTCACAAGTATCTTGAAATGGAGCATGTTTACCATAAGCTTCCAGAAGTATAGGATAACTTTCAGTGGCACTTTTATTCAAAATATAGTAATGAATTAAAACTTCCCACAAATGCTCTTTTTCTTTGGCACAAATTATGATATTTTTAAGTGTAAAAATTTCTGTGATGTTAACATCTTCAGAAATTTTGACATATGAAGTTTTGAAGCTTGATGTCAATACAACAAAATAACATACATATCAAATTGCATATATATCAACATAAGTGTAACTCTATCTATTGAAAAATTTGCATTAGTAACCGATACACCTGGTATATAGTAGGTATTTTGTGGGATCCAGTGGTGCAATCTCTCAGGTCTTCTGGGCTGGGTATTCAAGGGATGCCTCCTACGTGGGATATTTGGGTTCTCTTGGTGAAGTTGGGTCTTGAGTGTTATTGTTCCATTCGTGGATGGAGTCTCCTCTCACAGTGTCTGGCTCACTCTCTACCACGTTTGACCAAAGAGCACAAAATATAACTTGACAAGACACAACACAAAGGGAACAAACATGAATATATTCATGACACTGATAACCTCAATAAAAGTGACCATCAGAGAAAAGAGATTTAGGAGAGATAAAAGAGAACAAAAATGATACATACCCTGCTGATAGTATAGAAAAGTTCATTTTAGTCCAAGCTGTTACAATAAAAGCCTAAGGAGGCAGGTGAATGGGAATGCTTGGTTTCAGCCAAGCAGCCCCTTGGTCCCCTCTTTCGCAGAAACGTGTGTCAGAGTAATCATTCATCCATCACTCAGGGTCTGCTGGCAGCCCCAGCAATTGAGGTTGTTTGTCTATAAGCAATATTATTATCCATGTTTTTACTTTCTCATCCATGTTTTTACTCCTCTCTCTAAAATCAATCAAAACTTATTTTTTTAAAAATCCAGTGTAAGAAGCCACACACATAAATGTTTGCCCACATCTCCGGTTCTTCCAAGAATGTATCGTATAATTTAAATTCTGTTGTTAAAAGGAATGGACATTTTAAGGTTCTAGATCTTGAGCACGTGGTTATTTATATCTGTTTACCTAGTTGTATAGTTGCTGGTTATACCTGTATCTAAGTGGGTCCTTCTCATTGTTCCCTTGCCAAAATGAGACCTGGGTGCTCTTTCTCATGTTGAACAAAGATTATTCTCATGACTTTGCTTAAAGGTGTAATCTATAATAATAAAAGCATAATATGCTAATTAGGCTGGACAACTGAATGACTTTCCAGACAAAACCAGGGCTGCGAGAGGGCCGAGCCCCTTGTACGAATTTCATGCATCGAGACTCTAGTGGTAAATAAGCTTTGCCAGACTCCCAGATGGAGGACGAGGTACATAACCAAACTAAGTTTTCCTGATTATGAATTCACCTAATGTAATGAACTTGGGTATTAAAAAAAGAATGAAAGTTATCCTATACTTCTGGAAGCTTATGGTAAACATGCTCCATTTCAAGATACTTGTGAATGCTGGTTGAAATGCTTTAAAAGTGATGATTTCAATGTGGAAGACTAAGAATGTCCAGGTCAACTAAAAAAGTTTGATCAGCAGATGGCGTCCTAGAATTAAAATACTTAAAAGTAAAAGTAAAAATGGTGGTATTTTTCTTTCTCACAATGATTTATCTCTAAGAAATGATTGGGTCTGATATAAATATTCTATATGGAAGAGCTGTTAAGCATGAAATAAAAATGTAACACCCAGGACTTAGCAGGAATCCCTGTAGCCTAGAAAGTGGATAATGTTCCACATCTAACACTTAGCTTTGCTATATTCATGTTTGCCAGTTTACTGGGGCATTCCAATACTTTTCTAGTTAAGATCCTGAAAACAATAATGAGTCAAGGTCTTCATTAGATTTCTTTTCCTATCCTGCTATAACTCCAAGGATTACTTGTATTTGAGATAGAAAATTTAAAATGTGTACACGAGTGTTAACATCCTCATAGTGTGGCAGGAACTAACAACGTGGGCCAAGGCTGGAGGGATTCGTATGAATCCAGTGCAGGAGCGGGGCCGGCTGTGTGGTTTTGGAATGTTTGGAAAGGTCAGCACTGCTCCAAGTGAATGGAAGTGCCATGGGGAGAGTCACACCGCAAGGGCTCGAATAACTGAAAGCATCATCCTGCCCTCAGTAAACCTGATCTTGACAAGAGTGTGTGGTGATGGAGTCTTGGAAGCACTGCGCGTGTTCCCTGGAGCTCATCAGCACACGTGCAAACTCCAGTTCTATCTAGTGGGAAGCGCCATGTGACACAAACCGACCTGCCATTGCTAGGTTCCACCTCTCTTCCAGGGGGTTTTAACCTTTTAACAGAATTTAACTAAATATGTTGTAATCAAGGTTAATTGTTTAGGAAAAAGTTAATTTCTTACATACCTCTATTAATTTATTAGAAAATCAAATTGTTGCATTTAGAAACTGCCTGTAGTGTATGAAAGAACATTGAGATGTCTAAGTTGACCTACAGACTTGTGAGTGAATGACGTTTCTGAGTTTGTGTCCACAAAGAATTGAAATTAAGTTCCTTTATGATGGACTCAGTGCTTTCGCTCGCCTCCCGGACTTTGAGATATGTAACTTGATGAGCCCATTACCCAACTGTTCCTGTCTTTTCCTAGCTCTTTGTCCATCACTCATCTTTTTATCTTTCAATTTGTACCTGGTTTGTGCTTCAGACATTCTGATTGCTGAGTAGGCTATAGCAAGAGCAAGCTTCTCTCAAAAAGTCAGTAATCACTTTATTACTCAGCAAAATGAAAAATAGCCACAAAAATGTGAATTGCAGGATTTCTGAATTTTATGATTCTGAGGTTGTGCATGATCCAATGGGTTGATTTCAAAGGCAGCACAACAATGGATTCATAGGCCTCCTGAGAAAAATTTCAGGAAGTGGTGGGCAAAGAAGAGTGAATAAAGCTACCTTTAAGCACGGGTTCTGTAAGGATCAGGGACAAGGACAGCACACGTGGTGAAAGCGCTTAGTGTTCTCCGTCATGCGTGGAGACAGACAGCTGAGCACCTGCAGATGCTTAGGCATTTTTTCACTCTTCCTCTCCTCCCCTCTCCTTGGCAAGCATTGGCTTTTTCTCTATACCTATGGGTATGCTTCTGTCTTGTTTCTTCACTTTGGTTCTTTTTTATATTCCACACACAAACAGATATTTGTCTCCCTCTGTCTGACTTAATTCACTTAGCATAATACCCTCTAGATCAATCCATGTTATCAGAAATGGCAAGATTTCATTCCTTTGTTGCTGTGCTACATATATATGTTATATACAGGTAATATATGTTACATATGTATAATACATATTATACATGTAACATATATAATATTTATATTTAATCTCTTTTTATCCCCATCTGAGAAATTTTAAAATCAATTTTAGAGAGATAGAAAGAGAGAGAGAAACATCAATGTGAGAAACACCAATCAATTGTGTCCTGTGTGTGCCTTAGCCAGGGATGAGCCCACAACCTTACAGGACACAGTGCTGCAGCCAACTGAGCGACCAGCCCGGGTTTGCACGGTTTTATGCATCCATCTGCGGTGGCTCCAGATCGCTTTCACAGCGTGGCTCTTATAAATGCTGCTGCAGTGAACAGACATTTTTTGAATAAGTGTTTCTGTGTGTTTTGTGGTTTGTTTTGATAAATATTCTGTCCTGGAATTGCTACAGGGTTGGATTGTAGTCCTATTTGGAGGTTTTTTTAGGAACCTCCATAGTGTTTTCCATGGTGGGAACTTACATTCCACCAACAGTACAAATGGCAAACGGACAGCAAGCCAGGGCAGCCTCTGCCTGGGCCCAGTGGCCTGCAGATACGGGTGCCACTGAAGCTGATCCCACTGGAGCTGCCAGGCTCTGAGAGGCAGCTCTGGCTCTTCTCAGTGGGGCCCGGGGGAGGGCTGCAGTCCGGTTGGGGGCCTGCACCCAGGACCAGGCCAGTCCTCAGTGGTGACCCGTGCACAGCTGACCTCAACACGTGTCCCTCTTCTCTTCTGCTCCCCTGGCCCAAAGGACCCCTACAAGCCACTGAGCCTGCAGGTCACCCAGGGCGAAGAGTGGACCTGCTGGGCATGATCAAAGCTCGCCCACTGGTTTCTGGGCACGGCCTTGCCCACAGAGGCGCCAGTGGGGCCCTGGTTTCCTGTCATTGACGCACTCCGGGTGTTTCCTCACGCCCACTGGGCCTTACGTTTGGACCTGGTCCCCTATCGCTCTCCGTCTCAGATGCCCGCTGGTCCTAACACACTGCCCAGCTGCCCAGAGTTAGGGTTTGTAGACCTAATGGCTCATCTAGGGGCTCAGCCTCTGCTGCATCAGGTCCGAGGTGTCATGCCGCTCCCTCCCCGCACCGCGGCTTGAACATGCTTCACACTCAGGTTGGCATAATTGTGTCTCTCGAACCTCATGGCAGCTAAGTAGATCTGCAAATGAATGCGTTGAGCAGCCTCTGCTGAATTCTGGGGAAACGCTGGTCACAGGAGTGACCAGACCCTGGCTCAGGAGAGGAGTGCTGTCATGTTTTCCGGTTCTCCTCACCTCTGAACACGGGACATGGCACAGCACACGTCCGGGGACAGGATGGAGACAGGACTCAGGGCGACTCCATCCAATGACCCTGGTGGGTGAGGGCGGCCAGGGAGGCGAGCAGAGCCCGGTAGCGCAGTTGACATTTATATTTTCCTGTAGAACCAGGGTGTGGTTTCGTCTTCAGTACTTCAGACTTTTCCTCAAAGCTGCTGGCAAACAGCACAGCCGAGCTGCAGAAGCTGTGCAGGCTGCTTGCCTCCTTGGACTCAGAGCGGCACCGGGCAGCCTCCACCTCTGGGTGCCCAGGGGAGGCCCGTGTTCAGGGGGAGCTCTGCGCCTCTGGGTGGAGGGAGCCGCACCTGCAGGCTCTCCAGGAAGCTCCGCGGGGCCACCCGGGCTCCTCCTGCTCTCATCCTGCCCGGACCCCACACCTGCCTGTTAAAGCCAGAGAGCGCGAGTGCACAGAGCGTGGCACTGACGGTGACCAACATCCATTAATCAATACTCATAAAACAGACGGGTATGTAATTACCGAGGCTGTAAAATCAGTGAAGTGCTACACGCTGACAATCCGTGACAGGAACGCACATCCGCCCGGGCCCCACAGCTGAGGGAGGTAAACGGCCCGGGGCCAGGAACTCCAGGGCTTCCTGTGGCTCAGACACACTTTCCTCTAAACCAGTGCCAGGCGCTCCTGTCCCTCAGATCTCAGCGCACCTGCCTCGTCCTTCTATTAAAGCTCTTTCATGTCTGACTGGCCCCTCCCGCCTCCCACTCCCTCCGCACTTGTGACTGCGTGCGTTCAGCACCAGCATTTCCTGCCAACTGCCAAGTCGCTTCAGTGTCAGACTCGCAAGCAGGTGCTTAGGAATTCCGGGGGCTGACTGGCAACGAGAGCCCTGGGAATCATAAAAGAAGGAATCCTGTTATTCTCTGATATTCCTCGAATTGGAGGCAGGACTTTCAAATCTCCACCTAAAAACACTAGCCTATATAATAATAATAAAAAGCTAATTATGCAAATAGACCAAACGGCAGAACAACCAAACAACTGGTTGCTATGACATGCGCTGACCACCATGGGGCGCCTGTGCGAGGCATGGCAGGCGTCAGCAGCGGCGGCAGAGCGTGAAACATGACGGTGCCAGCCGCGGCGGGATGGGGAAGCTGGTGAGTGGGTGTGCCAGATGAAGGCGGAGTGCTGGTCGCTGTCATCAGGGCGAGCCTCTGGTGGTTACTGAAAATTCTTTGCTCCTACGCTCCGAGGTCTCACCCAGCACTCGCACCTGCTGCCGGCACCTGTCCCGCTCTCACCCGCTGCTGACACCAGAGCCACCGCTTACACCCACTGCCAGTGCTTGGCATCAGCCCCGATCGCTTGGCACCATCAGCAGGAGGAGGCCGTGGTGGAGGGGCTGGCAGGGGCACAGAAGACGGGCCAAGACCCACCCCTGTGCCCACTGAAGCCACATGGCTCACAGTTTCTTTCAAGGTGCACAAATTCATGCACTGGCCTATCCACGTAAAAGTCTGTTTACATAAAAGTCTACGTGACCGTCTGACCGGTAGCTATGACATGCACTGACCACCGGGGATAGATTCACAACGCAGGAGCCGCCACACTGTGCTGCCTTGGCAGCTGCTGTTTTCAGGTGACGCACCCGGAACCAGAGAGGAAGGAGCCCAATTCTGCGGTGTGTCTCTGAGGAACTATCCTCTCATGATCCAGGACCCCGCCGGGCATGTCGAAGAACCGGTTTCGGCCAGATCCCCATTCATGCACCTGGCCTCTATATAGAAATAATATGCTAATGTTACAAGGAAATGCACTTAATTGCCACCTATTGCATTTTAATTTTTTTAAATAAATTTTTGTTGTTCATATTATTACAAATGTTCCTTTTTTTCCCCCCTCCATGCTCTCCTCCACCAGGTTCCCACCCCACCCCCCATTGTCCTCATCCATAGGTGCACAGTTTATGTTCAGTCTCTTCCCACATCCCCTTCTCCCCTTTTCCCCAAGAATCATCAGTTCACTCCCCTTCCTTACCTCTGATTCTATTATATTCAACAGTTAATATTGTTCATCAGATTTTTTTTTTAATTTCCTTGGTTTTTAGATTCACTTGTTGATAGTTACGTATTTGTTGTTCATAATTTTTATCTTTATTTACTTTCTCTTCCAAAAGAACCTCCTTCAGCAATTCATATAATTCTGGTTTGGTGGTGATGAACTCCTTTAGCTTTTTTTTATTAGTGAAGCTCTTTATCTGGCCTTTGATTCTGAGTGATAGCTTTTCTGGGTAGATTATCTTTGGCTGTAGGTTCTTACTATTCATCACCTTGAATATTTCTTGCCATTCCCATCTGGTCTGCATGGTTTCTGTTGAGAAATCAGCTGACAGTCGTATAGGTGCTCCTTTATAGGTAACTGCCTGCTTTGCTCTTGCTGCTTTTAATATTCTCTCTTTGTCTTTTGCTCTTGGAATTTTAACTTTGATTTGTCTTGGTGTGGTCCTCTTTGTATTCCTTTTGTTTGGAGTTCTGTGCGCTTCCTGGACTTGTAAGTCTAATTCTTTCACCAGGTGGGGGAAGTTTTCTGTCACTATTTCTTTCAGTATGTTTTCGATATCTTGCTCTCTCTCATCTTCGGGAACCCCCATAATTCTGATGTTGGTTCACTTGAAGTTGTCCCAGAGGTTTCTTACATTATCTTCAATTTTCTGGATTCTCTTGCCTTCTAGCTTCTGCAGAGGAGTGTCTTCTGGTTCTTTATGTTCCAAATCTTTGACTTGATTCTTGCGATCTTCCATTCTGTTTTCAGGACTCTGTATAATATTTTTTATTTCAGACAATGTATTCTTTATTTCTTGTTGATCCCTTATCATTTCTTGTTGATTCCTTATTAATTCTAGTTGATCCCTTTTCATATCCTCATAGGTCTTATCGACCTTTTGTAGGAAATTCTTTAAAAACCTTATAAGCGTAGATTTGAACTCTATATCCAGTTGCTTTTTGTCCTCCAATTCTTTCGTTTGTGATCTATTTTGATGTCTCGATATTTTTGCAGCTTCCCTGATGGGGCGAGGTTTCAGGGTGGAGCCTACCGCCTTGCCTTCCCTCAGCCCCGCCCTATGTGGGTCCTGAGTCTCAGTAATTCCCAGTGTCCTTCAGTGCTCATTGTAAGCACCTTTGAGAGAAAGGTGCCCTCGATTTTCGCCGGCTACCAAACAGTCTAGCCTTTCCTTCAATGAGCCCGGAACTGGGGTCCAGTTTAGTTGGAGGTGGCATTCAGAGAAGTCCAGAGCTTTTGTCTCCTTCCCGCTAGGGCAATCCCGCAGCACAGCCAACCTTCCCTTCTCTGCGCTCAATGTGAGCGCCTCCTGGACCTCCTTTCGCCTCTCCCCCGGGGTTCCGCCTTGCTGCCCAGCCCCCTATGGATGAGCCTGGGTCCCCAAGGTCTGGCCTAGAACTGGGGTTCAGAGCAGTCGGAACTGGGGCCCAGCACAGTCAGAGCTTTTATCTCTTTCCCACTAGGGAACGCCAGCCAGGCACTCAGCCGCCCCTCCTCTCCGGCTCCGTCCTCTCCGAGCGCGCAGCATGGCTCCATATCTTAGGCATTTACAGCTCCTCCGCTCCTCCTTCTGGTTTTCTCCTTGCTTCTCGTTGTAGAATTTCCAGTCAGTCGACTTTCCTGTAGTTCTGGGCAATGTCCATTTTATATTTTATTGAAATTGTTGCATGTGGTTGTGGCTAGGTGTCTTCCTGTGCAGCCATCTTGGATTCTCTCTCATTTTAATTTTTGAAAAATTCCAGAAAAACTTGTGTGTTTATGCTGTTGGTGAATAAAGCAGAAGGACAGGCAGCTTTGCATGGCTAGTTATGCAGAATAATTGATAAACCAGCATTTTAATCAGGAACATGCACAGAAGGAACAGGAGTGCGTGGAGTAATGCATGCTTCCCCGCCCCCCACCTCCCTCTGCACAACAGCCTCCCTGTTCAAACACCTCACCAGAGAAGACAGCACCCCAGGGTAGCTGTCTCAGCAGATTCAGATACACATGGGAGATCTATAACTCTTAGTTAGATAAAATCTGTTGTCTGGGTGTCAAACAGAAGGATTTAAGATCATTTTTTTTTTACAAACTCTAAGAACAGCAGCTTTAGAACCCCAGGTCCCTGATCTGGTGCTGGCCTCACCTGAGGAGAGGCAGCCTCTAACCCCACTGGCGGGTGCCTGGCCCGAACCCCTCCTTCTCTGAGAAACCAGACAAAAGGGCCCATGGCCTGTTTGGAAGGGCCCTCTTCACCTCAACAGCCTGAAGACAGAGCTTCCGCAAGAATGGACCAACTGGTAAAATGCTAAATCTAATACTCAGGTCTGTTTGGAAACCACATGCTATGGGGAAAAAAGAGCAGGTAGCACAATGTAGAAGTTAAAAGTATGAGAAAGAGAACAGACCTGGCTGGTGTGGTCCAGTTGGTTGAACATCATCCCACATACCAAAAGGTTGCAGGTTTGACTCCCGCTCAGGGCACATACCCAGGCTGAGGGTTCAATCCCTGATCACAGCACCTACAGGAGACAACCCATCGATGTTTCTCTCTCATATTGATGTTTCTCTTTGTTTCCCTCTCTCTCTCCATCCCTTGCTCCCTGCTCACTAAAATCAATAAACACATCCTCAGGTGAGGATTTTTCAAAAAGGCAAAGAGAACACACATCTTGTCTCCACTTCAGCATCCACTGAATCTCCCAATCAGAAACCTCAGGTCTCAGGCCCTGGGTCAGCGAGGCGCTCTCGGGAAGCAGGCACGTGGTGCCGTGCTTGCTCTAACTCCCAGCTCCTCTCCTCCCTGCGGGGAGGGGGCAGGCAGTGGTGTGAATCACCGTTAGTCATCGCCTGGGGATTTTCATCTGTATCACCAAGTGGAGCGGGTTTCGTTCCATCATACTTAGCTTTTTTAATAATTAAATTTATTGGAGTGACATTGGCCAATAAAATTGCACAGGTTTCAGGAATACAATTCTACAACACATCCTCTGTATACTGTATTGTGTTCACTACCCCAGCTCAAGTCTCTTCCCTCACATCTATCCTCCTTTACCCTCTGCTACCTCCCTCCACTGCTATGGACTTCGGGTGCATGCGTCCTTTCTGATTGGTGTTTCAGGCTTCTTGAGATACAGTCCTAGAAGTGGGATCACTGGATCAAAAGGAAATCCAATTTTTAATTTTTTGAGGAAACTCCATACTGTTTTCCACAGTGGTTGTACCAGTTTGCATTCCCGCCAATAGTACATTAGGGTTTCTTTTCTCCACATTCTCACCAGCACATCTTTGTTACTTTATTGATGGTAGCTGTTTTGGCATGTGTAGTTTTAATTTTCATTGTAATTTTAATTTTCATCTCTCTGATGTTTAGTGACATTGAGCTTTTTTTTCATGTGTCTGTCATCCATCTGTACGGTGAAGGCCCGGGTAGGGAAGGTAGGGGCTGGTGAAGGTAGGCAAAGAGGGGGAAATGGGAACATCTGAATAGTGTCAATAATAATGATAATAAAAGAAATATTGACTAAGCCAGTGTTAAAAATTAGTCTGGTTAAAGATTTGTCAATCTTGTTTATCTTTTCAATTAACCAACTCTTGGTTTAATTGATTTTTTTGGTGTTATTTTTTAGAGTCCATTTCATTTATTTCTGCTCTGATTTTTATTATTTTCTTCCTTCTACTTATGTTGGGCATTGTTGTTGTTCTTATTCTAGCTCCTTTAGGTGTAAGGTTAGATTGATTATTTTTGATTCTTCTTATTTCTTGAGGTAGATCTATAATGCTATGGATTTCCCTCTTAGGGCTATTTTCACTGTGTGCCATAGATTTTGAGTTGTTATATTTTCATTTTCATTTGTTTCAAAGTATCTTTTGAATTTTTTTTTATGTCATTGTTAACCAATTCCTTGTTTAGTAGTATGCTATTTAGTCTCCATGTCTTTATGTGTTTTCCAGTTCTTTCTTGTGATTTATTTCTACTTTTATAGCATTAAGGTCATAGAAGATGCTTGATATGATTTTAATCTTCTTAAATTCATTGAGACTTGTTTTGTGTCCTAACATATGGTTTACCCTAGAAAATGTTCTATTTGCACTTAGAAAGAATGTATATTCTGCTGCTTTGGTTATTACTGCTCTGAAGATATCAATTAAATCTATCTGATCTGGTGTGCCATTTAAAGCAGCTAGCTATCTCTTTGTTGATTTTCTGTCCAGAAAATTTATCCATTGATCTCAATGGGGTGTTAAAATACCCTACTATGATAATATTACTATTGATCTCTCCCTTTAGTTCCATCAAGATCTTCTTTAGCTATTTAGGTGCTCCTATGTTGGGTGAATAAATGTTTACAAGGATTATTTCCTTTTGTTATATTGATCTCTTTATTATTTAATAGTGTTCTTCTTTGTTTCTTATTATAGCCTTTGATTTAAGGTCTATTCTGTCATATATAACTATTTTTTTTTTCATTTCCATTTGCATTAAATATCTTTTTCCATCTTTTTACTTTTAGTCTGTATGTATCTTTTGTTCTAAGGTTGGTCTCTTGTAGACAGCATATATATGGGTCGTATTTTCCTATCCATTCAGCTACCCTATGTCTTTTGATTAGAGTACTTAAGTCATTTTCATTTAAAGTGATTATTTTTTAAATATATTTTATTGATTTCAGAGAGGAAGGGAGAGAAAGATAGAAACATTGATAGTGAGGGAGAATCATTGATCGGCTGCCTCCTGCATACCCCCACTGGGGATCAAGCCTGCAACCCAGGCATGTACCCTGACCAGAAATGGAACTCTGACTTCCTGGTTCATAGGTTTATACTCAATCACTGAGAAACAAAGCCAGGCAAACTGATTATTGATAATTATGCACTTATTGCCATTTTATTCTTTTAACTTTGTTTCTTTCTTCTTTTTCTTTTCTTTTTTTTCTTGTTCACCTGAAAGAACTTTAACATTTTTTGTAATACTGGTTTGGTGAAATATGAGTTTCTTTAGCTTTTCTTGTCTGAATACCTCTTTATTCTTTCTTCAATTTTAAATAATAGCCTTGCTGGGTATAGTAATCTTTATTCTAAGTTCTTGCTTTTCATCACTTTAAATATGTTCTGCCAATCTCTTCTGGCCTGAAATGTTTCTGTAGGGAAATCAGCTGATAATCTTATGAGAGTTCCTTTGTAGATAACTAATTTTTTATTCTTTCTGCTTTTAAACTCTCTTTATTTTTTAACTTTTGCCATTTTAATTATAATGTGTTGTGGTGTGAACCTTTTGGGTTTCTCTTAGTTGGACTTTCTGAACTAGCTGGACTTGTATGTCTTTTTTATTTACCAGGTGAGGGAAGTTTTCATTTTATTTTTTAAATAGGTTCTTGATTCTTTTCTCTCTCTCTCTTCTCCTCCTAGTACCTCTATGATGAGATGTTATTAATCTTTCTGTTGTCCCAAAAGTTCCTTGGAAAACACCACCAACAACAAAAACAACAACAAAACTATACTCAATTTTTAAAATTTTTCTATTTTTGGCTACTCTGAGTAAGTGTTTTTTGCTACCTTGTCTTCCAAATTACTGATTTAGTCCTCTGCTTCATTCAATCTGTTGTTTATCCACTTGGGACTGATTCTTTTTAATTGTTTCTATGTAATTTTCCATGCTATTATAGTTATTACTAATTTTGTTGAACATCCTTACAACCATTTTTTAAAACTCTGTATCTGATAAATAGGTTGTCTCAATTTCATTTAGCTCTTTTCCTGGAGATTTATCCTGTTCTTTCATTTGGGATGTGTTTCTTTGTTTCCCCATCATGGCTGCCTCTTTGTGGTTGTGTCTGTGTATAAGGTACCTTCTATGGCTCACAGTCTTGGTAAAGTAGCCTTATGTAGTAGGTGGCTGTGAGACCCAGTGGCACAGTCCTCTTTATCATCTGAGCTGAGTGCTCTAGGAATGTCCTTTGTGTGGGTTATGTGGGCCTTCCTGTTGTAATTGAGTCTTTATTGCTATTGACCCACACATTCTTGGGGTCAGACCTCAAGCTGATTGACTATGAGGATCAACCTGAGCACAGGGCATGAGCTGCTATGCAGACGCTGACCACATGAAGCGGAATTCGCCTCAGCAGGGCCTGGTGTATGCTGAGCTCTCCCTCTGGATGTGCTGCTTGTGAGGCTGATTGGACCCTGCTCTGCTGTTGTCTGAAACTGGCAGTGGGTGTGCTGTTTCTGGGGCCTCTTGGGAGGGACTTTGATGTTGGCCAATGATAGACTCTGTCTGTGGCTGGCCCTGGGCAACCTGGGCAGAGCTACAAACTCATCCCACGTGTGGCTGCCTTTGCTGAGACTGGATGTGTATGGGAAGGACCAACTTCTGCACCAAGGCTGCCCTGTGCTAGCACCAGGCCCAGAGACAGATCAACAAAAGACCTGAGGCACCCGAGACCTGCCTCCGCCTGCCTCCGCCTGCCTCCGCCTGCCTCCGCCTGCCTCCGCCTGCCTCCGCCTGCCTCCGCCTGCCTCCGCCTGCCTCCGCATTCGCCTCAGACACTCAAGGAGCTCCGGTGGCACTCAGGCTGCATGAGGCAAGTTCTCAGTGAGTCACCAGGCAGGGCGAGTCATGTCCACCAGGCTGACACAGGTTCAAACCCGGTGGCAGTGCTGGGTCTGCAGCCGCTCAGCAAGTTGCGCTGTCGCTTATTGGGAACTCAGACTTGGGTGGTAGGGTGGGGTCTCGAAGAGTTGTCATGGTGAAGCCAGCAATGTTTGTCAGTCCCAAGCAGACCAGGGTTTGGCTATTGAATGGAGGGCTCTGCACTGGTCAGGCCCCTGTCGTAGACCCACACAACTCAGCATGTCCCAGATTGTGCCAGGGTCCCGAGGAGAGCAGGGCAGGGCCACTGGGGTTTGGGAGGATGGGGCATGCATGTCTGTGTAAGGGACAGGCTTGGAGGAAGGCTGGGGAGAGTGCCTCTTCCCAAAGCCACACAAGTCAGTCTGTCCTGGATTCTGACCCTGACCTTGGCTGGCAGAGCCGCCAAGGAGCAGGAGGGAGGGACTGCCAGGAACCTAGAGTTGGGTGAGCAAACCTCCCCTGAGAGAAAGGTGCCCGACAGGGTCACAGGAAAACGGAGGGAATGGCCCCTGTTCCAAAGCCACACAACACAGCCACTGACATCCCGGGTCTGTTCAGATCCTATTCCCCAGCGCAGACAGCACAAGCTCCTCCGGGTGAGGCAGCAGGGAGTGCTTTTCCCAGCCTGAGCCACACAGGGAGCGCTTCCCCCGAGAAAGATGGGAGGGCACTCCTCACAGGTATCCTGGTTGGCTGCACCTTCAGCTCTCTCCCCAGAGCCACACACTCCAGTCTCTCTTCACATGACTCTTGTCTGCTATGCCCTCCCTTCGCTGGAGCCCAAGGTGAGTGGCTGGGAACCAGGTTTGTGTGTTGGCCCTTTAAGAGGGCACCTGTGTCTGTAGCAGATCCCCATCTCTTCTTGGCAGACAAAATCCCAGCGGATTTTCAGACAAGTGTTACGTGGGCACCTCTTCCTGGCTGCGGTGCTCTGGGTAGGGAGACTGGCTTGGGGTTGAAACCCCACACTTCTCAGGAGGCACCGCTGCAGCTGAGTTATCCTTCCAACATGTCAGCACTGCTCATGGGAGCGGGGCCAGCCCTTCGCACCGTCCCGCCCGCCTCAGTGTGGCTCGTAAAGCTCTCCGCTGGCGGGTGGCCGCCCCGATGGCGGCTCCGATGGCGGCTGTCATTCCAGCGTGGTCCTGGGAGGATGTGGCTTAACATCTACCTACTCCGCCACCAGCGGGGAGGGGGCAGGCAGTGGTGTGAATCACCGTTAGTCATCGCCTGGGGATTTTCATCTGTATCACCAAGTGGAGCGGGTTTCGTTCCATCATACTTAGCTTTTTTAATAATTAAATTTATTGGAGTGACATTGGCCAATAAAATTGCACAGGTTTCAGGAATACAATTCTACAACACATCCTCTGTATACTGTATTGTGTTCACTACCCCAGCTCAAGTCTCTTCCCTCACATCTATCCTCCTTTACCCTCTGCTACCTCCCTCCACTGCTATGGACTTCGGGTGCATGCGTCCTTTCTGATTGGTGTTTCAGGCTTCTTGAGATACAGTCCTAGAAGTGGGATCACTGGATCAAAAGGAAATCCAATTTTTAATTTTTTGAGGAAACTCCATACTGTTTTCCACAGTGGTTGTACCAGTTTGCATTCCCGCCAATAGTACATTAGGGTTTCTTTTCTCCACATTCTCACCAGCACATCTTTGTTACTTTATTGATGGTAGCTGTTTTGGCATGTGTAGTTTTAATTTTCATTGTAATTTTAATTTTCATCTCTCTGATGTTTAGTGACATTGAGCTTTTTTTTCATGTGTCTGTCATCCATCTGTACGGTGAAGGCCCGGGTAGGGAAGGTAGGGGCTGGTGAAGGTAGGCAAAGAGGGGGAAATGGGAACATCTGAATAGTGTCAATAATAATGATAATAAAAGAAATATTGACTAAGCCAGTGTTAAAAATTAGTCTGGTTAAAGATTTGTCAATCTTGTTTATCTTTTCAATTAACCAACTCTTGGTTTAATTGATTTTTTTGGTGTTATTTTTTAGAGTCCATTTCATTTATTTCTGCTCTGATTTTTATTATTTTCTTCCTTCTACTTATGTTGGGCATTGTTGTTGTTCTTATTCTAGCTCCTTTAGGTGTAAGGTTAGATTGATTATTTTTGATTCTTCTTATTTCTTGAGGTAGATCTATAATGCTATGGATTTCCCTCTTAGGGCTATTTTCACTGTGTGCCATAGATTTTGAGTTGTTATATTTTCATTTTCATTTGTTTCAAAGTATCTTTTGAATTTTTTTTTATGTCATTGTTAACCAATTCCTTGTTTAGTAGTATGCTATTTAGTCTCCATGTCTTTATGTGTTTTCCAGTTCTTTCTTGTGATTTATTTCTACTTTTATAGCATTAAGGTCATAGAAGATGCTTGATATGATTTTAATCTTCTTAAATTCATTGAGACTTGTTTTGTGTCCTAACATATGGTTTACCCTAGAAAATGTTCTATTTGCACTTAGAAAGAATGTATATTCTGCTGCTTTGGTTATTACTGCTCTGAAGATATCAATTAAATCTATCTGATCTGGTGTGCCATTTAAAGCAGCTAGCTATCTCTTTGTTGATTTTCTGTCCAGAAAATTTATCCATTGATCTCAATGGGGTGTTAAAATACCCTACTATGATAATATTACTATTGATCTCTCCCTTTAGTTCCATCAAGATCTTCTTTAGCTATTTAGGTGCTCCTATGTTGGGTGAATAAATGTTTACAAGGATTATTTCCTTTTGTTATATTGATCTCTTTATTATTTAATAGTGTTCTTCTTTGTTTCTTATTATAGCCTTTGATTTAAGGTCTATTCTGTCATATATAACTATTTTTTTTTTCATTTCCATTTGCATTAAATATCTTTTTCCATCTTTTTACTTTTAGTCTGTATGTATCTTTTGTTCTAAGGTTGGTCTCTTGTAGACAGCATATATATGGGTCGTATTTTCCTATCCATTCAGCTACCCTATGTCTTTTGATTAGAGTACTTAAGTCATTTTCATTTAAAGTGATTATTTTTTAAATATATTTTATTGATTTCAGAGAGGAAGGGAGAGAAAGATAGAAACATTGATAGTGAGGGAGAATCATTGATCGGCTGCCTCCTGCATACCCCCACTGGGGATCAAGCCTGCAACCCAGGCATGTACCCTGACCAGAAATGGAACTCTGACTTCCTGGTTCATAGGTTTATACTCAATCACTGAGAAACAAAGCCAGGCAAACTGATTATTGATAATTATGCACTTATTGCCATTTTATTCTTTTAACTTTGTTTCTTTCTTCTTTTTCTTTTCTTTTTTTTCTTGTTCACCTGAAAGAACTTTAACATTTTTTGTAATACTGGTTTGGTGAAATATGAGTTTCTTTAGCTTTTCTTGTCTGAATACCTCTTTATTCTTTCTTCAATTTTAAATAATAGCCTTGCTGGGTATAGTAATCTTTATTCTAAGTTCTTGCTTTTCATCACTTTAAATATGTTCTGCCAATCTCTTCTGGCCTGAAATGTTTCTGTAGGGAAATCAGCTGATAATCTTATGAGAGTTCCTTTGTAGATAACTAATTTTTTATTCTTTCTGCTTTTAAACTCTCTTTATTTTTTAACTTTTGCCATTTTAATTATAATGTGTTGTGGTGTGAACCTTTTGGGTTTCTCTTAGTTGGACTTTCTGAACTAGCTGGACTTGTATGTCTTTTTTATTTACCAGGTGAGGGAAGTTTTCATTTTATTTTTTAAATAGGTTCTTGATTCTTTTCTCTCTCTCTCTTCTCCTCCTAGTACCTCTATGATGAGATGTTATTAATCTTTCTGTTGTCCCAAAAGTTCCTTGGAAAACACCACCAACAACAAAAACAACAACAAAACTATACTCAATTTTTAAAATTTTTCTATTTTTGGCTACTCTGAGTAAGTGTTTTTTGCTACCTTGTCTTCCAAATTACTGATTTAGTCCTCTGCTTCATTCAATCTGTTGTTTATCCACTTGGGACTGATTCTTTTTAATTGTTTCTATGTAATTTTCCATGCTATTATAGTTATTACTAATTTTGTTGAACATCCTTACAACCATTTTTTAAAACTCTGTATCTGATAAATAGGTTGTCTCAATTTCATTTAGCTCTTTTCCTGGAGATTTATCCTGTTCTTTCATTTGGGATGTGTTTCTTTGTTTCCCCATCATGGCTGCCTCTTTGTGGTTGTGTCTGTGTATAAGGTACCTTCTATGGCTCACAGTCTTGGTAAAGTAGCCTTATGTAGTAGGTGGCTGTGAGACCCAGTGGCACAGTCCTCTTTATCATCTGAGCTGAGTGCTCTAGGAATGTCCTTTGTGTGGGTTATGTGGGCCTTCCTGTTGTAATTGAGTCTTTATTGCTATTGACCCACACATTCTTGGGGTCAGACCTCAAGCTGATTGACTATGAGGATCAACCTGAGCACAGGGCATGAGCTGCTATGCAGACGCTGACCACATGAAGCGGAATTCGCCTCAGCAGGGCCTGGTGTATGCTGAGCTCTCCCTCTGGATGTGCTGCTTGTGAGGCTGATTGGACCCTGCTCTGCTGTTGTCTGAAACTGGCAGTGGGTGTGCTGTTTCTGGGGCCTCTTGGGAGGGACTTTGATGTTGGCCAATGATAGACTCTGTCTGTGGCTGGCCCTGGGCAACCTGGGCAGAGCTACAAACTCATCCCACGTGTGGCTGCCTTTGCTGAGACTGGATGTGTATGGGAAGGACCAACTTCTGCACCAAGGCTGCCCTGTGCTAGCACCAGGCCCAGAGACAGATCAACAAAAGACCTGAGGCACCCGAGACCTGCCTCCGCCTGCCTCCGCCTGCCTCCGCCTGCCTCCGCCTGCCTCCGCCTGCCTCCGCCTGCCTCCGCCTGCCTCCGCCTGCCTCCGCATTCGCCTCAGACACTCAAGGAGCTCCGGTGGCACTCAGGCTGCATGAGGCAAGTTCTCAGTGAGTCACCAGGCAGGGCGAGTCATGTCCACCAGGCTGACACAGGTTCAAACCCGGTGGCAGTGCTGGGTCTGCAGCCGCTCAGCAAGTTGCGCTGTCGCTTATTGGGAACTCAGACTTGGGTGGTAGGGTGGGGTCTCGAAGAGTTGTCATGGTGAAGCCAGCAATGTTTGTCAGTCCCAAGCAGACCAGGGTTTGGCTATTGAATGGAGGGCTCTGCACTGGTCAGGCCCCTGTCGTAGACCCACACAACTCAGCATGTCCCAGATTGTGCCAGGGTCCCGAGGAGAGCAGGGCAGGGCCACTGGGGTTTGGGAGGATGGGGCATGCATGTCTGTGTAAGGGACAGGCTTGGAGGAAGGCTGGGGAGAGTGCCTCTTCCCAAAGCCACACAAGTCAGTCTGTCCTGGATTCTGACCCTGACCTTGGCTGGCAGAGCCGCCAAGGAGCAGGAGGGAGGGACTGCCAGGAACCTAGAGTTGGGTGAGCAAACCTCCCCTGAGAGAAAGGTGCCCGACAGGGTCACAGGAAAACGGAGGGAATGGCCCCTGTTCCAAAGCCACACAACACAGCCACTGACATCCCGGGTCTGTTCAGATCCTATTCCCCAGCGCAGACAGCACAAGCTCCTCCGGGTGAGGCAGCAGGGAGTGCTTTTCCCAGCCTGAGCCACACAGGGAGCGCTTCCCCCGAGAAAGATGGGAGGGCACTCCTCACAGGTATCCTGGTTGGCTGCACCTTCAGCTCTCTCCCCAGAGCCACACACTCCAGTCTCTCTTCACATGACTCTTGTCTGCTATGCCCTCCCTTCGCTGGAGCCCAAGGTGAGTGGCTGGGAACCAGGTTTGTGTGTTGGCCCTTTAAGAGGGCACCTGTGTCTGTAGCAGATCCCCATCTCTTCTTGGCAGACAAAATCCCAGCGGATTTTCAGACAAGTGTTACGTGGGCACCTCTTCCTGGCTGCGGTGCTCTGGGTAGGGAGACTGGCTTGGGGTTGAAACCCCACACTTCTCAGGAGGCACCGCTGCAGCTGAGTTATCCTTCCAACATGTCAGCACTGCTCATGGGAGCGGGGCCAGCCCTTCGCACCGTCCCGCCCGCCTCAGTGTGGCTCGTAAAGCTCTCCGCTGGCGGGTGGCCGCCCCGATGGCGGCTCCGATGGCGGCTGTCATTCCAGCGTGGTCCTGGGAGGATGTGGCTTAACATCTACCTACTCCGCCACCAGCGGGGAGGGGGCAGGCAGTGGTGTGAATCACCGTTAGTCATCGCCTGGGGATTTTCATCTGTATCACCAAGTGGAGCGGGTTTCGTTCCATCATACTTAGCTTTTTTAATAATTAAATTTATTGGAGTGACATTGGCCAATAAAATTGCACAGGTTTCAGGAATACAATTCTACAACACATCCTCTGTATACTGTATTGTGTTCACTACCCCAGCTCAAGTCTCTTCCCTCACATCTATCCTCCTTTACCCTCTGCTACCTCCCTCCACTGCTATGGACTTCGGGTGCATGCGTCCTTTCTGATTGGTGTTTCAGGCTTCTTGAGATACAGTCCTAGAAGTGGGATCACTGGATCAAAAGGAAATCCAATTTTTAATTTTTTGAGGAAACTCCATACTGTTTTCCACAGTGGTTGTACCAGTTTGCATTCCCGCCAATAGTACATTAGGGTTTCTTTTCTCCACATTCTCACCAGCACATCTTTGTTACTTTATTGATGGTAGCTGTTTTGGCATGTGTAGTTTTAATTTTCATTGTAATTTTAATTTTCATCTCTCTGATGTTTAGTGACATTGAGCTTTTTTTTCATGTGTCTGTCATCCATCTGTACGGTGAAGGCCCGGGTAGGGAAGGTAGGGGCTGGTGAAGGTAGGCAAAGAGGGGGAAATGGGAACATCTGAATAGTGTCAATAATAATGATAATAAAAGAAATATTGACTAAGCCAGTGTTAAAAATTAGTCTGGTTAAAGATTTGTCAATCTTGTTTATCTTTTCAATTAACCAACTCTTGGTTTAATTGATTTTTTTGGTGTTATTTTTTAGAGTCCATTTCATTTATTTCTGCTCTGATTTTTATTATTTTCTTCCTTCTACTTATGTTGGGCATTGTTGTTGTTCTTATTCTAGCTCCTTTAGGTGTAAGGTTAGATTGATTATTTTTGATTCTTCTTATTTCTTGAGGTAGATCTATAATGCTATGGATTTCCCTCTTAGGGCTATTTTCACTGTGTGCCATAGATTTTGAGTTGTTATATTTTCATTTTCATTTGTTTCAAAGTATCTTTTGAATTTTTTGAAAGGTGTTTATTATTGTTACTAGAGGCCTGGTGCAGGAGATTCATGTATGGGGGTGGGGGCAGTGTGTATGTGTGTGTCTGGGACCCCTAGACGGATGTTCAACTGCCTGATCCTAGCAGAGTCTAAAGGGACAGTTGGACATTCCTCTCACAGTCCAAGACTGCTGGCTCCCAACCACTCACCTGCCTGTCTGCCTGATTGCTCCTAACCACTTCTGCCTTCAAGCCTGATCACCCTCTAACCACTCCCCTGCCAGCCTGATTGATGCCTAACTGCTCCTCTGCCAGCCTGATTGTCCCCAACTGCCCTCCCCTGCCAACATGGTCACCCCTAACTGTCCTCCCCTGCTGGCCTGGTACCCCCAACTGCCCTCCTCTCTGGCTTGGTCACCCTAACTGCCCTCCCCCTACAGGCTTGGTCCCTCCCAACTGCCCTCCCCTGCTGACCTGATTGCCCACAACTGCCCCCCCTCCTGCTGACCATCTTGTGGCAGCCATCTTGTGTGTTGGATTGATGGTCAATTTGCGCGTATTACTCTTTTATTAGATAGGATATCATTCTGGTGAATTAACCCTTTTGTTCTTATATAAGGTCCTTCATTCTATTGTGATAGGTTTTGACTTAGTCCATTTGTTTGATATAAATATGGCATCCTTGCTTCCTTTTGGATACCATTTGCATATAATTTCTATTTTTTCACTTGCCACCTGTTTATGTCTTTAAATCTTATTTGTAGACAGCATAGAGTTGAATCTTGCCTTTTAATTTATCCAGCCAATCTATGGTTTTTGACTGGGAAGTTTAATCCATTTACATTTAAAGCAGTTACTAAAAGACAGGAACTTACTAGGGCCATTTTCTGTGCATCTTACGGCTACTCTTTTCCACTCTCCTACTGTTTTAATTTGTGTGTTTTTTGATTATCTGTACTAACTTGCTTAATTCTTGCTCATTGTTTTTGGTATGTATTTCTATAGGTAATTTGTAAACATCTTAAAGAAATAATCTATTTTAAACCGATAAAATCTGACTTCAATTTTATGCAGACATTCTACTCTTTTATGTCTCTGTCTCTCCTCTGTGTCACTGGTGTCACAAATTGTATCTTTTAAATATTGCACATCAGTTAATACAGATATGTGATTTTTTTATACTGTGTCTTTTAAGTTCTATCCCAGATTTAATGGGATGCTTGTATGTGATGGTATTAGGAGGTTAGGTCTCTGATGGACTATTGGGCGTAAGTGAAGCATCAGTGCAGTGCGGAGACCTCATTAAACGGACCCGAGTCCCTGTAAGTGCGGCAGAGAGAGCACTGCTCTGCTCTTTCATACGAGGATGCGATGCAGTGCGGCAGTGAGTGAACTTGGAAATGAGCTCTCCTCAGAACGGACTGCTGGCACACTGCTCCAGACTCCCCGTCTCCGGACTCTGGGAAGTGAAATCCCGTTGTTATAAGCCACATACTCTATGGCATTCTGGCTGCAGTAGCCCAATAGACTGCAGCAGGAATTGGTACCGAGAAATGGGGATTCTAGTTTAACAAACGCCTAAAACTGTGCGGCAGCCCTGGACTGATGAGATGTACGCAGAAAAAGTCTTTGCTGAGGAGGAAACGTTAATTTCAGTGATTATTCTGGAGAAGCTCAGAACGAAAAGGCTAGTTGTAAAGAAAGCTTGCTAGGGAATCCTAAGTAACCGAGCCGGTGCCGGTGAGACTATGGACAGTGCAGCTTTGCGATGAGATATCAGGCAGAATGTGAAACACATTATTGAACAGTAGAGAAAAGGTGGTTCTTATAAGAGTGGCAAAAAGTTGGCTAATTATGTTTTGCATTTTCATATGTTTTTGTATTGCTGACTAGTATCTTTTCATTTGCTAACTTGAAAGACTCCCTTTAGCATTTCTTTTAAGATGGGCTAGTGGTGATGGGGTTCATCACTCTTTCTTTTTATTCTGGGAGAGTGATTCTTTCTCTCTTTTGGTTGGACACTTTCATAAAATATAATATTCTTGGCTGAGAGTTTTGTGTTTTCAGACTTTCAATAACATCCCTTTTCCTTCTAGACTCCAATGTTTCTGCTGAAAAATCCACTTGTGATCTTATTAAAGGTCCATTATTTCTTCAAACAGGCTCTTTTCACCTTTTCTCTCTGCCCCCTTTCTGGAACATGTAGTTGAGTTTTTTGATGGTGTACCTTCACTTTCTGGTTCTGTCGTTACTTTTCTTTACTTATTTTTACTCTTAAGATTTAATTATTTCACATGACCTACTTCCAGGTTTGTTGATTCTTTATTCTGCTTGATCAAGTCTCCTTATGAATCTCTGTGATTTTTTTCTATCTAGTGCTTGTATTCAGTTGCTGAATCTTTATTTTTTTTTAATAGTTTCTGTCTCAGTTCATATTCTAATTTTGTCTATGCATCATTTTTTTCTGATTCTATTTCGTTATCTATGTCATCTCCTTCAGTCATTGATCATCTTTAAGACAGAAATTTTGATTTTTGTGAGGCAATGATATATCTCCATTTTGTTAAGCTCAGTTTCTGAATATTAATTGTTTTGCTTTGATTGAGCCGTGTTTCTTTGTTTCTATATGCTTTGCATTCTTTTATTGAGATTTGAAAAAGCAGCCACCTCTTCCTGATCTCACAGACAGACTTTGTACAGGGGAGACCTTCCCAATCAGCGTGGCTGCAGATTCTGGGGCCTCTGTGAGCCTTTCTGAGACGAATC